>CM035839.1:287390607-287990607 GCA_020510985.1 Pholidichthys leucotaenia | reverse complement strand
AGATTTGCCAAAAATAACACCCAAGAAATCACGGGACGGCTCAGAGGTTAGTGATATCTTTTTTTCTATTGAAAATAAACTTACCAGCATAGATGGTAGACTAGCGTTGGTCGAGCTGCTCCATAAAGAATTCCAGAGCGTACGAGAGAGTCTGGAATACAGTCAGGCACAGCTAGTTTCTCTCTTAGAAGAAAACAATAGCTTGAAAAAGTCAGTAAACATGCTAGCCACATAACTTGGCGTTGTTGAAAGAGAGAACTGGAAAATGAAGGAAACAGTTTTCAATTTGCAGTCACGCAGCATGAGAGAAAACCTTGTTTTTTTCCCGGAATTGCTGAAAAAAAATAAGGAAAATCCAGAACAGCTGGTCTGTGAATTCATGTCCACACAGCTGAAATTGTCCCCGAAGTTGCAAAATCAATTACCTTTCACTGAGTCCACCGCATTGGGCAAGCAAATCCCCAAAATAAATGTCCCAGACATATTGTTGCCAAATTTGAACATTTCAAGCAAAAAATTCTGGTACAGAGGCAGGGCAGACAGCTTAAAAACACCAATTATGATCTAAATGATCAATTTCCACAGGAAATCATGGAAAGGAGAAGGAAGCCTTTTCCCATTAGGAAACAAAAAAATCCAAGAAGGTAAATGAGCTACTGCCTCTGTGGATAGATTGTTTATAGATGGTAAGTTGCTTATGAATGAAACCATAACCCCTTGGTTATTCTAAAGCCTCCTTTGTTTCCTTAGCCACATGTGGAAAAAGAGTGCGATTGTGCACAGGTCTTTTATTTGATCTTGGCTTAATTTGTTAACATTTGTCTAATGTTTTTTTTTTCTTTTTTGCTGAGGTTGTTGTTTGTTTTCTTGTTTGTCTGTTGTAGCTAATTTTACTGAAGTTGTTAGGTTGTTGTTGTATGTTATCTGTATTTTTTCACCATCTACTAACCTTTATGTCTGTTCTCTCTCATACTTCTGGTTTATAGGAAATAACTAAGTGCATGCACCTTAAGTACATGCACCCCATTTGCTTGCAAATGCAAGCAAATGGAACAGAGACATTATACGAGCACACCCAAGCACACATACATAGGTATATATTTTACACACAACACACATACACACACATACATATATGACGGACATATAATCACATAGGCACATTTAGTTAGCCTTTTAGTTAGCCTTTAGCACAAAAACCAGTTAGTGAAAACGTCCACATTAAAGTCTGTCATGTGGAACGTATGTGGAATTGGTACCAGGGAGAAGAGGCTAAAAGTTTTTAATCGACTGAAAGATCTACAGGCAGACTCTGTCTTATTACAGGAAACACATGTTTCAAAGTCATCTGTAGATGTACTCACCTCCCCGGAATTTCACATGCACTCAGCCTGCTTTAATTCCAAACAAAGGGGGGTAGCTATATTGGTAAACAGAAGCATACGCTTTGTAGTGAATAATACCATAGCACATCTAGAAGGTAGATTTATAATATTAAAAATCTCAGTTCAAAATTTGGATCTATGTATTGCAAGCGTTTATTGCCCAAATGTTGATAGCCCATCCTGTTTTCACACTTTCTTCACTTCTCTTTCTGAGCACTTGGACACTACACTCAATAGGAGGAGACTTCAACTTGGTATTAAACCCTGCAATTGACAGGCTCAGTGCATTGGGTGATTATCAAAAATGGCAGGCTACTGACAATCTAAAGCAATACATGAATGATTTTGGTCTTTGCGATGAATGGCATTCTCTTCACCCAATTCTTAGGGAATACACTTTTTTTCCATCAGTTCATAGTTCACATTCCCATTTAGACTTCTTTTTAGCCAGTAACTCTTTGATGAGGGATATCACAGACACTGAAATTTGTTCAAATCAAGCTACTAGCAATCACCATCGAGTATCTCTTACAATAGAAAATAGAAAAGCTATAAGGAACACTAGGAGCTGGAAGTTTAATACATCACTACTAAAAGACAAAGACTTTATTAATCACTTTAATAAAGAGTGGGAATCATATCTGGAATATAATGATGTGCCAAGAATATCCTTGTGTGTTTGTTGGGAAGCAGCAAAAGTGGTCATGTGAGGTAAAATAATCTCTTACTGTTCGTTTAAGAATAAAAAAGAAAAAGCACTGGTAGTGGAGTTAGAACAGAAAATTAAATCACTGGAGATGACCTGTGCCGTTTCTCCACAGGAACAGGCACTTAACAATATGAGGAAATTAAAGCTGGAACTAAAAGAAATTACAAACAGAAGGACACAGTTTTTAATACAAAGACTGCGTCTTGAGAAGTTTGAACACAGAAATAAATCGGGGCGATATCTTTCTAACCAGCTTAGAATGAATAAAGAAAAAACAACTATCCACTCTATTAAGGATACAACTGAAAATTTTACCCATAAGCCTGAAGAAATAAATAACTCCTTCAGGAAGTTTTATGAAAACCTCTACTCATGTCAGATTAACCCGTCTGACTCAGAGATAAATACATTTCTGGACAATGTTAACTTACCACAATTAAATAATGAACAGATTCTAGCTCTGGATGCACCTCTTCGGGTGTCCAAACTCCAGGAGGTACTTAAGCACATCCCAAATAACAAAGCTCTGGGACCAGATGGTTTTCCACTTTTCACTGTGGTTGCACCTACTTGCTTTAAAATGGTGAACCAAATTAAAGAAGGTAATGTAATCCCTCCAAATATTAACTTTGCTAGTATTATCCTGCTCCTTATACACAGAAAAGAACCTAAGCTTCCATCCAGCTACCGTCCCATCTCACTTATGAATGTTGATCTTAAAATAATTTGCAAAGCTCTCACCAAAAGACTGGAAAGGATAATTCCATTTATTATACACCCAGATCAAACAGGTTTCATCAAGGGTAGGCACTCGGCTAATGATACACGCAGGCTATTTAATTTAATATACTACTGTAAGATTAATAACTTAGAAACTACAATTTTATCTCTGGATGCAGAGAAAGCTTTTGACCGTGTTAACTGGAAATTTCTTTTTATGGTATTAAACAAGTTTGGGTTTGGTTCATCGTTCATAAACTGGATTAAAACACTATATAGCTGTCCAACTGCATCTGTCCAAACAAATGATCAAACTTCGCGAAGCTTTAATCTCCAGAGAGGTACTAGGCAGGGTTGTCCACTCTCTTCCTCACTTTTTACCATCTTTATCAAACCATTAGCAGCAGCCATATGACAAAATATTGATATCAGAAGTATCCAAACTGGAGAAAAAGAACACAAGATAAGTCTTTATGCTGATGATGTATTGATTTTCCTTGAAAACTCACAAAGATCTCTTTTTCAGACAGTGGCGCTCATTGATAAATTTTCATCATTATCAGACTACTCTATTAACAGGGATAAATCAACAGTCTTACCTATGAATTGTAATTTTTGAAATATATCCATTATTCCATTACAACCAGGTAATATTAAATATTTAGGAATAGATATTTCCCCCAGGCTGTCAGAGTTATTGCAACTAAATCACATTCCCCTTTTAAAAACAATACAAGATGACCTTACGAGCTGGAGGACACTACCTATATCACTAATGGGAAGAGTCGCAACCATTAAAACGATGGTCCTTCCTAAAATCAACTATTTATTCTCAGTGATTCCTACCCAACCACCTATGGTGTGGTTTAAGTCTCTAGACTCAAATATAAGTAAATTTTTATGGAAGAATAAACCATCTTGGATCAGTTTAAAAACTCTTCAAAAAGTAAAAGAGTGCGGAGGTTTAGATTTACCAATTTTTTAAAATTATTTCTTAGCCAATAGACTGTAGTTTGTTTTTAAATGGATAAAATCAACCCCACCAGGAAACCCATGGTTAGATGCTGAACACGCGCTCTGTGGGTCACTAAATATCTCTGACTTACCTTTTATGAGTCCCTGTATTAAACGCCATGACTGTTTTAAAAGCATTAATATCAACTCTTCTCTGACAGCCTGGTGGAAATTTTTAAAAAATAACAGGGTCTTCACTTGTCCCTTGCAAACTCATGCCCATTTGGAATAATCCTGATATCCTGCACCAAAAGAGAATGTTAAACTTTCCACTATGGCATGAAAAAGGAATCAAAAACTTAGAGCATCTTATTCGAGGTGGAAATTTTATCCAATTTCAGGAATTAGTGTCACAGTATGACATCAGTGATAAAGTTTCTTGAATACAGTGGTGTGAAAAAGTGTTTGCCCCCTCCCTGATTTCTTATTTTTTTGTATGTTTCAGATCATTAAACAAATTTAAATATTAAGATAAGATAAGATAAGATAAGCCTTTATTAGTCCCACAATGGGGAAATTCCAGGATTGCAACAGCACAGGGACAGCAACACTCAGAGCAACAATCAGAAGGCAAGAAAAAACAACATCTAGCAAACATATGTCCATATTACTATAAATGTATATATATAGACACACAGTGCAGAGCATTATGGCTGGTGGATGTGCAGCAGAAAGTCTAAGCTCTCTCTCCGCGGATGCAGCGGGCCAGCTGGAAGTCTTTGGGCATGATGGTGACCCCCTTAGCGAAGAAGAGACCACCAGGTGGGTCTCGCTGGTCTCCTGCAGAGCCATGACGGCGAAACTCAGGAAACGCAGGACGGTCTTGAAGTCCTGAGCGATCTCCCTCACCAGGCGCTGGACGGGCAGCTTACGGATGAGCAGCTCCGTGGATTTCTGGTAGCGACGGATCTCTCTCAGAGCCACGGACCTGTGACGGCGAGGCCTCTTCACTCTGCCGGTGGCCAGAGCGCCTCTCCGAGCAGCCCTGTGGCTAGCTGTCTCCTGGGGGGCTTCTTCCTCCAGTAGATTTTACGGGCGGTCTGCTTGGTTCTTGCCATCGCTCTTTATTATTCTGTCTTATATTTCTTTCACGCCGCCTAAACTCCAGCCCGGCACCTGCTTCGTTTTCGCTATTAGGCAAAGATGAGCCAAGCAAACACAAAATGCAGTTTTTAAATGAAGGTGTTTATCATTAAGGGTAAGAAAAAATCCAGACCTACATGGCCTTGTGTGAAAAAGTGACACCCCCCCCCCCCCGCTGTTAAAACATAACTGTGGTTTATCACATCTTTGGAAAGCTAAGCTCAATTTCTCTAGCCACACCCAGGCCTGATTACTGCCACACCTATTCTCAATCAAGAAATCACTTAAATAGGACCTGTCTGACAAAGTGAAGTGGACCAAAAGATCCTCAAAAGCTAGACATCATGCTGCAATCCAAAGAAATTCAGAAACAAATGAGAAATAAAGTAATTGAGATCTATCAGTCTGGAAAAGGTTATAAAGCCATTTCTAAATGGCAGTTATCACAAATGTTTGATTGCAGCTGTTGCTGCTAAGGGTGGCCCAACCAGTTATTAGGTTTAGGGGGCAATCAGATGTTCACACGAGGCCATGTAGGTTTGGATTTTTTTTTTCCCTTAATAATAAACACCTTCATTTTAAAACTGCATTTTGTATTTACTTGTGTTATGTTTGTCTAATATTTAAATTTGTTTGATGATCTGAAACATTTAAGTGTGACAAACTTTCACAAAAAATGAGAAATCATGAAGGGGGCAAACACTTTTTCACACCACTGTACCAACAGCTTAAATCCATAATAAAAGCAAGATTCAATCTTAATCAGACAAATTTAGAGGCACCAGTTATGGTGGCAGAGTTTCTAAATGTTTGTTCCCCTAAATTGATATTGAAAATACACAGACTATTATCAAAACTGGATGAGTCAGTATCTCTTCCAAAATCAAAATGGGAGACAAACTTATCGATCAATAAGGATGAAAGCTTCTGGATGCAAATATGTTTAAACACTTTTAAGATGACTAAAAACTCTAATTTACAACTCATACAGTACAAAGCTGGACTGGCTGGCCTTGCCTCCCGGGTGGGGCTGGGTCTGGCCCTGGACTCCTGGTGCTGGGGAGTGGGGGGTTCCCCCTCTGGGTTGGGTGTGCGCCAGTGGTGCGGGCCGGCCCCGACGCATCCTTGCGCAGCAGGGTCATACCCTCCCCGGGGCCCTGGCAGCACTCTGGGATAGGTGCCTGCATCCTGGGGGTTCACCCTCCCCGTCCTCCGGGGTCTACAGGTGTGGGTGTATGTACGTGTGTGAGTGTGTGTGCGTATGCAGGTGCGCGTGAGTGTGGGTTTGAGTGGGTGCATGTGTGTGTCTGCGGGTGCGGATGTGGGTGCATGCGCGTGTGTGTTGTGTGTGGGCATGTGGGGCTGTGCGTGTGTGCGTGTACGTGTGTGCACATGAGGGTGGGCGGGTGTGTGTGTGTGTGTGTATGGGTGCGGATACCTGCGGGTGGATGTGCAGGGGTGGAGGATATGTGTGTGTGTGGGGGAACCTCGTTGCATGGCGAGGGTGGGGCGGACCATCTAGTGGCCTGGGGGTTGGCGATTTGGGGCCTGCTTGTCCCGACCGCCCTGCTGTTGTGTCACGGGGTGGGGTGCTTTGTCGCATTGCCCCTGGTGTCTTTGGTGGTGGGTGTGTGTGGGTGCTCGGGGGAGGGGGGGGGCGTTGGCAGTGGTTGGCGGCTGTGTTGTTGTTGGCCTGCTCCAGGGTGGCTGTCGCTGCGGGGCAGCCTGCTTCTGTCAGTGTGTGTCTGGGGTGGGTGGGTGGTTGGTTCGCTTGGCATGTGGGGCGTCGTATGGGTCCGGCCCATTGTTCGCTATTGTGAGTATTGTTGTTATGCATGTTCGTGTGTGCAAGACGAGTGGGAGTGGGTGTGGCTGCTCCATAACGTTTGTGGTGCTGGGAACGCCGGGGGGCGACGCTGGTGGGTCCTGGGCTCCTCAGCCTGGCAGCCCTCACCCTGGGTTGGGATTTGGGGGCAGTGGGTGGTCTCCTGAACCAGTTTAAGAGCTGGCTTCTGGGGCAGACAGGCTCCCTTTTGGACCGCCTCCCTCCCAGTCTAATCCCCCCCATTCTGGGTGGAACATATATCTTCTTGGATACACTTAGGGTTTTGGGGCGGGGGGGTGCCGCACTGTGTCAGTGAAGGGGATACCTCTTCTGCACAGTGGAGCTGCCCTCACCTCAATTTTAATTGCATTTTAGACACTGAGGTCTTGGGGGGGATGGGGGCCTCGCCGTCTATTGCAGAGGCTAGCAGTGCTCCAACCACCATCCCCCCAATTTTAACTGCACTATGGTAGTTCACACACCTGCACACAATCATCATACAACTGACACACACTTATCATGATTTGTGCAGGGGGGGTGGACCTCCCCCACCCCTGTTGCCCTCCTTCTGCCGGGGGCCTGGCAGGGGGCCCGGGACCTGTCATGCTGTCAAAATCCCTGGGTGCTGCCGAATGAATGGATACGAGCAAGGGAGTGACAGAGTGATTGAACAAGACAGTAACCGAGAGTGAGGGAGTGATGAGTGGAGATGGGTCAGTTTTGCTGCACCAGCTGCCTGGCGGCCTGGCGGCCTGGCCTCCCTCGGCCGTCCCTCCTGGGGCAGATGCCTGGCTTTCCTGGGGTTTGTTGACCTCAGACATTTGTGACCTGTGGGAGTTGGTGGCACTGCCTTGCCTGCTCGGGGTTTCCAGGGGGAAAAGTTGCTGCGACCGGCTGCCCTCTTTGTATGTTTCCTGACAAACCACTCACATGCACACACTTATTTTGCGTGTGCTCTCATATACACGCACATGCACAAATGTCTCCCCTTTAACAGGTGCGGATGTCAGACTCGTGTTGAGACCTCTTCGGTGGAAGAAGCAGTCTGTCTTCAGTTAGTTTTAGTTGTTGGTTTGTTTGTCTTTTTTGTCTGTTCCTTTCCTTTTTCTTTCCCCCTCCCCACACTTCCTTTCCCCATTCCCCATCCTGTCGGGTACTTCATGGGTAAAACAATTTAAATAAAGTATTAAAAGTTATTACAGGAGGAGTTTACAACAAGTACAACAATATCCACTGCTTAGATAGGTGCTGTTTTAACTCCTTTTGGTAAAGTAAATCTGTTTTGGCACAATAAGGGTAGCAGATTTCTGTTCTGCTCACCTAGCTGCCTGACAGGATGGTGGGGGGCGGGGGACAAGTGAGCTGGTAAAACATCAGCCATTTCCCTCCCTGAGTCTGGTTCTGCTGGAGGTTTCCTCTTATCAGGGAGTTTGTCCTTCCCACTGTCGCCTAGTGCTGCTCATAGGCGATCATTTGATCGTTGGGGCTTTTCTCTGAATTATGTATGATTTGTGCTTATGTATCTAGCACCTTGAGATGACTTTTGTTGTGACTAGACACTATATAAATAATGTTGAGTTGAAATTGAATTTAATTTAACAGGTTTATTGTCAGGTTGTTTTTTTATTGGTATGTGCATTAAAGCTGGAGCTGGTTTAATGGTACTAAGCAGCTGTTAATGAAATATGTTCCAAATTTTTCCTCTTAGGGCAGCTCGAAATAATGTGTAAACCAATTTCTTTGACGTTATATGCTTTTAAATTTCTATCCTCAATACATTAAAATTAAATCACTTCCTGTCATCTGGCTTACATTTTATTTGTTTGGAACTCTTATTAAATGTCTAACCAATCAAAAAAATATGACCCCTTAGACTCTGCTTTTGACACTGAAAAGTGTGTTGTTTATATTGGGTAATATGGCTCTGTTTTGAACCTCCAGAGGTGGGTAGTAACTAGATACATTTACTAAAGTATATGTACTCAAGTCAGCTGTACTCTGAGTAATTTTTGATTTCACCAATTTGAAATAAATGGGAGTGAAGTTTTCATCTGATTAAATATCTTTGTTTTTTATTCTTATATTCTGGTTCAGTAAATACTTCAGTTTTTACTGTTTCTACATATGATTTTTATAATGTGATGTGCCCTTATCATATGATAAGGGCACATGTGGCTAGTTTATATTTTACTCTAACATGTACAAGAAAAAAAACACCAATAACAAAATTGCAAATTTATGATTAAAACAGTTGCAAATGTTTAAGAAAAAAGTTTAACATTTGAAGAAAATAGTCACCAATTTACAAAAAAAACCAAACATCAGTTTGAGTAAATTTATCAGTTTATCAGTTTATCAGTAAATTTAAGAACAAAAAAATCAATGGATTTGATTGAAATCCGAATGAAATTGACATGACAATAGTGAAAAAAGTAATTGAGGGAATTGTTAAGCCACTCACCCACATCTGTAACCTATCATTTCAAACTGGTACATTTCCAGACAAAATGAAAATAGCAAAAGTAATACCTCTATACAAAACAGGAGACAGTCATCGCTTCACAAATTACAGGCCAGTCTCTTTACTCTCACAATTCTCCAAAATACTTGAAAAAATCTTCACTAAGAGACTGGATGATTTCACTGAAAAACACAACCTCCTTACAGATAGCCAGTATGGTTTTAGAGCAGATAAATCTACATCTTTGGCACTGATCGAACTTATAGAAGAAATTACTAGTTGTACAGATAAAAAAAAAAGGTTGCTGTAGAAGTATTTATAAATTTAAAGAAAGCTTTTGACACCATTGACCACAGAATATTACTAAGGAAATTGGAAAGGTATGGGATAAGAGGGGTTGGACTGAGTTGGGTGGAAAGTTATTTAAGTAACAGACAACAATTTGTACAAATTGGAGAGCACAAATCACCCTTCATGGACATCACTTGTGGTGTGCCCCAGGGGTCAGTTTTGGGACCCAAACTCTTTATTTTGTATATAAATGACATATGCCAAGTATCAAAAATTCTGAAATTTATTTTGTTTGCGGATGACACAAATATCCTTTGCACTGGTGAGAATTTGCAGCAGGTTTTAGAGGTGGTCACAACTGAAATGGAAAAATTAACGCAGTGGTTCAACAAAAATAAATTATCTCTAAATCTAAAAAAAAACAAAGATTATGTTGTTTGGAAATTATAAAATAAATCATGAAATAATGGTAACGATAGATGATACCAGAATAGAAACAGTACAGGAAAATAAGTTTCTGGGGGTGACGCTAGACAATAAAATCTGCTGGAAACCTCACATCAGTCACATCTGGGCCAAATTAGCAAAATGTATAGGCATACTGGGGAAGACAAGACACTTCTTGGACTATAAATCATTGGTCTTATTGTACAATTCACTGTTTTTACCTTATCTTAACTACTGTGTAGAAGTCTGGGGAAACACCTACAAGACCAACCTACAGTCAATATGCACATTACAAAAAAGAGCTATAAGGATAATAAACAATGCAGGATATAGAGACCATACCAATGCGTTGTTCTTAAAGTCACATGTCATAAAGTTCATCGATTTAGTTAAATTTAAGACAGCACAAGTAATGTACAGGGCAATTAATAATCAACTACCAACTAATATACAAAAAATATTTTAAAAAAAAGAGACAATGATCATAATTTGAGGGGAGACTTAAACTTTACAAAACCCAAGATACGTACAACCAAGAAAAGTATGTGCATATCTGTCTGTGGGGTGGATTTGTGGAACAGTCTGGAGCCGGAACTGAAACTATGTACAAACAGAAATCAATTCAAAAAGAGGTATAAGCACCATTTGCTGAAAGGGTATATGTTAGAAGGGTAGTATTTATATGTACGATTCATTATGTTCACTCTGGGATATTATGGGACACTATGGAATGGTGGGTGGGACAGCACTGTGTATATCTGTGTTGTTTGAGGCTGGTTTTGATGTATGGACATCATTGTATGTTAGAATGGATGGGTGTTAATGTTGATTTGTAAAAAATACAGTAAATTGTTTACTTGGGGTCTTAAAGGTGGTAATTTGTATAAAATTCACATGGGTGTATCTATGGAAAAGAGGAGATGGAATTAATAAGTGTTCACTTCTTCCTTCTCCCTTTCGAACAGTGTATACTGTTACTTTATTGCATTTGCCATTTGCTTGTATTTGTTATATTTTTGTGTTCGAAATAAACTATCTATCTATCTATCTATCTATCTATCTATCTATGAGTAAAAAGCTGCACTTTTTCATAAGTCATACAGTATATATAACAAAATTACAAATCTCAGAAAAAAACATCTTGAAATTTAAATAAATGGTTATATTTATTTTAAAAGTGTCTTCGTTAAAAGAAATTGTCAAATTTATTAGAAACCAGACTGTCAATGATGAAGTAGCTCATTCCAGCCTGACGAAGTCACCCCTCCAGTGCTCAGATCTGACTGCTCACCTTGACTTTCAGCGCAGCCTAGATACAGAGCCATCTAGGATGTGCTTAAAGTCAAGGGCAGTGGCCTAGGAGGAGTAACTTTTTTGTGAAATCATAAATGCCTACATTTCTGACCTTTGACAATGACCTTGAGCACAACCTGGATGCAGACCTACCTGAGGATCATTGTGAGTGAGTTTGGTGAGAATCGCAGTAATTGCCTAGGAGGAGTAGTGACTTTTCTGAAATCACATAAGTGCCCAGATCTCCTGACCTTTGACCTTGATCACAAGTTGGATGCAGGCTCACCTGAGGATCACTGTGAGTGAGTTTAGTGAGAATTGAGGTAATTGCCTAGGGGGAGTTGCAATTCTCATGAAATGTGCATGGATGGACGGATGGACAAAGGGACGGATGCCACATTACCACATTAGCTCCTTTCGGCTTTGCCAGAATGAGCTGAAAAAAAAATAACTTTCTGAGAGTAAAGTCATTACTACACAACTTATTTACTAGATACTTTGTTACTCTTATTCAAGTAATTTTTGGAAGACTACACCTGAGTAATTAATACCATGAAGTAATGCTTCTTTTACTTGACTACAACTTGTGGTTCTCAACCCACCTCTGGGAACCTCATCTCCATTGTCTATGCATTGATAAGAAGCTAGAGGCAAAATCAGCAGAGAAAAACCATCATTGACAACAGGCATCCCAGTGAAATATGCATTTCACTGGCATCTGGAATCGTCCCTTTGATAAACACTAATAATAAACATGAAACAGCTTTCTATACCGATCTTTGTTCACAACATATTATGAACATGTGAACTGAATATCACGTCTGAGCAGCTCATTGCTAGGTTAATGTTTCAAACCGAGTACCCAGGTGGAAAAAGGTTGGAGGCCAAGACTTTAAACTGTACTTTGTGGGTCGGTTCACTTTTGAAACTCAAGCAACAAATAAACCAGAAAAGATGAAGAAAGAATATAGCATAAAAAGCAAGGTATTGCTATCTTCTCCCCCTCCTTCCTGTCACCTACGCTCTACTCTCTCACATGCAGGTCTGGACTGGGGAGCGAGGGGTTTGGTGGCAACAATCAAAGCGGTGATGCATGCCATGTGACTAAGTGAGTGGAACCCTCAAGGCGGACTGAGACGCTGCCTGTTAGTGTGGCAACACTGAGATAGCTCATTACCCATCCTGTTCCAATTGAATTTTAACCAGTGTATTTGTTCCAGTGCAAATTCTGACATTTCAATATGCCAACAGAGAAATCAGCTCATTTGAATGTGGCATGTTTTTTTTTCTATTGTTTACAGATTAAAAAGTAGGCAAATGAAGGGGGGGGGGAGCATTAATAATGTAACTGAACTGTATTAAGTAAATCAATATCATTTTTAATTTTGCCAGCAAATTAAATGTAAGACTTTCAGGGCTGTTTTCACTGTCATTCCACTGAAAACTGGAAGCCAAATTCAGTCAGTTATCTTTATGGCAAGCAATGTATCCAATTTCTGGATTATGTTCACCGTTTTTTTCCAATACTTTTTCAATAATATTGATATCTTTATACACACACAAACAAGTCCTGCTTTCAACCACAATACCAATCATCATGTTGCATGTATACCACAGCAGCTTAATCTTTACGTGTTAGCGGGATAAAACAGTCTTCTGCCACCTTAAGACTGAAAAAATAGGAACAACAAACACTTTTTCTAAACTAATGCAATAAACTGAGTTATAACGAGAAACGCGTTGGCCATATAGCAGCTAATCACTAAAAATTACATCACATTTTACATTTTTTAAAATAAAAAATAAATTAAGAAAATAAGCAACAACAGCTGTGACATAAATTTCCAAACAGTTTAAGAAGTAAATTGGTTGAAAGTCAAATAACAACTACCCCGGTCATATATAATACTGTAGACAGATGCGATTGACCATCACCATCTTCATTACTGCAACTACTAGTTAGGGATGCAGAATCTGCAGAAACTTCTGCACGTAAGCAACAAGGCCAAAAACCAACACTGAATGCCCGTGACCTTTGATCCCTTAGGTGACACTGCATTAAAAACTGACATCATTCTGTAAAGGAAATTACCATGTGGGCTCAGGAACACTTCAGAAAACCATTGTCAGTTAACGCAGTTTGTCCCTATATCTATAAGTCCAAGTTAAAACTCCACCATGCAAAGTGAAAGCCACATATCAACAACACCCATTCATTCATCTTCAACCACTTGGGCCTTTCGAGTCACTGGGGGCTGGAGGCTATCCCAGCATTGGGCCTAGAGAAAAAAATAACTGAAATACTTCAAAATGGTTCAGTCCCAGATGATTTCTGAATTTGTAGCTGCAATCTGCTGTTGTCTGCTTCGGGGGGGGGGGGGGGAATCAATGCCACTGAGATTGCTGATATCAGTCAATAAGGTGAATATGTTATGAGTACTATATCTGTGCATCCCTATACTAATATCAATGTTGCAGCTGTACAATCATTTATGACAAATTAACACAAGGTATCATAAGTAGAAGAGTTCATTGAAATTTTGCCTTGACCTAATGCTCATTATAAGCAAACCAACCCCTCACCAACTGCAGCTGGAAGTGGTGATAGTAGTTCTATATGAATAACACTTCACTGAAATGATTTAAACAGCCTCCAGTATTTCAGTTCACTGTTGCCCCACGGTCACTGCAAATTTATGCAGTAGTTGTACCCGTCTATATAACAATGAACAGTATACAGTATAACTAATAGAAAAACTAGTCCTAAAATGTCTGTAATTGATATTTTTGATTTATTAAGTCTTTTGAGTTTTTTTTAACAAAATGTTGGCTGATCTCTTATAAGACAGTTATTCTAAAACCCTGCAATAGATTGGCCATCTGTCCAGGGCATACCACGCCTCTTGTCCAAAGACACCAGGATAGGCTCCAGCACACCCACGGCCAAAAAAGGATTAAGTGGTAGAAAATGAATGAATGAATGAGTATTCTAAAACCATAAAACCCTACATTAGTCCGATTTACTACAGTGTATCCACCACCAGTAAACAACACCCTTGTAAAATGGCTTTAAAAAGTAGCTTCATCTCACATGGCCAAAATACAGTTTTTAAAATAAATATGTTTATATTGAGAGAAACAAATCCCTCATCAGTGCAATAACAAAAAAATGACTTGTTAATAACTTTCCTAAAAGAGGAAACCTTTTCACTTTGGCTCACTATGAGGTCTTTAACCCCTTGCACTCTGGTCAATTTCCCTAAAAACGCCTAAAAATAACGTACCCAAAGTAAATCAAAAGCTGTTCTTCAGCCCTTTGCAGCATCTTCATGGGGTTGGTCTCATTTAAAAGAAAACACTTTGAATTTTTTGGCAAAACAGTCATAATTTCTCTAAGTGCTCCTGCCACTGAGTAACAGTCATCTAAACATACTGAACTTGGAGAAAATAAAGTTCGACTGGGTGTTTTTTTGGATACAAATGCTTGCAAATAACACACAGCTGTCAGATACGGGCTGGAAAATGCAACAGAAATGTAGAACCAAGTGTTATCCAGCTGAGGTCAAAATTTTGTAACAATACCACAAAAAATGAATATATTACACAGCTTTTTTCTCAGGTTGTTCCCAGGCGTTTTTGAACTGTTCTAAATTGTGCCAAATGGCACAGTTTGGAAAAACGTCTGTAACTTTTGAATGATTCAATATAGAAGCTTCATCTTGGGCTCTAATGAAAGGTGACACTCAGGGCTGTGTGTGTGTGTGGGGGGGGAGGGGTTGTTTATTCATGAATGAATGAACAAACAAGCCCCCCACACACAAAGAAGCATGCCACGTAAAAAATGTGTGGCTTTTTTTTTTACAAGAAAAAATAACCTACAGTGCAATAAAAATTATACTAAAATATCTGCAATGTAGAGGATAACAACTCCCCCCCCCCCCCGCTACAGAGGAGCGTACGGTCCAGTCAGTGCGCCGCAGTCCGTCATGTGGCGATGACGCACAGTTGTAATTTACCGATCGGTCAAAAGTCATTTTGATTACTATTTTCAGGGATAAAGAATAATTTAGCTTATAACACTTACCTGTCCACAACAGCAGCGTAGCTGGCAAACATCTGTTCCTCATTGTCAGACGAACATGACGCTGGTCCGCTTGATACAGACTCGTGGTTCTGGTCACACGACCCAGTCAAACCATGATTCCATTATTGCGGTTTTGCACTTCCATGATTGTGGTTTTGGCGAACGATTTTTCAAAACAAATAAGAACAGTAGTAATAAAAAAAGACTGGCAAACGCTACCGTTACACACAGCGGCTTACACAAAACAGATTTTACACACGGGACGCACGCTTTCAATCGTCGAACTTCTCTGCTTCAATTGGCTCGTTGTATTCGCAGTCGTTGGTAGGCAGGTCCTTCTTGCTAGGTTTTCAGTCATTGGTTCTTCAAGGTTTCAGAAACCCAATTCAAGGCTCTTATTAGTAGAATGAGAGGTCAGTCAAATCTAAACCAATCAAAGCACTCCTTTGGCTTTCTGTCCGCGGCTGTGTCTGTAGTGGAAGAACGGAAATGCAGCTTTTTTTTTTCAGTGCGCTCTGAGATGCACAGTGTGCACTAGGACGCACGAGGACGCACTAGGATACAGAGACGTGACCGCCCGCGGTATCCCGGAGTGCAAGAGGTTAAAGAGAGACTTCCCAATTATAATTCAGTTCTGAAAAATGCAAGACAGTCCTTCTTTTCTGACATCATCACTAATAATAATAAGAATGAACATGTCCTGTTCATTACTGTTGACAGATTAACAAATTCCTCTGTGCCACTAGCCTCTGAATGTTTATCCACCAAAGCCTGCAATGACTTTGCCTCCTTTCTCACTTAGAAAATTTTAAATATTAGACAAGCTATTAAGGCTTCTATCACAGCTACTAGAGATGCTTTGATCCCCTCTCCACACAAATCTAAATCAAAACTTATGACAAACTTTAATCCAATTGACCAGCACAACCTTGAAAACACTATACAGCACTTGAGACCCTCATCTTGCTGCCTCGGCATTTTGTCAGCAAACTTTTTCCAAGAATGTTTCTAGTTGCAGACATCCTGCATATTGTTAACACATTTTTACAGTCAGCAGTCATCAAACCACTATTAAAAAAGAACAATCTGGACACCTCACAGATGAATAATTACAGGCCAATATCAAATCTACTACTTTTAAGTAAGACCATAGGAAAAAAAAACTGTTTTTCAACAACTGAACCAGTTTTTGAATATTAACAACTTTTTTGACATCTTCCAGTCAGGTTCCCGAACATGCCACAGCACGGAGACTGCTCTTGTTAGCAGTGATAAATGATATCCGGCTAAATACAGATAAAGGTAATGTCTCTGTCTTAGTTGGACCTCAGTGCTGCTTTCGACACAGTTGACCATGACATACTATATTGCTTTATTGATTAGAAAACTGGGTGGGTCTTTCTGCCATAGCACTAAACTGATTTGAATCCTATTTAAAAGGACAGAGACTATTTGTGTTCATAGGTAATTATACTTTACATCTGAACGGAGAAAAATGACATGTGGAGTTCCTCAAGGTTCTACTCTGGTGCCTCTTCTATTCAACACCTACATGCTGCCACTGGCTGAGATTATGCAAAGCCACAAAATGTGTTACCATAGTTGCAGATGTATATATAATAGTGGTGTCGGACAATTAAAGTTTTTAACTGCAATTAATTTTTTGGAATGTTGAGTTAATCATGATTAATAACGTGTTAATTGCATGTTTTCCATTCAGATACAGTGTAACTTAAGTTGGTAATTTTTAAGTTTCTCATACTGTTATAAACATGGGAGTGGACAAATATGCTTGCTTTCTTCACCTGCAGATGTATTAAAGCTCTCAACATATCCTAAATGACAAAAACTATCAAGAACATTCTCCAGAGAACCTGGTGTTACAAAGGATTCAAACAAATCTGGAAAAAATGGAGCAAACTAAAGCTTACACTTTGGGGGAAGGTTAATATTATAAAAATAATAATAGCCCCACAAATCAATTATGTGGTTATGATGCTACCTATCACAATACCCCCTACTTTATTCAAATGATAAGAGAATATAATCCGGCAGTTCTTATGGGAAGGGAAGAAACCTAGGATTAGGTTAAGCAAGTTATATGCTCCCAGAGAGAAAGGAGGGTTGAGACTGCCAAATCCACATTTATATTATTTGTCCTTTGAAATGGTCAAGATAGTGAAGATTTGGGAGTAACATGAAAACAGAATAGATTGGATCAATATTGAAACTAAATTATACTCTCCATTTAATCCAAAAGAGAGACTAACTCAGAAAGTTAATACAACAAGTCCAATCCTTATCCACTCTAGACAGGTGTAGGGTGAGACCTACTGTATTCTTAAATTGTCACATAATGTACAAACATACGCATCTCTGTGGAACAACCCCGCTATCTGTATAGGGAAAATACCTGTATATTGGAGGCAGTGGCACTCAAACAGCATACTTACAATAGGAGACTTGTATACGGATGGAACGTTCAGGTCCTTTGCTGATCTGGTTAAGGATTTCAGTCTGAAGGGTAAAGACAATTTCTGGAAATACCTACAAATAAAAAGCTGTATAACCTCAAAATTCAAATTGGATGAATCCGTAGAGAATTGCATTTTGGACTATATCAATATGCCACAAAAGTACCACACAGCCTCCAAATTTTATATTTTAATGAACTGCTGTGTAAGTGGAGAAGCCACCAATGTGAAATTGTTGCAGCAGGGAGAGTTGAAAACAGATCTTATACAAGAAAGATGGCTGGATATCTTGTCAGATTGTGGAAAATATATAAGGGAAGCAAGAGGGAAATTTATACAGTATAAACTTATACATCAACACTATCATACCCCATCAAGGCTACATAGAATGAAACTGGTAAAGGATAATTCTTGTTGTAAATGTAAAATGGAAGTGGGAACGTTTCTTCACTGTATTTGGGAATGTCCTCGAGTGGCACCCTTCTGGGGCAAAGTTGTTGAAGTTTTAAGCAATTGGCATAGGTCCACAGTTCCTTTGACCCTGGACTTATGTCTTTTGGGGGACAAATCTCAAATGCCAAATACTTCAAAGAGTCATTGTGTTTGGATTAGTGACAGCATCCAGAACAATTTTAAAACACTGGAGAATGGACAAAAGCCCCACCATAAAAGAGTGGGTTGACTTAATGGTGAAAACAGGATCTTATGAATCCATGCTGCACAGACTAAAAGGGGACATGGAGGGAGAACAAGAGCATGTCTTGGGATCAGTTCTGCAACTATATAAAGAGTGATAGAGATCCTGCATTATTCTCAACAGAGTCAGGACCCTTAGCATAACAGTGATGCACTCGAATTTCAGTTACTATTTGTCATGAACCTTTATTTTGGAGATGTTAACCTGTGTGCTCACTTTGATTAATATTACAGCCTGTGTTTGTGCCAGGAAGAGGTGTGAGAAATGGGAAAACCTTGGGAATCGCCAGGAATGCCAGTCCCTACTGTTTACTGTGCTAGATACATTAGTTTGTTCTGCATGTTAAAATGACAAGTTCAATAAAAACTTTAATAATAAAAAAGAATATTCTCCAGAAAATTCTCAAAAGTACTACTGCATGTACAAACAACAGAATGCCAGGGCTCAGGAATGTCACTGAACAACAACCAGCCAGCAGCCACAAAAGGAGCCTGCTCTTTTCTCCCATAGCAAACATCCACCGCTTTTAAGCAGCTCAACACAAAATAATGGACCTCATGTGTCACAACAGACACAATTTCCCTTTTAGCAGAAAAATTGTAAAAACAAACATCTCGCCCGTGACGTCACCCAACACGCCGCAAAAACAGAGCATGGGAATGAGTGGACATTACCAACACAGCTTGAGAATTTTAGACTGCTACTTACCTGCCGACAGTTGGACCCAAAGCTATGAGGATGAAACAGGCGGAGTGTCTGTCTGTGTCAGCTGCTGGCAGTGAGCTACAACCGTAGCACATAGCTATTTATACTGCTAAGTCTTGGAGGAGGCTGTGACAATTATCCAGGTGAGAGCTCCAACAGATAACGCTGTAAACTTAAACAAGACAACATTTGGGAGATTTCCATGGCTATGATCCAGCTTGTTTGATATCACAATGTCTGTATGCTGCGGCCAGTGGCTGCAGGGGGGCTTCCGGTACGGAGGGCAGCTCACAAAATTTGTTGTTGTTAACAGGGATGAAGCGTTAACAGGCTATTAACGCAATAACGCCGACACCAGTTAAAAGTAAAATTACTTTTACTAAAGTTGCAAATTTACGTGAAAAAGCCACAAACTTATCACAGAACTGTCACAAATTTATAAGTCATGCGTTTAAAGAGAAATGTCTCAAATTTATGAGAATTAAGTATCAAATGCAAGAGAAAATTTACAATAAAATGTGTCAAATTTATCAAGAAAAGGTTGTCAAACACAAATTGATGAAGGAAAAAGTCACAAATTTAAGGGAAAATCCTCACAAAGCATTGGGAGTACAGTCAGTACACACTACTCAAGTTACTTTTCTAGTAGAAACTTTCTTACTCTTATTCACTTAACTTTTCATGAATAATCACACTTATACTATATAGTATAGTGCAATTTCTGTCTACTCTCTCAACCTCTATAAGGAAACCAGAACCGAGTCATCACATCTTCTAGCAGGACACCGGATCACAGCACACGCTCCTGTGTGTTTTCATGTTAACATACAGTGTGCTGTGAACAGGTGTCCTGCTAGAAGATGTGATGACTCAGTTCTGGTTTCCTTATAGAGGTTGAGAGAGTAGACAAGAAATTGCACTCAAGTAAAAATATCATTCCCTTATTATACAGCATTACTCAAGTATAAGCATGATTATTCATTATTATGAATAATCTGCTGCTCGCAGAGATAGCAAAAAGATGTAACAAACTAATAGTTGTTTTTTTTTGAATGCAAAAGATGCAATAGACTTACACAATGGTCCTCTCCGGCATACAACTAGGAAAATACCGGTCGCTATGGAGGGTGAGAATATGTATGGGCACATAATCATACCATGTAGGATAACTAAATAGACGGTTATGCTGTTTCATCCCACCTAGCAACAATGCTCTGCACTGTGTGTGTTTATATATTTACATATTTATTCCATCTAGCTACAATGCTCTGCACTGGGTGTGTTTATATTTATATATCTATATATTTATTCCATCTAGCTACAATGCTCAGCACTGGGTGTGTTTATATTTATATATCTATATATTTATTCCATCTAGCTACATTGCTCCGCACTGTGTGTGTTTATATACTTGCATATTTATTCCACCTAGCTGCAATGCTCCGTACTGTGGGTGTTTATATATTTACATATTTATTCCATCTAGCTACAATGCTCTGCACTGTGTGTTCATATATTCATATATTTATTCCATCCAGCTACAATGCTCTGCACTGTGTGTCTGTGTGTGTGTGTGTGTGTATATATATATTTTATAGTAATATGTACATATGTATATTAGCTGCTCTTGCTTGCTTGTTTTTTTTCTTGCCTTCTGATTGTTGCTCTGAGTGTTGCTATCCCTGTGCTGTTGCAATCCTGGAATTTCCCCGTTGTGGGACTAATAAAGGCTTATCTTATCTTATCTTATCTTATTTGCTCTCCTCTGAATATAACATTTTAATTAAATATTACATTTTTTCATTTTTACAGCGTGACATGAAGCTGCTTCACTCAAATGCGGATTTTTTTTTTTGGATGTCAATACATGTGGAGGACAGTATGAGAAATTTATTAGGATAAATGGGTGTCACCATGGCAACTAAACTTCAGAGCTTCAAATGAAACGAATGATCATAAGTGGTTAAAATGGCTACACAAGTCAAGCATAATTTGAACAAGTACCTCAATGTAAATGAAATGAGTTTTCCCAACCACTACTGGTCCCCCTTAATTGTCAAGAATTATAGTAACTGCTTTGTCACTGCAAAAAAAAAAAAAGTTAAAATAATTATTTCAATTAGCCGTGTGATTGGGGTATGACTTTGCTTAAAATCAATTACGATCGCTAAAACAGCTTAGCATTAATTTGTGAACATGATCTAATCCTGAGTTCATCAATATAAGTCCACTCTAAAGATAATCGTTTTACACATTCTGACAATTTAAAAAAAAAATTAAAAACTGTATTCAACTGACTAAATAGTGGGGGTTGTAGAATCATAATTTTCATACAATTCTTATTGCTTCTTTAATAATAAAAATCATGAATTGTTGATTGTTTTATATTTCCCCAAACATCCATGATGTATGTCATATATGGAATCATTTCTCCTTCCCCCAACCCAAAAATTACCAGGAAGCACCAAAGTCTGATTCTGCCTGAGGTCGCTTCGTGTAAAAGTTTTTCCTCCCCACTGTCGCCAAAGAAACGTGATAGTTGGGGTATTCTCTAAAACGTTATAGTAGGGAGGGACATTAAAAAGCACCATTAGACAGATAATGTTGTGAATTGGAGCTATTAACATTTTCAACTTATATAGAACATATCGTACTGCAAAAAAATTCCAATAGCAATAATTACCATAGATTTGCATGTTGATAAACTAAAAATACAAGTCAATAAACTACATTACTAATGTGTTTATGAGTACATCACATTTGTACAGAATTTATCCTAGATCACCTAGAATATTATATTATACAATATACTACAGTAGATCATTTACAGTATGTGTGGATTATATTTGTGTTATCAGGTTGTGTATTTGCCAGTGAACTGAAGTGGATCTGATGTAGAATGCAGCGTGAAATTGTACTGTTGCACATGTGCATAAACTCCCCACCAGTGATCTCCACCAGCAGGTGTGGAGCAGTAATACTACAAACAAAGTACTGAATTCACAATCCGATCAAACCACATCCTGTGTTTATTATGTTCAGCAGACACAAGGAATCGCCACACCTGGATTAGCTGACACACACGTAGAAACCGTTTTCCATTTGGCTCATGAAAAATTATATTTTTACGTTTAACAAACTTTGGCGTATTTATTCAGAGTGAAACATCAACTCCAACCTAAAGCATCATCTGGGCAGCAAGAGTGCAAAACAGCAGCACACAAACTCCTGCCAAATTATAGGATTTATCTCCTGAATTTATCACTAACCCAATTTCTTTTCAACAATTATACCCCACAGTTTGTCTCGTATGACCAGCATCTCACAACTTTGAAGGACGCGCTTGGACCCGATACAAGGATGCAGGTCTTATCGCGTGTGTGCGTGCGTGCGTGCGTGTGTGCGTGTATGGTGCAAACTTGACAAATGACAAAAATGAAGTTGAACTGCTAAAAGCAAGTAGTAATTCTTGTCTAACACAAACAGAAAAGCAGCCGATAAAGGAGTAAAAACACGCTGCAGACATTTTATAGCCTAAATGAAGACTGTGTAAATGCTAGCCAGAAAAAGTAATTCTGTCACAACTTACCTGCTTCTGGAGCACAGGTGCGTGTCAGTCCATTCACTGTAAACCCAAAACGACTCTGCAGGCCAGACACACACAGCAGAGAGAGAGATAAATCTCACGTCCTATTCCCAGGATAAATTCAATCATTGTACATAAAAATGGCATCGGGTCACATCAGGACAGTAAGCACACGCCTCTGTCTACATCTCCTGTGGGCTGCGTAAATCAGCTGCTCCTACACATCCTGCAACATCCATTCATCAGGTAGTTTCAGTTCACCCTGACTGATATTTCACAAGTTAAACTTAGATCAATCTGCACCAATAGAAATTGAATCTTTCTGAAAAAATTCCGTAAAATGAGATTACCCAGGTCTCACTCAGGTAACAACCTGGCAGATCCACGCAGGTGAGGGCTGCCAGTCCTTCAGCAGTCAGGTGCTCCACTCCGAGGCGGGGAAGCAGAGGAACAGAACGATGAAACCAGTCAGCTGAAATCCTTCTCCTGCCAATTGTAATCCTTCAGCACAATGATCCTTGCATGTTTTCTGTCCTCCTCTTCATCTTCGTCTCTGCCCCAGTCCCTTGTGAGGAGGTTTTGCCACCTCTGAATGCTGGGCCAGCAGGACGCATCTGCAAGGGGACAACAGGTAAGAGGGGATCAGCAGCCGTCTGTGCCACTGAAACCATTCTTTCCTTCTTCTTATGTCCTCAGCATCGACAAATCTGTCTGTTCCTCGGAGTGTCTCTGCCAAGAGTAACCGGGCACAGCAGTCCTGTTTTGCCGCTCTTTGCCAAACACACAAACACACACATACAGAGGAGAGTGTTGTGAGTTTTTTTTTTCCTCAGCAGCCGAGCTAACCCTGAGCCGGGGCCTGGTCTGCCTTTGAGATGCTCTCTAGCCCACAAACACAAGACGGCTTTCATTATCTTGCCCGTCGCAGCGCAAGGCCTAGCTTCTAAAAGCTACTGATTTCTTTCTTCCCTTAGCCCCCTTCACAAAGGGAGGGCATTTTGTAAATTACTTGCTCGTTTCAGACCAACAAAAGGTACTTTCATTGAACCCTCCCCCCCCACACACTGCTCTCCCGCTATCCTCCCGCCATTTGATTTTGCTCAAATTTGATTACAAGGCTTGAAAAAGGAGGCGAAGAAAAGAGAAGAGGAAATAAGAAAGCCCCACAGATGGCGTGTTCATTCACTGCTGTGAATGGCTTTATATGGGCTGCCTTTATACATGTGGCAATCCAAAGACGCTTCAGCCGCTCCGCTAAAAAAAGAACTTGACAAAATTATTGGTTTGGTGGCTTTCTTACATGACTGACATCAGGAACTCGGGGATAGAAAGTCTGCCTCCTCTTTCTTTTCTTTTCTTTGGCTCTTCTTGTTTCTGCACCCCACACGCTCCCTGGGTTGTGTACCTTGATCAAAACAAACTAAATGCAATGCCTGATGTTAGGAGGGGGCGTGTGTTTACTTATGCATGCATGCTGTCATATTAATAACCACCTGCCCCAGGGCGGCTAAAGGCCACATTCCAAGACAAAAAGGTTGCACGTTCAGCAGAGCAGGAAGAAAATTAATGCCACAGTCATCATTAGGTTTAATAACACATATACGCACATATCCAGCTCAAATTAAAAGCTTTAGTTAGAACTGGAAAACACAATGCAATAACACAAAGCACAGACCGTTCTGCTCTCACACAGGCTATAATCCTGTTTCCACAAAGGACCACTCACTCTCTACTTGTTTTTCCATAGAGGAATAATCATAGGTCAGCAAACACACACAGCTCTGTAGCTGCTGGTTCTTTTTCACCACACACATGCAGCAGAGTAGCCAGTGCACAGTCGACTCTGACTTTATATCCCATTATCGGGATCGCTGCATGCTGTCTTTCACCCAAACGAAAAGGTGAGGGACCCTGTATTTCCACTTTGGTCAGAAAGCCTTAACAGACAGGAGCCGGTTAATTCCTAGATGGACGAACAGACGTCCAGATCGTGGGCTGTGTGGTTTCACCAGTCTGATAACACCGGAGCTATTACTGGGGTCAGCTGGTGAGAACGGCTTCTGTTACAGGCACATCTTTTGTACGTGTAAGTGGTCGTTTAGCGATACAAAAAGAGTTCTTTGTCTTTCTTTCTGATGAATAACTGGATCGACTGAAATGTTATCTAGTTTACAAATGACACCCATGTCTGTGTCAACACATAAAAGAACTACTTTAACACGGCTGAACTTCTGAATCACTGCAATCAATTTTAGTTCATCCAAAATAGAATTACTTCTGTACATTCTTGATTTACTGTAAAGCTGTGTTTTCTCTATCATTTTTTTTAAAAATTTAAATGGGATTAGGATGATTTCTACCATTGTCGTTCTACACTTTATATTTCAGCCTTTTTGCCCTTCATTTTATACTATGCAACACTCTGGTGTCTTTGATCCAGAATGTAATACTGACATATCTGACCCTCAGTGGTTGCTTTGGCATCAAAAGTAAACATGTGATTTACACACACAGTGGAGCATGACGAAAATCTAAATCCATGTAGCCACCTTTAGTGACCCAAAACTAAAGTAAAAAAAATGTAATTCAAGATAAACATTTCAGTAACTATACTTCTATACAAAATAATAAAAATAAAATAAAAATAAATAATTGAAACTCTCTAGCCAGATCATAGTTATAGCTATAGTCATTAATAGCTCATTTTTGACCAGATGAACCCACCCCAAGGTCACATGCAACCTTCATGTCTATATACAGACGTGGACAAAATTGTTGGTACCGCTCTGTTAATGAAAGAAAAACCCACAATAGTCACAGAAATAACTTGAATCTGACAAAAGTAGTAATAAATAAAAATTCTATGAAAATTAACCAATGAAAATCAGACAATGCTTTTGAATTGTGGTTCAACAAAATTATTTTAAAAAACAAACTCATGAAACAGGCCTGGACAAAAATGATGGTACCCTTAATATTTTGTTGCACAATCTTTTGAGGCAATCACTGCAATCAAACAATTTCTGTAACTGTCAATGAGACTTCTGCACCTCTCAGCAGGTATTTTGGCCCACTCCTCATGAGCAAACTGCTCCAGTTGTTTCAGGTTTGAAGGGTGCCTTCTCCAGACGGCATGTTTCAGCTCCTTCCACAGATGTTCAATAGGATTTAGATCAGGGCTCATAGAAGACCACTTTAGAATAGTCCAGTGTTTAGCTCTTAGCCATTCTTGGGTGTTTTTAGCTGTGTGTTTTGGGTCATTATCCTGTTGCAAGACCCATGACCTACGACTGAGACCAAGCTGTCTGACACTGGGCAGCACATTTCTCTCTAGAATACCTTAATAGTCTTGAGATTTCATTGTACCCTGCACAGATTCAAGACACCCTGTGCCAGATGCAGCAAAGCAGCCCCAGAACATAACAGAACCTCCTCCATGTTTCACAGTAGGGACAGTGTTCTTTTCTTGGTATGCTTCATTTTTGTGGCTGTGAACATAGAGCTGATGTGCCTTGCCAAAAAGTTCCAGTTTTGTCTCGTCTGTCCATAGAACATTCTCCCAGAAGCTTTGTGGCTTGTCAACATGCAGTTTGGCAAATTCCAGTCTGGCTTTTTTATGATTTGTTTTCAACAGTGGTGTCCTCCTTGGTCGTCTCCCATGAAGTCCACTTTGGATCAAACAACGATGGATGGTGCGATCTGACACTGATGTACCTTGACCTTGGAGTTCACCATTAACATGTTTAGAGGTTGTTCTGGGCTCTTTTGTTACCATTCGTATTATCCGTCTCCTCCTGCGGCCATGTCCAGGGAGGTTGGCTACAGTCCCTTGGATCTTAAATTTCTGAATAATATGTATAACTGTAGTCACAGGAACATCAAGCTGCTTGGAGATGGTCTTATAGCCTTTACCTTTAACATGCTTGTCTATAATTTTCTTTCTAGTCTCCTGAGACAACTCTCTCCTTTTCTTCCTCTGGTCCATGTTTAGTGTGGTACACACCATGTCAACAAACAGCACAGTGACTACTTGTCACCCTTTAAATAGGCCGACTGACTGATTACAAGTTTGTAGACACCTGTGATGTTAATTAGAGGACACATCTTGGTTGAGCATGTCCCCATGGTCACATTATTTTCAATCTTTTCTAGGGGTACCATCATTTTTGTCCAGGCGTGTTTCATGAGTTTGTTTTTTTTAAATAATTCTGTTGAACCACAATTCAAAAGCATTGTCTGATTTTCATTGGTTAATTTTCATAGAATTTTTATTTATTACCACTTTTGTCAGATTCAAGTTATTTCTGTGACCATTGTGGGTTTTTCTTTCATTAACAGAGGGGTACCAACAATTTTGTCCACATCTGTATGTGTGTGCATTGCCTCAGCTTACTGAGAGTTAAAATGGCATGTACTCATACCTCGTAACCTTTGACCTACACACTGACTTTGAGCACAACATGGATGCAGGCTCACCTGAAGATCAATGAGTGTGAGTTAGGTGAGCATTGGGCTGACCTAAGCATTGGGGCAATTGCCTAGGAGGAGTGATAAGTTTCATGAAGTGTGTATGGAAGACGGATGCAGTTCCATGACACTGGCTCATTTAACCTTCACCAGATTGGGATAAAAACATGTCAAAAGAGGAGGCTTTGGTGGAAGATGTTATTAAAACTACCCTCTACTAACTTTTAGGTCTGCACATCACATGCCCTTGATTTTTTTGTTTTTGTTTGTTTTGTAAGGTGATCTAAAGTGTTTAAAATTAAAACTGGACTTCCGGTCTGGACGCCATGGTGATAGCAACTTAACGCTGAAGCTCCCAGACCCAATCCAAGGAAAACATCTTCAAAATCAGACTTAACGGATTTTTGAAAGAATAAAAATCAAAAGACAAAAACACCATGCCTAACCAAAAACAGAAGAAACTGACATTCCCCAGGTCAGGACGCGCAGCGGCCGCAGAATCTGAACCGGAGGACCTCCGTTCAGAAGACGAGGAGCTGGACCTAGCTAACAAAAAGGTTAGCTTGAAATCGCTATTTGATGAATTACGACGATTTCGGGCCGAATTTCATGAATTCAGAGAGGAATTAAAAAGGAAGAACAGCAGAATGGACCAGGCCGAAAACCGAATCTTGGAAGCTGAAGAAAGAATAAAAGTGTTTGAAGATTCTATGCTGGATTTACACAAAAAACATTCAAGGCTGGAGGCTAAGCTAACTGACCAAGAAGGAAGACAGAGACGAGATAACATCAGAATTCACAGTCTGAAAGAAAGAGCTGAAGATAGTTTCAACACAATGGCGGAATGCGTGGAATCCTTATTGAGAGAGAAGTTGGATATTCCACAAACCACCGATTTGAAGATAGAAAAGGCCCATCGTACATTAGCCGCAAAGCCAGCAGCAGAAGCGCCCCCACGTTCGGTGGTGGTAAGATTCTCCAATTTCAAAATAAAACAAGAGGTTGTAAGACGGGCTTGGCAGAAAAAAGGATTTATGCATCAAGAGAGAAAAGTCTTCGTGGAGCATGATTACGCCCCGGAGGTTCTTAAAAAGCGATGGGAATATAACGACGCCAAAAAGGTTCTACGGGAACAGAATCTACGCTTTCAGACGCCATTTCCTGCGAAGTTAAGGGTCTTTTACTGTGAAGAGTCATGTCTCTATAATTCAGCGGAAGAAGCAACAATTGACATGGCGAGAAGAGGGCTCCCGGTATCGGTGTTTAAACCCGCAGCGGATCTGAGCGTGAGGATCAGAGCTCAAATGTGGTCCACTCAGAGACCTTCAAAATCCACGGGCCAGCAGCGGGAAACCCAGCCCCAGAGCTACAAAGATAAGCTTTCCAGTTCCAGGAAGGAATAGCGACCTTTTTGTTTTTTTCTTTTCAGTCATTCTGCACTTCCATCCCCCCTCCTACAAGGTAACAAACATTAAAGGAGATGCAGAATCAGCATGTGGTAAAACCTTTCATGGAGCAGTTATAGCATTAGAAACAAATGTCTTCTTAATTTAAAGGGAAGAAAAAAAAATCTTGTTAAAATAGAAATGTAACAATGACCCACATGTTCTCCCTACACTAACAAATACTGTATTAGAGTGAATGTTTGCTGTGATGGGGGTGGGAGGGTGCACACAATCTCATAGGGTATAGGCATAAAAAAAAAAAAAAAAATCATTACAAATTCGGATTGGGATCTGAAATTCACGTTAAAAACATGGGACAACTTACAGGGGTAAGAGAGGGCCCTCAACACGTAACAGAGTTTGAGGAATTTCCCTCAGAGCCTACACTCCATTAGGGCTCTTACAGGGTCTTTAAAGAGACCCCAGCTCAGGAAGTTTTTTTTGACAGTTTTTTGTTTTAAAGTTTCGTACACTATGTTCTTAATGTTTTTTATGTTCTTAATGTTCTTTCAGTTTCTGAGTAGCAAAAAAGAGGGCCACCACACTGTTATACTAAATAAGAAAATACAATGGAGAAACAGGGTGTAACCAAAATAGCCTCATATAATGTAAAAGGGATCCTGAATCCAGTTAAAAGATCCAAGATTCTACGCAAAATGAAAAAAGACAAAGCAGAAATAATATTTTTACAAGAAACCCACCTAACAGACGTGGAACACACTAAACTCAATAGACAAGGGTTTAAAATGATCTCTTCATCTTCATATAAGTCAGGGAGGAGGAGGGGAGTAGCGACATTGATATTAACCAAAATTACATTTGAAAAAAAATCAGAGCACAAAGATAAAGAAGGGAGGTACAGTTTGGTAATTGGGCGGCTAGAGGGAGAAGATATCACCCTGCTGAATGTATATGCACCACCAGGGGCTAAATGGAAATTTTATAAAAATGTATTCGACCTAATGATAACTAAAGCCCAAGGTTTAGTGATATGTGGTGGAGACTTCAATCTAAGACTGAATCCATACTGGGATGCAACAGGTAATTCTTCACATCAAAATAACACTCAAAGTAGGAAAACTCGGATGCTATTAAAAGAAATGGGAATCTGTGACGTATGGAGGGAATTCAACCCCAATGTAAAAGATTATACTTTTTATTCAACGCCACATTCATCTTACTCAAGGATTGATTACTTTTTTATGTTTAATAGAGACATTGGAAGAGTAAAAACATGTAAAATAGGACTGATGGATCTCTCTTACCACAGTCCGATCTATATGGACTTAAACATCCAAAAATACACAAATAATACATTTTCCTGGAGGTTGAATTTAAATGTCCTGAAAGGACCACTGAAAGATGAATTGGAATCAGATATTCTCAGATATTTGGAAGAAAACGATAATGGAGAAGTATCCCCTTTAATACTGTGGGATGCATGCAAAGCCGTAATAAGGGGAAAAATTATTGCAAAACTGGCAACCCAAAAGAAACTGAGACAAGAAAAACTAATCACACTAGAGTCAGAACTCAAGAACCTAGAAAAAGAACACAAAGACAACACTCATTCTAATGGCTCGCTCAAGAATAAAGAAATTAAAAATCAAATAAATGAGATCTACACAATAGAAATCCAGAAGAAACTTACATTTCTGAAACAAAAACACTATGAAGCAGGCAGTAAATCGGCAAAATTACTAGCCTATAAATTGAGGAAACAACAAACAGAAAGAGCAATCTACAAAATCAGAGACCCAGTATCAAAGGAAATAAAATTCAGAATTCAGAATATTCTTAAAAGCTTCGAGAATTACTATAAGAACTTATACTCCCACAAAAAACATAAAAACGCATCCGAGACATTCCTAAACACATTAAACCTTCCCCAACTTACGGAATCACAAAATAAAACACTACTGTCAGAAATACAACCTAAAGAATTGGAAAAAGCAATTATGAAACTTAAAGCTAACAAATCCCCAGGAGCAGATGGCTATACAGCAGAATGGTACAAAACCTTTAAACAGCAACTATCTCCTCTCCTCCTGAAAACATTTAACTATGTCCTCCACACAGGGGAAATCCCCCCCTCCTGGAGAGAAGGGGTCATTGCAGTTATACCTAAACCTGAAAAGGATAAACTAGAATGCTCCAACTACAGACCAATCAGTGTATTAAATCAGGACTATAAGCTTTTTACCATTATCCTTGCCAAAAGGTTAGAAAACATACTGACAGACTTAATTCACTTAGACCAAACAAGTTTTATAAGACAAAGACAGACACAAGACAACATTCGATGCACTTTACACATAATCCATCATATAAAAAAATATAACTTAAATGCAGTCATATTGGGATTAGATGCTGAAAAAGCATTCGATTTGGTTGACTGGTCTTTCCTATATAGAATCTTATCCAGTTTCAATTTTCATAACAACTTCATTAGAACTATACAGGCATTATATAAAAAACCAACAGCTAAAATAAGGATTAACGGTAATTTATCATCATCTTTTGAGCTGGAAAGAGGATGTCGTCAAGGCTGCCCCCTGTCTCCACTGCTCTTTGCAATCTTCATAGAACCTCTGAGCCAATGGATAAGACAAAATCAAGAAATTCAAGGTATTACACTTGGTCAGAAGGAACATAAAATAGCACTCTTTGCTGATGACATTTTAATATACCTAGGGCAGCCAGACACTTCTTTACCAGAACTAATCTCAGTTTTTTCAGACTATGGAGATTTATCGGGGTACAAATTAAACATGCATAAAACCCAAGTTTTAACATTCAACTATGACCCAAATCATTATTCACTAAGTGAACTCAAAACTAACTGGGAGTTGGAATCTATGAAATATCTGGGGGTCAATATCCCGAAACAACTCAACAAAATTATAACACTAAACTATGATCCACTGGTGACAAAAATAAAATCTGACCTAGCAAGATGGAATATGATACCATTCTTAGGTACTGCACAAAGAATTGAAGCAGTCAAAATGAATATACTTCCACGTCTTCTATACCTTTTCCAAACAATACCGGTAGAACCTCCCAAAAATACATGGCAGGAGCTGGACAGAAGGATCTCAAGATTCATATGGCAGGGCAAGAGACCTAGAATCAGATATAGAACCTTACAGCTAAACAAAGACAAAGGTGGGCTCACGCTGCCAAATATCAGGGACTATTTTAAAGCCGCACAAATTAAAACTTTAATAGAGATATGTAACCCAGTCTACACTGCACAATGGAAGGAGATCGAATGCCAAATAACAAGTGACATCCCCCTACAGGCGATAATAGGGAATAATGCCTTACCTAAACATTTGAATAACACTAACCCGTGGATAGAGACCCCGCTAAAAATTTGGTTTAAGATAGTCAGAGAGAATCAAGCTAAAGAGCCCTATCGACTTCTGCAATGGATTGCCTATGATCAAGACTTTACCCCCAATAAAACAGACACTAGATTTAAAGAGTGGAAAGAGAAAGGGCTGATAAAATATTACGATTTTTTTTAAGGGGCAAACTTTAAGAAGTTTTGAAGATTTGAAAAAACAAGGTCTAATAAATCAAGATCTTTACAGGTTCTTTCAGCTTAGACACCACATAAACAATATACTTAAAAAGGAGGATTTGGAAAGGGCCCAGTCAGGTGTTCTGAAGGTCTTCTTAATGGCATATAAAGGGATCCCAGGGATCAGATACATTTCTAAAATATACCAAGGTCTTCAAGACTTAAAAGGAGACAACACATCATATATAAAAGAGAGATGGGAAAAAGAGGGGAATTTCACTTTACAATTGGAAATATGGGAAAAGCTAAATAAACAGCAATGAAAAAATACCTCATCCCTGCAGTGGAGAGAATTTGGATGGAAAAATTTGGTAAGATTTTTCAGAACACCTGCACAAAACAAATTTACCCATAAGGGGTTGAACTGTTGGCGCTTGTGTGGTGAAAAGACTGCAAATCATTTTCATGTGTTTTGGTCATGCCCAGTTATCCACCAATATTGGACCAATGTACAGACAATATTGGGGAAAATATTCAAAATAACAGTTCCCTTTTCTTTTGTAACTTTGTATTTGGGTTTACTACCGGACTCACTGGAAAGACGAGGAGATAAATACTTATTCAATGTTTTAGTATTGGCAAGTAAAAAAGCCCTAACTAAAAAATGGATGCTGAAGGACTGTCCTACACCTGAAGATTGGATTAACATGATTCAAGACATTTACTCGATGGAAAAGTTGACATTCGCACTGAGACAGGACATGGATGGGTTCATGAACTTTTGGCAACCCTGGATCGCATATGTGTCTTCCATTAGATCTAATCTTTGACAAATACCATTTCAATAATGGTCCCGCTCTTTGTTCCAACACTACTCAGATGCTCTTTTACTTCTAATTACTTAATTTTCTGTTTGTTTGTTTTTTGCTGTTCTGTTTGTTTGTTTGTTCGTTTTTTTTTATTTTATTCTCTTTAATTTCACTTTTTCTTTCACTTTAAAAAAAAGGGGTGTTGTAATAATTATCCTACCAATGTTGTCAAATAGCAAAAAATAAGGGAACATGTGATGAAAATGTAAACAATGCAATGCTGTAATGACCTGTATACCCTTTACAAAAACTTAAATAAAAAAAAAAAATTAAAACTGAAGTTTCATATTCAGTAAGAAAGACCACTGTTGAAACTCGAGATGAGCTGATCCCATCCTCGGTATCGGCATCAAATTTGATCCAGGCAAAATGGCTGGATTGGTATCGGTAAGGAATAAAAGTAATTTACCGATTCGATACATTAATAATATTAAAATGAAGGTGCGTTCATCGTTCTCAGTCATGCTATGCGTGGCTTCCGTAAACAAAAGCAAAGAGTGTCACGTGTCACTGAAGCCTGTCTGTGGGACTCGCCTCAGTATGTTTGCCGTGTGGCACCAGCGTTCACAATTTTAACACTACCAACTTGATAAAACACTTGCCAAAGTATCACGGTAAAGGAGTAAGCTGAATTCTGTCAAGAACTGAGCAGGACATGTGTTGCGCATCACCAGCTGTGTTTTTGTGGTTTTCCAGCTCCAAGTCTGGAAGATGCTAAAACTGAAATGTAAACAAAAGAACAAAACCTAAAGTACAAACCAGACGAGAACGTGGAAAACTACAGGAACAAACGCATAACATGGGTATACCTTTCAGTGGACAACGAGGAACAGCTGATGAGCATTAGGTAACAGAAACATAAATAGCAAATCATAATGTGAACTGGGAAGCAGGACTACAACAACAAGGCTACAGAAAATGGAACAGGAATGACTTCAAAATAAGAGCAAACCTAAAATCTAAGAATGGACAGAGAATAATATCAGAAACACTACTAAATAAACAGAGGACCAGGAGAATACTTATGATAATAATAATGGATGACAAAAATACAACTTAAAGGGTTAGTTCCTTTATTTTCAGATCTACAGCATTTTTTTACCTCATGTATAAAGTGGCACTTTGAATTTCATCTGAATGTTTACTTAAATACTAACTAACTAACCTGCACTTATATAGCGCTTTTCTAGTCACAAAGACCACTCAAAGTGCTTTCACTAGTACTAACCCTCTATTCTAAGGGCCTATAGGAGACAGATATCGAGGGACAATTTAGAACAACCAATTAACCTAACATGCATGTCTTTGGATTGTGGGAGGAAACCGGAGCCCCCGGAGTAAACCCATGCAGCACAGGGAGAACATGCAAACTCCACACAGAAAGGTTCCAACCCCTGCCAGCCTGGGGATTCGAACCTGGAACCTTCTAGCTGTAAGGCAACAGTGCTAACCACTGCACCACTGTGCTGCCTCAGCTTTAAAGTTTTGCATAAACTTGCACTTAAAACTTCAGAATGCATGTTTACATGGTGCTGATGAGATAACACGTTTCCCACAATGGGGAAATTACAGGACTGCAGCAACAAAAGGATAGCAGCACTCAGAGCAACAGTAAATAAGATAAGAATTGGTTAGCCAAAGCAGTAAATAAATATACTTATGTACACAGTTATATACACAGTGCAGGAGCATTGCAGCTAGATGGTATCAACAGCATTACAGTTTGTTACATTACCAGCAATATATAAATATAAATATAGACCCAGACAGTATATTTTACATTTGAATGAACAGTGTTGTTGGCACCCTCAATAATTATTGTAATTGTCTTAGTTGTGTATTGGAGGGGACGATCTCTATTGTGCAAAGTTGTGATGTTTAATACGGCCTCTATGAGCAGCACCGTTAGATTGTAAAGTCTGACAGCCGTAGGTAGGAAGGACCTGTGGAACCTCTCCCTCGAGCATCCAGCCTACCACTAAATGAGCTCCTCAGTACGTTCAGCTTGTCCCGCATGAGGTGGGACTCAGACTCCAGCAGAGATGACAGCTTAGCCACCATCCTCCTCTATCCTGTCTCCTCTACTGGGTCGAGGCAGCAACCCAGAACAGAGCTGGCATTTTTGATCAGTCTGTTCAGTTTCTTCCTTCGGCTGCTGTGATACTGCTGCCCCAGCAGACCACTCCAGATGTGATGGCTGATGCCACCACAGAATTGTAGAAGGAAATGCTGCCAGTGTTACAAAGTTTAAAACAAAAAAAGCAACAGCATTATACATTATAAGTATAATGATGTGGTTTTGTAGTCTGATAATATAATCAGTAAATTATAATTAACTGAATAACAAAGATTTTTTTTTTAAAAATCCTGCTTTTCAAGGTGACCCAGCTTCCACATGCATTGACATGGCCAGGTCCTGTTTACAAACAGGACCTGGTTCATGCTGTGTGCTATTTCACAAGCCTACCTCAGTTACAGGCCCGTACATAAAGGCATAAAAAGCTGAGTCTCCAACCACAGCTGTGCAGGTGCAGAGAGAAGCAGAGACAGGGAGGACGACATTGATTCATCTGATGGAAATCTTTTTTGATGGCCTACCTGTGGATGGAGTTTTGCATAATTTGCATAATGGAGTTTTGGACAACAATAATTGAAGAATAAATGCCATAATGAGACTAGCATTAAAAGTGAACAGGGTTGTATTTTCATGACAATGAAAATATATATTTTTGAAAAAAATATATATATTTATGAAAAATACTTTTAATTATTTTTATGGGACCAAAATAATCACAACATTTACATGTGAGCAGCTGGATGACCAGACTGTGGTGGCTGGTAACTTATGATAACCTAGATAGCACATTGCTAACCTTTATCCTGACAGATGGAGGTGCCATATTCTGCAGGTCATTATAATGGTTGATAGCATCTTCAGAGTTGTGATAACAGGATACACAAACATTGTATTTATTGTAATCATATAAGCAAGCTATGCATATGAAATGTGACTAGCCTAGTGGCTAGCTATGTCCTATCTAGTGGTTTTTTTTAATGCTTTATTGAACATTGAAAAGGGGTACAGACATCATGAACAAGTTTGTGAGAAAACTGAAAGTCCTATGTATAAATACATATATAGGCACAGATAATTTCCAATATATAACAAGATATCTATCAATATTAACACAACAATAAAGTTCAGTCGGGGGTCACAGAAAATAAATCATTATAATATGAAAGGGTACATTCACTTTTTTGTTAGACATAAGGGTGAATGAGTCCAAATATAGGTTGAATTCTACAAGAAACATTAATATTTGGAGTGGATTTAGAGAATTTTGATTTGTGTATATGAAACTTCCCAACTGCAATTATCAGATTTGTCGTAAAGTTTAAAGGTTAAATGTCAGATTCAAATGTAATAATAATGTCCTTAAGGGTAATTGTTACAGAGTGTTGAGCTTTGCAAAATCCAAAATGCTCCATATTGCTCCAAACTGCAGCTGAGACTGGGCAGTGATAGAACAAATGTGAAACTGTTTCAGGGTCAGTCCCACAGAAGGGGCAATTAACGTCAATATCACAAAACTTGGAAATAATACTGTTACAAGGAGAGATGTGCAGAATTTTAAAATGAATTTCTTTTATCTTCTTTGAAATACAAAATTGAAAGGGACATAACCATGCTTTCTTTCACTTCATGATATCCATTTGTGAGTTCCAAAAAATCTTCCTCTGGGTGAAATTTTATTGTTTATCTAACACTTTCCTTATGTATTTGTTTGTACACTTCTTATCTGTTAATTCTATTCCACTAATCATTAAAGACGAAGTTGGAACGCTAATTTTTTGATAGCTTAAATGGCATTTGATCAATTAACTGCCTGGGAGCAGCTCTGCGATCCACATGGTGAGGACATTGATGGCCTCACTCACACCATCACGGACTACATCAACTTCTGTGTGGACGACACCGTTCCCACCAAGACCATACGGTGTTGCTCGAACAACAAACCCTGGATCAACCCTGAGATTAAAACACTTCTGAGAGAGAAGAAGAGGATCTTCAGGTCGGGGAACAGGGAGATGCTGAAGTCCGTACAGAGGGAGCTGAGGAGAAAGATCAGAGAAGGCAAGGACAGCTTCAGGAAGAAGATGGAGGACAAGCTGCAACAGAGCGACATCAGTGGGGTCTGGAGAAACCTGAAAACCATCTCTGGGCTCCAGAATACCTCCCCCCCCAGGCCACGGGGGGCAGGGAGTGGGCGAACAATCTGAACCTGTTTTTTAATAGGTTTGACCAACTGCCCTCCCCCCCCCCCGACTGCACAACAACCACTGCTGCCTCTAAAGTCATCGAGACCTGCTGTCCACACCCCACTCCACAAACACCCCCCCCACTCCTAGCACACAGCCCCCCAACCTGACCCTCACTAAGACCCAGGTGAGGACGGAGCTGAGGAAGATCAAGGCGAGGAAGGCGTCAGGACCGGACGGCATCAGCGCAAAGCTCCTCAAGTCCTGCGCAGACCAGCTGTGTGGGATTGTGGAGTACATCTTCAACCTGAGCCTGAAGCTGGGGAGGGTACCACAGTTGTGGAAAACATCTTGTGTGGTACCTGTACCAAAGACTTCCTATCCCAAAAACCTGAACAGCTACAGGCCAGTGGCCCTGACATCTCACATGATGAAGACCCTGGAGAGACTGCTCCTTGCTCACCTCCGCCCCCTGGTGGGACCAGCGATGGATCTACTCCAGTTCGCCTACCAGCATGACATTGGGGTAGAGGATGCAGTGATCTTCCTCCTTCACCGTTCTCTGTCCTACCTGGAGAAGCCGGGGAATGCGGTGAGGATCATGTTCTTTGACTTCTCCAGTGCTTTCAACACCATCCAACCGATGATCCTGAGGGACAAGCTGCTGTGCGCAGGGGTGGACCAGCACCTGTCATCATGGATCCTGGTCTACCTCACTAACCGGCCACAGTTTGTGAGAACCCGGGATTGTGTGTCGGACACGATCATCGGCAGCACGGGGCCCCCCCAGGGAACGGTTTTGGCTCCCTTCCTGTTCACCCTTTATACTGCGGACTTCTCACACAACACAACACACTGCCATCTACAGAAGTTCTCTGATGACTCTGCGATCGTCGGCCTCATCTCCAATGGAAATGAAGCTGAGTACAGAGGACTTATCCAGGACTTTGTGGACTGGTGCCATCGGAAATGCCTCCAGATCAATGCGAGGAAAACTAAGGAGCTGGTGGTGGACTGCCGCAGGCAAGGACCACCCCTCACAGCACCAGTAAATATACAGGGAACAGACATCGAGATGGTGACATTTTACAAGTACCTAGGTGTTCATCTGAACAATAAACTAGACTGGTCACACAATACCGACGCACTCTACAAGAAGGGACAGCGCAGGCTGTTCCTACTGAGGAGGCTCAGGTCTTTTGGTGTACAAGGGGTGCTGCTGAAGACATTCTATGACACGGTGGTGGCATCAGCCATCACATTTGGAGTGGTCTGCTGGGGCAACGGCATTACAGCAGCCGATAGGAAGAGACTGAACAAACTAATCAAGAAAGCTAGCTCTGTCCTGGGGCAACGCCTTGACCCAGTGGAGGAGATAGGAGAGAGAAGGATGGTGGCTAAACTCATCTCTGCTGGAGTCCGAGTCCCACCCTACGCAGGACATACTGGACGCACTAAGGAGCTCATTTAGCAGTAGAATACATCATCCGAGATGCGTGACCGAAAGGTTTTGCAGGTCCTTCCTACCTACGGCTGTCAGACTGTATAACTTAAGCAGGGCTGCTCGCAGAGATAGCAAAAAAACATGACGACCTAATAGTATTGAATGCAAAAGACGCAATAGACTTACACAATGGTCCCCTCCAGTATACAACTAGGACAATATCAGTCGCTACGGAGGGTGACAATATGTATGGGTACATATTCATGACATGAAGGGTAACTAAATAGACGATTATGCTGTTTAGTCCATCTAGCTACAATGCTCTGCACTGTGTATACATATATATATATATATATTTATGTGTACGTATGTATATTCACTGCTCTTATTTTCTTATCTTCTAAATTATTGCTCTGAGTGTTGCTGTCCCTGTGCTGTTGCAATCCTGGAATTTCCCCATTGTGGGACTAATAAAGGCTTATCTTATCTTATCTTATCTTAAATTAAACCTGTGGGAATAGCTTTTATGACAGAAGAAAATTCTTTGTATGTGAGCAGGAAAGATTTAAATCTTCATAGTTATAAAGATTACCATCATCATCAAACAATTCTGTGACATGGATTATTCCTCTTTCAATCCAACTTGCTTTTTTATTACGAATAATATTACAGTTGTTCCAAATTATATCTGTATGTGGTGAAAATTTGTGAAGGCAGCATAATTTCCAAGACAATAAAGCCTGATGAAAGTTTGAGAGTTTTACTGGTACTTTAGAAACACTGTAATTACACCGTAATAAGAATTTTAGTTCACCTAATTTCTTAAATACATTATGTGGTATGAAATTCCATAATGACTCTGGGAGCTCCAAACATTTTTTAAGCCACTTGACTTTAAAGGTACAATTCAAATTAGCAAAATTTATGATTTCCAACCCACCTTCTGCTCTCTCCAAACAAAGTATTTGCTTTTTAAAGTAGTGATGCTTGTTTTTCCATACAAAACTGATTAAAATATTAATCTCTTTTCAAAGTTTATCACTGACACAAAGTGACAAAGCAGGCTAAACAAATCTTGATAGGCCTTCAGCCTTGAATAATAATACTCTTCCATAAATGGAAAGGTCTCTTTGAAGCCACAAGCTGAGAATTGATTTGGTCCTTTTAATTTTAGTGCCGCCCACCAAATGAAGGGTGGCACCACCATGACGTAAGCGACAGAACGGACTCTGGTGTTGTTGACTGGAATGACAGCAGCTTTGTAGCTCACAGTTTCTCTGGTTTCTTGTTTTAATTTTATGGCTGTGCCTTCGTGTTGTGTCGCAGGCTTAGATAAACAGCAGGCCGTGAAAGACCACATCACACGCTTCAGCTCCAACTGTCATAAGATTAGATTAGATTAGATTCAACTTTATTGTCATTACACATGTATGAATACAAGGTAACGAAACACAGTTTAGCATCCAATCAGAAATGCAAAGGACCGCAGTGCAGTATATACAGTAATTGACAGTATGTGCAATTTAAGCAAATATATGCAAATATATGCAGCAGTGCAGAAAGTTAAGAGTACTGTTATGTGCAAATAATGTAATAATAAGTTAGATGGGCAGTTATGTACAGGTGAGGATGGTAAGAGATGATGGTAAGAGAGTCAGCGGGGAACTAAGTTCAATAACGTGACAGCTGTTGGAAAGAAACTGTTCCTAAACCTGCTGGTTCTAGTCTGAAGGCTTCTGAAACGTCTTCTGGAGGGGAGAAGCTGGAACAGTCCATGAGCAGGATGGTTGGAGTCCCTAAGAATGCTGCGTGCCCGGCGCAGATATCTTTTCCTGTAGACGTCCTCTATAACTGGAAGTGGAGTCCCTGTGATGCGTTGGGCAGTTTTCACCACCCGCTGCAGCGCCTTACGGTCAGCAACAGAGCAGCTCCTATACCAGACTGTGACACAGTTGGTCAGGGTGCTCTCTATCACGCAGCGGTAGAAGTTGCCCAGGATGTCAGTTGACAGATGGTTCTTCTTCAGTGTCCTCAAGAAGAAGAGGCGCTGATGGGCCTTCTTGATCAGGCTGGTGGTGTTAACTGACCAGGACAGGTCCTCCGAGATGTGGGTCCCCAGGAATTTGAAGCTGGGGACACGTTCAACAGCTATGCCATTGATATGGATGGGGTCAAGTGTCTCTCCCCTCTCCTTCCTGTAGTCCACTATAAGCTCCTTGGTTTTGCTGGTGTTAAGGAGCAGGTTATTGTCAGCGCACCAAGTAGCCAAGTGCTGAACCTCTGCCCTGTAATCTGACTCATCGTTGTCCCTGATGAGTCCGATCACCGCGGTGTCATCTGCGAACTTTATGATGGAATTGGATCCATACATAGGCCTGCAGTCATGGGTGAAGAGGGAGTAGAGGAATGGGCTAAGCACACAGCCCTGTGGTACACCAGTGTTGAGTGTGATGACGGAAGAACGGTTGGGGCCTGACCTAACATGCTGGGGTCTGTTGGTCAGAAAATCCATGATCCAGTTGCAGGTGGAGGTACTGATTCCCAGGTCCCCAAGTTTAGTGATCAACTTGGAGGGGATAACTGTGTTGAATGCTGAGCTGAAGTCAACAAACAGCATTCTTGCGTAGGTGTTCTTGTCATCCAGGTGTGAGAGTACATAGTGCAGCACTGTAGAAACCGCATCCTCTGTACTCCTGTTGCTCCGGTAGGCAAACTGGTGAGGGTCCAGTGTAGGGGGCAGGCATTTTTTGAGCTGTGCCAAGACCAGTCGCTCAAAGCACTTCATGACTATGGGCGTCAGTGCCCCAGGGCGATAGTCATTTAGGCACGATGGTGTTGAATGTTTCGGCACTGGTACTATAGAAGTGGTCTTGAAGCACGCTGGTACCACGGCCTGGGCCAGGGACAGGTTGAAGATGTCTGTGAAGACCCCTGCCAGCTGCTCAGCGCATGCCCTCAGCACACGTCCAGGAATGCCGTCAGGGCCAGCAGCCTTACGTACGTTGACATGACTCAGTGCGTTACGGACGTCGGTGTGGGTGAGTGTGAGGTGGTGGAGGTCATCAGAGGGTGGGAAATTGATGTTCTTTTTGTTATTGTCCTTGTCAAAACGAGCATAGAAGTCATTTAGCTCATTGAGAAAGGACACAGTCATGGCTATAGGTGTGGAGTTGCTGGGCTTATAATCAGAGATAGCTTGAATGCCCTGCCACATGCGTCGGGGGTCAGAGTCCCCAAAATGTTCCTCCACCTTCAGCTTGTAGCTGTGCTTGGCCTTCTTGATGCCCCTCGTCAGATCTGCCCTGGATGAACTGTAGGCCTGTGCATCACCAGATCTAAAAGCATTGTTACGTGCCTTTAGCAGAAGCCGCACTTCTCTGTTCATCCACGGCTTCTGATTTGGGTACGTGGTGATCTGTCTTTCTGTGGTGACACTGTCAATAGTGGTGTTGATATGGTCCAGGACTGAGTGGGTGTAAGAGTCGATGTTTATGTGGGAGCCACAGGTAGCCTGAGAAGTGAACATTCTCCAGTCTGTGTTCCTAAACTTCTCCTGGAGTACAGAGTCAACCCCCTCTGGCCACTCTTTGATGGTCCTCACTGATGGCTTCACCCAGTTGATGAGCGGTACATACTTGGGGGTAAGGAACAAAGATAAGTGATCAGACTGACCTAGGTGGGGGAGGGGAGTTGCTGTGTAGGCTCCCACAATATTGGTGTAAACATGGTCCAATGTTTTGTCCCCTCTTGTGTGACAGGAGACATGCTGGTAGAATTTAGGAAGCACTGTCTTGAGGTTAGAGTGGTTAAAATCACCCACCACAATAAATGCTGCCTCTGGGTGTGCAGTTTGTTGTTTGCTAATAGCTGCATGCAGTTCTTTCATAGCAAGCTTAGCATTAGCATCCGGAGAAATGTAAGCAGCTGTTATGATGGTACAAGTGAACTCGCGTGGCAACTAGAAAGGTCTACATTTAACCATGAGAAACTCCAGGTTAGCTGAGCAGTGTCTGCCCAGAGCGTGTGTAGGCCGGCTAGCTCAATAGCATTGTCGGGTATTCCACTGTGTAGCCATGTTTCCGTGAAAATCATGATATTACAGTTCATAAGTCTCTTATTGTTGGTGAGCCGAAGCCGTAGCTCATTCATTTTGTTCGCCAGTGACCGTACATTAGCGAGAAAAATACTGGGTAGAGAAAGCCGGTGCGGTGTTAGCTTTAGTCTTAGCTCTTAGCCCACCGCGCTTCCCCCGCCTTTGTTTACAGTCTCTACGCCGCCTGCGAGCACTTCCGGTCGGCCGGGAAGCTTGCCGAGCGTCGGGTGTTCTGCGGAGCTCAGGGATGAGACGTAGGTTGCTGATAAAAAGATCGTTATCATTATTTTGTAATCCAAAGTCCAAAAGCTCATTTCGGGTGTAAGATGTGAAAGCGAAGCTGTTCTGAACGAACAGACCCAAAATGAGCAGAAATAACACTGCTAATCCACAAAATCTGAAGAGACGCTGAGCCTCGCGTTGTGCACGTGCCGCCATCTTGAACCGTGAAGCCTCCTCGTGCACTTTTACGCAGGAGGAGCGCACGAGGAGGGGAAGGATTAATGGATTTACGCCCAGCTTTGACCTACTTGCTGTGATCGCATGCTGACTCTCACCGGTTCGGCCACGTCCCCTCTCTCACTACCATCAGCTGATTCAAACTCCCACTGATGATGTTTCCCGGTCCTCACCCAGGTGCTTCTCATCACACCATCACCAGCAGTGCATGTCCTTCGTGGCCGTTTGCCAGTCACGCACTGCTGGTCCATAGCATTGTCATATGTGCTGTTAGTCTACCAGTATTTTCAGCACTCTCACGACGTTAGTCACTCCATGTTCACCGTGGCTCTCGTGCGTCCTTGAAACGATGTCGGCTCTGGGGCGCACCTGTGGCTAACACGTCTCCTCTCATTCATTCTCTGGGCGATGCCGGCCCCCGAACGCAATCAGTAAGTGTGTTTGTGTTTCTTGTACGTCTTCACCTTTTTGGGAATTGTCTGTCTTTCTGTATTAAATGTGCTGTGGTGAACCCTGCACATACAGTAAATCCTCGTTATTTCATCCTCCCTCTCCCTGCCCTGCAAAAGAGCGAATACAGGGTCATGATGAATGGATTTACACGCAGGATTCACAACAGCACATGTATTGAACATAAGAATGATGACAACAGTTCCCAAAAAGGTGCAGACTTACAAAAATAAACAGAAACACTTACAGTTGGCATTCGGGGCCGACATCGCCCAGCGAACATGGAGAGGAGACACGTTAACCACGATTGCGCCCCAGGTCCAACATCTCTTCAAGGGGCGGAACAGAACCATGGCTGTGTGGAGTGGCTAACATGTCGTGATAGTGTTGGCAATACTGACTGGCTGACAACACAGCAGATGATGCACATAAACCATGAACAGGTGACTGTCAAAGAGAGAGGGTGCATGGTCGGACCAGCGAATCTTGGACAGTGACCACCTGAAAGTGGGTCAAAACGCACATTAAACACATGTAAAAAAACAAAAACAACAAGAACTCAAAAGATAATACATAATAAACCCGATGCCTGAGCCACAGAGAATACACTGCTATGATTTTATTGAAAAATCGGGTTTAAATAAATCATATTTATGAACAAATAATTTTTTGCAATATCTGTAACAAAAGAATAACACTCGGTGTTCCCCTGCCGTGTGTTTGTCACTGCTGCTGCGGCAGCCATGTGTGCCTCTCCACTGTCACTCTCTGAGTCTGACTCGCTAGGCACAAACCCCGCTTGGCACGGCTCAAACCTATATGATTTGATGCCCCCAGATTCTTCATTCTCATCCCATTCTTCAGAACTATAATCGTCTGAAGGTTGGACAACACAAACCAATTCCAGACTACATGTGCTGGAACCATCATCAATGTTTTCTACCGCTTCCATCCTGTGTGTGCAATGGGCAGCCAAGCGCTGTGTTCTGTCGATGACGTTACAACATGGCTGGGGGGGTTCCAGCCATTGATGCAATCGGTGACGTTGCACTCATGAAAACGTTGGATATTCGCGTGAAAAAAAGCCTGTTTGACTTAGAACTGCACAGACCAACCTATTTCGTCATATTGTATTATGTGTTGAAAAATTAGATGAAGTCAAAAACATGTCATCAGACCTTTAACCTCTTGCACTCCGGGATACCGTGGGCGGTCACGTCTCTGCGTCCTAGTGCATCCTCGTGCGTCCTAGTGCGCACTGTGCGTCTCAGTGCACATTGTGCGTCTCAGTGCGCACTGAAAAAAAAAAAGCTGCATTTCCGTTCTTCCACTACAGACACAGCCGCGAACAGAAAGCCAAAGGAGTGCTTTGATTGGTTTAGATTTGATTGACCTCTCATTCAACTAATAAGAGCCTTGAATTGGGTTTCTGAAACCTTGAAGAACCAATGACTGAAAACCTACCAAGAAGGACCCGCCTACCAACGACTGCGAATACATCAAGCCAATTGAAGCAGAGAAGTTCGACGATTGAAAGCGTGCGTCCTGTGCGTAAAATCTGTTTTGTGTAAGCCGCTGTGTGTAACGGTAGCATTCGCCAGTCTTTTGAATGAATGAATGAATGAATGAATTTTATTTCGGATAATACAGTACAGGTTAAAAGAAACTGTATAATATAACAAGGTCAAATTAGACAAAGACTCCTTCTACTAAACAATTCCACGTGAGTTATCCGAAATGGGTGGTGGCTGAAGCCGCAGCTTATATTGCCCACCCATATTCCATCCAAGAATTCAAAAGAAAAAAGAGTAAACAAGACAAGAGTGATTACAATTTAGAACAAAGCTAAGACAAAGTGTGACTGAGAGAAAAAAAAAGGAAAACTAAGCTAAGCTAAGTTGAGCGGTTACTATTCAAGACAAATCTAAGACAGAATGTCACAGAGAGAAAAAAAAAAAAAAAAAAAAAAACTAAGCTACAACACAACACAGGCTGGATATGTCAATCCTTATGTGAGTTTACATGTCGTCTTGTAAATATGTTTGGAGTATTTCTTCCTTTAGTTTTTGTTTAAATTGTCCAAGCGTTGTACATGATTTTAATTCAGGTCCATAATCGTTCCATAATCTGACTCCTTGCACTGAAATACAGTGTTGCTTGGTGGTTGTTCTCACTGTAGGCTTTTGAAATATACATGTTCCTCTGAAGTGATATCGTTTCTCCCTTGTTTGGAACAACTTTTGGATATTTGCGGGCAGTGATAAATTCTTCACTTTGAACATTATTATTGCGGTTTTAAAGTCAACCAGATCTTTCAACTTGAGAGTTTTTTGTTTAAGAAAAAGTGGGTTTGTTGGTTCCCTGTAAGCTGCTTTGTTTATTATTCTAATAGCTCTCTTTTGAAGCATAAAGAGTGGATATATGTTTGTTTTGTATGTATTTCCCCATACTTCATTACAATATGTCATGTATGGGAGTATTAATGAATGATACAAGGTGTATAGTGTGGGTTGATTCAGCAAATATTTCACTCTGTGTAATATTGCAATTGATTTGGAAACTTTACCTTTAATATAATTAATATGTGACTTCCAACACAGTTTGTTATCAATTATTACTCCAAGGAATTTAGTTTCAGATACCCTTTCAATCTCTACACCATTTACACTGAGTTTGGGTACTGGATTGTTGTGATGGTTGTTAAAGACTATAAATTTTGTCTTACTTAAATTGAGCGTTAATTTGTTTGAATCAAACCACAGTTTAAGCTTTTCTAATTCCTTCCCGAGTGTATCCATAAGTTGTTCCAAATTGTTTCCACTGCATAGCAGATTAGTGTCATCGGCAAACAATATTAAGTCCATTTTTTCTGAAACTTTACATATATCGTTTATATACATATTGAATAATAATGGTCCCAAAACTGAACCCTGTGGGACTCCACAGGTGACCTTCAGCAACTCTGAGTTTTTGTTGCTAACACATACATACTGATATCTATTCTTTAAGTAACTACTTAACCAGGACAGTGCTACCCCTCTAATACCACAATTTTGTAGTTTCTTTAATAATAAATTATGATCTACTGTATCAAATGCTTTTTTAAGATCTAGGAATACTCCAACTGAATACTCTTTATTTTCAATGGCTGTTGATATTTTTTCTGTAAATTCCATTAGGGCATATGCAGTTGTCCTCTTGTGTCTGAACCCATATTGCTGCTCACATAATAAATCATTCTTCAGTATGAAGTTGTCAATTCTCTCATAGAATATTTTTTCAAGTATCTTGGAAAATTGCGGTAATAGTGAAATTGGTCTATAGTTTGAGAGTTCCCCTCTGTCGCCCGTCTTGTATATCGGAATTACTTTAGCTATTTTCATTGCATTGGGAAATATACCTGATTGGAGAGACAGGTTGCAGATATACGTCAGTGGTTTTACTATGCATTCGATAACAGTTTTGACTAGTAGCATGTCAATACCATCACAGTCAGTAGATGTTTTACTTTTGAACGATTTAACATTTCAATGACCTCTCTTTCGTCTGTGTTCTTTATGAAGATGGAGTCTTTTACAGGAGTGTTATTGCATATTGTATCACCTGTTGGCACCGTAGTGGGTATTTCTCGGGCCAGTTTAGGTCCAGTGTTAACAAAAAAATTATTAAATTCATCTGCAGGTGAAGCAATATTCACACTCTGAGTCGTTTTATTATTTTTTGGAATGTTAGTTGGGTAGCTTGTATTTCTGCTTTTATTTCCAAGGATACTGTTGAGTATTGTCCATGTATTTTTAATATTGTCTGTTTTTCTCCAGTTCTTTACTGTAATAGTCTCTTTTACTACATCTTATTATATATGTTAACTTATTTTTGTATGTTTTATACCGCTGCTCTGCTTCTTTTGTCCTTTTCTTTAGGAAAGCTTTATATAATAAATTTTTCTTTTTACACGCCTTTTGTAGTCCTTTGGTTAACCATGGCTTGTTAGCAAATTTGTGTTTAAGCTTTTTTATTACTATAGGGCAGTTTTTTTTCATAAAGAGTGGTTACAATATTTATAAATGTGTCATAGGCTTCATTTACATCTGATACATAGACTTCTGTCCAGTCTTGCTTCAGCAAGTCCTCTTTAAGAGAACTGATTGCATTTGGTGATTTGTGTCTGAACGATTTTGAGGTTTTTTCTGCGTTGGGCCCCGTGTGGCCATGGATAAGTGCAAAGGTTGGCAAGTGGTCACTTATATCATTTATCAATAATCCACTTTCTATTTTCTTATCGAAAACATTGACAAACAGGTTGTCAATAAGTGTAGCAGAGTGAACTGTGATTCTACTGGGATGTGTTATTGTGGGATATAGACTCATGCTGTACATAGAGTTCATGAACTCTGTAACTACATTTTGTTGATGAGGATTCAGTAAGTCAATATTGAAATCTCCACAAATTGCTACCATTTTCTTACTAGTAATATTATTGTACAGCTCGACTAATTTATCTCTGAATGTCTCAATGCAAGTTCCCGGCGTTCTATATATGCAGCTTATGATTAGATTTTTTGTTTTGTCTAGGTCAATCTCAACAGTAACACATTCCAAAATCCCTGGTAGTGCTAAGGACATTTCATTTACAAGCTTACACCTGTACAGGTCATCAATATACAGTGCAACACCACCACCCTTTTTTTGAGTTCTGTTAATATAAAACATCTGATATCCTTCTATTGCCATCAGGGGAGCCTGATCTTCATTAAGCCAGGTTTCAGAGACTGCAATGGCTGTGAATTTTCTGTCTAGCTGTTTTAAATAGTCCTGAATCTGTGGAAAGTTTTTGTTTAGACTTCTGCTATTGAAGTGTATTATTGACAGTTTACCATCTAATTGCATTTGACTTTTGAATTGTTTTTCGGTGTAATATTCACAGTGGTTATGAATATTATTGAAAAAGTGGTTATCAGGATTATTCTGTCCTGGTAATACGGCTGGGTATTGTAGACAGATAGCGAACAATAAAGACAGCAGGCTGATTCCAGGTTGACTGATTTACTGAAATCGTTTTTGTCTTGTTTGTCTTTTTCTTTTTGTAAAACTGAAACACAATGAAATACATAATACAGAATGTTACATAAGAAATAATAATACAACACTCTGTATATAAACAGTTTCTCTTATTACAGGCACTTAACTCAGGTAAGTAATTTGCTCTACAGATTCAAACTAAGGTAAGTATTTCACAGTTTCCACAGGTTACAAAGTTAAGGTAAGTTAAATCAGGTAAATATTACGAAATTATACTAACACATTTTTATTTTACAGAGGACAGCTACACAGCTAAGTAAACAGGTAAGCATAGCCAAATGAATAGCTAACTAGCTTTCACACGAAGCACCATTACAACACAATATAACTTGGGCTAACAAAGGGCTAAATGACTCAGCAGTTAGCTAAGTACCATTGCAAACGATTAGCCATTAACACCTTTTAATCGCGATCTTTTTATAGCTTAAATTTAGCGTTTTTAACATCATATTCCAAACTATGGTCATCTTAAACAAGTATTACAACAATTTTCAGCATTAACTTACTGTTGGTTCCACTCCTAGGTTAGTACAACCAAATTTCTGGCGAGCACATTTTCACATTGCTTTCATCATGGCAGATTGAACAAAGAAAAAGGGTTTTTACAGGAAACAGGAAGTAGCTACAATTAAAGGTGCAGTAACGCAAACCACCACTAGAGGGAAAATAACCCCACCCAATATCTGACAGGTCAGCACACTCCCCGCTTGGTATACATGTATACCACTATTTACTCTTCTCTAGTGACATCAATAGCACAACATCAGAGATGGGTCTAAGGTACTCTTTAACTACCCCTTGGCTAGAGGTCTTAACTGTGACCTTACGGACCTTGTTGTCTGAACTAGGAATGGCCTTAACTATTCACCCTAGAGGCCACATGTTGCGCTTTGCTTGATTGTCCTTTATCAAAACAATGTCACCTTCCTGGAGACTGGACTTCTCGGAGGTCCACTTCCTCCGTGGTTGAAGTGTGGCCAGGTACTCCGATCGCCACCTCTTCCAGAAGGAGTCCGCCAAGCTCTGGACCTGGCGCCACTGGACCTGGCTGAGGTGATCCAGGTCGAAGTCTCCCAGGGGTGCAGGACTGACACTCGCCTTCTGGGTGAGCAGAGTGGCAGGTGAGAGGATTTCAGGAACCTCTGCATCGTTGGAGACTGGGACTAGCGGGCGTGCATTCATGATAGCCATAACCTCAGCCATCAAGGTTGTAAGGACTTCATGAGACAGTCGGGTAGCACCATCCTTCGCAAGCAGTCCATCCAGTATGCGTCTTGCCACTCCAATTAACCTCTCCCAGGCTCCACCCATGTGTGAAGAATGGGGAGCATTGAAGGTCCATGTACATCCCTGCTCTTGCAGATAGTTCTTGATCTCAGGATCGTCAGTGTTGATTTGAAGCTCACGGCATGCACCAATGAAATTAGTGCCTCTGTCCGACCTTAAGTGCTTGACAGGTCCACGGATGGATAGGAAACGCCTCATGGCGTTGATGAAGCTTGAGGTCGACATGGATTCAATAACCTCAAGGTGCACCGCTCTGGTGCTCAGGCAAGTAAAGATGACTGCCCACCTTTTGCTCTCAGCGGCACCACCTCGTGTCCGCCGAGTGGTGACAGTCCATGGGCCAAAGACGTCGAGCCCTACGTGAGTAAAGGGGGGATCCGTTGCCAGCCTATCTGCCGGCAGATCTGACATAGATCAGATAGCAGATCTTAAAGCCAGAGATGCAGCATTCAGAGCGAAGGACAGGATTGCCCTCCGCTCAGCCAGGTCTGCGCTTTCAAAGGGAATTAAGGTGGCAAAGCGCGCCTATGCGGAGAAAATCCAGGGACACCTCTGTGACACTAGGAACACCAAGCAGATGTGGCAGGGAGTTCGGACACCGACGGGCTTTAAGTCTAGGCAGGGGGTCGATGATGACGACGCTTCGCTTCCAGACAGGCTTAACGACTTCTTTGCACGTTTTGAAGCATCAAACTCGACAATCAGAGGGAGGGCCGGCCCACTCCCACCATCGGTCGGACCAGCTTTTACCATTAACACAGCGGACACACGGAGGACCCTATCCAGAATCAACCCACGCAAAGCTGCAGGTCCAGACAACATTCCGGGACGTGTGCTCCAAGACTGCGCGAGCGAGTTGGCGGATGTCCTGACTGACATTTATAACATCTCCCTGAGTCAGGCCATCGTTCCCAGATGCTTCAAGACCTCTATCATTGTACCGGTGGCAAAGAAACCAGTGGTGTCATGTTTGAATGACTATCGTCCTGTTGCACTGACACCAATTGTGATGAAGTGTTTTGAACGGCTTGTCAAACCACACATCACAGCCTGCCTCCCTGCATCACACGACCCGCTCCAGTTTGCATATCGTTCAAACCGCTCCACGGAGGATGCTATAGTCACCACCCTACACTCTGTCATCACCCACCTGGACCAGAAAGACACCTACGCCAGACTCCTGTACATTGATTTCAGTTCAGCATTCAACACCATTATTCCCCAGAGACTGATAGAGAAATTACTCCTTCTCGGTCTGAACACCACCACATGTCTCTGGATCCTGGATTTCCTGACTGAGAGACCTCAGTCTGTCCGGGTTGGAAACAACATCTCCAACTCTGTCACGCTGAGTACCGGAACCCCTCAAGGCTGTGTACTCAGTCCACTGTTGTTTACACTTCTAACACATGACTGTGTATCCAAACACGAGGGGAACCAGATTATTAAGTTTGCAGATGACACCACGGTGGTGGGACTTATTCAGAGGGATGAGGAATCAATGTACAGGGAAGAAGTGAGAGACCTGGAGGGCTGGTGCAGGGAGAACAATCTGGTGCTCAACGTGGACAAAACGAAGGAGATGATTATCGACTTCCGGCGGTCACAGCCTGAGCACATCCCCCTCAGCATCGGCGGCCGTTTAGTGGAGAGAGTAGAGAACATCAAGTTCCTCGGAGTGCAGATCTCGCAGGACCTGACCTGGAGCAAGAATTCCTTGGAGATCAGGAAGCGAGCTCAGCAGAGACTACACTTCTTGAGGAAACTCAAACAGGCCTCTCTCCCCATCTGCATCCTCAGGACCTTCTACAGAGGTGTGGTGGAGAGTGTTCTGACGTACTGCATTGTTACATGGTACTCCAGCTGCAGTATGTCAGACAAAAAAGCCCTGCAGAGGATAGTCAAGGGGGCGGAGAGGGTAATTGGAGTCTCCCTCCCCTCTGTCCAAGAACTTTTTCAGAACCGTTGTAGGAGCAGGGCACTGAACATTGTCAAGGACCGTTCTCACCCTCTGCATAAACACTTTGAACTTCTTCCATCTGGTAAACGATTCCGGAGCATCAGAGGCAGAACCACCAGACTGATCAACTGCTTCCTCCCACAAGCTGTCAGGATGCTGAACAGCTGACCCGGAATCTCACATATACATTACTGCACCTATGGACATTTTGTATATTATAGTTAGTTATTCTTTTTCCCCAAGTATGTCTCAGGGATGTGTGAATGGATGGGGGGGTGGGAGCTATGTGGGAGTGTGTCTTAATCATGCTGCTTCTTATATGGATGCCGAGAGAAACGCAATTTCATCTTGCCTGCACTACAGTTGTATGTACAGCAATATGACAATAAAGTTTGATTTGATTTGATTTGACATCTTCTGCACTTCTCTCCGTCCTCTCAACTTCCTACAAGTAACACATTTGAAAATGATGCTGGAGATGAGCTTCCTACCTCCTACTATCCAAACACCAGCGGTATGCAGTGCACCCTCTGTGAAGTGCCGACCCTGGTGGGCTACCTTGTCATGGTAGTGTCAGACCAGGAGAGTGGTCACATGATGGCCGGCTGGTAGGATGAGTGGGTGTTTCTCTTGGTCTCCCAAGTCTGCCCTGCGTATCCGACCTCCGACTCTGATCAATCCATTCTCATCGATGAAGGGGTCAAGCTTTGCAAGGGAGCTTTGACAGTGCACTGTTGAACCCTGAATTAAGCATTTCAGCTCCTCTTCATAAACATCCTCCTGTATAGCCTTGAAGATTTTCGTCTTTGCTTGGGACCGCTCTGTGGCGAGAAGCTGGCTGCATTGATGCCATCCCTTGCAACCATCACTATTCTCTCCAGAGAAAGACTTGGCTACATGAACAAGAAGTGCCATACCTCTTACTAGGCTCTTCCAAGAAGAGAAGCGTTCAAATCTTTCTGAGCCAAGAGGCTGTTCTGTAACTTTGGTAAGTAGACAGGTGGCTTGTGGCCTAACTTCTTTGTCTGTGTCTGCATCAACAAGCTCAAACGTTTCAGCCTCCTCAACCTTATCCGTGGCTGACTGCCTGAGAAACTGGGGACCGAGCAACCAGCTGGAAGATGAAAGTTGAGCTGCTGAAAGTGGTCTGGTTCCCTGGTCTGCAGGGTTCTGGTCTGTCAAGATGTACTGCCACTGTTCTGGTTCAGTAGATCCACGAATGCGAGCTACTCGGTTAGCTACGTAGGTGTAGAATCTTCGTGAACTGTTGTGAATGTAGCCCAGCACAATGCGGCTGTCAGTGAAGAACTTGACTGCCTGTAGCTCTATGTCTATCTCAGACTGGATCACTTCTGCCAGCTCAACGGCCAAGACAGCTGCACACAACTCCAGGCGTGGAATGGTGTGCATGGGGTAAGGTGCAAGTTTTGATTTACCCATAACAAATCCTACGTGCCATCTTCCTTCAGAATCTAAGGCACGCAGGTAAGCTACGGCAGCTATCGCTAGAGTTGAAGCATCTGCGAAAACACAGAGTTCTATCCTGTTACAGCATGACAAGGAGGTAGGTAGGTATGATCTGCTAATGCAAAGCTGCTCCAGGTCTGTTAAGGAGTTGATCCATGTTCTCCAGTGTGCCTCTTTCTCTGGTGGGAGAGGCATGTCCCACTCATACTGTTCAGAGGAGATGTCTCTCACCAATGCCTTTCCCTGGACAGTGATGGGAGAAGCGAATCCAAGGGGATCGTAAAGACTGTTTATGGTGGACAGCATGCCTCTCCGACTAAATGGCTTAATGTCTCTTGAGACTCGGAATGTGAAGCTGTCAGTCTGGAGCACCCAGTTCATGGCTGATTTGTTGTCGGCTGGTGTTGTCTGGAACACACTTTCACCAAGACCATCCCTACATGTCTCTGGAATGGCTTCCTCACTGCGAGTTGGGAACTGAAGGCTGCACTGAATCGGTTCACTGGGTCTCTCCTTGATGTGAATGCTGTTAGTGCAGGGCTTAAAGAAGGAAGGGCGTCCATTTTGGAGGACATGGGTCTTATAAGCATTGACTTCCTGAGTCTTGTGAGCGCCACCCAGACACAGCTCTCCCACTATGACCCAGCCGAGATCAAGGCGCTGAGCGTATGGCGAGTCGTGTGGTCCGTTGCGCTGCTCTCGCACCTTGTGCAAGCTCAAAACATCTCGGCCTAGTAGCAGAAGAATGGGTGCACTGTTGTCAAGTGCAGGGATTTTGTCAGCCACTGGTCTGAGGTGAGGGAAATATTGTGCGCACTCAGGAGTCGGGATCTCTGACCAGTCACCAGGTAAGTATTCACACTCCAGCAATGTGGGCAGTGTGACCTTGGTCTTCCCATCGAGAGATTCCACAATGATGTTGGTTGCTTTCCTTCCTGCAGTCTCCACTCTACCTGAGCATGTTTTTAGCGTGTAGGGGGATGCCCTGCTGTTAATACCCAACAGACTGAAGAACTCAGATTTCACTAAAGACCTATTGCTTTGGTCATCGAGTACAGCATATACTCTGTGAGACTTGCTTGGATTATCAGCATGGGAAACCTTGACCAAGCAGATTTTAGAACAGGATCTAGGCTGGGGTGCATCGCCACATATCTCTGTGCACTTAGAAGTGACAACAGGAGTTGCTGCAACTTCACTCTCCCCGCTTTGCTCCCCTCCTTGCTCCCCGCTCTGGTCATTCCCAGGTGAGTGCCCAGCCTGCCCATGAGGCGACCATGGTGCTGGACCAGGATGCATCGCTGAAGTGTGCTTGTCACTCTCACACTCTCTGCATTTGAGTGCGGTCTTACAGTCTTTGGCAATGTGCTTGGTGCTGGCACAACATCTAAAGCAGATCGAGTTCTCCTTTAAGTACGCTTTCCTCTCATCCAGGTGCTTTCCTCGGAACCCACGGCATTTTGTGAGCGGATGTGGTTTGTCGTGGATTGGACATTCTTTGTCCGGTTCAGTTTTCTTCACAGATGTGCTGTCCCGAGATGCACCACCTGCGGCTGTGACATCAGTTTTCCTCACTGTTACAGCGGATTTGTAGATGTGTTTTTGGTCTTTCTCACCTTTTGACTGATTGGGAGTAAAGGAAAGGTTGAATGCGAAACTGGGGTCATTGCGAGTCTTAGCTTGAGAACATACAAATTCCACAAAGTAGCTGAATGGTGGGAAAGGCACATGATAAACTTCCTTGTACCTGGATCCCTGTGTCATCCAGCGTTCACGAAGTGAGAATGGAAGCTTCTCCACAATTGGATTTACCCCTCGAGCTGTATCAAGATACATGAGCCCAGGTAAGAATCCCTCTGACTTAGCAGCTTGTAGCTCTTTTAACAAGTCTCCTAACTCTCTGAGCTTGTGTGTCTCTTTGTTAGAGATGACTGGGAAGGCGTCCAATTTTCTCATTAGGGCACTTTCAATCACCTCTGGGCTTCCATAAGTTTCCTCCAAGCGCTCCCATACCGTCCACACACCTAGTCTAGGATTGTTTACATGCACAGACCTGATCCTCATGGCTTGAGCTGACGACTTGGGCCCCAACCATTTGATCAGTAGGTTGAGCTCTTCTTGCTCCGAGAGGTTAAGCTCCTTTGTGGCTGCTAGGAAGGAGGCCTTCCACGCCCAGTAGTTTTCTGGGCAGTCGTCAAAGGTAAGGAGTCCTGAGCTCACCATCTCTTTTCTCATGAGATACTGGGCCAAGACATGGGTTTGTGTTGATGGAGGTGAGGATTTGTTTCCCTGGTTGGGATGAGAGGCTGGAGGGTTAGCTGCAGTGTCTCTCCTTTTAATGTCAGGGAGAACAGGTGAATGTTCCTGCTTTGGAACAAATGGCCTTGGGGCAGAATGAGGAACGTTGTGTGCAACCATCATGGGCTTGTGTTCATTCCTGTCCACGAAAGACTCATACAGTGAATCTAGTTCTTTAATGAATGGCTGTGTTTCCACGTAGCGTTGTGTGTGTCTCACTGGATCATCAAGGGCTAGATTCTGTAGCTCACCAAGAGAGTCGCTGTGTCTTGGATCGAGCTCTGCTGCTGCAGCTTCTTCCAATATAGCTGCCTCTCTTGATGCTGCAGTTGCTTCTTTCTCTTGTTGTAGCACGTGAAGATTTGCGTCTATTGAAGCCCTTTCTTTAATCATGGCAGCCTCTACTGAAGCCCTTTGTTTCATCATGGCTGCCTCCTTCTCTGCAAAGGATGCTTTGACTTTAGCTGCTTCAGCCTTACCTCTGGCTCTTGCTGCAACGATGCTGGCAGATGACCGGGTTGATGCCCTGGAGGACTTGTGTGAATTTGAGGCTTGAGACCTTGTCTCCAACTGAGACGGACGGTCCTCCTCACCAGCGTGGCTCATCTTGGCTTGCTTCTGTGTGCTGTTCACCGTATTTCAGCTGCCTATCCCCGCTGCGTGGTCAACATTTTACTATTCTGTCCTGGTAATACGGCTGGGTATTGTAGACAGATAGCGAACAATAAAGACAGCAGGCTGATTCCAGGTTGATTGATTTACTGAAATCGTTTTTGTCTTGTTTGTCTTTTTCTTTTTGTAAAACTGAAACACAATGAAATACATAATACAGAATGTTACATAAGAAATAATAATACAACACTCTGTATATAAACAGTTTCTCTTATTACAGGCACTTAACTCAGGTAAGTAATTTGCTCTACAGATTCAAACTAAGGTAAGTATTTCACAGTTTCCACAGGTTACAAAGTTAAGGTAAGTTAAATCAGGTAAATATTACGAAATTATACTAACACATTTTTATTTTACAGAGGACAGCTACACAGCTAAGTAAGCATAGCCAAATGAATAGCTAACTAGCTTTCACACGAAGCACCATTACAACACAATATAACTTGGGCTAACAAAGGGCTAAATGACTCAGCAGTTAGCTAAGTACCATTGCAAACGATTAGCCATTAACACCTTTTAATCGCGATCTTTTTATAGCTTAAATTTAGCGTTTTTAACATCATATTCCAAACTATGGTCATCTTAAACAAATATTACAACAATTTTCAGCATTAACTTACTGTTGGTTCCACTCCTAGGTTAGTACAACCAAATTTCTGGCGAGCACATTTTCACATTGCTTTCATCATGGCAGATTGAACAAAGAAAAAGGGTTTTTACAGGAAACAGGAAGTAGCTACAATTAAAGGTGCAGTAACGCAAACCACCACTAGAGGGAACATAACCCCATCCAATATCTGACAGGTCAGCACAAGGATCAATATCATTCTCCATCTCTTGTGGTTTATGTTCAGCATAATGGTATGTTTTCAGAGTTTGAGTTTCCTCATTCTGTGTCAGATGACTTCCTCCAACTGGGGATAATTGATGTCTACTTGAGTCGGTCATAAGTTTTTGTTTGTTTTGGTTATTTTTATTAAAGTACTTTGGCATGGTGTATCAAAAGAACTATTCTTATCGTGTATGTTCATCTGTATTTATCTAAGTCAGTAGCATCTCTGATCATTATACTCTTTGCTTGCTCAGGTGATCCATTTAGTTTAATCCAAATTCTACAATTTCTTGTCCAGGTTGCTTGTATCCTATTTTGTTTTTTTTAGCATCCGTGCCTGTCGTGCTAATTCAGCGGGTTTTTTTTTGTCAGGTGTTCATTTATGTAAACTTGAGTTTCCTTTAGCTTTTTGGCCTGCCTCAGTATGTTATTCTTTACCCTTCTGTTCACAAAGCGCATCACAATTGATTTCTTTGTTTTGTTATCTTTCTTCGGTAGAGCATAGCAGGCTGAGATTGCATTGGCTTCTACCTTAATGTCTTTATCATTAAGGAACTGAAGCACTTGATTTTCTAAGGACAAAGATTCTCTCATGGGTGCATCTTCACCACTCAGTCCTACTGTGGCATGGGTGTATGACTGATATCTGATGTCTAGTCCACTTATAACTAGGTCATCAATACGAGAACCTTGTTCAAGATCCTCGACGCGTTGCTCCAAAAGACGCCCGTGTTGCTCCAGGTCCATAATTTTTTTGTCTTTTTCTTGAATTATTAAATTTAGGGCTTGTACCTGTTCTATTAGGCCTATTATTTTGTCCTGTTGGCTAGTCAATTTGGCCAATTCTTCTGACATAAAGCTCAGAGCTTTTTTGATTTCTTCCATTTCCTCTTTCTTTGGTGGCATCTTACTGACCTGTAGATAGAAGTAAACAGAGAATCCGGCTAGGCCTCAACTAGCCCGGCCGCTGCTGAACTCACCGCAGCAGCTCCTGCACAGCTCCTCCGCCAAGTAGCGCTGTACAGCTCCGCAGATCACCCCCGTCATTCGCCACCGCCTGCCGCCGTCTGCCTGGCCAGTTATGCCGCACACCGTTTTTTTATTACTACTGTTCTTATTTGTTTTGAAAAATCATTCGCCAAAACCGCAACCATGGAAGCGCAAAACCGCAATCATGGAATCATGGTTTGACCGGGTCGCGTGACCAGAACCACGAGTCGTAACAAGCGGACCAGCATCATGTTCGTCTGACAATGAGGAACAGATGTTCGCCAACAACACTGCTGTTGTGAACTAAGTGTTATAAGCTAAATTATTCTTTATCACTGAAAATAGTAATAAAAATGACTTTTGACCGATCGGTAATTACAACTGTGCGTCATTGCCACATGATGGACCGTTGACGGACCGTTCTTTTGTTGCTCCGCGCTCTTCTGTAGCAGGGGGGGGGTAGTTGTTATCCTCTACATTGCAGATATTTTAGTATAATTTTTATTGCACTGTAGGTTATTTTTTCTTGTAAAAAAAAGGCCACACATTTTTTACGTGGCATGCTTCTTTGTGTGTGGGGGGCTTGTTTGTTCATTCATTCATTCATTCATGAATGAATAAACAACCCCCCCCCCCACACACACACACACAGCCCTGAGTGTCACCTTTCATTAGAGCCCAACATCAAGCTTCTATATTGAATCATTCAAAAGTTACAGACGTTTTTCCAAACTGTGCCATTTGGCACAATTTGGCACAGTTCAAAAATGCCTGGGAACAACCTGAGAAAAAAGCTGTGTAATATATTCATTTTTTGTGGTATTGTTACAAAATTTTGACCTCAGCTGGATAACACTTGGTTCTACATTTCTGTTGCATTTTCCAGCCAGTATCCGACAGCTGTGTGTTATTTGCAAGCATTTGTATCTAAAAAAATACCAAGGCAAACTTTATTTTCTTCAAGTTCAGTATGTTTAGATGACTGTTACTCAGTGGCAGGAGCACTTAGAGAGATTATGACTCTTTCGCCAAAAAACTCAAAGTGTTTTCTTTTAAATGAGACCAACCCCATGAAGATGCTGCAAAGGGTTGAAGAACAGCTTTTGATTTACTTTGGGTACGTTATTTTTAGGCGTTTTTAGGGAAATTGACCAGAGTGCAAGGGGTTAAACAGAATTTTTTCCTTAGTCTCATATAAACATGAAATCTCACTTTTGTTAATATTAAGCTTAAGGCCAGAAGTTTCTGAAAATTTGCTAGTTATATGTAGAGCGTTGTCCTATGTTTATATACATTTATGGCCTGGAAAGAAGTCACAGTCGGTCTCAGCCAATAGCATGACTGGATTAATGTCACATGCCTCTACCAAGCAATTGGTGCAACAGTAAGTGTGACACCTACTGGTAATGAGGTCAGACTGTTGTCTCTAACACCTTTAAGGTGATGGAAGAAAATACTTTATTCATCTTTCATGAGGGAAAATATTTATTTTTTCTCATTAGTGTTTTAGGGATCTTCTTCTTTGCCACTGTCTCCAAACCATACATCAGCAGGTCTCACTACCGTCTTGTAAATCTTTCCTTTCACTCTAGCTACTATCCTTCTGTCTCAAATCACCCCGACACTCGTCTCCAGCCACTCCACCCTGCCTGCACTCTCTTCTTCACCTCTCTTGTGCATTTTCCATTGCTTTTGGATGGTTGACCCCAGAAACAAAATGTCATATTGTTTCTGTTAGTGTCCTGCTTCTTGCTTTTATGTTTTTAGGTGTGTTCTTGTTGTACAGCATTTTGCATAGCGAGTGTTGCTTTTTAAAGTGTTTTATAAATAAAGTTGATTGACTGATTGATTGATAATCTACTTACACTACTTCAACTCCTTCCATCTTCACCATTACACCTGCCTCCCTCTCATTCACTCATGTATTCTGTCTTGCTTTGACTGACTTTCATTCCTCTTTTCTTCTTCTTCTTCTTTTAGATTTGATTGGCAGTTGGCAACCAGCTTACAGGTGCATTACCGCCACTGATTTGATTATCATCACTCTATATATTTGTATAAGGATTTCGGAACAACTACTTATGTGTGAAAAAATTATCCACACTTGGACTGCGTCCGAGGTGCAGCCGTCCAGTGCAAAGGCAGGCATCATTGTCACCATCACTCTATGTACAATTCAAGAAATCTCTGTCTGTCTGTCTGTGATTCCTCTTTTCTCCACAGCATACCATCACCTCTCCAGGTTCTCTTCCACCTGCTCCCTACTCTGCAAACATTATGGTCTACGGAGACTCTTGCCTGACCTCATCTGTCAGCCTGTCCATCACCATGGCAAACAAGAAGGGACTCAGAGCCGATCCCTGATGTAATCCCACCCCCACCTTGAATCCATCCGTCACTCCAACAGCACACCTCCCCCCCATCTCACTGCCCTCTTACATGTCCTGCACCACCCTCACATACTTCTCTGCCACCCCTGACTTTCTCATACAGTACCACACTTCCTCTCTTGGCACCCTATCATATGCTTTCTCTAGATCCACAAAGACACAGTGTTTTATGGGATGAGATGTTTAAAAGTAGCATTTACATTAGGTGTGACAGTAGGCATTTTCCTTTTTGGGGTGATTTTAATGCATTTAATTATTAGAGCGCTGTGTTGCCTCACCTGTGGTTACACCTGATTAATTTGACTTCTTCATTTGTCTTTACATCTGTATTCATGATAACATACATGCAATCAGAAGCAACAAACAATCTTACGCCATTCCATGTCCACAACATATGTACGTATGTCACTTGTGCATCCTGCATGATCACATACATGCATTTATGTGATCAGTACACCTGTCCACCTGCATCCATGTCTATCACCAGGTGACTGATGTATTTCCCTGTATCCACTTGTACAAGTCTGTATGACTAGTAGGGGTGGGACTCAGAGCCAGGGCAATATGATAAGATCAGAATACTTGAGCTGCAATATGATACTATCACGATCTTTTAATATGCTGAGTACTGTTATATATATTGCGATTTCCCATCAAGGTGTGCATTTCCCAAAAGGATTGTTGCTAACTAAAGTAGCAACTTTCATGGTATGAACTACAGTATGCAGCTGTGATTCAAGTGTTTCCCAAAAAAACAATGATCAAATGTCATGAACCCTCCCGTGCACCTCTCTATTGCGCACGGCGAGGGGTGAAAAGACAAGGATTTACGCGCAGGGTTTTCACCACACACACATTTATTAACCACAAAAACTGACAAACAGTTCCAAGTCATAAATTCCACTGTGGCTAAAGGAGTCCTCCAGAATGCCCAACAGTCGATAGGTGAGGACAACCGGGGAAAACACGCACAGATAATACTCACAGGACTGGAGCTGTCCAAGTAGTCCAAATAAAGCACCGAGTGAAACCAATCATTCAATGACGTGACTGTCATACGGTGAACAACGACCATATGTGAAGTGCAATGACCCAGCAATGCGTGAATGGCAAAAGGTTCCTTAAGTACACGCATTGCTGGAGATGGTAAGATTGGTCACACCTGGATGAGGAGCGGGGAGATGGCAAACAGGAGTGAGAACAGCTGACAGTAATTAGAGAGGGGGCATGGTCGGACCGGCAGACAGTCAGACAGCGCTCACACCAGCGTGAGCCAAAGGGGCTGCCTCACCGCTGCCAGCCAGAAGGCAGTGGCTATGGGTAAGGAAAAGCACAGAATACATAATAAGCACATACATAGTGGCACCTAAACCCACAGAGAGATCAAGACCGAGCCGGGGGAAACCCAAGCCGGCTCAGCTCCTGACATCAAAGTACAATGGCGCTACTTAAGCCCCTGTCACAACTTGACGACTTAAGCAGTATTTGCCGACATATCAAAATTTATCTAAAATGCTGGCATATGGTCAAAATTTTCAATTTTGGGCATATGCATCACTTATCCATTACGAGTTGGACATATACACAATGTATGAGTAACTTATATAGAACGTTTCGATAACTTATACCAGCAAATGCTTAGCGTGTTGCCCGTGTTCACAACTAACGCCCAATGACAGTCTAACTTATGCATAGCGCGGTTATGCCAACCTGCCATCGCCTCCAAATCCATGAATCCCAGGTGTGCGAGAGCATGAAGGCTCCATCATCTCGGTTCAAATGAGATGATTCTCTCCTCCAAAGACTATTGCACAGCTGATGTGACACGTCACAAACGTCAGATGTCAGTCGAAACATGTCAAGGAATGAAACATCTCTGTCTGAATAGAAGAACAAGACTAGTTTGACATGAACATCTGCCATGGAGTCTTGTGAACCAACGCTGCCAATGCGGCATTATACGGTAGCAGTAAGTTATAAATGTGTTTAGTAAGGTTGGAACACGTCAAATACGTCTACATGCGTCAATATGCATTAAAGATAAGTTTGCTATAAGTTACACATAGGTTCAAATTATGTTACTCATGGTTAGAAATAAGTTTGGGTACACTAGACATTATCTCAACGTATTTCAACTTATGAGTAACTTACAAGGAACATGTATGAACGTGTGTCAACGATCGCATAACTAATCCACAACTTATGGCTCGCATATGAGGGACATATGAGCCATACACTGGATACACAAGTTTATGCATGCACAAAATTTTTCGATGACCTCGCCATACTACGACGTATACCAGCGTGCTCTTAACTTATACAAAACTTACCTGTAACTTATTAGATGTACACCAGCATATTCACCAATTTTTTTTAAACATTGGCATGTGCTGCCTAAATCGTCAAGGTGTGACGGGGGCTTTACCTAGTCCAACGCGTCGCTTAACAACACCGGTGTTTGCCAAAACCACAGTTCCAGCAAATACAGTGGGGCAAAAAAGTATTTAGTCAGCCACCAATTGTGCAAGTTCTCCCACATAAAAGATGAGAGAGGTCTCCAATTTTCATCATAGGTATACCTCAACTATGAGAGACGAAATGAGAAAAAAAAAATCCAGAAAATCACATTGTCTGATTTTTAAAGAATTTATTTGCAAATTATGGTGGAAAATAAGTATTTGGTCACCTACAAACAAGCAAGATTTCTGGCTCTCAAAGACCTGTAACTTCTTCTTTAAGAGGCTCCTCTGTCCTCCACTCATTACCTGTATTAATGGCACCTGTTTGAACTCGTTATCAGTATAAAAGACACCTGTCCACAACCTCAAACAGTCAGACTCCAAACTCCACTATGGCCAAGACCAAAGAGCTGTCAAAGGACACCAGAAACAAAATTGTAGACCTGCACCAGGCTGGGAAGACTGAATCTGCAATAGGTAAGCAGCTTGGTGTGAAGAAATCAACTGTGGGAGCAATTATTAGAAAATTGAAGACATACAAGACCACTGATATTCTCCCTCAATCTGGGGCTCCACGCAAGATCTCACCCCGTGGGGTCAAAATGATCACGAGAACGGTGAGCAAAAATCCCAGAACCACATGGGGGGACCTAGTGAATGACCTGCAGAGAGCTGGGACCAAAGTAACAAAGGCTACCATCAGTAACACACTACGCCGCCAGGGACTCAAATCCTGCAGTGCCAGACGTGTCCCCCTGCTTAAGCCAGTACATGTCCAGGCCCGTCTGAAGTTTGCTAGAGAGCATTTGGATGATCCAGAAGAGGATTGGGAGAATGTCATATGGTCAGATGAAACCAAAATAGAACTTTTTGGTAAAAACTCAACTTGTCGTGTTTGGAGGAGAAAGAATGCTGAGTTGCATCCAAAGAACACCATACCTACTGTGAAGCATGGGGGTGGAAACATCATGCTTTGGGGCTGTTTTTCTCCAAAGGGACCAGGACGATTGATCCGTGTAAAGGAAAGAATGAATGGGGCCATGTATCGTGAGATTTTGAGTGAAAACCTCCTTCCATCAGCAAGGGCATTGAAGATGAAATGTGGCTGGGTCTTTCAGCATGACAATGATCCCAAACACACCGCCCAGGCAACGAAGGAGTGGCTTTGTAAGAAGCATTTCAAGGTCCTGGAGTGGCCTAGCCAGTCTCCAGATCTCAACCCCATAGAAAATCTTTGGAGTTGAAAGTCCGTGTTGCCCAGCGACAGCCCTAAAACATCACTGCTGTAGAGGAGATCTGCATGGAGGAATGGGCCAAAATACCAGCAACAGTGTGTGAAAACCTTGTGAAGACTTACAGAAAACGTTTGACTTCTGTCATTGCCAACAAAAGGTATATAACAAAGTATTGAGATGAACTTTTGTTATTGACCAAATACTTATTTTCCACCATAATTTGCAAATAAATTCTTTAAAAATCAGACAATGTGATTTTCTGGATTTTTTTTTCCTCATTTTGTCTCTCATAGTTGTATACCTATGATGAAAATTGGAGACCTCTCTCATCTTTTAAGTGGGAGAACTTGCACAATTGGTGGCTGACTAAATACTTTTTTGCCCCACTGTATTTGCAAACACCTGGTAAAGTTGTGACATTGTTGCAACGGCTCAAGAGCTGTAGCAGGATAATCGTAACTGGAGAAAACGAACAAAGACGTCGCTGGCAAGTAATGACATAATTAGCGGTGAACATTATATGGGTGATTCTACAATTTGAGGACAATTTAGGCTTCAACAACTGAAAAAAAATACCCTTTATTTTTATACATTTCTATTATGTATTTTTTTAAATCCAATAATTGTATTTACCCAGCTCATCAAAGATACACTTTCTGTAGTATTTGTAAGTTGTTGTGTGATACAGTTTGAGCAACCCTGTTACCAGAAACACTGTTTAAAATATCTGACTATTATATACGGCTGTGTGATTTGATTTTAAATCAGCATCATGGTTAACTGAAGCTTTCAAGTCGGTTTCATTATGCTTCAGTGAAATGAGGCATCCAGTAGTCTGTCAATGCGTCTGTACAGTGATGTGAAAAAAGTGTTTGCCCCGTTCCTGATTTCTCATTTTTTTTATATGTTTGTTACACTTAAATGTTTCAGATCATCAAACAAATTTAAATATTAGACAAAGATAACACAAGTAAACACAAAATGCAGTTTTTAAATGGTGTTTATTATTAAGGGAAAAAAAATCCAAACCCACATGACCCTGTGTGACAAAGTGATTGCCCCCCTGCCCCCCCCCCGCTGTTAAAACATAACTTAACTGTGGTTTATCACATCTTTGGAAAGCTGAGTTCAATTTCTGTAGCTACACCCAGGCCCAATTACTGCCACACCTGGGGGCAAACACTTTTTCACACCACTGTATGTTAGTGTGTGAGTATGTGGGTGTGTTAGTGTATGTGTCTGTGCACAGACAAACACCAAGGCAAACAAACACCAAACAAACAAACACCCTGGTGCTTTTATTTTTTTTTAATTTTTTTTTTGTAATTCAAGTTTTTATTGACTTTATACAGGCTGGTACAACACATACTAATCTCCCAGGTAACACATCAGTCTCTAAGAAGGGTAAATAAATAAAAATATGGTTGATTACAAAGCAAGGATAACCATACCAGAGGGAAGGCAATAAACCTGAGAGAACAATCAGGGAAAGAGAGAAAGACAGGCCTTCATTCAGGGATTGAGTTGTTAGCCAAAGAGATATAATTCCAAAAGTGTCCCCATATTATAGTGTGTTTTCCATCAGTCCTCCTGTATAACATGGACTCATATGAAGCAGTCTTTATCATGTAGTTAACCCACTCTTCCATTCTTGGGGGTTTAACTGATTTCCAGTGACAAAGTATCATTATGGCTGTTGTAGTTAGTCCAGTCATGACCACTGAAAATTCATTCATTCATTCATTCATTCATCTTTTTCCACTTAATCCTTTTTGGGCTGCGGGGGGGGGGGGGGGGGCTGGAGCCTATCCCAGCATCTTTGGGCAAGAGGCAGGGTCCACCCTGGACAGATCGCCAGTCCATCACAGGGCCAACACAGAGAGACAGACAACCATTCACTCTCACAGTCATACCTAAGGACAATTTAGAATCCCCAGTTTTGACGCCAATTAACCTAACTTGCATGTTTTTGACATGTGGGAGGAAACCGGAGAAATCCCGGAGTAAACCCACGCAGACACGGGGAGAACATGCAAACTCCACACAGATCACTGTTGGTCGGGGGCTGGGATCGAACCCAGGATCCCCAGGCCTGTGCTGCCGCAGTGCTAATCACTCCACCACTGCGCCGCCCCACTGAGAATTCTTCTTTCGATAAATTAGGTACTTGGGATTTGTCTCCAAGTAGACACATTCTCAGCAATATTGGGAGTATCTTACCCAACCACTCATCCATATGTCTGAGAGTTTTTGTCCAAAAAGGCTGAACAAGTGGGCAATCCCAAACACAAGGTAAAAAAGTTCCTTTTTCTTTCTTACATTTCCAACATAGATTATTATTTAACAGACCCCTTCTATGCAGTCTGGTTGGTGTCCAATAGTAAATGGTGCTTTTATTTTTGTTCATTTTCCCCTCCTTCCTTTCTTCTCCCTTATACTTTACTGACAAGACAGGTAATTATGCCACAAGTGTGTGAAATCAATGAATATAGTGTGGGAATCCACCTCAGTATATTTACACTCAGACTTAAAAGACAAAAAGAAATCGTCATGGGGGGTTTGTGTGTGGATGCGGGGGTGGTGTGTTGATGTGAACAGTGACAAAGAGAATGGGAATTACAAAGGCTTTGATGTTAATGCAGCACACAGAGAAGGCTGACCGAGTGGTATTATTTAAGAGCAGAGGTGCCTGGGATCTGTTACTCTTTTGTTGCTTGTGTTTCTAGAGAAATGTGAGGGAGAGGGTTGTTGCTCTGTGCTATTGAGAGATTTTTTTTCATTGTAATCATAATCTGCTTAAAAATAAGCTGTATTCTGATAACGAAGTTTTTTTTCTCCTCCCCCTTTGTGTCGTTCCCTCCCTTCTTATCTATCTCTGTTTGATGAGGCGCCTATTATGGCTGCCGTGTCGTTGTGTCGCGCGCATGCGCACCAATGTCAAGTCAAGTTCCTCGTGTGTTTTTTACATGCTTGGCAATAAAGTTTATTCTGATTCTGATTCTGATTCTGAGAGTTGAATAAAGCCTGATATGATCTGGACCTCTCTGCCTGGTTATTCCTCTCTCCACACTGGTGACCCTTGACGCACAATGGAACACGAAGGCGAACACCCCGGAGACGACCCCGACAGGAAGTGCCAGCAACGCGTGCGCCGTTTCGGTCAGACTCCCAGCCTTTTGGCTACACGACCCGAAGTCTTGGATCCTCCACACCGAGGCCCAGTTCACGCTCTGGGGAGTAACGGCAGATGACACCAGATACTACTACGTGGTCGCAGCCCTGGATGCACGCACAACTCAGCAGGTGGTGACCCTGTTCCAACAGCCCCCAGCCCGTGACAAATACGGTGCTCTCAAAACCACGCTAACCCAGCACTACAAGCTCTCGGACTGTGAGAGAGCGGAGAGGCTCCTGAGGCACTCTGATTTAGGAGACAGGTCGGCGGTCGAATTGATGGAGAAGATGTTGACGTTGATGGGTACAGATGACGGGCATTTCCTCTTTGCTCACCTTTTCCTCCGGAACCTCCCGACGGCGGCCAGAGCAGTCCTTGCCAATTCACCGCTGCTGGCCGCGTGCAACTACCAGGTGCTAGCCCAGGAGGCAGATCGGATCATCCTCACTATCAGAGCCCTCACAGTGAACGCGGCGGAGTCGGAACCCAGCGAGACGGCCAGCGGACACGCTCTGTTTCTACCACCGCCGTTTTGGAGAGGACACACGCCGATGTGTGCCACCATGCCAATTCAAGCGTTCGGGAAACACCAGGGCCGGCAGTCGGTAGCAGCTGCGAGCGCCGTTGAAGCAAGCAAGCTGCTCTATGTGACAGACTCATGCTCGGGGAGTCGGTTCCTCGCGGACTCCAGCTCCCAAAAGAGCCTCAGCCTGCCGTCCTACCAGCTGGCGGGAACTAGCGGCCCCGAGCTGACGGCTGCAAACGGCTCAGACATTAAGACTTTTGGTGAGAGGACGCTGACTGTATCCTTGCATGGCCGTACATACCAATGGACATTTGTCATAGCGGCATGCAGCTTCCCAATCTTAGGCGCTGATTTTTTGTGTGCACTCGGACTACTAGTCGATGTTGCTAACAGATGCCTGATTAACGCAATGTCTTTTGATTCTCTCCCCTGTACAGCTCAAGGAATCGGGCCAACAACACTAGCCAACGTCACAGCTTCAGGTGGTAAGTTCCACACACTACTCACCCGGTTTCCAGCACTCACGGTACCGACGTTTTCAGCGACGGTCACTAAACACGGGGTGGAGCACTTCATTACCACCACGGGGCCGCCCGTTTTCACATGACCTCGGCACCTGGATGCAGCTAAACTGGCCATAGCGCGCGAGGAGTTTGCCAACTAGGAAAAGCTGGGCATCATCAGGTGCTCAAACAGCCCATGGGCATCCCCGCTACATATGGTTCCTAAGGCCGAGGGATCGTGGCGACCGTGCGGAGATTTCTGCAGATTAAACAACGCCACAGCGCACGACCGCTACCCCGTCTCTCATATTCAGGATTTTTCCGTTCACCTCTCCGGGGCACGCATTTTTTCCAAGATAGACCTGGTCCACGGTTACCACCAGGTCCCGGTGTGCGCTGAGGACATACCTAAAATGGCAGTAAAAACCCCATTTGGCCTGTTTGAGTTTTTACTCATGCCTTTTGGGTTAAAAGGTGCAGTGCAGACATTCCAACGCATGATGGATGCGGTGGTGCGAGATCTCCCGTTTGTGTTCGTCTACCTGGACGACATCCTGGTGGCCAGCACGTCCGAGGACGAACACGTTGCCCACCTCAGGACAGTTTTCCAGAGGTTGGAGGAGCACGGGTTAATAATCAACGCGGCGAAGTGCCAGTTCGGGGTGGCGGGGATCGATTTTTTGGGCCACTGCATCTCACCGGAGGACGCGATACCCTTGCCGGACAAGGTGCGCGCCATGGTGAATTTTCCCCGGCCTCAGACGGTCAGGGCGCTGCAGGAGTTTTTGGGGATGGTTAACTTCTACAATCGTTTCCTCCCCCGTGCAGCCCAGCTCATGCAGTCGTTGTACACTGCGCTTAAGAAACGGAAGTCGGCGGACAGAGTCGACTGGACTCCTGAGCAGGAGCTTTCCGAGGTTAAAACAGCTCTGGTGAATGCTGCACTGCTGGCGCAGCCGGACCTGGCAGCTCGGATAGCGCTCACTACCGATGCCTCGGATGTGGCCATAGGGGCCGTCGTGGAGCAGCACGTCACCGGTTCTTGGCAGCCGCTCGCCTTTTTTAGCAGGTCTTTGCACAACAGTTAGCGTAAATACAGCGCGTTCGACAGAGAGTTACTGGCTCTCCACCTGGCCATACGCCACTTCCAGTTCTGGCTGGAAGGGCGCACCTTCACTGCATTCGTAGACCACAAGCCACTAACGTACGCGATGGCCAAGGTTTCAGAACCATGGTCGGGCCGGCAGCAGAGACAGCTGGCCGTGATCTTGGCATTTACGACCGACATTCAGCATGTGGCCGGTAAACTCAACGTGGTGGCAGACTGCCTCTCGCGCGCGTTAGTGGCCCCAGTCTATGTGGGGATAGATTGCACGGCCATGGCCGCTGAGCAGATCGGCGATGTGGACGTTTGCGCGCTCCAGTCTGGACCAACAGGGTTAAGGCTGGAGAGCAGAGTACTGCAAGACGGCCCCCCCCCCCAATCTGTGACGTCTCCACAGGCCACCCACACCCGGTGGTCCCACGTGCTTGGTGCCGCCGCATTTTTGAGTCGGTTCACTCCCTGGCGCACCCAGGAGTGCGCGCGTCAGTCAAAATGGTGGGAGCGAAATTCGTCTGGCCGAGCCTGCGCAAACAGGTGAAAGAGTGGGCTGCAGCCTGCGTAGCGTGCCAGCGAGCCAAAGTGCACAGGCACACAAAGGCCCCTTTGGAGCCGTCCCATATCCCGGCTAAGCGGTTCGACCACATTCACGTGGACCTCGTGGGCCCCCTCCCGCCATTGCAAGGGTTCATGCACCTCCTGACAGTGGTGGACCGCACCACGCACTGGCCCGAAGCAGTCCCGCTAGCTTCCACCACGTCTACAGAAGTTGCAAGTGCTTTTTTGACGACATGGGTGGCACGTTTCGGCGCCCCATCGAATATCACATCCAATCGGGGCCCACAGTTTGTTTCCAACCTCTGGTCCACCATGGCTCGGAGCCTGGGCGTCTCAATTCATCGCACGACCATGTACAACCCCCAGGCCAATGGGTTATGCGAGCATTTCCATAGATCGCTTAAAGCATCGCTCAGGGCTTCGCTTACGGATGCAAATTGGGTGGACCGGTTGCCGTGGGTTCTATTAGGGTTGCATTCAGCACCAAAGGAGGATTTGGCAGCCTCCCCAGCAGAGCTGGTTTTTTCCCAGCTGCTGCGGCTCCCAGGGGAATTTTTGCCGGACAGCCCCACGCCGAACACCAATCCATCCCCGCTTTCACCGCGTAGCGCAGTGGCAGGGACGTTACCCGGTCTGGTCCACCACTGTTTTCCACGCACTTTTGTGCCAAAGGCCTTGAAGAATGCAGCGTTCGTATTTGTCAGGCATGATGCCCACTGGACCCCCTTGCGTTCAGAGTGCTGGAACCCGGGGACAAACATTTTGTGTTAGATTTGGGGGGACGCAGAGAAACAGTCTGTATAGACAGGCTCAAGCCTGCTTTCGTGGTATTAGACGAGCAAGTGGTGTCGGCCCAAACTCCTCAGCGCGGACGACCCCCACTGAGAACTCCCCAGGTAAATGACTCGTCAGATCAGTCACAAGGGCATGCTAATGATGTTTTCTCCCCTCCTAATTTCCCCCCACAGACGGACGCACCCCCAACCTTGAAGCCACAGACCCCACGTAACAGCCGCTACGGATGTAAGCTGAAGCCCAAAGGACATGAGGGTCAAGACTCAGTCTGAGTCTGGGGGGGGGGGGGGGGGCAGGGGGGCGGTGTGGGAATCCACCTCAGTATATTTACACTCAGACTTAAAAGACAAAAATAAATCGTCATGGGGGGCTTGTGTGTGGATGCGGGGGTGGTGTGTTGATGTAAACAGTGACAAAGAGAATGGAAATTACAAGGCTTTGATGTTAATGCAGCACACAGAGAAGGCTGACCGAGTGGTGTGATTTAAGAGCAGAGGTGCCTGGGATCTGTAACTCTTTTGTTGCTTGTGTTTCTAGAGAAATGTGAGAGAGGGTTTAATAAAGCCTGATATGATCTGGACCTGTCTGCCTGGTTATTCCTCTCTCCACAATATCACTGCCCTGATTCAGCCATTAAGGAGCATAAAATGATAAATAAAAACAGGCACATTCCACATGACACAAGCAACCAAACTAAGCACTGTCCAAGGCAGAAATCAGTCATGCTGGTGGCCAGTCAGCTGCACAGGAGGAGCCCTTCACACAGCCACAACCACGCCATCACCACACAGGGAACACGAATCTCCCATCGGGTTCTTAAATACAGTATTACCTCATCCAACCTGTCATCCATTCCCACTGCAAAAACGGTCGATGATACAAACAGCAGTCAGAGGCCAACCCAGAGCAACCCAGTCTCTGTGCACTCCTCTCACCCCCTCCCAGCATCCCTAAATGAAACAAAGAGTCACCCATCTCATACTATGTGGACACACATTGTATTTCTTTTCAGTAAAAGGCATTTTAATTTCTCTGCCACGTTCAGCTGCTTCCGAACAGCACTGACTGCACTGCTTCCAGGTTGTGAAGTCATGGGACCATGTGCAGAAGTCTTAAAGGGGCAGTACATGAAATCTCTGTTGTTTTTCATATTTAGCTTGTTACAGTTTGCAAACTGAAAAAAAAAAATCACAATCAATAAAAAATTCATCAACTCATTTTTGTTATGGTTATTTCAGTCAAATATCAGTTTTGTTTTATTAATTTTGAGTCCAGCCCTGATCTCTTCACATGAGTGAAAAGAACAGGGTTGGACTCTAGGTTCACCACTGTGACATTCAAAGACAAATGAGAGGAAACAAAAAAATCTCAAAAATCTGATTATTACTACAGATGTGATAGAACATTTTTAAACTCAACATAATCAAACTAATTATTACAGATATCACATTCCTCTTCAGCTTAACAGTTTTCTCTAAAAATAGCCTTATGTGGGTTTTATTTCACAGCACCACATCAGCTTTAGACTTCATAGTAAGTAAATAAATGAACAATGTAAACTTACCAAGATCTCTACAGAACCTAAAGTTGTTTTAAAGAAAATTAATCAGCTACTCCACACCAGTGTTTCTATATTACTGACATTAGTATTAAGAATTAATAAATCCACACAACTTAAAAAAAACCCAATTATTTAACATGTTTAATGTGACCGGATAAATTTAAGCACACTGGAAAAAATAATGCCATGTCATATTTAGGACTCATTGGTGTTTTTAACATTAAAACTGCTGCATAACTTAAGCACAAAACTTACTTTTGTGGGCCTCAGGTTATTTCACACCTTAGACAGAGACAATGAATACACATGGGAGAACAGTGGGAGAGGGGGTTGAATGAAGTGTGGTGTAGATGTCCTGCTGTTATGAGGAAGTGCCTTGAATCTTGTGAAGTTTAACTTGATATAGAGAGAGGGATGCTGAATGTGACTAGTCAGTCTGTTCTGTGCTCGTGAGATGTGAGTGTGAAATAAATCATCTGAAATTAATCTGCTTGTGATTTCACACACTCCACACTGGTGACCCAAGACGTATTATGGAACACGAGGCAAGATCCCCGGAGCCGGCCTGGTCAGGAAGCTACAGCGAGGCGGCAGCCATCACACAGACAGCCCGGACTGGAACCTCCAGCCACGCGTGTGCGGTTGCAGCCAAGCTACCGGATTTCTGGCAGCACAACCCGCGCTCTTGGTTCCACCTCACCGAGGCCCAGTTCGCCCTCCGGGGAGTAACGGCAGATGACACCAGATTCTACCATGTGGTCGCAGCGCTCGACGCCCGCACAGCTCAGCAGGTAGTGAGCCTGCTCGATCAGCCACCAGCCAGCAGCAGATACGAGGCGCTCAAGGGTGCGCTCATCCAGCGCTACACGCTCTCGGACTGTGAGAGAGCGGAGAGGCTCCTGACACGGACCGAGCTAGGAGATGGTTCGGCCGTAGACGTGATGGAGAAGATGCTGGCATTAATGGGCACGGACAACGAGCACTTTCTGTTTGCCCACCTCTTCCTCCGGAACCTTCCGACAGTAGCGAGAGTGCTTCTGGCCAATTCGCCGTGGCTGGCCGCGTGACACTACCGTGCGCTAGCCCAGGAGGCGGACCGGATCATCATCACCACCAGGGCGATCACAGTCAACGAAGCAGCGGCGGAGCCCAGCGAGACGACCAGAGGAGGCGAGGAGCCACCGACGGTAGCAGCAGCGGGGGCCAAGGAGCGCCAGAGAGACACGCTCTGCTTCTGCCGCCACCGCTTCGGAGAGAAGGCACGCAGATGTGCGCCACCATGCCAATTCAAGCGCTCGGGAAAACACCAAGGCCGGGGGTCGGTAGCAGCAGCGACCCTTGGTGAAGTGAACAAGCTGCTCTACTTAACGGATGCACGCTCGGGGAGGCATTTCCTCGTGGACACCGGAGCCCAGAAAAGCTTCATTCGGCCGACCTATGCTGACCGGCTGGCAGGAGCTAGCGGCCCCGGGATGCTGGCAGCAAACGGCTCGGATATTAAGACCTTTGGTGAGAGGACTCTGCTCTTATCTCTACACGGCCGTACATATGAGTGGACTTTTGTCATAGCAACACTGAATTACCACATACTGGGGGCTGATTTTCTGTGTGCACATGGTTTACTGGTTGATGTTGCTAACAGGCGCCTGGTTAATGCACTGTCCTTTGACTCTCTCCCCTGTATAACTCGAGTGACCCAGCCAACAGCACAAGCCAACGTCACAGCTACAGGTGGTAAGTTCCACACACTGCTCACTCAGTTCCCAGCACTCACGGTCCCGACGTTTTCCGCGACCATCGCTAAACACGGGGTGGAGCACTTTATCACCACCACTGGGCCGCCCGTTTTTGCATGACCTCGGCGCTTGGACGCAGCTAAACTGGCCATAGCGCGCGAGGAGTTCGCCAACCTGGAAAGGTTGGGCATGATCAGGCGCTCGAACAGCCCATGGGCATCCCTGCTACACATGGTCCCTAAGGCTGAGGGATCGTGGCGACCGTGCGGTGATTTCCGAAGGTTGAACAACGCCACAGCGCACGACCGCTACCCGATTCCCCACATACAGGATTTTTCCGTTCACCTCGCCGAAGCACGCATTTTTTCCAAAATAGACCTGGTCCGCGGTTACCACCAAGTCCCGGTGCATGCTGAGGACATACCCAAAACAGCGGTAATAACTCCGTTCGGTCTATTCAAGTTCCTGCGCATGCCATTCGGGTTAAAAGGAGCGGCACAGACGTTCCAGCGCATGATGGATGCAGTGCTGCGCGATCTCCCGTTTGTGTTCGTCTACCTGGACGATATCCTGGTAGCCAGCGCGTCCGAAGACGAACACGAAACCCACCTCATGACGGTTTTCCGGAGGTTGGAAGAGCATGGGTTAATAATCAACCTGGCGAAATGTCAGTTCGGCGTGACGGAGATTGATTTTTTGGGGCACCGCGTCTCTCCAGAAGGAGCGATCCCGCTGTCCGACAAAGTGCGCGCCGTGGCGGATTTTCCCGGGCCTCAAACGATCAGAGCGCTACAAGAATTTTTGGGAATGGTGAACTTTTATAACCGTTTCCTTCCCCACGCGGCACAGCTCATGCAACCATTGTACACCGCGCTCAAAAAACAGAAACCCGCGGATAGGGTCGAATGGACCCCGGAGCGAGAGCGGGCGTTCTCGGAAGTTAAAGCAGCCCTGGCAAATGCCGCACTGCTGGCGCATCCAGACCCGACAGCCCGCATAGCGCTCACCACCGATGCTTCAGACGTGGCCATAGGGGCTGTTGTGGAGCAGCGCGTCGCCGGGGCTTGGCAGCCGCTCGCCTTTTTCAGCAGAACTTTGCGCGACAGTGAACGTAAATACAGCGCGTTCGACAGAGAGTTGCTGACTCTCCACCTGGCCATACGCCACTTCCAGTTCTGACTGGAAGGGCGCAGCTTCACCACGTTCGTGGACCACAAGCTACTAACATTCGCGATGGCCAAGGTTTCAGAACCGTGGTCGGGCCGGCAGCAGAGACAGCTGGCCGCGATCTCAGAGTTTAGTACCGATATTCAGCATGTGTCAGGTAAACTGAATGTAGTGGCGGACTGCCTCTTGCGCGCCGCGGTGGCCCCGGTCTGCGTGGGCATAGATTACGCAGCCATGGCCGCGGAGCAGATTAGCGATGCAGACGTGCGCGCGCTCCAGTCTGGACCAACAGGGTTAAGGCTGGAGAGCAGGGTGCTGCAGGATGGCGGCCCCCCCCTAATCTGCGATGTCTTCACGGGTCGCCCGCGTCCTGTGGTCCCGGTCGCATGGCGCCACCGCGTGTTTGAGTCGGTTCACACTCTGGCGCACCCAGGAGTGCGCACGTCGGTCAAAATGGTGGGAGAGAAGTTTGTGTGGCGGAGCCTACGCAAACAAGTGAAAGAGTGGGCTGCAGCCTGCATGGCGTGCCAACGAGCCAAGGTACACAGACACACGAAGGCTTCCTTGGAGCAGTTTCGTATTCCGGCTAAGAGGTTCGACCATGTTCACGTGGACCTCGTGGGCCCCCTCCCGCCATCACAGGGGTGCACGCACCTCCTGACAGTGGTGGACCGCACCACGAGCTGGCCAGAAGCAGTCCCACTGGCGGCAACCACGTCCGCAGACATGGCGCGCGCTTTTTTAACAGCATGGGTGGCGCGTTTTGGAGTCCCGTTGGACATTACGTCCGACAGGGGCCCTCAATTTGTTTCCAAACTCTGGTCCGCGATGCCCCACAGCCTGGGTGTTACAATTCACCGCACAACCGCGTACAACCCACAGGCCAATGGGTTATGCGAGTGTTTTCATAGATCACTGAAAGCAGCACTCAGGGCTTCATTGACGGATGCAAATTGGGTAGACAGGCTGCCGTGGGTTTTATTGGGGTTGCGCTCCGTGCCGAAAGAAGATCTGGAAGCTTCCCTGGCAGAGCTCGTTTTTGCGCAGCCACTACGGCTGCCTGGGGAATTTCTGCCAGATAATCCCGCGCCGGGCAGCTCTCCGTTTCAGCTTTTGCAGCGTAGCGCAAACACAGGCACGCTGCTGGGCCCTGCCCACCACAGTTTTCCACGTGTTTTTGTGCCTAAAACTTTGAAGAACGCGGAGTTCGTGTTTGTCAGACATGACGCCCACCGCCCTCCATTGCGCCCACCCTATGATGGACCGTTCAGAGTGTTGGAAACAGGAGATAAGCATTTTTTGCTAGACTTGGGGGGTAGGAGGGAAAAAATTGGCATAGACAGACTCAAACCAGCTTTCGTTGTGGCGGACGAGCAAGTGCTGTTGGCTAGGGCCCCTCGGCGTGGAAGACCCCCACGGAGAGCTCCCCAGGGAAACGATTCACCAGAGCAGCCACACGGACAGAGTGAACCCCCCCTCCCCTCTCCACGGCTCACCCGCAGTCAGACACACTCCCAGCAGCCTCCCAACCGGCACAGCAGCGCCACGGAGGTGGTAAACCCCAGTTACAGCAGATATGGGAGGAGACTGAAGCCGAAACAGCGTGTGGACTGATGTGCTATTGTTCTATCTAAGATGCGGGGGGGGGGGGGCAGCGTGGGCCTCAGGTTATTTCACACCTTAGATAGAGACAATGAATACACATGGGAGAACAGTGGGAGAGGGGGTTGAATGAAGTGTGGTGTAGATGTCCTGCTGTTATGAGGAAGTGCCTTGAATCTTGTGAAGTGTAACTTGATATAGAGAGAGGGATGTTGAATGTGATTAGTAAGTCTGTTCTGTGCTCGTGAGATGCGAGTGTGCAATAAATCATCTGAAATGAATCTGCTTCTGATTTCACACACTCCACACTTTCACGCTTTTTTCCTCCTTTGCTCCACTTCAGATGTCCATCTTTGGAGTTGCTTGATGGGGGCTGTGGTGTAACTTGCTGGAGTCTGTGAGCCAAAGAATGATACACTTGGAGAGCGCCGGCGTCCCACCTGTAGAGGGTGCTCATTTGCCACAAATGAGCCTAGCACAAATAAATATGAATCTTCTTCCCCCCTCATTCTTGTGGTGCCCCCAAGAAAATGTCACCCTATGGGGGGCTTGTGTGTGGATGCGGGGGTGGTGTGTTGATGTAAACAGTGAGAAAGAGAATGGAAATTACAAGGCTTTGATGTTAATGCAGCACACAGAGAAGGCTGACCGAGTGGTGTGATTTAAGAGCAGAGGTGCCTGGGATCTGTAACTCTTTTGTTGCTTGTGTTTCTAGAGAAATGTGAGAGAGGGTTTAATAAAGCCTGATATGATCTGGACCTGTCTGCCTGGTTATTCCTCTCTCCACAATATCACTGCCCTGATTCAGCCATTAAGGAGCATAAAATGATAAATAAAAACAGGCACATTCCACATGACACAAGCCACCAAACTAAGCACTGTCCAAGGCAGAAATCAGTCATGCTGGTGGCCAGTCAGCTGCACAGGAGGAGCCCTTCACACAGCCACAACCACGCCATCACCACACAGGGAACACGAATCTCCCATCGGGTTCTTAAATACAGTATTACCTCATCCAACCTGTCATCCATTCCCACTGCAAAAACGGTCGATGATACAAACAGCAGTCAGAGGCCAACCCAGAGCAACCCAGTCTCTGTGCACTCCTCTCACCCCCTCCCAGCATCCCTAAATGAAACAAAGAGTCACCCATCTCATACTATGTGGACACACATTGTATTTCTTTTCAGTAAAAGGCATTTTAATTTCTCTGCCACGTTCAGCTGCTTCCGAACAGCACTGACTGCACTGCTTCCAGGTTGTGAAGTCATGGGACCATGTGCAGAAGTCTTAAAGGGGCAGTACATGAAATCTCTGTTGTTTTTCATATTTAGCTTGTTACAGTTTGCAAACTGAAAAAAAAAAATCACAATCAATAAAAAATTCATCAACTCATTTTTGTTATGGTTATTTCAGTCAAATATCAGTTTTGTTTTATTAATTTTGAGTCCAGCCCTGATCTCTTCACATGAGTGAAAAGAACAGGGTTGGACTCTAGGTTCACCACTGTGACATTCAAAGACAAATGAGAGGAAACAAAAAAATCTCAAAAATCTGATTATTACTACAGATGTGATAGAACATTTTTAAACTCAACATAATCAAACTAATTATTACAGATATCACATTCCTCTTCAGCTTAACAGTTTTCTCTAAAAATAGCCTTATGTGGGTTTTATTTCACAGCACCACATCAGCTTTAGACTTCATAGTAAGTAAATAAATGAACAATGTAAACTTACCAAGATCTCTACAGAACCTAAAGTTGTTTTAAAGAAAATTAATCAGCTACTCCACACCAGTGTTTCTATATTACTGACATTAGTATTAAGAATTAATAAATCCACACAACTTAAAAAAAACCCAATTATTTAACATGTTTAATGTGACCGGATAAATTTAAGCACACTGGAAAAAAATAATGCCATGTCATATTTAGGACTCATTGGTGTTTTTAACATTAAAACTGCTGCATAACTTAAGCACAAAACTTACTTTTGTGGGCCTCAGGTTATTTCACACCTTAGACAGAGACAATGAATACACATGGGAGAACAGTGGGAGAGGGGGTTGAATGAAGTGTGGTGTAGATGTCCTGCTGTTATGAGGAAGTGCCTTGAATCTTGTGAAGTTTAACTTGATATAGAGAGAGGGATGCTGAATGTGACTAGTCAGTCTGTTCTGTGCTCGTGAGATGTGAGTGTGAAATAAATCATCTGAAATTAATCTGCTTGTGATTTCACACACTCCACACTGGTGACCCAAGACGTATTATGGAACACGAGGCAAGATCCCCGGAGCCGGCCTGGTCAGGAAGCTACAGCGAGGCGGCAGCCATCACACAGACAGCCCGGACTGGAACCTCCAGCCACGCGTGTGCGGTTGCAGCCAAGCTACCGGATTTCTGGCAGCACAACCCGCGCTCTTGGTTCCACCTCACCGAGGCCCAGTTCGCCCTCCGGGGAGTAACGGCAGATGACACCAGATTCTACCATGTGGTCGCAGCGCTCGACGCCCGCACAGCTCAGCAGGTAGTGAGCCTGCTCGATCAGCCACCAGCCAGCAGCAGATACGAGGCGCTCAAGGGTGCGCTCATCCAGCGCTACACGCTCTCGGACTGTGAGAGAGCGGAGAGGCTCCTGACACGGACCGAGCTAGGAGATGGTTCGGCCGTAGACGTGATGGAGAAGATGCTGGCATTAATGGGCACGGACAACGAGCACTTTCTGTTTGCCCACCTCTTCCTCCGGAACCTTCCGACAGTAGCGAGAGTGCTTCTGGCCAATTCGCCGTGGCTGGCCGCGTGACACTACCGTGCGCTAGCCCAGGAGGCGGACCGGATCATCATCACCACCAGGGCGATCACAGTCAACGAAGCAGCGGCGGAGCCCAGCGAGACGACCAGAGGAGGCGAGGAGCCACCGACGGTAGCAGCAGCGGGGGCCAAGGAGCGCCAGAGAGACACGCTCTGCTTCTGCCGCCACCGCTTCGGAGAGAAGGCACGCAGATGTGCGCCACCATGCCAATTCAAGCGCTCGGGAAAACACCAAGGCCGGGGGTCGGTAGCAGCAGCGACCCTTGGTGAAGTGAACAAGCTGCTCTACTTAACGGATGCACGCTCGGGGAGGCATTTCCTCGTGGACACCGGAGCCCAGAAAAGCTTCATTCGGCCGACCTATGCTGACCGGCTGGCAGGAGCTAGCGGCCCCGGGATGCTGGCAGCAAACGGCTCGGATATTAAGACCTTTGGTGAGAGGACTCTGCTCTTATCTCTACACGGCCGTACATATGAGTGGACTTTTGTCATAGCAACACTGAATTACCACATACTGGGGGCTGATTTTCTGTGTGCACATGGTTTACTGGTTGATGTTGCTAACAGGCGCCTGGTTAATGCACTGTCCTTTGACTCTCTCCCCTGTATAACTCGAGTGACCCAGCCAACAGCACAAGCCAACGTCACAGCTACAGGTGGTAAGTTCCACACACTGCTCACTCAGTTCCCAGCACTCACGGTCCCGACGTTTTCCGCGACCATCGCTAAACACGGGGTGGAGCACTTTATCACCACCACTGGGCCGCCCGTTTTTGCATGACCTCGGCGCTTGGACGCAGCTAAACTGGCCATAGCGCGCGAGGAGTTCGCCAACCTGGAAAGGTTGGGCATGATCAGGCGCTCGAACAGCCCATGGGCATCCCTGCTACACATGGTCCCTAAGGCTGAGGGATCGTGGCGACCGTGCGGTGATTTCCGAAGGTTGAACAACGCCACAGCGCACGACCGCTACCCGATTCCCCACATACAGGATTTTTCCGTTCACCTCGCCGAAGCACGCATTTTTTCCAAAATAGACCTGGTCCGCGGTTACCACCAAGTCCCGGTGCATGCTGAGGACATACCCAAAACAGCGGTAATAACTCCGTTCGGTCTATTCAAGTTCCTGCGCATGCCATTCGGGTTAAAAGGAGCGGCACAGACGTTCCAGCGCATGATGGATGCAGTGCTGCGCGATCTCCCGTTTGTGTTCGTCTACCTGGACGATATCCTGGTAGCCAGCGCGTCCGAAGACGAACACGAAACCCACCTCATGACGGTTTTCCGGAGGTTGGAAGAGCATGGGTTAATAATCAACCTGGCGAAATGTCAGTTCGGCGTGACGGAGATTGATTTTTTGGGGCACCGCGTCTCTCCAGAAGGAGCGATCCCGCTGTCCGACAAAGTGCGCGCCGTGGCGGATTTTCCCGGGCCTCAAACGATCAGAGCGCTACAAGAATTTTTGGGAATGGTGAACTTTTATAACCGTTTCCTTCCCCACGCGGCACAGCTCATGCAACCATTGTACACCGCGCTCAAAAAACAGAAACCCGCGGATAGGGTCGAATGGACCCCGGAGCGAGAGCGGGCGTTCTCGGAAGTTAAAGCAGCCCTGGCAAATGCCGCACTGCTGGCGCATCCAGACCCGACAGCCCGCATAGCGCTCACCACCGATGCTTCAGACGTGGCCATAGGGGCTGTTGTGGAGCAGCGCGTCGCCGGGGCTTGGCAGCCGCTCGCCTTTTTCAGCAGAACTTTGCGCGACAGTGAACGTAAATACAGCGCGTTCGACAGAGAGTTGCTGACTCTCCACCTGGCCATACGCCACTTCCAGTTCTGACTGGAAGGGCGCAGCTTCACCACGTTCGTGGACCACAAGCTACTAACATTCGCGATGGCCAAGGTTTCAGAACCGTGGTCGGGCCGGCAGCAGAGACAGCTGGCCGCGATCTCAGAGTTTAGTACCGATATTCAGCATGTGTCAGGTAAACTGAATGTAGTGGCGGACTGCCTCTTGCGCGCCGCGGTGGCCCCGGTCTGCGTGGGCATAGATTACGCAGCCATGGCCGCGGAGCAGATTAGCGATGCAGACGTGCGCGCGCTCCAGTCTGGACCAACAGGGTTAAGGCTGGAGAGCAGGGTGCTGCAGGATGGCGGCCCCCCCCTAATCTACGATGTCTTCACGGGTCGCCCGCGTCCTGTGGTCCCGGTCGCATGGCGCCACCGCGTGTTTGAGTCGGTTCACACTCTGGCGCACCCAGGAGTGCGCACGTCGGTCAAAATGGTGGGAGAGAAGTTTGTGTGGCGGAGCCTACACAAACAAGTGAAAGAGTGGGCTGCAGCCTGCATGGCGTGCCAACGAGCCAAGGTACACAGACACACGAAGGCTTCCTTGGAGCAGTTTCGTATTCCGGCTAAGAGGTTCGACCATGTTCACGTGGACCTCGTGGGCCCCCTCCCGCCATCACAGGGGTGCACGCACCTCCTGACAGTGGTGGACCGCACCACGAGCTGGCCAGAAGCAGTCCCACTGGCGGCAACCACGTCCGCAGACATGGCGCGCGCTTTTTTAACAGCATGGGTGGCGCGCTTTGGAGTCCCGTTGGACATTACGTCCGACAGGGGCCCTCAATTTGTTTCCAAACTCTGGTCCGCGATGCCCCACAGCCTGGGTGTTACAATTCACCGCACAACCGCGTACAACCCACAGGCCAATGGGTTATGCGAGTGTTTTCATAGATCACTGAAAGCAGCACTCAGGGCTTCATTGACGGATGCAAATTGGGTAGACAGGCTGCCGTGGGTTTTATTGGGGTTGCGCTCCGTGCCGAAAGAAGATCTGGAAGCTTCCCTGGCAGAGCTCGTTTTTGCGCAGCCACTACGGCTGCCTGGGGAATTTCTGCCAGATAATCCCGCGCCGGGCAGCTCTCCGTTTCAGCTTTTGCAGCGTAGCGCAAACACAGGCACGCTGCTGGGCCCTGCCCACCACAGTTTTCCACGTGTTTTTGTGCCTAAAACTTTGAAGAACGCGGAGTTCGTGTTTGTCAGACATGACGCCCACCGCCCTCCATTGCGCCCACCCTATGATGGACCGTTCAGAGTGTTGGAAACAGGAGATAAGCATTTTTTGCTAGACTTGGGGGGTAGGAGGGAAAAAATTGGCATAGACAGACTCAAACCAGCTTTCGTTGTGGCGGACGAGCAAGTGCTGTTGGCTAGGGCCCCTCGGCGTGGAAGACCCCCACGGAGAGCTCCCCAGGGAAACGATTCACCAGAGCAGCCACACGGACAGAGTGAACCCCCCCTTCCCTCTCCACGGCTCACCCGCAGTCAGACACACTCCCAGCAGCCTCCCAACCGGCACAGCAGCGCCACGGAGGTGGTAAACCCCAGTTACAGCAGATATGGGAGGAGACTGAAGCCGAAACAGCGTGTGGACTGATGTGCTATTGTTCTATCTAAGATGCGGGGGGGGGGGGCAGCGTGGGCCTCAGGTTATTTCACACCTTAGATAGAGACAATGAATACACATGGGAGAACAGTGGGAGAGGGGGTTGAATGAAGTGTGGTGTAGATGTCCTGCTGTTATGAGGAAGTGCCTTGAATCTTGTGAAGTGTAACTTGATATAGAGAGAGGGATGTTGAATGTGATTAGTAAGTCTGTTCTGTGCTCGTGAGATGCGAGTGTGCAATAAATCATCTGAAATGAATCTGCTTCTGATTTCACACACTCCACACTTTCACGCTTTTTTCCTCCTTTGCTCCACTTCAGATGTCCATCTTTGGAGTTGCTTGATGGGGGCTGTGGTGTAACTTGCTGGAGTCTGTGAGCCAAAGAATGATACACTTGGAGAGCGCCGGCGTCCCACCTGTAGAGGGTGCTCATTTGCCACAAATGAGCCTAGCACAAATAAATATGAATCTTCTTCCCCCCTCATTCTTGTGGTGCCCCCAAGAAAATGTCACCCTAGGCAACTACCCATGTGGCCCATATCAAAAAACACCACTTATTAAGATACTACAATGCATTGATTTTTTTTTCCCTACTCTTAGTGACTAACATTTTATAGCCATTTTTAGGAAAACAATGTCAAGGGCAGAGGGTCATTTTATTTACTAGTGCATGCCCGTAGAAAGCAAGTACTCCTGTCTGAAACAGGAAGCCCAATCAGGCTTTACAGGTCCAAAGGTAGGCTGTGTTTCAAAGTGGAAAACAGAGGTGTAGCCTATATGTAGGCAATCACACGTGTTAGACTTTGACAAATATGAAAGGGACTGAACTGAGATTTATTTGATTGTGTTGTGGCATATATATTGAGTTCATATTTCCCACAAATGTATGGCTGTATGTTTGTTGGGTGCTTCACGTCTTGCGGGACAAAGAAGGTCGGGGTCTGCAGAGATCTACAGGAGATGACGAGGAGGTGTGAGTTTTGGCCTTTGTCTCAGAGAGGATGCCCCAGAAGGATTCCCGGAACATTGAGGGATAAGAGACAATAGTGAAACATCAAAGAGTTGCATTGTGACTGGGATTAAGTACCATATGATTGTATGTTTGCTAAAGCACCATGTGACTTAGGTTTCGTGGCTTCAGCAGTATAAGAGTGTGGTATTTCATTGCTCAGTCTCTTTTCTTGTTTAGAGATTGCTAGAGATGTGTTCTCATAATAAAGCTGAACCTGAGAAATAAACTCAGCCTCATCCTTGAACGCATTCTCTACACTGGTGACCCTACGACAAAGTATGGCCGGGGACAACCTTCCCGCACCAGACTCATCAGGAGCCAGCCAGGCTAACGCAGCTACCGCAGTCCAGCTGCCTGATTTCTGGTAGCATAGCCCGCGCTCCTGGTTCAACACTGTCGAGGCGCAGTTCCATCTTCGGGGAATTTCGGCGGATGCAACGAAGTTCTACCATGTAGTCGCAAAGCTGGACAGCCTCACAGCCCAGCGGGTGGAGAGCCTGACTAACCACCCACCAGACGACGACAAGTATGGCGCATTGAAAGCCGCTCTCATCCGGGCTTTCACCCCCTCACTGGGAGAGCGAGCAGAGAAGCTCCTGGTGTTGACTGAAGGCGAGGCAGACAGGCCTGCGGACCTGATGGCGAGGATGCTGAGCCTGAGAGGCGATGATGATGACGGCTTTATCTTCGCCCATCTTTTCCTCAGGACACTACCGTCAGCGGTGGGAGTTACCCTGGCCGGTTCACAGCTGCCGACCAACCGAGATTACCACGAGCTGGGCCAGGAGGCATAGCGACTCGTCGACGCCCATAGACGCCACACGGCCACGACGGCGGCAGCGGAGCTGAGCGCAACGCCCGGAGACAGCAGGGGGCCAGAGGCTGCAGCACCAGATTCGCTGACGTCAGCAGCGGCGGAGGACAGGAGACACGGAGCAGGCGACGTCCTCTGCTTTTATCATCGACGTTTCGCCGAGAGGGCACGCAAGTGCATTCCACCGTGCCAGTTCAGGCGCTCGGGAAACGCCAGGACCGGGAGTCGGTAGCAGCTGCAGCTCTCGGCGTGAAGAACAAGCTGCTCTACCTTACGGACGCGAAATCAGGGAAGCAGTTCCTGGTGGACACAGGCTCCCAGCTGACTTTCATCACACCTTCCTACGCTGACCGGCTGGCGCCTTCCAGCGGACCCCTGGTGTTGGCGGCGAACGGCTCGACGATCAAGACCTTTGGGGAGAAGACCCTCCCTCTGTCTTTTCACGGTCGGACATTCGAGTGGACTTTCGTCGTAGCGGCAGTCAGTCATAACATGTTAGGTGCTGATTTTTTGTGCTCGAATGGTTTATTGGTTGATCTTGCTAATCGACGTCTGGTTAAGGGTGCTGCGCAGACTTTCCAGCGCATGATGGATGCAGTTTTACGCGGCCTCCCTTTCGTGTTCGTCTACTTGGATGATATTTTGGTAGCCAGCACGTCCGAAGACGAACACGAAAGCCACCTCACAGCGGTTTTTCGGAGGCTGGCAGAGCACGGGTTAATAATTAACCCAGCGAAATGCCAGTTTGGGGTGGCGCAAATCGATTTTTTGGGGCACCGCGTTTCACCAGAAGGAACGGTCCCTCTGCCCGATAAAGTACGTGCAATAACAGATTTTCCCCAACCTCAGACGGTCAAAGCATATAACCGTTTCCTCCCAAGCGCAGCACAGCTCATGCAACCATTGTACGCGGCACTTAAAAAACAAAAACCTGCGAATAAGATCGAATGGTCCCCGGAGCGGGAGCGCGCATTCTCCCAAGTCAAATCAGCCCTGGCGAACACCGTTTTGTTGGCACACCCGGTGCCAACGGCCCGCATGGCGCTCACCACGGACGCTTCCAATTTAGCGGTGGGGGCGGTCGTTGAACAGTTTGTGGCAGGGAGCTGGCAGCCGCTCGCATTTTTCAGCAAAACCTTGCGCGATAACGAGCGGAAATACAGCACGTTCGACAGGGAGCTGTTGGCCCTGCATTTGGCCATCCACCATTTCCAGTTCTGGCTGGAGGGGCGCCGTTTCACCGCGTTTGTGGACCACAAGCGGCTAACGTTTGCGATGGCCAAGATTTCAGACCCTTGGTCAGGGCGGCAGCAAAGACAGCTGGCCGCGATATCGGAGTTCACCACCGATATTCAGCATGTCGCGGGCAAACATAATGTAGTGGCAGATTGTCTTTCGCATGCGGTAGAAGCGCCAGGCCCCATGGGGGCAGACTCGGCAGCCGTGGCCGCGGGCCAGGTTTGTGGAGCGGAAGCGCTCGCAGCCCCGGTCCGCGTAGGTTTGGATTATGCAGCCATGGCCGCGGAGCAGGTTAGCGATGTGGATGTGCACGCGCTCCAGTCTGGACCAGCAGGGTTAAGGCTGGAGCACAGGGTGCAGCAAATAGGTATGCCCCCTCTAATCTGTGATGTCTCCACGGGGCAGCCTCGCCCTGTGGTTCCAGCCGCGTGACGCCGCCGCGTTTTTGAACCAATCCATTCTCTGGCGCACCCAGGGGTGCGCGCATCGATTAAGATGGTGGGGGAGAAATTTGTTTGGCCGGGGTTGCGTAAACAGGTCAAGGAATGGGCAGCAGCCTGCATAGCGTGTCAGCGAGCCAAAATACACAAGCACGCTAGAGCCCCTTTGGAGCCTTTTCACATCCCGGCTAAGCGTTTTGATCATGTGCATGTTGACTTGGTGGGCCCCCTTCCGTTGTCGTAGGGGTGTACACACCTTTTGACGATGGTAGATCACACCACGCGTTGGCCAGAAGTGGTCCCTCTGGCGTCAACTGCAGCAGCAGACGTTGCACGCGCGTTTTTAACAGCTTGGGTCGAGCGTTTTGGAGTTCCGTCAGACATAACGTCCGACAGAGGTCCCCAATTTGTTTCCGAACTCTGGTCATCGATGGCCCACAGCCTAGGGGTGAAGATTCACGGCACTACCGCGTATAATCCCCAGGCTAACGGTTTGTGCGAACGCTTTCATAGGTCATTAAAAGCAGCCCTCAGAGCGTCTCTTACGGATACAAATTGGGTGGATAAACTTCCATGGGTTTTATTGGGGTTGCGTTCCGCACCTAAGGAGGATTTGCAGGCCTCTCCGGCTGAATTAGTTTTTGCACAACCCTTCCGTTTGCCAGGGGAATTCCTTCCCGACAACCCTGTGCCAAATCGCGCCCCCCCCCCCCCCGCTCAGCTGTTGCAGAGCGGCACAGGATCAAACACCCTTCCTGGCCCAGTTCATCACAGTTTTCCACACGTTTTTGTGCCGAAGGCTTTAAAAAATGCGGAGTTTGTTTTTGTTAGACATGATGCTCAACGCCCAGGTTTGCGACCGCCTTACGACGGGGCTTTCAGAGTGTTGGAAACGGGGGAGAAACATTTTTTGCTTGATTTAGGAGGCAGAAAAGAGTTGATTTGCATTAACAGACTCAAACCCGCCTTTGTTCTGGCTGATGAACACGTGCAGTTGGCCAGGTCCCCCTGCCATGGCAGGCCGCCGGGAAGGCATTCTTCGGAGCCACCACAGAGAGATGCTAACAATTCTGATCCACAGATGCAGGAAGTCGCTGCAGAAGGAACAAAGCCGGCTTACAGCAGATATGGCAGGAGGATAAAACCCAAGCAATTGGTGGATTGATTTGTGATATGTAGTGATGTTTTCTGTCATGCATCTCTGATTATGTTTTGTCCCTTAATAGACATTGGGGGGGGGGCTATGTGGCACATATATTGAGTTCATATTTCACACAAATGTATGGCTGTATGTTTATTGGGTGCTTCATGTCTCACGGGACAAAGAAGGTCTGGGTCTGCAGAGATCTACAGGAGATGACGAGGAGGTGTGAGTTTTGGCCTTTGTCTCAGAGAGGATGCCCCAGAAGGATTCCCGGAACATCGAGGGATAAGAGACAATAGTGAAACATCAAAGAGTTGCATTGTGACTGGGATTAAGTACCATGTGATTGTATGTTTGCTAAAGCACCATGTGACTTAGGTTTCGTGGCTCCAGCAGTATAAGAGTGTGGTATTTCATTGCTCAGTCTCTTTTCTTGTTTAGAGATTGCTAGAGATGTGTTCTCATAATAAAGCTGAACCTGAGAAATAAACTCAGCCTCATCCTTGAACGCATTCTCTACAGTGTGAATATTAATTACAGAATAATTGAAAATGAATGGGACATCCAATATTAGCCACTGTTTAAGAACCACTTGTTTTGTTTTGTTTTGTTTTTTTTGGTCAGATCACTTATTTGTGTGATCTTTTATGAGTTCTATTCATAAATGTTGTATGTTGCACTTTGGGGAATGGGAGTTGTTCAGCCACCATTATAATTTAGTGTAGAGAATGCATCCAAGGATGAGGCTGAGTTTATTTCTCAGGTTCAGCTTTATTATGAGAACACATACTCTAGCAATCTCTCAACAAGAAAAGAGACTGAGCAATGAAATACCACACTCTTATACTGCTGGAGCCACGAAACCTAAGTCACATGGTGCTTTAGCAAACATACAATCACATGGTACTTAATCCCAGTCACAATGCAACTCTTTGATGTTTCACTATTGTCTCTTATCCCTCAATGTTCCGGGAATCCTTCTGGGGCATCCTCTCTGAGACAAAGGCCAAAACTCACACCTCCTCGTCATCTCCTGTAGATCTCTGCAGACTCAGACCTTCTTTGTCCCGCGAGACGTGAAGCACCCAATAAATATACAGCCATACATTTGTGGGAAATATGAACCCAATATATGTGCCACATAACCCCCCCCCCCCCAAACGTCTATTAAGGGACAAAACATAATCAGAGATGCATGACAGAAAACATCACTACATATCACAAATCAATCCACCAATTGCTTGGGTTTTAACCTCCTGCCATATCTGCTGTAAGCCGGCTTTGTTCCTTCTGCAACGACTTCCTGCATCTGTGGATCAGAACTGTTAGCACATCTCTGTGGTGGCTCCGAAGAATGTCTTCCCGGCGGCCTGCCACGGCGGGGGGCCCTGGCCAACTGCACGTGTTCATCAGCCAGAACAAAGGCGAGTTTGAGTCTGTTAATGCAAATCAACTCTTTTCTGCCTCCTAAATCAAGCAAAAAATGTTTCTCTCATGTTTCCAACACTCTGAAAGGCCCATCGTAAGGCGGTCGCAAACCCGGGCGTTGAGCATCATGTCTAACAAAAACAAACTCCACATTTTTTTAAAGCCTTCGTGTTGTGTATGCAGTTACTCCTTTGTTACTTTACACACACACATTCAACCTTGGATGTGCCACAATAAGCACAGACACCGTAAGTGCGTTTTTTAGGAGCCGAGGCTCAGCTTCCATTTTTTTATTGAACTGAACTTGGACTCATTACATCCTAGTGCGCATGCGCGTATTACTTTATACAAGAACTATCAATGCGCAACAATGAAATAAAGTAGATCCCAATATCCCATACCTAACACTCCTCCCTTCCAGCATTGATATCCCCACTAACTAAAGGTTGTTTACCTGAGTAAGTATTAATCATAACTAAATACATCTAACCTATCTACTCTCATTCTACCATAACCCATTTCAGTCCTGGAATCGCTCTGGGGGTCTCCGAATTCTCTCTGGATAGCGCCTCTCTGGTGGAGCGTCGGCAGCAGGGTTTTGAGGAACAGCAGGGACTGGTGCAGTATCACCTGCATCGGCTTCAGGCCCGCCTGTGGCTTGATCTTCGTCACTGAACTGAAAGTCACCCTGGAATGGTGTAGCGTTGGCATCCATGTTGGTTGCTCCAGATGCATCCAACAGCTGATCCACGTGTCTACGCCACCGTAGGTCTGGCCCGATTTTCACCTCGTAGGTTAACGGTCCTGTCTGTGACACGATGGTACCAGGCTGCCACTTTTGTCCTTTGCTGCGGTAGTCTTTGGCTATCACCTGTTGTCCCACTTGGAAGGTACGCAGTGAGCGCGTCTGGGATCGGAGAGCAGATTCCGTCTGTTTTCTCTGTACACGTTGCTGTAGACTGGGTTTCAATAAGTCTAAGCGTGAGCGCAGGGGGTGCCCTAGGAAGAGCATGGCAGGTGTCTGTCCTGTTATTGCGTGTGTACTGTTGCGATAGGCCAGCAGAAAGTTTGCAATCTTCTGCTGTAGCGATGCACAGTCCTTATCCATGGCCTTCATAGACTGTTTGAAAGTCTGAATGAAACGTTCCGCTTGGCCGTTAGAAGCTGGATGATATGGCACAATGGTGGTGTGTTGTATGCCATTCCTTTTAACAAAGCGCTGAAACTCTTCAGAAGTGAAAGGTGTTCCGTTATCACTCACAATCTGATGCGGAAGGCCTGTGCGTGAGAACAGGGCCCGTAAGAGTTCAACTGTCTTTGCAGAGGTTGCTGTTTTTGTGCAGAAAACCTCAGGCCACTTTGAATGCGCATCAACTACGACCAGGTACATGCGGTCCATGAAAGGGCCCGCATAGTCGATGTGAACACGTTGCCATGGTTTTGTAGGCCATTCCCACACATGCAGTGGGGCTGTTGGTGGAGTCTTTTGGGTCTGCTGACACCTGTAGCATGTCTTTGCAATGTCCTCGATCTGTCCATCAATTCCAGGCCACCATACGAAGCTTCTTGCGAGGTGTTTCATTTTCACCACACCTAAGTGTCCCTCGTGTAGCACTGAGAGAACCCTCTGGTGCAGCTTCTGTGGTATCACTACCCTCGCCCCCCACAAAATGCATCCTTGATGCACTGTGAGCTGTTCACGGCGACTGGAATAGCCCGGTAAGGATGAGTCACCCTTGCGTGGCCAGCCTTTCGGTGTCAGCTCGTAGACTCTAGACAAGACAGGGTCGCGGCCTGTCTCTCGTGCGATCTCCTCACTTGTGACTGGTAGGGGATCCACTTGTGTCATCTGGAACATGTCCACCGCTTCCTTGGTCTTAATTGGCGGTGCGACTTGTAGTGGCAACCGGGACAACCCGTCAGCGTTCCCATGGTGAAGTGTGCCTTTGTACTCAATGCTGTAGGTGTGAGCACTCAAAAACAAGGCCCACCGTTGCAGTCGAGCAGCGGCCATGGCTGGTACTCCCTTAGCTGGATTAAAGATTGAAACTAAAGGCTTATGATCTGTGAGGAGGGTAAAGTGCTTTCCGTATAGATACTGATTGAACTTTTTCACTCCCCAGACCAAACTAAGAGCTTCTCTGTCAATTTGCGCATAGTTACGCTCAGCTGCATTCAGCGATCGGGAGGCAAATGCTATTGGTCGCTCTGTTCCGTCAGTGAACCGGTGTGATAGCACGGCTCCAATTCCGGAAGGGAAAGCATCACATGCAAGCTTGAGCGGCACTTCGGGGTCATAGTGTGTCAACACGTTGTCTGAGGTCACCAACTGCTTTGCTTGCTTGAAGGCCTTTTCACAGTCCTGGGACCAGTGCCACTTAGTGCCCTGTTGGAGTAGGAAATTCAATGGGTGTAGCACTGAGGACAGGTTGGGCAAGAATTTCCTGTAATAGTTAACCAGGCCCAAGAAAGATCTCAATTGAGAGACATCTTGTGGTGGTGGGGCCTTCAAAACAGCGTCAATTTTGTCTTTGCATTTGTGTAGCCCGTTTTTGTCAATTTTGTGGCCACAGTATTCAATGTCATCCTGGAAGAATTCACATTTTGCTTTGTTGGCATGTAATCCAAATTCATTCAGTCTTTGGAGCACTTTTTCAAGATTTTCCAGATGTTCGTTGTCGTTAGCTCCCGTGATCACTATGTCATCCAAATAGCACTGTGTATTCGGTATGCCTTGTAGGACTTGATCCATTGCCTTCTGCCAGATTGCTGGCGCTGAAGCGATGCCGAAGACCAGGCGGTTGTACTGATAGAGACCTTTGGAGGTGTTGATGGTCAAGTACTTTTTGGACGACTCCTCCATCTCCATCTGTAAGTACGCTTGTGCAAGGTCAATCTTGGAAAATCGCTTACCCTGGCCCAGCGCTGCGAAGATGTCGTCAATTCGCGGTAGAGGGTACTGTTCCGCCTTCAAGACCGGATTGACTGTCACCTTAAAATCACCGCAGATGCGTACTGAGCCATTACCCTTTACCACTGGCACTATTGGCGTTGCCCATTCAGACCAGTCCACTTTCGATAGGATGCCCTCATTTTCCAACCTTTGAAGTTCATTTTCCACCTTGGGCCGGAGAGCGTATGGAACTGTACGCGCCTTGTGGAATTTGGGTACAGCGTCGTCATTCAGAACAATCTGGGCTTTCAGATGTTTTAGTTTGCCTATGCCATCTTGAAAAACTTCTCCTGCATTTTGAAGTATTTTGTTCAATTTTTCATTTGTAGAGCCATTGCTCTGCTTTTTGGTCACTGTGGCTTGCATTTCTTTAATTGACTGCCAATCCAATTGTACTTCACGAAGCCATTCACGGCCAAACAGGGGCACACCCCCTCTCTCAATAACATACAGGGGCAGTGCACACTGTTGATCGCCATAGTGCACATTCACATTGATCACGCCCATTGGGGCTACGCGCTCCCCCGTGTAAGTTTTGAGCATTACATCTGTAGATTGCAATTGCAGATGTGAGAAGTGTGCCTGGTAATCCTTCTTAGACATGACTGACAATGCAGATCCAGTATCCAATTCCATAGTCAGTGTTTTTCCTTCCACTTTGGGTGAAACCCATATGATTCCCCTGTTGGGTCTTTTCAATGAGCAGACATCAAAGCAAGCTAAATCTTGTGCACTGTCTGAATCAGATGAGCAAGTTTCAATGTCATGCATGTCTTTTTGTTTATTTTTAAATTTGTGGAACTTTTTCTCCTCCACTGTATCTTTCACTTTCGTTTTGCACACTTTCTGTATGTGACCTGTTTTATGGCACTTGTTGCACTCCTTATCTTTAAACCAACATTCAGGTGGAGCGTGTGATTTCTTTCCACAGCGATAGCATGCATCCTTTTTCTGTTGTCTTTTGTCTATGCTCTGATGACTCTGCGATCGTTGGCCTCATCTCCAATGGAGATGAAGCTGAGTACAGAGGGCTTATCCAGGACTTCGTGGACTGGTGCCATCGGAACTGCCTCCAGATCAACGCGAGGAAAACTAAGGAGCTGGTGGTGGACTGCCGCAGGCATGGGCAGCCCCTCACAGTACCAGTAAATATACAGGGAACAGACATCGAGATGGTGACATCCTATAAGTACCTGGGTATTCATCTGAACAATAAACTAGACTGGTCACACAATACTGATGCACTCTACAAGAAGGGACAGCGCAGGCTGTTCCTGCTGAGGAGACTCAGGTCTTTTGGTGTACAAGGGGCGCTGCTGAAGTCATTCTATGACACGGTGGTGGCATCAGCCATCACTTTTGGAGTGGTCTGCTGGGGCAGTGGCATTACTGCAGCCGATAGGAAGAGACTGAACAAACTGATTAGGAAAGCTAGCTCTGTCCTGGGGCAGCGCCTTGATCCGATGGAGGAGATAGGAGAGAGAAGGACGGTGGCTAAACTGTCATCTCTGCTGGAGTCCGAGTTCCACCCTATGCAGGACATACTGAATGCACTGAGGAGCTCATTTAGCAGCAGACTACATCATCCCAGGTGCACAACCGAGAGGTTTCGTAGGTCCTTCCTACCAACGGCTGTCAGACTGTACAACCTAAGCAGGGCTGCTCGCAGAGATAGCAAAAAGACGTAACAAACTAATAGTTTTTTGAATGCAAAAGATGCAATAGACTTACACAATGGTCCCCTCCGGCATACAACTAGGAACTTACCGGTCGCTATGGAGGGTGAGAATATGTATGGGCACATAATCATACCATGTAGGATAACTAAGTAGACGGTTATGCTGTTTCATTCCATCTAGCAACAATGCTCTGCACTGTGTGTGTTTATATATTTACATATTTATTCCATCTAGCTACAATGCTCAGCACTGGGTGTGTTTATATATTTATATATCTACATATTATTCCATCTAGCTACATTGCTCCGCACTGTGTGTGTTTATATACTTGCATATTTATTCCACCTAGCTGCAATGCTCCGTACTGTGGGTGTTTATATATTTACATATTTATTCCATCTAGCTACAATGCTCTGCACTGTGTGTTCATATATTCATATATTTATTCCATCCAGCTACAATGCTCTGCACTGTGTGTCTGTGTGTGTGTGTATATATATATATTTTATAGTAATACGTACATATGTATATTAGCTGCTCTTGCTTGCTTGTTTTTTTTTTGTTTTTTTTTTTTTCTTGCCTTCTGATTGTTGCTCTGAGTGTTGCTATCCCTGTGCTGTTGCAATCCTGGAATTTCCCCGTTGTGGGACTAATAAAGGCTTATCTTATCTTATGCTGTGCATGTTGCACTCGTGAACATGGCCTTCTTGCGCCATCTGCTGCTGCAGCTCGGTAGCGCCTTTAGCAGCTGCTTCCAGTGACGTGGCGACTTCAATGGCACGTTTCAATGTCAGATCTTTTTCTGTTAACAGTCTCTTTTGTATGCTTTCGTTGTGCAGTCCGCACACGAATCTATCTCGCAATGCGTCTGACAGATTTCTTCCAAATGAACAATGTTCAGACAGTCTTCTCAATTCTGCCACGAATTCAACAATAGACTCCGTTTTTAACTGATTCCGTTTATGGAATTTAAAACGTTCGGCAATGACGAGAGGCTTCGGATTCAAATGCGCCTCTAAAACAGTGACAATGTCTTTGTACGTCTTATCTGCCGGTTTGTCTGGGGTCAACAAACTGCGTAGCAAGTTGTATGTCTTAGCTCCCATTACACTAAGCAGTACCGCTACCTTTTTGTCGTTTGGAATGTCGTTTGCCACAAAGTACTGATCCAACCTTTCCATGTATGTTGTCCAGTCCTCCGATGCGCTATCAAAACTGTCCATTCTCCCAATTATCCCCGCCATGGTTGGTGCCGTATTAACCGTCGGGTTTGTACTCTCTGTGTACACTTCGAGTTGCAATGAGTTAGCTTTTATCACAGTCAACAGTCACACTCACGACGACTCGTGTCCTCTCCGTGTCGGAATATCCATTCACAGATCCCGTCCTCGTCGCCAATTGTTGTGTATGCAGTTACTCCTTTGTTACTTTACACACACACATTCAACCTTGGATGTGCCACAATAAGCACAGACACCGTAAGTGCGTTTTTTAGGAGCCGAGGCTCAGCTTCCATTTTTTTATTGAACTGAACTTGGACTCATTACATCCTAGTGCGCATGCGCGTATTACTTTATACAAGAACTATCAATGCGCAACAATGAAATAAAATAGATCCCAATATCCCATACCTAACACTTCGGCACAAAAACGTGTGGAAAACTGTGATGAACTGGGCCAGGAAGGGTGTTTGATCCTGTGCCGCTCTGCAACAGCTGAGCGGGGGGGCAATTTGGCGCAGGGTTGTTGGGAAGGAATTCCCCTGGCAAACGGAGGGGTTGTGCAAAAACTAATTCAGCTGGAGAGGCCTGCAAATCCTCCTTAGGTGCGGTACGCAACCCCAATAAAACCCATGGAAGTTTATCCACCCAATTTGTATCCGTAAGAGATGCTCTGAGGGCTGCTTTCAATGACCTATGAAAGCGTTCGCACAAACCGTTAGCCTGGGGGTTATACGCGGTAGTGCGGTGAATCTTCACCCCTAAGCTGTGGGCCATCGATGACCAGAGTTCGGAAACAAATTGGGGACCCCTGTCGGACGTTATGTCCAACGGAACTCCAAAACGTGCGACCCAAGCTGTTAAAAACGCGCGTACGTCTGCTGCTGCAGTTGACGCCAGAGGGACCACTTCTGGCCAACGCGTGGTGCGATCTACCATCGTCAAAAGGTGTGTACACCCCTGCGACAACAGAAGGGGGCCCACCAAGTCAACATGCACATGATCAAAACGCTTAGCCGGGATGTGAAAAGGCTCCAAAGGGGCTCTAGTGTGATTGTGTATTTTGGCTCGCTGACACGCTACGCAGGCTGCTGCCCATTCCTTGACCTGTTTACGCAACTCCGGCCAAACAAATTTCTCCCCCACCATCTTAATCGATGTGCGCACCCCCGGGTGCGCCAGAGAATGGATTGATTCAAAAACGCGGCGGCGCCACGCGGCTGGAACCACAGGGCGAGGCTGCCCCGTGGAGACATCACAGATTAGAGGGGGCATACCTATTTGCTGCACCCTGTGCTCCAGCCTTAACCCTGTTGGTCCAGACTGGAGCGCGCGCACATCCGCGTCGCTAACCTGCTCCGCAGCCATGGCTGCGTAATCCAAACCTACGCGGACCGAGGCTGCGAGCGCTTCCGCTCCACAAACTTGGCCCACGGCCACGGCTGCCGAGTCTGCCCCCATGGGGCCTGGCGCTGCTACCGCACGCAAAAGACAATCTGCCACTACATTATGTTTGCCCGCGACATGCTGAATATCGGTGGTGAACTCCGATATCGCGGCCAGCTGTCTTTGCTGCCGGCCTGACCAAGGCTCTGAAATCTTGGCCAACGCAAACGTTAGCGGCTTGTGGTCCACAAACGCGGTGAAACGGCGCCCCTCCAGCCAGAACTGGAAATGGCGGATGGCCAAATGCAGGGCCAACAGCTCCCTGTCGAGCGCGCTGTATTTCCGCTCGTTATCGCGCAAGGTTTTGCTGAAAAATGTGAGCGGCTGCCAGCTCCCTGCCACAAACTGTTCAACGACCGCCCCCACCACTAAATCGGAAGCGTCTGTGGTGAGCGCCATGCGGGCCGTTGGCACTGGGTTTGCCAACAAAACGGCGTTCGCCAAGGCTGATTTGACTTGGGAGAATGCGCGCTCCCGCTCCGGGGACCATTCGATCTTATTTGCAGGTTTTTGTTTTTTAAGTGCCGCGTACAATGGTTGCATGAGCTGTGCTACGCTTGGGAGGAAACGGTTATAAAAATTAACCATTCCCAAAAATTCCTGCAATGCTTTGACCGTCTGAGGTTGGGGAAAATCTGTTATTGCACGTACTTTATCGGGCAGAGGGACCGTTCCTTCTGGTGAAACGTGGTGCCCCAAAAAATCGATTTGCGCCACCCCAAACTGGCACTTCGCTGGGTTAATTATTAACCCGTGCTCTGCCAGCCTCCGAAAAACCGCTGTGAGGTGGCTTTCGTGTTCGTCTTCGGACGTGCTGGCTACCAAAATATCATCCAAGTAGACGAACACGAAAGGGAGGCTGCGTAAAACTGCATCCATCATGCGCTGGAAAGTCTGCGCAGCACCCTTGAGTCCAAACGGCATACGCAAAAACTCAAAAAGCCCAAAAGGAGTTATAACCGCTGTTTTGGGTATGTCCTGAGCGTGGACTGGGACTTGATGGTACCCGCGCACCAAATTTATTTTAGAAAAAATGCGCGCCCCCGCTAAATGCACCGAAAAATCTTGGATGTGCGGAATCGGGTAGCGGTCGTGTGCTGAAGCGTTATTCAACCTGCGGAAATCACCGCAAGGCCGCCACGAGCCATCAGCCTTGGGGACCATATGCAGCGGTGAAGCCCAGGGGCTGTTAGAGCGTCTAATGATGCCCAGCTTTTCCAGGTTGGGGAATTCCTCGCGCGCTATGGCTAGTTTAGCTGAGTCCAAGCGCCGAGCTTTTGCAAAAACGGGGGGCCCGGAGGTAGTTATAAAATGTTCCACCCCATGTTTAGCCACTGACGCCGAAAACGTTGGGACTGTGAGTGTTGGAAACTGAGTGAGTAGTGCTTCAAACTTACCACCCGCAGCTGTGACGTTGGGCTGTGCAGTAGGCGGGACCACCCGGGCTGTACAGGAAATAGAGTGGAAAGACAGTGCATTAACCAGACGTCTATTAGCAAGATCAACCAATAAACCATTCGAGCACAAAAAATCAGCACCTAACATGTTATGACTGACTGCCGCTATGACGAAAGTCCACTCAAATGTCCGACCGTGAAAAGACAGGGGGAGGGTCTTCTCCCCGAAGGTCTTGATCGTCAAGCCATTCGCCGCCAACACCAGGGGTCCGCTGGAAGGCGCCAGCCGGTCAGCGTAGGAAGGTGTGATGAAAGTCAGATGGGAGCCTGTGTCCACCAGGAACTGCCTCCCTGATTTCGCGTCCGTAAGGTAGAGCAGCTTGTTCTTCATGCCGAGAGCCGCAGCTGCTACCGGCTCCCGGTCCTGGCGTTTCCCGAGCGCCTGAACTGGCACGGTGGAATGCACTTGCGTGCCCTCTCGGCGAAACGTCGATGATAAAAGCAGAGGACGTCGCCCGCTCTGTGTCTCCTGGCCTCCGCCGCTGCTGACGTCAGCGAATCTGGTGCTGCAGCCTCTGGCCCCCTGCCGTCTCTGGGCGTTGCGCTCAGCTCCGCTGCCGCCATCGTGGCAGTGTGGCGTCTATGGGCGTCGACGAGTCGCTGTGCCTCCTGGCCCAGCTCGTGGTAATCTCGGTTGGTCAGCAGCTGTGAACCGGCCAGGGTAACTCCCACCGCTGACGGTAGTGTCCTGAGGAAAAGATGGGCGAAGATAAAGCTGTCATCATCATCGCCTCTCAGGCTCAGCATCCTCGCCATCAGGTCCGCAGGCCTGTCTGCCTCGCCTTCAGTCAACACCAGGAGATTCTCTGCTCGCTCTCCCAGTGAGAGGGTGAAAGCACTGATGAGAGCGGCTTTCAATGCGCCATACTTGTCGTCGTCTGGTGGGTGGTTAGTCAGGCTCTCCACCCGCTGGGCTGTGAGGCTGTCCAGCTTTGCGACTACATGGTAGAACTTCGTTGCATCCGCCGAAATTCCCCGAAGATGGAACTGCGCCTCGACAGTGTTGAATCAGGAGCGCGGGCTATGCTGCCAGAAATCGGGCAGCTGGACTGCGGTAGCTGCGTTAGCCTGGCTGGCTCCTGATGAGTCCGGTGCGGGAAGGTCGTCCCCGGCCATAATTTGTCGTAGGGTCACCAGTGTAGAGAATGCGTCCAAGAATGAAGCTGAGTTTATTTCTCAGGTTCAGCTTTATTATGAGAACACATACTCTAGCAATCTCTCAACAAGAAAAGAGACTGAGCAATGAAATACCACACTCTTATACTGCTGGAGCCACGAAACCTAAGTCACATGGTGCTTTAGCAAACATACAATCACATGGTACTTAATCCCAGTCACAATGCAACTCTTTGATGTTTCACTATTGTCTCTTATCCCTCGATGTTCCGGGAATCCTTCTGGGGCATCCTCTCTGAGACAAAGGCCAAAACTCACACCTCCTCGTCATCTCCTGTAGATCTCTGCAGACTCAGACCTTCTTTGTCCCGCGAGACGTGAAGCACCCAATAAACATACAGCCATACATTTGTGGGAAATATGAACCCAATATATGTGCCACATTAGTTTATATGTGGAGTTTATAGTCTATTGTAGCACCTTGGGAGATTCAGATTTCTAGCATCTCAGTCAAGAGACAGTGAATAAGCATGGGAGACAAAAGAGAGAGGTGAGAGAGCGGGAAGGAGTCAAGGATGTAGGGGGTTGAATGCAGTGTGATGCAAATGTCCTGTTGTGTGTGATGTAAGCCGTGAAACTTAAGAGGAGAGTCTCTGGTAAAAAAGTTCAGTCTGTTCTGTGCTCGTGAGATGTGAGTGTGAAATAAATAATTTTCAAATGAATCTGCCTGTGATTTCACACACTCCATACTGGTGACCCAAGACGTATTATGGAACGCGAGGCAAGATCCCTGGAGCCGGCCCGGTCAGGAAGCTACAGCGAGGCGGCAGCCATCCCACAGACAGCCCGGACTGGAACCTCCAGCTGCACGTGTGCGGTTTCAGTCAAGCTACCGGATTTCTGGCAGCATAAGCCGCGCTCTTGGTTCCACCTCACCAAGGCCCAGTTCGCCCTCCGGGGGGTAACGGCAGATGACACCAGATTCTACCATGTGGTCGCAGCGCTCGACACCCGCACAGCTCGACGCCCACACAGCTCAACAGGTAGCGAGCCTGCTCGATCAGCCTCCAGCCAGCAACAGATACGAGGCGCTCAAAGCTGCGCTCATCCAGCGCTTCACGCTCTCGGACTGTGAGAGAGCGGAGAGGCTCCTGACGCGGACCGAGCTAGGAGAGGGTTCGGCTGTAGACCTGATGGAGAAGACGCTGGCATTAATGGGCACGGACGACGACCACTTTCTGTTTGCCCACCTCTTCCTCCGGAACCTTCCGACAGTAGCGAGAGCGCTTCTGGCCAATTCGCCGCAGCTGGCCGCGCGAGACTACCGTGCGCTAGCCCAGGAGGCAGACCGGATCATCATCACCACCAGGGCGATCACAGTCAACGCAGCAGCGGCGGAGCCCGGCGAGACGACCAGAGGAGGCGAGGAGCCACCGATGGTAGCAGCAGCGGGGACCAGGGAGCGCCAGAGAGACACGCTCTGTTCCTACCACCGCCGCTTCGGAGAGAACGCACGCAGATGTACGCCACCGTGCCAATTCCAGCACTCGGGAAAACACCAAGGCCGAGGGTCGGTAGCAGCAGCGACCCTTGGTGAAGTGAACAAGCTGCTCTACCTAACGGACGCACGCTCGGGGAGGCATTTCCTCGTGGACACCGGAGCCCAGAGGAGCTTCATCCGGCCGACCTACGCTGACCGGCTGGCAAGATCTAGCGGCCCCGAGATAGTGGCAGCAAACGGCTCGGATATTAAGACCTTTGGTGAGAGGACTATGCTCTTGTCTCTACACGGCCGTACATATGAGTGGATTTTTGTCATAGCAACACTGAATTACCATATACTGGAGGCTGATTTTCTGTGTGCACATGGTTTATTGGTTGATGTTGCTAACAGGCGCTTGGTTAATGCACTGTCCTTCGACTCTCTCCCCTGTATAGTTCGAGTGACCCGGCCAACAGCACAACCCAACGTCACAGCTACAGGTGGTAAGTTCCACACACTGCTCACTCAGTTCCCAGCACTCACGGTCCCGACGTTTTCCGCGGCCATCGCTAAACACGGGGTGGAGCACTTTATCACCACCACCGGACCGCCCATTTTTGCAAGACCTCGGCGCTTGGACGCAGCTAAACTGGCCATAGCGCGCGAGGAGTTCGCCAACCTGGAAAGGTTGGGCATCATCAGGCACTCGAACAGCCCATGGGCTTCCCCGCTACACATGGTCCCTAAGGCTGAGGGATCGTGGCGACCGTGCGGTGATTTCCGAAGGTTGAACAACGCCACAGCGCACGACCGCTACACGATTCCCCACATACAGGATTTTTCCGTTCACCTCGCCGGGGCACGCATTTTTTCCAAAATAGATCTGGTCTGCGGTTACCACCAAGTCCTGGTGCACGCTGAGGACATACCCAAAACAGCAGTAGTAACTCCGTTCGGTCTATTCGAGTTTCTGCGCATGCCATTCGGGTTAAAAGGAGCGGCACAGACGTTCCAGTGCATGATGGATGCAGTGCTGCGTGATCTCCCGTTTGTGTTCGTCTACCTGGACGATATCCTGGTAGCCAGCGCGTCCGAAGACGAACACGAAACCCACCTCACGACGGTTTTCCGGAGGTTGGAGGAGCACGGGTTAATAATCAACCCGGCGAAATGCCAGTTCGGCGTAACGGAGATTGATTTTTTGGGGCACCGCGTCTCTCCAGAAGGAGCGATGCCGCTGCCCAACAAAGTGCGCGCCGTGGCGGATTTTCCCCGGCCTCAAACGGTCAGAGCGCTACAAGAATTTTTGGGAATGGTGAACTTTTATAACCGTTTCCTTCCCTGTGCGGCACAGCTCATGCAACCATTGTACGCCGCGCTCAAAAAACAGAAACCCGCGGATAGGGTCGAATGGACCCCGGAGCGAGAGCGGGTGTTCTCGGAAGTTAAAGCAGCTCTGGCAAACGCCGCACTGCTGGCACATCCAGACCCGACGGCCCGCATAGCGCTCACCACAGACGCTTCAGACATGGCCATAGGGGCTGTCGTGGAGCAGCGCGTCGCCGGGGCTTGGCAGCCGCTCGCCTTTTTCAGCAGAACTTTGCGCGACAGTGAACGTAAATACAGCGAGTTCGACAGAGAGTTGCTGGCTCTCCACCTGGCCATTCGCCACTTCCAGTTCTGGCTGGAAGGGTGCAGTTTCACCGCGTTCGTGGACCACAAGCCGCTAACATTCGCGATGGCCAAGGTTTCAGAACCGTGGTCGGGCCGGCAGCAGAGACAGCTGGCCGCGATCTCAGAGTTTACTACCGATATTCAGCATGTGTCAGGTAAACTGAATGTAGTGGCAGACTGCCTCTCGCGTGCCGTGGTGGCCCCGGTCTGCGTGGGGATAGATTACGCAGCCATGGCCGCGGAGCAGATTAGCGATGCAGACGTGCGCGTGCTCCAGTCTGGACCAACAGGGTTAAGGCTGGACAGCAGGGTGCTGCAAGACGGCATGCCCCCCCTAATCTGTGATGTCTCCACGGGTCACCCGCGTCCGGTGGTCCCGGCCGCGTGGCGCCGCCGCGTGCTGTTGGCTAGGGCCCCTCGGCGTGGAAGACACCCACGGAGAGCTCCCCAGGGAAACGAATCGCCAGAGCAGCCACACGGACAGACCGAAGTGCCCCCCCTCCCAGCAACCTTCCATCGGCACAACGGCGCCGCAGAGGCGGTAAAACCCAGTTACAGCAGATACGGGAGGAGACGGAAGCCCAAACAGCATGTGGACTGATGTTCTGTTGTTCTATCACAGCATGTGAACTGTTATTCTATTGTCCTATCTAAGATGCTGGGGGCGGGGCGGTATTTGTAGCACCTTGGGAGAGTCAGATTTCTAGCATCTCAGACAAGAGACAGTGAATAAGCATGGGAGACAAAAGAGCAGGAGTCTCCTGGCAGACAAGAGACAGTGAATAAGCATGGGAGACAAAAGAGCAGGAGTCTCCTGGTGAGAGAGCGGGAAGGAGTCAAGGATGTAGGGGGTTGAATGCGCTATATAAGTGCAGGTTAGTTAGTTAGTTAGTGTGATGCAAATGTTCTGTTGTGTGTGATGTAAGCCGTGAAACTTAGGAGAGTCTCTGGTAAAAAGTTCAGTCTGTTCTGTGCTCGTGAGATGTGAGTGTGAAATAAATCATTTTGAAATGAATCTGCCTGTGATTTCACACACTCCACACTATCGTCAATAATCTCATGCAGTACTATAACAGGACATGTTTACAAATATTTGAGACCCATTGTAGTGCATCCTTTTATATTTTAGCAATATTATAAGTACAAAACACCGAATATTATTATCATTATTATTATTATTATTATTATTATTATTATTTTGTATTTTCATCTTGTATACTTTATTGATCACCAGAGGGAAATTCAGGGCATCCACGTACAGTGCCGATCCCTTCACCAGTCTCACACACAAACACACACACACACACACACACACACACACACACACACACACACACACACACACACACACACACACACACACAGCAGAATGAGCCCTTTGGCCGCAACTTTGGCATCAGTGTTTCCTATTCATCTGTAAATATTTAAATAAAAATGATTTATTTCGTTATTTGGACATTTTTGCATGTTGTTGTCGTTTAGTCAAAGCACGCATATGTGTCCGCATGTAATATGCAGTTGATCTGGTCATTCCGCTCCACAATGAAGCAGCAGTCGGGACTTTCGTCTACCACTGACCGGGCAGGCTGAGCGTGCCTCCCCCAAACATTCATGGAGCGCCTGGTGGGACGGGATGGGAGTCCCGGCTGCTGCTTTACCCGTGTGGCAGTGATGTCATTTGCGGCACCACGGGTCCCCGGCAGCCCCACCTCCCCCCGACCTCGTGTTCTCTATGGCGAATATATCCATTAGACCTATGCAATCACAGCAACTTTATGGTCTATAGTTCAGCTGAGCTGCTCCGTACTCGTGGATGCACACCTCAGCAGCAAAGTACTTCTAAAATCTTTGTTTGCAAAGTGTTGTGGTGACTGACAGGTCGTGATGCTGTGTTATCCAATTAGCATGGCTGTGATGTGGCGTATTCTCCAATGAGCATGGAGTCAATCCGAAACCCTGCCCACACTTCTTGAAGCCAGGGGATGAAGACAGAGTAGTCACACAGCGGTGGCTCAACTTTTATTGATAAAAATTACATATTTTGACTGAGTGACTCCATATTCAGGGATGCACACCCTTGTAGCTTCAGCAAAGCACATTTAAAATCTTACGTCAGTGTGATGAACGGTTTGAGAGATATCTGAGGAACACACACACACAAACAGGCAGAGATGTCTTGAATTTATTGATAGATTTCCTGTCAGCTGACTCTTCGTGATTATTATTATATGCTTGATAATTATTTGTGCCAACTGTAAATCTATGGGTTGTTTAAATGTCAGTAAACTACTTATATCCTGTGTAATTTTAGCAAATTAGAGGCAAAAAATACAACACCACATGTTGCCTGGCAACTACTATAGTCACATGACATTTTAGACATGCATCTTGAATCATGACAATCATGCTTAAGACTAATCTATATCTGGTTGGTGCAACTGATATAAGGTCCATTCCAAAGAACAATCATAACTAAAGCTGGATTCATGCTGCAGTTCTGCTCTGGTCTGCTGAGATGCATGTCCACTTTGGACGAAGACGCCGTGCATGCGGTTGTACATATACTTCATTTTTGTCGTCTACCAGGCCAAGTCATTGACGCGTGCACACAACTGTCATTTGTAATTTCACCCCCAGTCCTATGGGTAGCGCAAATGTGCTAACATGTGAGAGGTGAAAATTCTATGTTCTAAGTGAACTGTGCTTATCAGGCCTTGATTCGGCATCCTTGGGAGAACTCATTCCTCCAGGAAAAAAGATAAGGCAGAAGGGAGTTTTGGCTTTTCTCTAACCCAAACATTCTGATGTGCAGCAATCTGAACTCTCTATGGACAGCGTCATCATGTGACTAGCATGGAATTTTACCATCTGACATGCACTGAAGAGAGATGAACTCTTGTGGACATGTTATCTATGTTTAGGATACCATGGACATAACATCTAGTCGTTGCTTAGGGGAGGAATTTTGTTGTTCACCAGTAACTGACACTTCACACTGCATTCACACTGCATCCATGAATATCACATGACTGATACACACACACTGGTCTCTCTCAACTTGCTCTGTTAATGTGTGGAACTGTAACTTGTCTGCTAAGTGTGCAATTAGAGGGTTTTTTTTTCTATGTGATCATAATCTTGTTCACTTGAGCTCCATTTTGATAACTATGCTTTTTTCTCTCTGCCCAATGTGTCACCCCCTCCCCCTCCCCCTCTTTACCCCAACTGTATGAGGCACCTGTCGGCTGCCGCGTCATTAGGGAGCGCTTAACATGAGCGCACCTTAATGTCAAGTAAAATTCCTTGTATGTGTAAAAGCATGCTTGGCAATAAAGTTTATTCTGATTCTGATTCTGATTCTGAACATGGCAGTTTGTTTGCCAGCTATGTAAAAGTGAAGAAATGCAATATCGACATACATTTTTAGCCTTTTGTTTTTCTTACTAAAGGCAAGAATAAAAAGGAGATGTTTTTACCTTTATATGTTTCAACTGTCCACTGCAGTCTTCCTCAGAAGTGCCAGCTGATTGCTGTGAAGTGTCATTTATCAGCTGCCATTTCTAGGCGGGGCCAGCCCAGCAGAACTGTCAGATCCACTGGGCTGGCCCCACCCTCCGCAGTCCAATGGTCTCTGGAGAATGTAGTCCCAGGTGTGGGAAAGCATCAATGCCCCCTCATCCTGATTCAAGCATGACGCATGGATCTGACAGTTCTGCTGGGCTGGCCCCGCCTAGAAACAGCAGCTGATAAATGACACTTCACAGCAATCAGCTGGCACTTCTGAGGAAGACTGCAGTGGACAGTTGAAACATGTAAAGGTAAAAACATCTCCTTTTTATCCTTGTATTTAATAAGAAAAACAAAAGGCAAATAATTAAAAAGAAGACAAAATTAACCTACTCAAGCTACGATATATGTTTTTGTAGCAACAACAATGGTATCGTTTCAAGGAAGAGGAGGAATTACCATTTTTCAGTGCTCTTCACAACCCAAGCTGCTGCTGCTGCAAAACAATCCATGTATGTTTATTCTCGTCTTTCTCTTCCTCTTTTTCTTCTTCATTTACTTTAACTCTGTATGCTGTGTCGGTAGCATCACCTTATGAATGGGAGGTTCAATCTTGTGGAAGCGCAGTCAACATGCCCAGGCAACACGGTCACACAATTTGGACTGCATGCGGACGGCCGCGGAAGGCGTCTGCAGAGGCTAGCGGACGGGAGACGATGACATAATTTTTGTCATACAAGCCTCATGGTTGAGCGGACGCAGACAATGGAGGTGCAGCAAGAATCAAGACACCAGCATAGCACAGATGTGTGCAATTTATTAAACATAAAGACTACTGGCTAGGGACTGAAACACTAAGCAAGTTAGCTCTACTGCAGGATGCATTCACTTAATCAACGCAGGAATAATGGTAACTCCACAATGTTTGCAAACCTTTTGTACAAGTCTATACAGCTAGCTAGCAAAATCCCTCCTCCTGACATGATCTGTTTACACATGAATATGGATGTAACCTGACTACAAAACAAATCTACCTACGGGTACAAATAAAGTAATCTGAACCTGAACCTGATGAATGCGTGCCTCAATAAACATTACATCTAACAACAGGTTACTGACTGAAGTGACACCAGGTACAGAAAAGAGAACATGTACACTTTCTAAGAAGTAATATAGAAGACATCGTTTCTTTCCAGTCGAGAAAATTGTTTCAGAATAGCATAAACCTTCAGCTGAACCCACTAACCTCAACCCACACACAGAGCTTCGGAGAGCAAAGATATGAAGCTGGAAAATGCTGACATGGCAGAACAGCAGCTCTCACGGCTTCCATATCTGACACTTTAGAGATATTAGTAGTAGCAGCCATCATCACCCACCGACCCACTACATTTTCCCTCTAACCTGCAGCACCGAGGCTCAGTGCAGTGAAGAACCCACTTTTTTTTAAATGAGGACAATTTGATTTTGTTATTACTGATGAAGGCAAAGATTCCCTCAGTGGATGGAGAACTTTCAGTATCAGGAATTGGGTCTCCATCCTCAAACCTGAAGTAATTATTGTGTCATGATAACAACAGAAAGCATGGGTGATTTATTTTAAAGGGGAAAAATAAACGAGAGATAGAAATGACCTCAATATTATTTCTCTCTCTGGGCATTTCCAATAAGAGTATTCCATCGAAAGGTTTGATAAAAGGATTATGTGGCCAGCTTTATGTGGCGGCCGTCAAATCTGGATATGGAAGGGAGCCGTTTGACTGAATAATTCTTGTTTCCTTTCTGCCAGGCTAGCAGTCCTCTTTGGGAAAAGTAAAATCAGCATAATGCCAGATTTACACATGTGCTCTGACTGTCAGTAGACATAAGTCTGAAAATACTGTACCTTCAGCTACCTGCCGACTTGACTGTCTGTGAGGATATAGAGAGGATTTCTGGCTCCTTCATTTTAAACAGCGTTCCAGCACATTGGTTAGAAGGTGTGGAAATAATACACGAGTCCTTGAAGACACAACTGTGGTCTCCATTCTAACCAGATACATTCATTAAAGTACAAGCTTGATTATATTGTAGCACAACAACCAAATTTTGTGCACAGAATAAAACCGATACAGTACGTGCACTTCTTTTTAATAGTTACTTTTCAACTTGCATCATGTTTGAGCCATTTTCTTCACGTTTTATGACGGCAATGTTACAGCATTTCTACTGTACTTGAAGACCTTTAGAATTTTTTCTTTACATTTTGTCCCTATATTTTCTGTCAATTTCATTAATGTTTGCATGTTAATTAAGTGTAATAACTCCTTTCAGCTGTCCTCTAACAGAAATTGCTTCATCAGTGATTACACTGGTCAACACCAAATTTATTGTCTAAGATTTTTTAGCTGATTTAGGACAATTTTGATGTGCTGAATCCAAAAATCTCATTGGTTTTGCTCAATCAGGTCAACTTTTTGAATTATGGCCACATGTTGTTTTATATGTTTTTATTTACGTGTACGGGTATTTTCTCATTATACGATGAAAAATTCTTTTTTATGTCTTGAAATTCTCTGAATTTTGAACAATGATGACGTAACATTCAATTTACATGTACTTGCCTTTATATAAAGGTAAGTACATACACAGTACTAAGTAATTACTAAGTAAGTAAAGGTTTTTACTTAGCACCTGATCGAGAGAAACGGATGTCATTTTCAGATTCAGCGGTGTAAAATTGTCTTAAATCAGTTGAAAAAACACAGATAACTTACAAAAAAATTATTTTTGTAACCTGTGTTATGAAACAAACCCAAGTGAAGTTAAAACCTTATGAATTATGTGTTGAGGTGTTCATATTTTAATAACTGTACATTGTTGATAAAATTAAATTCTTCCATTACCAACTTAAAATCTTTTGAAGCCAGTACATTAAAAAAAAGAAAATATTACAAAATTACCTTTGTGCTATCAGTCTGTGTTACCAAGCTTGATCAGGTCAGGTGTAAGAACAGATCAGAAAGTCTTTATAGATTATTTTTGCTTTAAAGCCTTTAAGTGGCAAAGCATTATTCAGCTGCCATTATCAAGCATCATCAGCTGTGACAGCAGACTGCCGCTTTGGCGTTTGACCTCAGTTTAGTTATCATAGCAGGGCCGTGACCTGGTGACCTGCAGTCATTACTGCCGCCGCCTCTCATCAGCCCACCAGCGCTCTGAAAAAGCCCTCTGGGAGGAAACACGCCGGCTGGAGCGGAGGTGACATTAGATTAATGTTTGTGTGCTGCTACTGCTGGGACACGCATGCCTGTCTCAGTGTGTGTGTGTGTGTGTGTGCGTGTGTGTGCGTGTGCGCAAGTGTCGTCATGTTTCATTACTTGTGAGAACTGGGGTGCTAGCATGGCAATACAAACATGAGGGAAAACATATGCCTTGAAGGGTTTAGTTCAGAATTTGATTAAGATAAAATGTAATGAATGGTGTCAAATAAAATGTCAACATTAGTCCTGGATGGGATGTGGAGTCGTTTCTGGTAAGAGCTCAGGTTTAGTTAAATAGCTGATTTGGTGTGGCATGGGTAGGTTCACAGCAGCTTTTATCATTATTAGATTTCATGGAATCAGATAAGTAAAACACAATAAAAAAAAATCATTTTTCTTTGCTCAATCAGACCTGAAGTGCCACTGAAATCAAACTGTTCTGATAACGAGCACCAAAGCCATCTTTCAGCTCATTGTCCTTGCTTGCATGTTGTGCACTTAAACTCCTGGGCTACAAGGAAACCACTGAAAGCACTTTGTGAAAAAGGTTAATCCTTAAACCACATTAGTGAGATTGGATGGAAACCCCACACACATACACACACACACATATAAAAACAAATGCAGTAACTATGCAGTTTGAATCAACTCTGTCCAAAAATACTGTAAATGTGCTGTGGTGATCCGCTGAATTTGTGTCCATCCGGAGGAGAAGGCAAAGGCTAAAACCTTGACTAGAAAAACAGTAGATAAGGGAGTGTTTTCAAAGAAAACCTGAGAAAAAATAATAGATGTATCATGGCAGCGTTAAACAGAAAAATACTGTATAAAAATAAAACTTCTTCATTAATCTAATTACAAAAACATTATCTCTATTCTTGCAGGATATAAAGACAATTTCCCAGGTTTAATTTAAATTTTCTTATACTGTCAGTTAAATAAACATCACTGTCACCTTCAGAATCTAACTGGACGACAACATGATTCATCATTCAGAACAGTTCAGGAAAGCTAGCTGACTGTACAGACGCCGTGACATAACTCACTTGTTGCATCCATTTCCTATAGACAGCAATCACCAGTGCTCCAAGGTCATTTACGTTTCACTTGAGCTGCTAAAACACATTGTGTTATACAGCAACATAGTTGTGATGTGACTTGTGTAAATCTCATCAAAAAAATCTGTGATTTGACAAATGAACACAAGTTTTATGTGTTTAAAAAATAAGGAACTATTAACGTGAATATGAAGTGAGCTGGCAATACAAATACTCATTTTTATGATAAATGCTTCACAAGTTTAACAAGGATGAGGAACATATTATTGTTGGATGTACTGGTTAGTGACATTCTTAAATAAGCAGTTCAGAAAAGGAAAGTGATTATTAAGTGAGCAACAGTTTTGAGTGCCTCCAAAGTGAGTGTGGACAGAACAACAAAGCGCATAAATGCAGAACCCTGAGCCACAAAATTAAAACAACAGGCACGCTGTGTAGATCCTCATTGGTATCGAGATGAACCAACACCCACAGCTGAACATTTTCTCACAGAAATTTCTTCATATAACAAGACAGTGAACTGCTGAAGTTAACGGGTCAAGCTTGACATGAAACTGATGAATCTGCATGACTAAATCATAATAAAAAGAATGAAGCAAAAAAAAATGTTAAAAAATGTTGAAATTAGCATGTTAAAAGTGGCACATAACCAAGTAAAAAAACAAACAAAAACACCAAGCGCACCATGTCTATGGTCACAATCGTTCTTATGAAGTCACTGCAGAAAATTAGTAGTCAGGGCAACAATCCCCTGACAGGAGGTGATGACCCAGTTCAATCATACTGCTACTGACTGTGACTGAGGGAGAACAAACAACAGTCGTATTTTAGGGCTTTCTTTTGTATTAAAACAGAGTGGAAATTAAATGCAAAACTTTCCATCATTTCCAGATAACATATCTCTGCAGCAAACTTCTAATCAACTAATTAAAACTTTTTACCAGCAGACAAATGTTCCCATAAGGGGGAAAAAATGAAAAAGTGCCAAGCCTGCTTTCCCATCACAGCATGCAGAGCTGCTCAGTCCACACTGATTTCACAGTCCTTAGTGCATAATGCAAATGTCAAGTGCAACTGCAACTCTCAAAACACAATCGAAAGCAGTCCTGCATGGATCAAAACTTAATATCATCCCTCTTCATCTCCTCCAGGCTGCCTCACGCTCCACCTCCCGAGCGAGGAGAAACACTCCACATCCCTAAAGCACCTTATTGTCATTCCTAATCAATCCTCAGAATCATAAACAATCTCACAACTTTTTATTTTTTATTCAGCCCTATCCATTTATGCAGTTCCCAGAAGGCAATGCCTTTTAGATTCTTAGTCTCCGGTGGCGAAGATGTTGAGAAAACAAATAACGGCGCAACACGAAACAAAACAAAGTCTCTTGAAATACCTTGTGGATGCCCAGAGGAAGGGGCTGGACAGACAGATGAGCAGATAGGTTTCCTCTGTCCTCCTCTCTCAGGCTGCCTCTTCTCTCGGCGTGCTGTGGAGAGTGACTGCTCACAGCCTGCCTGGCATATCTAATTAGAGCCAGACTGTTGCCACTATCGGGCAGAGGATCTACCTCTCCAATCTCTCCTGACTCAATCTTCCCCATCTCTGATTTTCTTTTATATTTATGCTGGAATATTTAATTGTAGACAAAAGGTTACTCTGGGCTCTATTCATCGCACACAGGCAGAATAATCTCCTTTAAAAGGCTTGACATTTCAGGCTTTTCAAAAGGGGCTGAAAAAATTATATCCCCGCTTTTGTTAATCAATGAAGTAGAACTCCCCCGAACAAAAGAATTAAATTGCTTGGTTGGGTTAATAAAACGCACAGAAATAGCTGCTTCCTGTGGGCTTTTGTGCCTGCCACTGGCTCCCCACATATGCAACCAGGACTGTAATTCCATATGATTTGGGGGGGCAAAAACTCTCGTTTCTCCACACAGTTGGCTTTTCAAATCCTATTGAATGAGCGGTCTGTGAGGCTGGCTGATTGGGACCTCTTCCCTGAGTCTGGCTGCCTAGCTGCCTGGCTAGCAGAACAGCCTCTCTCCATTTGAATACAACTTCCACTAAAGAGAAATGCCGGGTCCACTACAATTTACAATTTCTATACTGCTTCAGAAAAAAAAACATTGTAATTATGCAAATGATAGGGGCAATAATTAGGCCCTTCACTGTCCCATTGTGTTGGCTGCCGTCATGTTTCAGTCCAGTGGTAGAAGAAGCGCAGCAGGACTTGGTCTCTTTCAAATTGCTCCTCGCCAATGGTCTGCAGATGTTCACAGCATCTTCTGTTCTATAACTAGCCATCACCCTGAGCCAGGGTTCCTCTCTAAACATCATATTGCTGACTGTGGTTCAGCTGTGCAAGAATTGCCTTGCGATCTTGCATCAAGGCCTGCTGGTTGTTAATATAACTCCTAATACAGAATAAGGCTCTTTGAGGATGTACATTTAGGTGTTTTATATAAACACAAAATACAAATCACAGATACGACCAAAAAAAAGCAGCTTTTTTTATTTAACAGCTGGAGATTCTGGCTTCATCATAAATAGCTTAAATGTTGAAATTAAATTGCTGTAATTAATGGCAAATTTATTTCCGATCAAGTGGAGGAAAAAACTGGAATAAAAAAACAATCACAATTGATACTTAAATGCACCTTCTCCATCAGTCAGGTTCCAACTTTCTGGTATAGCAGAAGACAGATCAGCTTTGCAGGAGTCAGTTATCGAGGACCATTTTCTCCAGTTTCCATCAAAAATGTTCATTCATATTGATTTCATGACTCTTTGTCGGACATTTCAATTAGTTGATGACTGTCCTGAAGGAGAGTTGTGACACTTTGCTCTGTGACAAGCTGCATTATCATCCTGAAAGATGACTTTGTTACCACCAAATACAAACCTATTTCAACTGATGGAATGAGAAGCATGTCCAAACCGTCGACGTGTACCTGTGCATGCTTTATTGAGGCAGTGACTGCCACCTCCCCGGCCATTTACCCAACATGTAACCCCATATGATCGATGGCTGTGGAAATTTATTTCAGGGAGTCATCTTTATATGAGATGGCACCAAACAAAAGTTAAACAATCATCTCTTGCGCAATGCAGATTTGTAATTCATTACTGAATATCACTTCCACCCAATCATCCACAGTCTCTAACTGCTTCTCTTTAGCCCAAATGGTATTCTTTTTTTAAGATGTTAATGCCAGTCTATCTTTAAAGTGCTGATGACATGTTTTTGACTTCCTCTAATTTTTCAACACATAATACAATATGACAAAATAGGTTGGTCTGTGCAGTTCTAAGTCAAACAGGCTTTTTTCACGCAAATATCCAACATTTTCATGAGCGCCACGTCACCAATTACGTCAGTGGCTGGAAAAACCTGCTGCCACGTAGGCCCGTCAGCGACAGAACACAGCACTTGGCTGCCCATTGCACACGCAGGATGAAAGCGGTAGAAAACGTCGACGATGGTTCCAGCACATGTAGTCTGGAATTGGTTTGTGTTGTCCAATCTTCAGACGATTTATAGTTCCGAAGAATGGATGATAATGAAGAATCTGGCGGCATCAGACCGTATAGGTTTGAGCCGTGCCAAGCGGGTATTGTGCCTAGCCAGTCACACTCACAGAGTGGCAGTGGAGAGGCACACATGCCCGCCACAGCAGCAGCGACAAACACATGGCAAGGAAACACCAGTGTTATTCTTTTGTTACAGATATTGCAACAAATTATTTGTTTATAAATATAATTTATTTAAACCCGATTTTTCAATAAAATCATAGCAGTGTATTCCCTGTGGCTCAGGCATCGGGTTTATTATGTATTATATTTTGAGTTCTTGTTGTTTTTGTACATGTGTTTTATGTGCGTTTTGAGCCACTTTCAGGTGGGCACTGTCCAAGATTTGCCGGTCCGACCACGCGCCCTCTCTCTTTGACAGTCAGCTGTTCATGGTTTATGTGCATCATCTGCCGTGTTGTCAGCCAGCCAATATTGCCAACACTATCACGTGTTAGTCACTCCACACAGCCGTGGTTCTGTTGCGCCCCTTGAAGCGATGTTGGCCCTGGGGCGCAACCGTGGTTAACACGTCTGCTTATTTTTGTGGGTCTTCACCTTTTTGGGAACTGTTGTCATCATTCTTATGTTCAATACATGTGCTGTGGTGAATTCTGTGCAGAAATCCATTCATCATGACCCTCTGTGTGCTGTTATGCAGGGCAGGGAGAGGGAGGATGAAAAAACAAGGATCCGCATGCAGGGTTCACCACAGCACATTTAATACAGAAAGACAGACAATTCCCTGAAAGGTGAAGACGTACAAGAAACACAGATACACTTGCTGATGGCGTTCAGGGGCCGGCATCGCCCAGCGAACAAATGAGAGGAGACGTGTTTGCCACAGGTGTGCCCCAAAGCTTCAAGGACGCTTCAAGGATGCACGAGAGCCACGGCGAACATGAAGTGACTAACGTCGTGAGAGTGCTGAAAATACTGGCAGACTAACAAGCACAGATGACAATACTATGGACCAGCAGTGCGTGACTGGCAAACGGCCGTGAAGGACACGGACTGCTGGTGATGGTGTGATGAGAAGCACCTGAGCAAGGACCAGGAAAGATGATCAGCGGGAGTTTGTATCAGCTGATGATAATGAGAGAGGGGATGTGACCGGACCAGCGAGCGTCAGCATGCAATCACAGAAAGTAGGTCAAAGCTGTGAGTAAATCCATTAATCCTTCCCCTCCTCGTGCGCTCCTCCTGCGTAAAAGCGCACGAGGAGGCTTATGACAGTTGGAGCTGAAGCGTGTGATGTGGTCTTTTACTACCTGCTGTTTATCTAAGCCTGCGACACAACACGAAGGCATAGCCGTAAAATTAAAACAAGAAACCAGAGAAACTGTGAGCTACAAAGCTGCTGTCATTCCAGTCAACAACACCGGAGTCCATTCTCCCGCTTACGTCATGGTGGTGCCGCCCTTCATTCGGTGGGCAGCAGCACAGTCCAGTCAGCGGCTGCTGTTTTTTGATGATAACTAGTTTATGCAGGCGCGGTTGTAAATATTATATTGATCATCGACAATGACTTTTGGGTTTACACAACATCCTAAAAAATGTCAAAATCGTGTCATCAGCCCTTTAACTCTTCTATAAGTAAAGCTGATTTCTTATGGTTTGATCACAGGCTCCTGTTTCCACCCATTTTTGCTATGCATTTTGTATGTGTTATATATTCACTCAACTGGAGGCCAATAACTTGAGTGTCACCTTGAACTGTACTCCATTTATCTCACACTCAAGGATGGAGAATAGCCATAGCTTACACATAAGGATGTAAAAAATATGGTAGCCCTGAAGGGGCAAACTCAAAATGTTAATACATAACATATCCCTCCCCCTTTGTTTTTCCTGTTCCCCTAACAAAAATAAGCATCTTCATGTTAGCATCTTAGCTTATACATTCTCAGTTCTCTAACAAATATTATGCAAAAACAACTTCCATGACTTTTGTATACACTAGGGCAGGGGTGTCAAACTCATTCCATGGAGGGCCAAGACCCTGCATGTTTTGCTTCTACCCAGTGTCTTCAGCAGGTGTTTTCACTGATCAGCAATCAGTGGGAAGAAATTCAGTGAAATCACCTCTTGAAGACACTGGGTGGAGGTAAAGCCTGCAGGGTCTTGGCCCTCCATGGAATGAGTTTGACACCTGTATACTAGGAAAAGAGGGTACACTGCCTCTCTCCCAACTGTACCCTTGGGATTATTCTGCCCCATGCCGCGGGTCAATTCCTAACTACAATGTCAGTCTATTTGGCGGTTGTCTGACTCTTTTAGGATAAGTGCGGCCTGTAGGCAAGTCAGTAACTTTCAACACTTGGGGATGTGATGCCCTGCACTGGCACCTGTGCAGGCTCAAACGTCTCTGTGACCATGCCATTTCCTGGAGACTGTGTTGGTGACTCTTGTGGTGATGGGCACAGTTCTGAATGCGTCTTTTGCTGTCGAAGAGGTGATTGTTATGATCTGGATATGATCTAAGATTATGTCCACATCTTTAGTCATTTCTTGTTCACTTTTTAGTTCATCATTCATATTCTGTTTAGTGTTACTTTGTTTCTGTTTTTGAGAGCTTTTATTCTGAAAGCAGTTTTGGTTTTGTTCCTTTGTAATTTTATTGTGATATGTGTTGGTTTCCTGTTTTTTGTTATGATTTGCTATTTACTTTGTGTTTTCTGGCCCAGCTGTTGTGTTTGTAATTATTATTTTTTTTATTTTTTTTTTTTATTTAAGTTTTTGTAAAGGGTATACAGGTCGTTACAGCAATGCAGTGTTTACATTTTCATCACATGTTCCCTTATTTTCTGATATCTGACAACATTGGAAGATTAATTCTTACAACACCCCTTTTTTTTTTTTTTTAAAGTGAAAGAAAAAGTGAAATTAAAGAGAAAAAAAAAACAAAAAACAAATAAAAAAAACAAACAAACCAGTAAAAAACAAACAAAAAGAAAAAGTAAGTAAATAAAGATAAAAGAGCATCTGAGTAGCGTTGGAACAAAGAGCGGAACCATTATTGAAATGGTATTTGTCAAAGATTAGATCTAATGGAAGACACATATGCGGTCCAGGGTTGCCAAAAGTTCATGAACACATCCATGTCCTGTCTCAGTGCGAATGTCAACTTTTCCATCGAGTAAATGTCTTGGATCACGTTAGTCCAATCTTCAGGTGTAGGACAGTCCTTCAACATCCATTTTTTAGTTAGAGCTTTTTTGCTTGCCAATATTAAAACATTGAATAAGTATTTTTCTCCTCGTCTTTCCAGTGGGTCCGGTAGTAAACCCAAATACAAAGTTACAAAAGAAAAGGGAACTGTAATTTTGAATATTTTCCCCAATATTGTCTGTACCTTGGTCCAATATTGGTGGATAACTGGGCATGACCAAAACACATGAAAATGATTTGCAGTCTTTTCACCACACAAGCACCAACAGTTCAATCCCTTATGGGTAAATTTGTTTTGTGCAGGTGTTCTGAAAAATCTTGCCAAGTTTTTCCATCCAAATTCTCTCCACTGCAGGGATGAGGTACTTTTCCATTGCTGTTTATTTAGCTTTTCCCATATTTCCAGATGTAAAGTGAAATTCCCCTCTTTTTCCCATCTCTCTTTTATATAAGATGTGTTGTCTCCTTTTAAGTCTTGAAGACCTTGGTATATTTTAGAAATGTATCTGATCCCTGGGATCCCTTTATATGCCATTAAGAAGACCTTCAGAACACCTGACTGGGCCCTTTCCAAAACCTCCTTTTTAAGTATATTGTTTATGTGGTGTCTAAGCTGGAAGAACCTGTAAAGGTCTTGATTTATTAGGCCTTGTTTTTTCAAATCTTCAAAACTTCTTAAGATTTGCCCTTTAAAAAAATCGTAATATTTTATCAGCCCTTTCTCCTTCCACTTTTTAAATCTGGTGTCTGTTTTATTAGGAGTAAAGTCCTGATCATAGGCGATCCATTGCAGAAGTCGATAGGGCTCTTTAGTTTGATTCTCTCTGACTATCTTAAACCAAATTTTTAGCGGGGTCTCTATCCACGGGTTAGTGTTATTCAAAAGCTTAGGTAAGACATTGTTCCCTATTATCGCCTGTAGGGGGATGTCACTTGTTATTTGGCATTCGATCTCCTTCCATTGTGCAGTGTAGACTGGGTTACATATCTCTACTAAAGTTTTAATTTGTGCGGCTTTAAAGTAGCCCCTGATATTTGGCAGCGCGAGCCCACCTTTGTCTTTGTTTAGCTGTAGGGTTCTATATCTGATTCTAGGTCTCTTGCCCTGCCATATGAATCTTGAGATCCTTCTGTCCAGCTCCTGCCATGTTTTTTTGGGAGGTTCTACCGGTATTGTTTGGAAAAGGTATAGAAGACGTGGAAGTATATTCATTTTGACTGCTTCAATTCTTTGTGTAGTACCCAAGAATGGTATCATATTCCATCTTGCTAGGTCAGATTTTATTTTTGTCACCAGTGGATCATAGTTTAGTGATATAATTTTGTTGAGTTGTTTCGGGATATTGACCCCCAGATATTTCATAGATTCCAACTCCCAGTTAGTTTTGAGTTTGCTTAGTGAATAATGATTTGGGTCATAGTTGAATGTTAAAACTTGGGTTTTATGCATATTTAATTTGTACCCCGATAAATCTCCATACTCTGAAAAAACTGAGGTTAGTTCTGGTAAAGAAGTGTCCGGCTGCCCTAGGTATATTAAAATGTCATCAGCAAAGAGTGCTATTTTATGTTCCTTCTGACCAAGTGTAATACCTTGAATTTTTTGGTTTTGTCTTATCCATTGGCTCAGAGGTTCTATGAAGATTGCAAAGAGCAGTGGAGACAGGGGGCAGCCCTGACGACATCCTCTTTCCAGTTCAAAAGATGATGATAAATTACCGTTAATCCTTATTTTAGCTGTTGGTTTTTTATATAATGCCTGTATAGTTCTAATGAAGTTGTTATGAAAATTGAAACTGGATAAGATTCTATATAGAAAAGACCAGTCAACCGAATCAAATGCTTTTTCAGCATCTAATCCCAATATGACTGCATTTAAGTTATATTTTTTTATATGATGAATTATGTGTAAAGTGCGTCGAATGTTGTCTTGTGTCTGTCTTTGTCTTATAAAACCTGTTTGGTCTAAATGAATTAGGTCTGTCAGTATATTTTCTAACCTTTTGGCAAGGATAATGGTAAAAAGCTTATAGTCCTGATTTAGTACACTGATTGGTCTGTAGTTGGAGCACTCTAGTTTATCCTTTTCAGGTTTAGGTATAACTGCAATGACCCCTTCTCTCCAGGAGGGGGGGGATTTCCCCTGTGTGGAGGACATAATTAAATGTTTTCAGGAGGAGAGGAGATAGTTGCTGTTTAAAGGTTTTGTACCACTCTGCTGTATAGCCATCAGCTCCTGGGGATTTGTTAGCTTTAAGTTTCATAATTGCTTTTTCCAATTCTTTAGGATGTATTTCTGACAGTAGTGTTTTATTTTGTGACTCCGTAAGTTGGGGAAGGTTTAATGTGTTTAGGAATGCCTCGGATGCGTTTTTATGTTTTTTTGTGGGAGTATAAGTTCTTATAGTAATTCTCGAAGTTTTTAAGAATATCCTGAATTCTGAATTTTATTTCCTTTGATACTGGGTCTCTGATTTTGTAGATTGCTCTTTCTGTTTGATGTTTCCTCAATTTATAGGCTAGCAATTTTGCCGATTTACTGCCTGCTTCATAGTATTTTTGTTTCAGAAATGTAAGTTTCTTCTGGATTTCTATTGTGTAGATCTCATTTATTTGGTTTTTAATTTCCTTAATCTTGAGCGAGTCAGTAGAATGAGTGTTGCCTTTGTGTTCTTTTTCTAGGTTCCTAAGTTCTGACTCTAATGTGGATAGTTTTTCTTGTCTTAGTTTCTTTTGGGTTGCCAGTTTTGCAATAATCTTTCCTCTTATTACAGCTTTACATGCATCCCACAGTATTAAAGGGGATACTTCTCCATTATCGTTATCTTCCAAATATCTGAGAATATCTGATTCCAATTCATCTTTCAATGGTCCTTTCAGGACATTTGAATTTAACCTCCAAGAAAATGTATTATTTGTGTATTTTTGGATATTTAAGTCCATGTAGATCGGACTGTGGTCGGAGAGATCCATCAGTCCTATTTTACATGTTTTTACTCTTCCAATGTCTCTATTAAACATAAAAAAATAGTCAATCCTTGAGTAAGATGAATGTGGAGTTGAGTAAAATGTATAGTCTTTTACACTGGGGTTGAGTTCCCTCCACACGTCACAGATTCCCAATTCTTTTAGTAGCATCCGAGTCTTCCTGTTTTGGGTGTTATTTTGATGTGGGGAATTACCAGAAGCATCCCAGTATGGATTCAGTCTAAGATTGAAGTCCCCACCACATATCACTAAACCTTGAGCTTTAGTTATCATTAGGTCGAATACATTTTTATAAAATTTCCAGTTAGCCCCTGGGGGAGCATACACATTCAGCAGGGTGATATCTTCTCCCTCTAGCCGCCCAGTTACCAAACTGTATCTCCCTTCTTTATCTTTGTGTTCTGATTTTTTTTCAAATGTAATTTTGGTTGATATCAATGTCGCTACTCCCCTCCTCCTCCCTGATTTATATGAAGATGAAGAGATCATTTTAAACCCTTGTCTACTGAGTTTATTGTGTTCCACGTCTGTTAGGTGGGTTTCTTGTAAAAGTATTATTCCTGCTTTGTCTTTTTTCATTTTGCCTAGAATCTTGGATCTTTTTACTGGATTCAGGATTCCTTTTACATTATATGAAATTATTTTGGTTACACCCTGTTTCTCCATTGTGTTGTTTTGTTTAGTATAACTGTGTGGTGGCCCTCTTTTGTGCTACTCAGAAACTGAAAGAACATTAAAAACAAGAAAAACATTAAGAACATAGTGTAAAAAACTTTAAAACAAAAAGCTGTCATAAGAACTTCCTGAGCTGAGGTCTTTTTAAAGACCCTGTAAGAGCCTTGATGGAGTGAAGGCTCTGAGGGAAATTCCTCAAACTCTGTTACGTGTTGAGGGCCCTCTCTTACCACTGAAAGTAGTCCCATGCTTTTAACGTGAGTTTCAGAACCCAATCCAAACTTGTAATGATTTTTTTTTTTTCCTTTTATGTCTAAACCCTGTGAAATTGTGTGCACCCTCCCACCCCCATCACATCAAACATTCACGCAAAAACAGTATTTGTTAGTATGAGGAGAACATGTGGATTATTGTCACATTTCTATTTTAACAAGTTTTTTTTTTTTTTTTTTTTTTATTACAAAGACTTATTTGTTTCAAATAATATGATTGTTCCATGAAATGTTTTACCACATGCTGAATATGCATCTCCTTTAATGTTTGTTACCTTGTATGAGGGGGGTTGGATGTGCGGATTGATTCAAGAGAAAAGAAAAAAAAAAAAAAAAAAAAAAAAGGTCGCTATTCCAACCTGAAAACGGATAGTTTATCCGCGACGCTCTGGTGCTGGGTTTCCCGCTGCTGGTCCGTGGATTTTGAAGGTCTTTGTGTTGTCCATGTTTGCGCTTTGATCTTCTCACTCGGGTCTGCTGCGGGTTTAAATACCGTTACCGGGAGGCCTCTTTTCGCCATGTCAGCTGTTGCTTCTTCCGCCGAATTATAGAGACACGTTTCATCGCCGTAGAAGACCCTTAACTTCGCAGGAAATGGTGTCTGAAAGCGCAATTTCTTCTCTCTTAACACCTTTTTCGCGTCATTGTATTCCCTGCGCTTTTTAAGGACCTCCGGGGCGTAATCGTGTTCCACGTAGACTTTTCTCTCCTGGTGCATAAATCCTTTTTTCTGCCAGGCCAGTCTTACAACCTCTTGTTTTATTTTGAAATTGGAAAATCTTACCAACACCGAACGTGGGGGCGCTTCCGCCGCCGGCCTAGCGGCTAATGAACGATGTGCCTTTTCTATCTTCAAGTCGGTGGTTTGTGGAATATCCAATTTCTCTCTTAGTAAGGATTCCACGCATTCTGCCATTGAGTTAAAACCATTTTCGGTTCCTTCTATCAGACCATGAATTCTTATGTTGTCTCTTCTTTGTTTTCCTTCTTGGTCGGTTAACTTAGCCTCTATAGCTGCTTGTCTTTTGCGTAGGTCTAGCACAGAATCTTCGAGCACTTTTATTCGATCCTCTGTTTCCAAGATTCGGTTCTCGGCCTGGTCCACTCTGCTGTTTGTCCTTTTCAATTCTTCTCTGAATTCCCGAAATTCGGCCGTAACATCTCGGCGAAATCGTCGTAGCTCCTCAAATAGTGATTTCAGGCTAACCCTTTTGTTAGCTATCACCAGTTCCTCGTCTTCTGAACGGAGATCTTCCAGTTCGGATTCTCCGGCCGATACGTGTCCTGGCCTGGAGAATTTCAGTTTCTTCTGTTTTCCTTTAGACATGATGATTTTGTCTTTTGATTTTCACTCCTCCAAAAATCCGTTAAGTTTGATTTTCAAGGTGTTATCCTGGATTGGGTCTGAGAACTTCAGTGTTAAGCTGCAGTCGCCATGGCGTCCAGACCGGAAGTCTGTAATTATTTTTGTTCTTATTTAAACTACTGCTCTCCTCATTACGGCGTGGCAGTCTCGTCATTGTGTACCAAAGGTTATTCCCCATCTTGTCTCGGAAGTTTGGATAACCATTTGTTCCTCATCCTGTAACTCATTCAGCTTTTTGGCTCATTTTTCATTTTCCAGCCCTCGTGCTGAGTTTATTTGTACAGTAATTAAACTGTTTAAACGCGTTTCTGCACCTGAATCTGTCATTATGTCCTGTATGGGCTAGCATGACAGTAGACTACCGGCAGAACAGGATTCAGCGGGAGTCATACACTTTGGTTGGTGTCTGAGCGAGGGGCAGCTGTGGGCTGCGAGGAAGCTGTGGGATCTTGTCTCTGCGGTCCGCAGCTATGGCAACTGGGAGGACGCTCAGAATTGTTAGGAGGCTGCTACCCATGTGCTGGAGGACACTCTGGGTTTGCAGATCCTCCTCTGGGTACGAGAGCTGCCCATTTTTTCCATCACACTACCACCGGCCCGCTCATCACCGTCCCCAGCTTCACCCTCTTCATTGCTACCCGTTTCATCATCCAAGATCTCGGTTAGCCGCCAGATCAGCGTTCACACTGGGGAGGTGTTGCCGGTGGCTGATGAAGAGAAGGGGGTGGGAGAGCCGGCAGGGATTCGCTGGGAAACAAGGCTCGCGACAGTGCTTCTCATCCCAGGAGCCCAGTGCTTCATTCTCCACTTCTCCACCGTCCTGCGCCACAGGGTCTCGCCAATCTTCGCCGGCTCCTGGAGATGTTTCCTCCACTGTGCCCTCTGGGGATCATGCAGCTGTTCCCCAGGACTGTACAGCTACCTTGACAGAGACGGTTTCCCCTCAGTTATCCGAGGGGGTTTGCCGCAAGGAGCTGCAGGAACTCACTGCAGGCGTGGGGGCATGCTACAAACTTTTTCTCCGGGGGGACGAGTGGCAGAGCAAGGCCCTGGAGGAGGTTTGGCAGATTGTTGTATCAAAGCCTCACTTGGTGAGAGATCTTCCTTCATTTTTCACCAAGTTTTTGCTCTCTGCCAAGTTCTCCTCCACGTCAGAGAAGGATGGATAGGCAGCTCCCAGCTCTCCTGAGATGGGGATCACCGCAGCTCCCAGCTCGCTAGAGAACAACTCAGCAACACCCAGGCCAGGTCCATCATCTGCAGCAAGACAGAGGGAGTTAAGGCAAGTGAATTTCTCTTTATTACCATCACATGGAGAACCTTGCCTTTCTCCTGGCGAAGGGTTTCAGCCTCACCTACCAGTTGATGCTGGCCCCTCGCCACCTGTTTCTGCTGCCGACCTGGTTGTTTGTCCTTCATCCTCCTTTTCTGTCGTTGATCATCCTGAGGTTGATGGTCCTGGTTTGACGCCTGAGGATGACCCATCTCCTCCGCCTTAAATCGCTGCGCCTACAGCTTCGGTCAGGGTTGCCTTGCCTGCAGCATCGCTGGAGAACTTCGCTCCTGCTGCTTCTCTGCAGACCTCCTCGCCTGCTGCTGCACTGGCAGCTCATCCTGAGGTCGTCGCTCCGGCCGCTCATCCTGAGGTCGTCGCTCCGGCCGCTCATCCCGAGGTCGTCGCTCTGGCAGCTCATCCTGAGGTCATCGCTCTGGCAGCTCATCCTGAGGTCGTCGCTCCGGCAGCTCATCCTGAGGTCATCGCTGCGGAAGCTCATCCTGAGGTCGTCTCGCCAGCTGCAGTCTAGCAGAGGTTGTCATCAGTAGCAGAGCAGATGGGATCAAGGCAAGTACTGTAGCAAATTTCTATTCCATCTATTAACACGTCTTGCTTTGCTCCCAATGGGAGGTGTCAGCCCTGGCAACAACTGGTTGCTGACCCCTCTCCGCCTGTCAATATTACTGTGCATCTGGGTGTCAACCTACTAACCCCTACCCTCTCCCCCCACTTGAGGTGTGGTCGTCTGGATCTTTGATTGAGGGCAGCATCTCATCGACCTTGCCAGGGATCGGCATTTCGTCACCTTCAGTGGAAGTCATCATCCCAGCACTTTCATCGGAGAACAGTGGCTCATCAACTTTACCGGGGGTCTCCAGCTCGTCGCCTTTGCAGGAGACCAGCAACTCATCGCAGTCACCAGGGGTCTCCAGCTCATCGCCTTTGCCGTAGACCAGTGACTCATCACCTTTGAAAGGAGTCTCCAGCACATTGGTCTCTCCTGGGCTCTGTGCCTCCAGCTCATTGCCTAGTCCCCTTTGTCTGAGGGGGTGCACGCCCAGTCGCCAGTCTTCCAGGAGGTGCACGCCCCGTTGCCCGTGCCCCAGGAGGTGCACGCCCCACTGTCTTCTTCTGGGACATTCCCTGATTGGTCTTTGGGGGGGGGGGGAGAGGGTTTCTGCCTCAGTCTGGCCAGGTTTGGATTCCGGCCGGCCCCAACAAATTATGTTTCCCTGTGGGGCAGTTCAGGGACCTTGGCCGGCTCCCCAACAATTTATGTTTCCCTGAGGAGTGGGCCACTGACTTTGTTGGCCTCCCAACGAATTGTTTCCCAGTGGAGTGGCCCACAGAAATTGGCCGGCCCCGTGTTGAGCTGTGTTCCCCTGTGAGGCGATCCACGGACTTGGGTTGGCCCCGTGAGGAACCTCCTCTCTCAGGTGGACTTGGGAGGGTCTTCGGCCAGCTCCTTTTGGGGTTTTCCTTTGCGTCGTGGGTGTAGGGGTTTCCCCAGAAAGACCGAACAAAGGACTAACTGTGCACCATTTCTTAAAAAAAGGGGGCTGTAGTTAATTGGTTGTTTTGTTATTTATTATGTGGTATTGTTTTTGTGTTTTTTTTCTTTTTGCTGGGTCTTTTTTGTTGTATCCCTCCGTGATCCATCTTTTCACTCAGGGTTGGGTGTTTGACATTGAGATGGGCTGCGCTCTTGCCCTCCTCCATGTCCTCCTGCCTCCTTCCCTGTTGGGAGGTTCACGTTGAGATGGGCTGCGCTCCAGTCTACCTCCATGTCCTTCCTCCTTTCTTCCCTGGTTGGAGGCATTCACATTGAGATGGGCTGCACTCCAGCCCACCTCCGTGTCCTCCCCCTCCCTCTTTTATCCCTCTTTTTACTCATGGTTGGGAGGGTCATGTTGAGATGGGTTGTACTCCAGCCCACCTCCCTGTCCTCCCCTTTCCCTCCCTGGTTGGGTGGTTCACGTTGAGATGGGCTACGCTCTAGCCCACCTCTGTGTACCCCTTCTATTTTCTTCCATCTTGGCCAGTGCTTCATGTGAGGGTCTGTGGGGTTCTAGCCTGTCTCCATGTCCATTTGGGTTTAGATTTTTTGTTTGTTTGTTTGTTGGGTGTCTGGGTCCACCCTCGAGGGGGGAGGGGGGCACTGTTATGATCTGGACATAATCTAGGATTATGTCCACATCTTTAGTGATTTCTAGTTCACCTGTTTAGTGTTACTTTGTTTCTGTTTTTGAGAGCTTTTTTTAAAGCAGTTTTGGTTTTGTTCTTTTGTAGTTTTATTGTGGTAGGCTTTGATGTCCTGTTTGTTCCTATGATTCACCATTTACTTTGTGTTTTCTTGCCTAGCTATTCTGTGTTTGTAATTATTATTTTTGTTCTTATTTAAACTGCCACTCTCTTCATAACGCTGTGGCAGTCTCGTCATTATGTACCAAGTGTTATTCCCCGTCTTGTCTCAGACGCTTGGATAACCATTTGTTCTTCATCCTGCAAGTCATTCAGCCTTTCGGCTCGTTTTTCGTTTTCCAGCCCTCATGCTAAGTTCATTTGTAATTAAATGGTTTAAATGTGCTTCTGCACCTGAATCCATCATTATGCCCTGTATGGGCCCGCTTGATAGTGATGCTTTTGTCTGAATTGCCTGAAGGACCACTGAATTTTGTCCATGGCGACCGGGATGGCCACACTTTCTCAATGCTGAGACTAAGTCACTGCTTTTTGCCATTAAAATAACCAACCTACAGCGATCGGCGCTCGTGACGGACACCCACGGGCTGAATTCCCACCACCGTAAGAAAACAGCTGGAATACCCCCTTTAATCGATTGAAGCGATTGCAAAGCTAACACTAACGCTAGTTAACGCTAGTTAGCTTAACGCTGGCCCAGTTGTGCCACCTAACTCAGACATGAAGCGACTCAGCCCCCGGTGAAGACTTACCGGAGGAACTAACCGAGGCAGCAGCTGAGAGCGAGCGCGAGCCGGATCAAAGCTCGGGAGCGACGTTGGTGAGAGACGGGGGCCACCTGGACCACCCAGGCAGACCGCGGCAGGCGGCGGTGATCAGCGGCGGTGACCAGCACTGCTCGGCTGCACCGGCGGTGTGCGGCGTGACCACCCAGGCAGACGGCGGCAGGCGGCGGTGATCGGCGGCGATGATCAGTGGAGCTCGGCTGCGCCGGCGGTGTGCGGCGTAACCGCCCAGGCAGACAGCGGCAGGCGGTGGTGATCGGCGGCGGTGATCAGCAGAGCTGTGCGGCGTTACTTGGCGGAGGAGCTGTGCAGGAGCTCGGTTGCGGCGGCGGTGAGCGGAGGGACCAGCAGCGGCCGGGCTAGTTGAGGCCTAGCCGGATTCCCTGTTTATTTCTATCCACAGGTCAGTAAAATGCCACCAAAAAAAAGAGGAAATGGAAGAGATCAAAAAATCTCTGAATTTTATGTCAGAAGAATTGGACAAATTGACTAGCCAGCAGGCCAAAATAATAGGCCTAATAGAAGATGTACAAGCCCTACAATCAATAATTCAAGAAAAAGACAAAAAAATTATGGACCTGGAGCAACGCGGGCGTCTTTTGGAGCAACACGTCGAGGATCTTGAACAAGGTTCTCGTATTGATGACCTAGTTATAAGTGGACTAGACATCAGATATCAGTCATACGCCCATGCCGCAACAGGACTGAATGGTGAAGATGCTCCCATGAGTGAATCAGTCTCCTTAGAAAATCAAGTGCTTCAGTTCCTTAATAATAGAGACATTAAGGTAGAGGGCAGCACGGTGGCGCAGTGGTTAGCACAGTGGCAGCACAGCAAGAAGGTCATGGGATCGATTCCACCCTTGACCATCGTGGGTTCGATCCCACCCCCAGACCATTGGTGACCCTTCTGTGTGGAGTTTGCATGTTCTCCCCGTGTCTGCGTGGGTTTACTCCGGGCACTTCGGTTTCCTCCCACATGCCAAAAACATGCAAGTTAGGTTAATTGGCATCAAACTGGGGGATTCTAAATTGTCCTTAGGTATGACTGTGAGAGTGAATGGTTGTCTGTCTCTCTGTGTTGGCCCTGCGATGGACTGGCGATCTGTCCAGGGTGTACCCTGCCTCTCGCCCAAAGATGCTGGGATAGGCTCCAGCCCCCCCGCGACCCGAAAGGATTAAGCGGTAGAAGATGGATGGATGGATGGATGGATGGATGGATGGACATTAAGGTAGAAGCCAATGCAATTTCAGCCTGTTATGCTTTACCGAAGAAAGATCCCAAAACAAAGAAATCTATTGTGATGCGCTTTGTGAACAGAAGGGTAAAGAATGACATACTGAGGCAGGCCGGAAAGCTACAGGGAACTCAAGTTTACCTAAATGAACACCTGACAAAAAAAAACGCTGAATTAGCACGGCATGCACGGATGCTGAAAAAACAAAACAAGATACAGGCAACCTGGACAAGAAATTGTAGAATTTGGATTAAACTAAATGGAACACCAGAGCAAGCAAGGAGTATAATGATCAGAGATTCTACTGACTTAAATAAATACAGATGAACACTGATTAAGAAAATTATGAGTCAATGATAATCCATAGTCATACACACGATAAGAATAGTTCTTTTGATACACCATGCCAAAGTACTTTAAAAAAATAAGCAAAATAAACAAAAACTTACGACCGACTCGAGTAGACATCAATTACCCCCAGCTGGAGGAAGTCATCTGACACAGAGTGAGGAAACTCAAACTCTGAAAATATGCCACTATGCTGAACATAAACTACAAGAGATGGAGAATGATATTGATCCTGATAGCCACTTTTTCAATAATATTCATAACCACTGTGAATATTACACTGAAAAGCAATTCAAAAGTCAAGTGCAATTAGATGGTAAACTGTCAATAATACACTTCAACAGCAGAAGTCTTAACAAAAACTTTCCACAGATTCAGGACTATTTAAAACAGCTAGACAGAAAATTCACAGCTATTGCAGTCTCTGAAACCTGGCTTAATGAAGAACAGGTTCCCCTGATGGCAATAGAGGGATATCAGATGTTTTATATTAACAGAACTCAAAAAAAGGGTGGTGGTGTTGCACTGTATATTGATGACCTGTATAGGTGTAAGCTTGTAAATGAAATGTCCTTTGCACTACCAGGGATCTTGGAATGTGTCACTGTCGAGATTGACCTAGACAAAACAAAAAATCTAATCATAAGTTGTATATATAGAACGCCGGGAACCTGCATTGAGACATTCAGAGATAAATTAGTCGAGCTGTACAATAATATTACTAGTAAGAAAATGGTAGCAATTTGTGGAGATTTCAATATTGATTTACTAAATCCACATCAACAAAATGTAGTTACAGAGTTCATGAACTCTATGTACAGCATGACTCTATATCCCACAATAACACATCCCAGTAGAATCACAGTTCACTCTGCTACACTTATTGACAACCTGTTTGTCAGTGTTATCGATAAGAAAATAGAAAGTGGATTATTGATAAATGATATAAGTGACCACTTGCCAACCTTTGCACTTATCCATGGCCACATGGGGCCCAACGCAGAAAAAATTTCAAAATCGTTCAGATACAAATCACCAAATGCAATCAATTCTTTTAAAGAGGACTTGCTGAAGCAAGACTGGACAGAAGTCTATGTATCAGATGTAAATGAAGCCTATGACACATTTATAAACATTGTAACCACTCTTTATGAAAAAAACTGCCCATTAGTAAAAAAAAAAAGCTTAAACACAAATTTGCTGATAAGCCATGGTTAACCAAAGGACTACAAAAGGCGTGTAAAAAGAAAAATTTATTATATAAAGCTTTCCTAAAGAAAAGGACAAAAGAAGCAGAGCAGCGGTATAAAACATACAAAAATAAGTTAACATATATAATAAGATGTAGTAAAAGAGACTATTACAGTAAAGAACTGGAGAAAAACAAAGACAATATTAAAAATACATGGACAATATTCAACAGTATCCTTGGAAATAAAAGCAGAAATACAAGCAACCCAACTAATATTCCAAAAAATGATAAAACGACTCAGAGTGTGAATATAGCTTCACCTGCAGATGAATTTAATAATTTTTTTGTTAACATTGGACCTAATCTGGCCCGAGAAATACCCACTACGGTGCCTACAGGCGATACAGTATGCAATAACACTGCTGTAAAAGACTCCATCTTCATAAAGAACACAGACGAAAGAGAGGTCATTGAAATTGTTAAATCGTTCAAAAGTAAAACATCTACGGACTGTGATGGTATTGACATGCTATTAGTCAAAACTGTTATCGAATGCATAGTAAAACCACTGACGTATATCTGTAACCTGTCTTTCCAATCAGGTATATTTCCCAATGCAATGAAAATAGCTAAAGTAATTCTGATATACAAGACGGGCGACAGAGGGGAATTCTCAAACTATAGACCAATTTCACTATTACCGCAATTTTCCAAGATACTTGAAAAAATATTCTATGAGAGAATTGACAACTTCATACTGAAGAATGATTTATTGTGTGAGCAGCAATATGGGTTCAGACACAAGAGGACAACTGCATATGCCCTAATGGAATTTACAGAAAAAATATCAACAGCCACTGAAAATAAAGAGTATTCAGTTGGAGTATTCCTGGATCTTAAAAAAGCATTTGATACAGTAGATCACAATTTATTATTAAAGAAACTACAAAATTGTGGTATTAGAGGGGTAGCACTGTCCTGGTTAAGTAGTTACTTAAAGAATAGATATCAGTATGTATGCGTTAGCAACAAAAACTCACAGTTACTGAAGGTCACCTGTGGAGTCCCACAGGGTTCAGTTTTGGGACCATTATTATTCAATATGTATATAAACGACATATGTAAAGTTTCAGAAAAAATGGACTTAATATTGTTTGCCGATGACACTAATCTGTTATGCAGTGGAAACAATTTGGAACAACTTCTGGATACACTCGGAAAGGAATTAGGAAAGCTTAAACTGTGGTTTGATTCAAACAAATTAACGCTCAATTTAAGTAAGACAAAATTTATAGTTTTTAACAACCATCACAACAACCCAGTACCTAAACTCAGTGTAAATGGTGTAGAGATTGAAAGGGTATCTGAAACTAAATTTCTTGGAGTAATAATTGATAACAAACTGTGTTGGAAGTCACATATTAATTATATTAAAGGTAAAGTATCCAAATCAATTGCAATATTACACAGAATGAAATATTTGCTGAATCAACCCACACTATACACCTTGTATCATTCATTAATACTCCCATACATGACATATTGTAATGAAGTATGGGGAAATACATATAAAACAAACATATATCCACTCTTTATGCTTCAAAAGAGAGCTATTAGAATAATAAACAAAGCAGCTTACAGGGAATCAACAAACCCACTTTTCTTAAACAAAAAACTCTCAAGTTGAAAGATCTGGTCGACTTTAAAACTGCAATAATAATGTTCAAAGTGAAGAATTTATCACTGCCCGCAAATATCCAAAAGTTGTTCCAAACAAGGGAGAAACGATATCACTTCAGAGGAACATGTATATTTCAAAAGCCTACAGTGAGAACAACCACCAAGCAACACTGTATTTCAGTGCAAGGAGTCAGATTATGGAACGATTTTGGACCTGAATTAAAATCATGTACAACGCTTGGACAATTTAAACAAAAACTAAAGGAAGAAATACTCCAAACATATTTACAAGACGACATGTAAACTCACATAAGGATTGACATATCCAGCCTGTGTTGTGTTGTAGCTTAGTTTTTTTTTTTTCTTTTCTTTTTTTTTCTGTCACATTTTGTCTTAGATTTGTTTTTGAATAGTAACCGCTTAACTTAGCCTAGCTTAGTTTTCTTTTTTTTCTCTCAGTCACATTTTGTCTTAGCTTTGTTTTGAATTGTAATCGCTCTTGGCTGTTTTCTCTTTTTTCTATTTTGAATTCCTGGATGGAATATGGGTGGGCAATATAAGCTGCGGCTTCAGCCATCACCCATTTCGGATAACTTTCGTGGAATTGTATAATCAGAGGAGTCTTTGTCTAATTTGACCTTGTTGTTATATTATTCAGTTTCTTTTAACCTGTACTGTACTATCCAAAATAAATTCATTCATTCATTCATTCATTCATTCATGCTGATTTAGGAGTGGGTTTCTGCAACCCAAACAAGTGGAGTAGTTGATCAACATGTCTTCTTCATATGAAATGATTACCGATTTCTGCAGTCTATGAAACAGAGCCGGTTTTTGCAATTACTGCTGCAGGCACGGGCAGCACGGTGGCGCAGTGGTTAGCACTGTGGTAGCACAGCAAGAAGGTCACGGGATCGATTTCACCCCTGACCATCATGGGTTCAATCCCACTGCCAGACCATCGGTAACCCTTCTGTGTAGAGTTTGCATGTTCTCCCCCTGTCTGTGTGGGTTTACCCCCACAGGCCAAAGACATGCAGGTTAGGTTAACTGGCATCAACTGGGGATTCTAAATTGTCCTTAGGTATGGATGTGAAAGTAAATGGTTGTCTGCTTCTCTGTGTTGGCCCTGCGATAGACTGGCGATCTGTCTAGGGTGTACCCTGCCTCTTACTCAAAGACGCTGGGATAGGCTCCAGCGCCCCCGCGACCCGAAAAGGATTAAGCGGTAGAAGTTGGATGGATGGTGCAGGCATCCACTTCTCCCACTTGGTATAGTTTTGGGCAAGGAGTGTCTCATCAGCTGTGAAACTATGAAGCTTTGCTTTAGCCCATCTCTCCACTTGAGCTCTCTGTTGACGATGTACACCCTCTTGTCTTATGGGGTCTCAACTGGTCAAGTGCAGAGCTGTCTCTTCAACATAACTTATGATTCATGTTATGTTGCTCTGGTCACAATTATTTATCTTACTACTAATTATTATTACTTTTGAATTTATGTCTGATTGTATTAAGTGTTGTTTTATTCTTTTAGTTATCTTAACTGTTCACCCTTTTTAATCACGAAATTATCTTATTATTATTTATCAATTATTGTTTTATTATTTTTTTATTCACCCTGTCCGGGCTCCGGTATTTCCTCATGGGGAGCCCTCCCACGGGAACTTGTGCCTGTTTCCTGGCTGCAGGGCGCTGGCCTGTGGCCACCCTAGTCTGCCAGGCTGAGGGGATCATGCACTGCGGCACCACGTCTGCGGTGTCGACCCCTTAGATTGGACTTGTACAGTCTCAAAGGGGGTGTTCCTGTAGCCGTGGACTTGGCGCTTTTCCTTGTTGGTGATGGCTCCATACTGATGGTGCTTCCACACTTGGATCCTCGGTGCCCAGCCATAAGCCATAAGCCACAAGTCTTACACAGTCGAAAGTTTTCTTTGTATGCGTGTGTATAGGACTTATTTGTGTTTTATTTCAATGTATGAAGCACTTTGTGTTGTGATTTTTTTGTATGAAGAGTGCTATATAAATAAAGCTTTGATTGATTGATTGATTGATTGATTACTTATGCTGGAGACACCTTGGTGGTTGTTTGAGGAGCCAACTGTGGAAGGTTCCTCAATTTCTGGCAGGTCCAGAAACACTGAGGCCCAGCCACCAGAAATAACTGCAAGCAATCTTTTTCATGCATACCATACCACAATGTCCAAAATGAGTCTTGTCCAGCACTTTCTCAGTTTTGGTGGAATGATTACACAGTAGCCCCACAACAGATGCTCATTTCCTCTTTCTGTACGTTTTCTATAAGTTTACCGTCATCTGTTCTCTCCTTCCACAAGTGACAATGTTCATAACTTCAGATATCACAGGATATCTACATGTCTACTTTATCATATCTGTTGAAGTCCAGTTGAAGCACCAGAAACTTCCTTTAAATAGAAAATTTCTTCTTGTGTTGGCTGATGGTTTTAATGGCAATGGAAGCCTGGAAAGTCCATCAACATTTCCATGCTGTTCTCATCTCCTGTACTTGACGTCGTACTAGTGAGCTGACAATAGCAGAGCCTATTGCTGCACACAACTGGCTGCAAGAGATGGGACGAGATGGGACACCTGTTTGTGGGCAGAAAACAGTGCTCAGAGGCAGATGGTCTGTCAACAGTTTGAATTTCCTGTCAAAAAGATTGGTGTGAAGAAATTTCTTCACACCAAACACAGTGCTTCACGTTCAGTCTGTGGGCAGTTCTTTTCTACCTTACTCAGTGTTTGTGATGTGAAGGTGATAGGCCCCTCTTCACCTGATGGTATGATGAGACACCAACACACCTTCTTTATAAGGCGAGGTCTTATGTGAGATGAGGGGTTAAAATATGTGAAGGCCTCATACTGACAATTTTCACTTCTTTAAATGCTTTTTCACATTTGTCAGTCCATTTCCATGTCTTTGATTTGTTCAGCAGCTTGTGCAATGGCTTCAACAAGCCTAGGAATGATCTCAGCTGGCTCACATTTGTTTGGGATGGCATATCCAATATAGCCTTTACTTTTGATAGTGCTTTGTTGAGTCCAATGGTGTCTATTCACATGTCACAAACACGCAACAGAAGGCTGGAAGAACTCCTACTTTTCTTTCTAGACTCTTAAACTGTACTCCTCCAGTCTTTGTAGTGTTGCATGCAGGTATCTTCAGTGTGACTGCTCATCTGGTCCTGTGACAAATAGGTCATCCAGATAACACTGGACCCCTTGTAGTTCACTCAAAATTTGGTCCATCACTCTCTGGAAAAGAGCAGGGGATGAAGTAATCCCAAAAGGGAGCATTCAGTGTCTATACAGACCCTTGTCCCACACCCTGTCACAACAGTTAGCAGCTCACTTGACTCTGGAGCTATGTGCATTTGAAGGTATGCCGGACATGAATTTATCTTGCTGAATTTCTGACCTCCAGCAACACCTGAAGAGAGATCATTGATAAGCAGAAACTGGTACTGTTCGACAGTCATGTCGGGGTTCACGGTAACTTTAAAGTTGCTGCAGATCCTTGGAGCGCCATCCTTTTCATGATGGATGACACGAACAATCAATGTCAACCATTCACTTGAGGTAACAGGTTGTAATACTCCAATTTTCACTAATCTGTCCAGTTCAGCTTCCACTTTGGGTTTAATGGCATATGGAACAGTTCTGGCCTTCAAACCCTTGAGTGTGCATCCTGGTTTCGCCACCAGCTTTACTGTAATGTCCTTTCACTTCCTGCAATGGGTGTATGACTTGGTCTTTAAGCAGAAACACTTTTTGCCAGTTCAGTTTAAGTTTATTTAGCCACCCACATACAAGCAAGTCTGGATGGTTTCCTGCAATGACGTACAGGGGAAGTGTACGAGGGGGCACTGAAAAGTTCATATTGCTGACAAGTTCATAGTGGTCAGATTTGACCAAATGTGGTTTATTTTTCAGCCGCAAGGATCCAAGCGCTGCAACATTGATGGAAGAAGTGTGTGGACCGAAGGGGAGGCTATGTTGAAAAATAAACCACATTTGGTCAAATTTGACCACTATGAACTTTTCAGTCTATGAACTTTTCAGCCCCCCCCCCCCCTCGTATTTTTTTTGTTGTGTTCCACTCTTGCATCCACAACTCTTAACACAGGGACTGGTTCACCAGTGTAGGTTCTTAATTTTAGTTATCAATATCAACAGAAAAACTGAGATTTGGACAGGATAGAGGTCATACCAACAAGTAATGCTTCTGTTTTGTTGCCAATAAATTTGAGAAAATTGGAGGAGAACCATTCTTGGAGACAATTAGAAAGGGAGGTCAGTGGAAGTATGGAGTTTGGTTTGGAGGAGAAAGAGCTTTGTGTTATCCACGTAGTAGTAAAAATTTACCTTGTACTTCTGGAATATGTAGTCGAGAGGAAGTAAGTAGATAATAAACAGGAGGGTCCCCAGGACAGAGCCCTGGGAGACACCAAAGGAGGCAGGGAATGAACTTGATGTATGAGATTTGAGTTGGATGAACCGTGTGCGGCTGGGGAAATCTGAGGTGAACCAGTTGAGGGGTGTATGAGTGATACAGATGGATGTTAATCTGTTAAGGAGGGTGCTATGAGAGATGGTGTCAAAAGCCACACTCAATTTTAGGACGATAAGGATGATGAGTAAACTTGAGTCAGATGCCATCAGGATATCTTTGATAATTTTTAAGAATGTGTATGTTGTGGAGGGGCAGAAACCTCCACAACCTCCATGTGCCACACTACGCCTGGCTGTGGCGCAGGTGTAGTGTGGCCGACTCCTGATCGGAGGGTCAGGGGTTCAGTTCAAGCTCTATCGGCAGTCTGCATGTCGAAGTGTCCTTGAGCAAGACACTAAACCCCCAGTTGCTCCTGGTGGGTCAGGCTAGCGCTGGTGCATGGCAGCTCTGCCGCCATCAGTGTGTGAATGGGTGGATAGCAGGATCTGTAAAGGGCTTTGGTCATCCAGAGATGAGAAAAAGTGCTATATAAGTGAATGCCATTTACCATTTATAGCGGAGATGGTTTTATAGGAGCTCAGTAGCAAAATACTGAACCAATGCTGTTGCAGGAAGATGGACAAGGGGCAGGACAGCTGAGTCAAGCACAGACCACACATATGTCCGGTTAATCCACACTGTTGTTTCAGCCTTAGACACCAGAGACAAACAAATGGAGAGAGCCAGGGTAAGCTAATGTCTCTCCAGACAGCAATCTTTATGAGTGTCAGTAACCAATAAATTTTACAATGATGATGTGGTGTGAATTTTACTCACAGAGATAAATAACTGCATCGTCCAGTTTAATTTACTGAAAATAACTTTAAAAGCACTGCTGAGCAGCAGCAGCAGCAAAATGTGCCAGTGTTCACTCAACTGGGCGGGAGGAATTAGAATTAACATGACCATATGTAGAATGAGGCAATAATATAATGTTATGCATGTTGCGAACAAGTTTGCAGTGACTGTGTTAGACTTGCTCGGAACAGTACACGAGAGTGTAAAAAGTGTGACTTCCTGTTATCAGGTCTATGACAAAGGCTGTCTCTCAAATGGAGGGCTGCACCCACCCCCAAAGGCTGTCCCATTCCATAGGCTTCTTCGGAAACAAAGGATATAATTCGAGACTTGTAAATTATTCTTGTCATGCCTTGGTGAAAACAGAGGCACACAGTAATCACTGAGTGCGTCTGTTTGTGGATCTGTGTGTGTGTGTGTGTGTGTGTGTGTGTGTGTGTGTGTATCTGTCTGTCCGCCTCTCTGTTTCAGCTCTCCCAGTCAAAAGTAAGTGCAACTAAAGGCTTGTATCATTGTATCACCATATTTTCTCAACTTTTAATTTGTCAGAATTTCAAAATAACACATTGTTTTTAAAATAAACACAAGGGCGAGGACAACCCTCCACAGCACCAGTAAACATCCAGGGAACAGCCATTGAGATGGTGATATCTTACAAGTACCTGGGTGTTCACCTGAACAATAAACTGGACTGGTCTCACAACACCAACACTCTCTACAAGAAGGGGCAGTACAGGCTGTTCCTCCTGAGGAGAATCAGATCTTTTGGAGTGCAGGAGGCACTCCTGAAGACCTTCTACGATTCGGTGGTGGCATCAGCCATCACATTTGGAGTGGTCTGCTGGGGCAGCGGCATCACGGCAGCCGACAGGAAGAGACTGAACAGGCTGATCAAAAAAAGCTAGCTCTGTTCTGGGGCGACGCCTCAACCCAGTGGAGCAGATAGGAGAGAGGAGGATGGTGGCTAAGCTGTCATCTCTGCTGGAGTCCGAGTCCCACCCATGCGGGATACGCTGAATGCACTGAGGAGCTCATTTAGCAGTAGGTTCTGCCATCCTAGGTGTACAACGGAGAGGTTCCGCAGGTCCTTCCTACCTACGGCTGTCAGACTTTATAACCTAACCAGGGCTGCTCGTAGAGGTCGTATTAAATGTACTTAACATAACAACTTTGCACAATAGAGATTGTCCCCTCCAGTACACAACTAGGACAATAACAATCATTACTGAGGGTGGCAACAACACTGTTGATTAAAATGTGAAATTTACTATCTGGGTACATTTTCATATTCTGCAGGCTAATTTAAACCGTAATGCTGTTGATACCATCTAGCTGCAATGCCCCTGCACTGTGTATATATCTGTGTACATATGTACATTCATTTACTGCTTTGGCTAACCAGTTCTTATCTTATTAGCTATTGCTCTTAGTGCTGCTATCCCTTTAAGATAAGATAAGATAAGATAAGCCTTTATTAGTCCCACAACGGGGAAATTCCAGGATTGCAACAGCACAGGGATAGCAACACTCAGAGCAACAATCAGAAGGCAAGAAAAAACAAGCAAGCAAGAGCAGCTAATATACATATGTACATATTACTATAAAATATATATATACACACACACACACACACAGACACACAGTGCAGAGCATTGTAGCTGGATGGAATAAATATATGAATATATGAACACACAGTGCAGAGCATTGTAGCTAGATGGAATAAATATGTAAATATATAAACACCCACAGTATGGAGCATTGCAGCTAGGTGGAATAAATATGCAAGTATATAAACACACACAGTGCGGAGCAATGTAGCTAGATGGAATAATATGTAGATATATAAAAACACAGTGCGGAGCATTGTAGCTAGATGGAATAAATATATAGATATATAAATATAAACACACCCAGTGCAGAGCATTGTAGCTAGATGGAATAAATATGTAAATATATAAACACACACAGTGCAGAGCATTGTTGCTAGGTGGGATGAAACAGCATAACCGTCTATTTAGTTATCCTACATGGTATGATTATGTGCCCATACATATTCTCACCCTCCATAGCGACCGGTATGTTCCTAGTTGTATGCCGGAGAGGACCATTGTGTAAGTCTATTGCATCTTTTGCATTCAAAAAACTATTAGTTTGTTACGTCTTTTTGCTATCTCTGCGAGCAGCCCTGCTTAGGTTGTACAGTCTGACAGCCGTTGGTAGGAAGGACCTACGAAACCTCTCGGTTGTGCACCTGGGATGATGTAGTCTGCTGCTAAATGAGCTCCTCAGTGCATCCAGTATGTCCTGCATAGGGTGGAACTACTGCTGTAATCCTGGAATGTCCCCATTGTGGGACTAATAAAGGCTTATCTTATCTTAAATAGCTCACCTTTACCGTCAATGGAACGGTGCTGTGCATGCGCCCAGAAACTTCCGCCAGAGGAAAGTACTGAGCAATCCGCTAATATTGGATGAACAAATGTCCGTGTTTTTGCCCATCTGTTTTCTTCCTCTGCCACTTAAAAGCTCCTGTTCACCTTGATTGTCATTGTATTGACGAACCTCCATCGCTTCCGCCATTTAAAACCTCTGCCACCATGCTCTTCTTTGTGTTTAGATTGCAGCTGTTCTATCCATCTGTCCGCCTCTGTTTCAGCTCACCCGGTCAAAATTAAGTGGAACTAAAGGCCTGTATCATTGTGTCATCATATTTTCTCGACTTTTAATTTGCCAGAATTTTGAAATAACGCTTTGTTTTTGAAATAAACACAAAAATAGCTCACCTTTACCATCAATGGAACGGTACTGCACATGCGCCCGGAGACTCCTGCCAGAGGAAAGTATTAAGCAATCCACCAATACTGTATGAATGAAAGCACCAAGGTGCTGATGCCTCAGTGCCAGAGCCTTGGCGGAGGTATGCATTCTCGGATCATCACCAAAATGTTATGGGTTCCTCTCTAGTCCAAGGACCACCTCTTGTAAAAATTTCACCCAAATCCATCTAGTAGTTTTGGAGTATTTTTGCTAACACACTGTGAGAAGATAAGAGCCTTGGTGGAGGTATGCTTTCTGGGATCATCACAAAAATGTTATGGTTTCTCTCTAGCCCAAGGACCAACTCTGGTAAAAATTTCATCCAAATCCATCCAGTAGTTTTGGAGTACACGCATGCGCAGTGAAAATAACTTGCAGTTCACATGCCTGTACTGTTGGCAGTAGCCAAGAGCCACCAAACTGATTTGAACAGCTGCAATCCAAACGCAAAAGAAAAACACAGCGGCAGATGTTTTAAATGGTGGAATGCTGTCAGATTAATTCCCTCACTTAACTCTTAACTCACTTAAAAATGAGCTGATTAATTAATTCTTAACACCAATGTCAGTAATATTAAAAAAAACTACTGGAAAATTCCAGTGGTACCCCTTGGCCTCTTTGTTGTTGAGATGTTATCTATATGCCATTTTGACCTTGACCTTTGACCTTGCAATCACAAAACCATAGGCAGACGTCAGGGTCTCAGGGTGAACCTGTGTACAAAGTTTGGGAAACATAGGCATCACTGTTTCTGTGATATAGTTTATAGGGCATTTGACCTTGACCTTTGACCTTTCATCCCCAATCTCATAGTCGTAGGTTGGGGTCCCAAGATGAATTAGTATACCAAGTTTTGAGACCCCAGCTTTCTTTTTTATTGAGATATTGTTTAAATAGCAATTTAACTTTGACCTTGTAATTCCAAAACCATAGCCAGAGGTCAGGGTCTCAGGGTGAACCTGTGTACAAAGTTTGGTGACCCTAGGTTTCATTGTTAATGTATAGTTTATATGGCATTTTGACCTTGACCTTTTGACCCCAAACCCACAGCTGTAGGTGGTGGTCCCAAGGTGAACTAGTGGACCAGGTTTGGTGACCGCTGCTTTCTTTGTTGCCGAGATATAGTTTAAATAGCAATTTGACCTTTGACCTTACAATCTGAAAACCATAGTCAGAGGTCAGGGACACAGGGTGAACCTGTGTACAAACTTTGGTGACCCTAGCTTTACATGTTCTATAATAATAGCGCAAAGGGAATGTTAACATTGACCTCTGACCTTTTGACCCCAAACCCAGAGGCAGAGGGTAGGGTCTAAGCCACCCAAGACTTGTCTTAGACATGATGATATCATTTTGAAAAGGCCACGTCAGTCGTTTTTGTAGTTATCACATTCACAAGATTTTGGGAAAACTGACCTCTGACTTCGACCTAAAGGTCAGTGGTCACCCAAAGTCAAACTTGTGGGAGACTTTTCATAGATACACTCATGGTGTCAATTTGAAAAGGCCACATCATTTCTTTCATAGTTATTGTGTTCACAAAGTAGGTGTTGATGGCACTTCCACCACCACCCATCCCCCCCGGCGGGGTGACGACAATACCCCTTCAGCCTTTAGAAGCTGAGGGGTAAAAAAAAAAAAAAAGACAGGGTGATATGGTTGACGCTTGGCTTTCAGTTGCTTTAAAATAACTTTCCTCCTTTAGCGACATCAGCAAGTGTATGGTATTTATTTACTAAAGAACAGTTGATGTGGTGTTGTGAAATATTTTTGGAAGAGAAAACAAAACAAAAAAAACAGCAGTTTATTAGGCGTAGGGGGAAGAGGCCATCTGCAATTATTATTATTTGGTTCACTTTAGATAATTCGCCTCTGCATTAAAAGGAAGGGCAGGAGCACTTTGGATTGGATTATCCTAAACACACTTCTGAATAATTAGGACAGTCTCTTTGCACCTTGCACCAGGTGGAAAATTCGTTTTTGTGTGGCTGTGATTGTGAAATGCACTTGGAAATGCCCATAAATGCAACCCGCACTTCAGACAACTGATTATGGACTTTGTCCTTGTAATACAGCCCATTATCACCGGGGCGGTGTGGTGCGGTAGCGCAGTGGTTAGCACTGTGGCAGCACAGCAACTCACCCTTGGCCATGGGACCCCTGGTTCGTTCCCAGCCCCTGACCAACAGTGATCTGCATGGAGTTTGCATGTTCTCCCCGTGTCTGTGTGGGTTTACTCCGGGATTTCTCCGGTTTCCTCCCACAGGTCAAAAATATGCAGGTTAGGTTAATTGGAGACTCTAAAGTGGCCCTAGGTGTGAATGTGTGTGTGAATGGTTAAGGGATAGCGCCGTACCGTGGCTGCTTCATCCATCCAGGTGGATGCCCTCAATTTCCCCTCTGGGGATCAATAAGGTATACAAAATCAAAAAAAAAAAAATAATCTTGTGCTCACAAGAGAAAAAATGCATAGTTAAATGAAATTAATTTATTTCCTGTTCCTGGCAGTTATTATTCCCATGCTCAAACTGTGGAAAGACAGCTTTTAGAGTATCACATACAATTAAAATGACTATGAACACATCAGCCTGTCTTACAGTCTCTGGCCAACAGGGGTGTCTGTGTGTGCATGAAGCCTTGAGAAACTAACCCTATTGCGAACCAAATGGTTGGAAGTCTTCATGAAGCTTCATCTTGCCATCACTACTATTCAGTAACGTCACTAACAGCTACGGACACCAGATATTTGCCCTTATTACACTGAAAAAGTGGCAGAAAAAAGTCAAATCATCTTGCTACCTACCTGTATTATTATCATCCAGGTATGAATATTCTGTTCTCTGCAGTTCTGTGGGCAAACAAACGAAAACAGCTGATGTTACCATTTTATAAATATGTAGATTATTTTTGTAAAAATGACAATTTCTTAAAGTTGGGACAACCAAGGTGATTCACTTTAATAATTAAGAAGAAGCCCATGAGTCTTTACATGTTTAACAGAACAAATATCTTCTAGTTTATCTGTTACCACCATGGATCACACAGGTGAGCACTTCAGAACAACAGAAAGTTGTGGTGCAAGTTTGCAGGATTCAAATGTCCAACCTTCCGTCAACTTCTGGCCATTTCTCAAAATATGCTTGTTGGAGCAGAGCAACAAACAGATTTAATTTCATTTCCTCACCCACCCGAAGAAATACAGGAATTATAGGTGTCATGGTAAATGCAAGCATTAATTAAAGGCAGTGGCTACAGGTACAGAACCTTACCCATATAACACTTTGTACAGATACGGCTCAAATCTGATTGGCCAGTTGGTGTATTAATGCCTATCCTAAAAGCAGCGGCTACATGTATGGAAATTTGAGGTATTTATAAGCAATTGAAGAAAGGATATTTTTCATATTAACCCATAATTTGTTTAAATTTTTTTAATTAAAAAAAACTGTGGGCCGTGATGGCATATCCGCCAGGATCCTGAGGACCTGTGCCAACCAGCTAGCTCCGGTACTGAAACACCTGTACAACCTGAGTCTGAGTCTGGAGAGAGTACCAGTGCTGTGGAAGACGTTCTGCCTGGTTCTTGTCCCCAAGAAGTCATCTCCATCGGACCTGAATGACTATCGACCAGTTGCCCTCACATTTCATGTGATGAAGGTCCTGGAGAGACTGGTCTTAGCCCACCTGAGGCAGCAGGTGAAGACGTGGCTGGACCCTCTGCAGTTTGCATATCAGCCCCATTTAGGAGTTGAAGATGCTGTCATCTACCTGTTGCAACGAGCCCATCTGCACCTGGATGACGGAGGAGATACCATGAGAATCACTTCTTTTGATTTCTCCAGTGCCTTTAACACCATCCAGCCACTGCTGCTGGGTGAGAAACTATAGGTGATGGGGGTTGACAGCTCTGTGATCTCCTAGATTACCGACTTCCTGACAGGCAGACCACAGTTTATCTGACTGGGCAGGGTCTTGTCTGATGTGGTGGTTAGTGATACAGGAGCTCCACATGGGACTGTGCTTTCTCCTTTTCTCTTCACCTTATACACCACTGACTTTCAGTACAACACTGAGTCATGCCACCTGCAGAAATTCTCTGACGACTCAGCTGTTGTTGGCTATATAAGAGGGGGAGAGGAGGGAGAGTAAAGGGCACTGGTAGACAGATTTGTGGAGTGGACAGAGCAGAATCACCTGAGGCTGAACACCAGCAAGACCAGAGAGATGGTGACTGACTTCAGGAAGAAGAAGATGCCTTCACAGCCATTGCAGGTTAGGGGGGGGCGGATGTGGGGGTGGTTGAGAATGACAAATACCTGGGTGACATGATCAGCAGCGGACTGGACTGGAAATCCAACACCGATGCTGCGTACAAGAAGGGGATGAGCAGACTCTACTTTCTGAGGAAGCTGAGATCCTTCAATGTGTGCAGCAGTATGCTGGAGCTTTTCTACCAGGCCGTTGTTGCCAGCGCCATCTTCTTTGCTGCTGTCTGTTGGGGTAGCAGTATCAGGGCCAGCGACACCAACAGACTTGACAAGATTATCAAGAGGGCTGGCTCTATAATTGGTCTCAGGCCAGAGGCTTTGAGGCAGTGGTGGAGAGGCCAACTCTTCCGTATCTGTACCCACTTTGGTTTGGGATACGTCTTCCTTATCTAGAGACCAGTGAACATCAACATGCGGCCCACCAGAGCTTTCCATCCGGCCACCAGAATACTACTGAATTCAGGAATAGTTTAGTTCACACTTTGTTTCATTAATTGATTCATATTTATGAAAAGTTCCAACAGAGTAAGCGAATGCAGCATCACCACCACCCCTTCCCAGACAGCTGGAGAGTGTGAGGAGACAGGCCGGCTGCAGCTCTTACAGGTACATTTTTAATTCACATTATGATGCCACCCTTAGTTAGTTAATTCCCTTCACACCATGTTGGTGTATGGGGCGGCGCCCATCTTCGTTTCTCTGACCCTAGGCCACACAGCTACTGTAAGTATTGAAAGCTACAGCGGGGGGTCAATCCTCTGGTAACTCTGTGCGTAACTTTACTTTCCCCATTCCATTATGCGGAGCATCACGCTAGAAGGCAGAAAGCACCATTTTTTATATGGTCTTTGGTATGACCCGGCCGGGATTTGAACCCCTGCCTCCCGGGTGTGGGGCGGATGCTCTACCAACTGAGCCACCACTCCGGTATGATGCCACCCTTGGCTTTTATTATTATGCAAAATGCTGAATATTTTGGGGTCTTTCTGAAATTATTCGGTATAGTAGAGAATGCATACCTGCCAATATTTAGCTTTTTGAACATGGGAGGTTTTCAGGGTTGGTGGGGAGAATAGGGATAAAAAAAAACTTATATAACATAACAGAAAGGACTGCATCTTTGGTCATTATAATAAATTTTATGTTATTCATTTATTTATTTATTTTTGAGAATCAAAGTTGAAATCACTGTTCTATTCTGGGCCTACAAATTAAGTTTAAGATGGGCTATATGTGGAAAAAGTCACAATTTTACCACAAGCTTTTCAAATTCATGAGGAAAACATAGTAAAATCATTTTACAAAAGAAATAAATTTAGTGAAAAATAAATTTTTAAGAAAAATGCCTGAAATTTATGAGAAAACCCCTTACATACTTATGAGAACAAATCTCAAATGTATAAGAGACCTAAATTCACAGTGGCAAAAACAAATGTAATGAGGAAAAAATTTGTTTCTTAAAGTGATAGGCTTATCAGAGTGTTTCAAAAAAAGGTGGGAAAATACAAAACAAATTTGCTGCAATAAAGAAAATGTGAACAAAATTATGTCACGAACATTTCATTAAGACGTGTGAACTGTTAAAATGTGTGAAAAAGTGCAATCAGTGGCCCCTTTAAGTGCATGCTTTCTTGCACTTACTTATGCTTATCTAAAACGTAACAAATTTGGAAAAAAAATTAACATATCCACTTTATTCCTGAGAGCACTGCTGTAGAAACGATTATGAGTGCAACCTCCCGTTTCAGATTGAAGTGTTGTTAAATCAGTCTGCAAGAGTGGCGCAGTGGGGCATTTAAAATAGCGTTTCTAAGTTTTTCAAATTTGTTTTAATGTATAGTCTACATATGCGTTTTGCAGTCAAGTGGCAACTAATTTCAGCATTTGTAGTTTTTGTATTTTTTGAATATCTTGGCATAGTTCTGGTGCTGGTGTTTGTGGTTGTGCCATAGACTATAAATGGAGGCTCTTCACAAATAAGCACAGCTAAATCTGTGGCTTCAACAGCAATGCGTAGCTCATGCACTGAAAACTAAAAAGGACTGTTGGTGTGATCGGTGGTACAGACACAAGAGCACCAGGTATGTTTTCACTTGTATGAATGTCACAGATCTGACGTTTATGCATCATATGTCACCAGATGCAAGGCTGCATCAAGTAAAATGATCAATAAAAAATAGTAACAGTTTATTTCCTAAGGCTTAACGATTTAAGAAAGATATCAAATAGTTTTTGGTTGGTTTTTTTTTGCATTTGTTGCACTGCATTGGAACAATATGGACTTGATATTAGCAGCTTCAGCATGCATTAATTTTTAAATTATCACAAAATATAGATCAATTAAATTTTGAACAATTGTCAGAAAAGGTCTGTACGTGTAAAGTTAAAGTGTACCTGTGGTGGTCGTGAAAAAAAAGATATTATATCGAGCCCCTGTCTCACGTTCTAGTTCAAGTTTAAGTTGAAATTCACGTTCAAAGCAATTTGATATAAATCCATTGCTGATCTGCTGGTTCAGCTATGTCAGCAAAACATGGGTACAGCCATACTAGTGGCTACAGGGACTTCCAGGACGCTTCCTGTGATGTAATTTCGTTGACACCGCGATCTGGATCAGTATTGGCTGAGCCTCGAGTACCCGGATGTGGAGCGGCTTCGGGGATATTCAAATTCAAACGTTTATTTCAAACTCAGGGTTCATATTAAATGCAGAACTAAAACGAGTAGAAAATAAATAAATAAATGTTTAAATTCAGCGAGCCGTCTTTTCTGATCTGAGCTCGTAAATGACTATGATTATAACACTGCGATCTGAGTACCCGGATGTGCAGCGGCTTTCGGGATATTCAAATTCAAACGTTTATTTCAAACTCAGGGTTCATATTAAATGCAGAACTAAAACGAGTAGAAAATAAATAAATGCTTAAATTCAGCGGGTCCTCTCGTCTGATCTGAGGTCATTAACAGCCGCAACACGGCAGATGATTTGGCTCCTCCCTCACCGCTATAAAGAGCAGCAGACACTCGGCGCTCTTGTTAAAACAAAAACATACAATGCGATATGGATATCGCAACATGGCGGAATGTAAAGCCTTTGGATGTCTGAATAATAAGCGAAAAAAACAAACACTTTTTTGTGTACCCAAACCCAGCTCACCTTGTCAGAAGATCGGAGCGGAAACAGGGCACAGACGAATAATTTCAGACGAAACTGCGTTGTGTGTGAGGACCACTTCGTCACTTTAACCCTCAGAAGACCTTTCTGGCTCAAACCTCTAGCCATGTTGGACAAATTCTTCCTCAGAGTCCGACAATTCAGCCATAATAGAATAAAAACACTCACAACAGCACCCTAGTCTCTCATACAGGCGGAGCATTGACTGTTGAGTATCAACGAAGTGACGTCACATCCGCATGTGTCATGGCTGCGCCCACAGTTTTCATTGGCTGCCCATGGCCAAGGTCCTATTTGAATATATGTCTGGTGGTATATGGCTGGCAAAAATTATTTACCAAAATAAGAAATACTTTTTCATAATGTTTTCAAGTCAAATGCGTCTTCACGACCACTACAGGTACGCTTTAAATGACAAGCGTTCATGACATGACAGCAGTACGAGCATTTTAATTTTGGGGTAAAACAAACAGTTGCAGCTGTCTGTATCGGTACCCGGTCAGGTCCCCCCATAACCAACTCGCCCAAGCCAGTTACTGCTGCCCCATAACCAGCTCGCTCCATGGCCAACTTGCCCCACAACAAACTCACCCTGGAAGCATATAAATGTAGGCTGTGCATTACCTGAACTCTCATCATGGAAGACAACACCTGCTTGGCTTGTGCCAAGGAGGTGCTCAGACACATCCCCGACAGGTCCCGTTATGCCAGGGGTGTCCAATCATGTGCCATGGAGGGCCGAGACCCTGCAGGTTTTCTCTTCTACCCAGTCTCTTCAGCAGGTGTTTTCACTGATCAGCAATCAGTGGGAAGAAACTTAGTGGAATCTGCTGTTGAAGACACTGGTTGGAAGTAAAGCCTGCAGGGTCTTGGCCCTCCATGGCACATGATTGGACACCCCTGCATTATACGAACAAGTACGTGTGTGTGTGTGTGTGTGTGTGTGTGTGTGTGTGTGTGTGTGTGTGTGTGTGTGTGTGTGTGTGTGTGTGTGAGACTGCAGGCAGCAGCTAAGCAGAGCTCTGTACGGGTTTTTCCTGTGAACCAACGCTGCAAATATGACCCACAACAGCCGGTCACATGTTTTAATTTCAAAGAAATTAAAAGTCTGGTTAAAATAGATGGGTTGAAAATATATATTTTCATTAAAACTGTAACACTGAAAAACCTCTCCTCCCTTGCAGAAAAAAATTACGGTCAGATATTCAGAGATTTCAACAAACAACAGAAAATGAGGCTGTTGAATTAGGCTCGTTTGCTGTGCTGCACCACAGGCCATCACTTGATGGGGCGAGATTATGTCCAACATCTTCTAACAAGATGCAACTGACTTTATTGCAGTGGAAACACTGATATATCTCAGAGCTTTTATTTGTTTACAGCGTTACCATTTTAGCAGCAGAGCTAACTCTTATGTATTTGTTCACTGCTCTTATACTGCTCTTATTAGAGCTCTTATTTTTGTGGTACGGGGGGAAGGGGGGGAGGCTCCAGCTTCCAGTCCCGCCAGCCCCGGTGGTATAAGAGGGGCTGCGGGGGTGGGGGGTGGGGTCCTCTTCTGCCTTACTTCTGCCAGCGGCTGCATGCACGGCTGTAGCACTGAGATCAGTGTTAGAATAAAGAATTGTTCAGCTCCACTCCTGGTGTCATCTCTGTCTCCAAGTTACGACATTTGGCGACGAGAGGTAAACTCATGGAGGTGTGTGGAACACCTATTCGTCCATTCCTGGAGCTCTCGGGGGGAGCTGCCTGTCACGTGGCCTCATATATTGACATACATGGTGGCGTTGGACCTGGGACGAATGGAGAAGCTGAGGGCTTGTGCGTTGTTGGTAAACAACTTAGGAATGGAGGGACAGAGATTTTGGGCATGTTTGGCGACGCGGACAATCATGAACAAGTGGTCGAGTTAATGGCCCGCCATTTTAGGGCACCGGACAACATCATCGTCAGATGGATTAAGTTCAGACAGTGCCACCAACAGGTACGCGAACCGACCCAGCGGTTCATGTCGGACTTAAGGCAGTTGGCCGCTGAGTGCTGGTTCGGGCCTTTGGAGGAAGAAATGGTTCGCGACCAGTTGGCTGAACACAACAACTGTGCTGCGGTCCACTCCAAGCTGCTCTCATTCCCAGGTGAGTTGACACTGACTAGGGCTGTCGAGTTGGCGCTACAGCTGGAAGCAGTGGACAAGCTAACTCGGAAGCTAAGCGAGCGCCTTTCACCAGAAAATTCAAGATCCCCCATGGCTGTGCAGGTAGTGGACCTGGACAGCGATGGGAGCGTCGAGGATGACATGGAGGAGGTCAACGCTGTACGGATGAAGTCTGCCCCAGGGAATCCCAGGTGTATGGGTTGTGGGTCCACGAAGCACTGCTATAAGGCTAGAGAGTGTGCGGCAAGAGGGAAGCACTGCGGTAAATGTGGCCGTCTACACCACTTCGTGAGAGTATGCCAGTCAGCAGAGCAGGAGAGCCCGAGCAGGAATTAAACTCCCCCCGCTCCTACGGTGATACACACGGTGTCCCCGAGTACCTGTGGGAGCACACTCTGCACAGTGGTTCTGGATGGAGTTCCGGTACCGATGCTGGTCGACATGGGAGTGGAGAGTTCGGTGTTGAATTGGGCTACGGTTAGAGAATGTTTTCCCCACTACAGGACTGGATGTGTCTCAGCGCCACTTTGCAGCTATTGAGGAGGACGGTTGGCCACAGTGGGTACCGTCACACTGACAGCTCAGTACAAATCGGCGGAGATGGCCGATGTGGAGTTCGTCGTGACGGCCTATGGTTCTAACATCATGGGCTGCAACCTGTTTTATGGCCTTGGATTTTCCATCAAGAGTGGCGCTGGGGAAGAGTGGCCGGGCTGTGGACTGTGGGATCGACCGGTTCCGAGAGTTACGGACAATGCTGTGTGGGATGAACAGTTGCTGGGCATTCTGGAAAGTGGACAGGCCGTGTCACGCTCAGGGTCACCGTGGGAGAGCCCCGGTTCCAGTGTCCAAGCTGCCCTGGATGTGGGCGCCGGGCGGCACGGGGGAGGATCTGTGGTGGCGATTGATGCCCAAACGATGGTCTCAGGCGTTTTTTGGAACACGGCTGTGGAGGACTGGTGAACACGGGACCACAGGGGCGGGGTCAGCAGCGGATCTACAAGCGGTCGGGGCATGACCGAATGGCACTGGAGGAGTGAGTCCCAGGCGGGGACACCGCAGGCCGTGCAAGGCCCCGCTTGGAGTTGCAGACTGGGTTCGAGCTCGGGCGGAGGCGAGGTCCAGGCAGGTGAGGGAAAAGCGGAAGATGGAGCGATACCAGGGTTGGCTGCAGGTGACGGATGTGCAGCATGATGGTTATCTTTTGCTGTCAGATGGCTCGTGGCGCCATCCTAATGAGCTGTGGTGTGCCCCAAGGAAGGTGGAAAGGCACGGCCCCAGATGGATGGAGTGCTCGGAGGTGTGGAGAAGAAGACGCTTTGAGACTGAGGCGACCAGCTGTGGCCCGGAAAGCGGACTGCCTCCAGGGGCGGACTGATGGTGAAGGGTCTGGGGGGAGGGGGAGGGGTGTCATCCTCACCGAGTCATGGATGTGTTCTGGTTGTTAAATTTTGTTCTGTGTTAGTAGTTTTGGGGATTGTTTTAGTACTGTATTTTGTAGTTAGGAGACACGGCAGCATTTTCTTTTAGCTGATATCTGGACTTTTATGTAACATAGGCGGCAGAATAATCCACCTCGCTGTGTGGGGGGTAGAACGGCAATCTACCCGTTCCCCCTAATTATTACCTCCGCCAAGGAGGTTATGTTTTCATCGGCGTTGGTTTGTCTGTCTGTTTGTTTGTTAGTAAGATAACTCAAAAAGTTATGGACGGATTTTCATGAAATTTTTACAGTTTGTCAGAAATGGGGTATCCTACAGATGATTAGATTTTGGTGGTGATCCGGATCACCTTCCACAAGAAAACCGCCATTACGCAAAATGCCATTTTCGTGAATAACTACTAAACCACTAATCCTATCATTGTGAATCCAATTGCTAGTCATATGTTTTCATGGTCAAGGAATCTGAAAACGTACACACAAACACTGTATGGGGGGAACTGTGGCGCTTGGCGGAGGTCTGCACTCTCCGAGTGCTTTTCTAGTTTTAGTTATTTTGTGTGAATGCTATAGGCCCCTTTTGTGATTTGAGTTTAGTTATGTTTAGCGGATGATTCGGGTTGCAAATTGGGGTGGGCTGATTGTGTGTGTGTTTTGCATTTTTTCAATGGGGGGGTATTATGTATTTTGTTCACTGTTCTTATTGGCGCTCTTATTTGTGTGGTACAGGGTGGTGGCTCCGGCTTCCGGACCCGCCAGCCCCGGTGGTGTAAGCGGGCTGCAGGTGGGGGGACGGTCTCTTCCACCTTACCTCTGCCAGCAGCTGCATGCATGGCTGTAGCACTGAGATCAGCCTAAGGTCATCTTCTCAACCCTCCATCGTCATGGGAAGTCGTCGGCCTCCGTCGGTCTATGATGACCATGGAAGAGAATCCTAAACGTCTACTCTGCTGGAACAGCACCGCCTGTGGCTGAACAGGCCGATGCGCGAATGGCAGTCCCTGTCACACAGGTCGCACTTGTGGGTGGTGTCCGTGCTGCTGGGTCTGTGGCGGTTCTTCCTGCGGGTCCTTTTTTCATCTGCTGCAGCAGTCAGTCTCTCTTCACCCACCTTGAGCTGTCTGGTCAGGGTGCCTCTCCATTTGGAGCGGTCCGTTGCAAGGTCTTCTCAGCGCTCTGTGTTGATCTCCAGTGCCTTCATGTCTCTCTTGCAGACGTCTCTAAAGCGCAGCTGTGGGCGGCCAACGTCTCTCCTGCCAGTCGCCAGTTCTCCGTAGAGGACGTCTTTGGGGATTCTGCCATCCTCCATACGGTGAACGTGGCCTAGCCAGCGGAGCCTGCGCTGCCTGAGTAGAGTGAACATGGAGGGAAGGCCGGCACGGGACAGAACTTCTGTGTTGGGCACTTTGTCCTGCCAGGATATGTCCAGGATGTGGCGAATGCAGCGCAAGTGGAAGGAGTTCAGTCTCTTTTCCTGCCGGGCGTATGTTGTCCACGTCTCACTCCCATAGAGCAGTGTGCTGATGACGCATTCGTTGTACACTGCCATCTTCGTCTTGACAGAGAGTTTGGGATCCTCCCACACTCGTGTGGTGAGGCGAGCGAGTGTGAAGGCTGATTTTCCAATCCTCTTGTTAATCTCTGTATCAAGGGAGAGGTTGTTGCTGATCGTGGACCCCAGGTACGTGAACTGATTCACGACCTCCAGCTCGTAGTCGTCGATGGTGATGGTTGGTGGTGCTTCCGTGCCTTGCGCCAAGACGTAAGTCTTCTTCAGGCTGATGGTAAGCCCGAAGTCCTTGCATGCCTGGGAGAAGCGGTCCATCAGGGTCTGAAGCTCCTGTTGTGTGTGGGTTGCGACTGCAGCGTTGTCTGCGAACAGCATGTCTCTGATTAGAGCCTCGCGTACTTTGGTTCTGGCTTTCAGGCGGGCGAGGTTGAAAAGCTTGCCGTCAGATCTTGTGTGCAGGTAGATTCCCTCTGTTGCTGTGCTGAAGGCATGCCTCAGGAGCATAGCAAAGAAAATCCCAAAGAGGGTTGGCGCAAGTACACAGCCCTGTTTTACTCCGCTTCGTATGTTGAATGGCTCTGAGACGTTGCCGTCGTGCTGCACTATCCCCTGCATGTTGGTGTGAAACGATTCGATGAGGCTTTGCAACTTTGGTGGGCATCCTATCTTTGGCAGGATCTTGAAAAGGCCCTCTCTGCTGACCAGATCGAATGCTTTGGTGAGGTCAATGAAGGCGACGTACAGGGGCATGTTCTGTTCTCTGCATTTCTCCTGGAGTTGGCGGATGGAGAATATCATGTCTACCGTCGATCGCTCAGAGCGGAAGCCACACTGAGACTCGGGGTAGACACATTCAGCAAGCTTCTGTAGACAAATGAGAACAACTCGTGCGTAGACTTTGCCAACAACGCTGAGGAGGGAGATGCCCCTGTAGTTGTTGCAGTCGCTTCTCTCCCCTTTGTTTTTGTAGAGTGTGATGATCTTGTCGTCCCTCATGTCCTGTGGTACGGCACCCTCCTTCCAACACTGGCAGAGGACGTCATGCAATGGCAGCAGTAGGGCGGTCTTGCAGTGCTTTATCAGGTCAGGGGGTATGCCGTCATTGCCGGGTGCCTTGCCAGCGGCCAAGCTATCAATGGCCTTGCTAAGTTCGTCGATGGTTGGCTCGGCGTCAACTTCGTCCATGGATGGCAGGCAGTCGACGGCATCAGGGGCTGACGGTGTCACGGTGTTCTGTCTGGAGTAGAGGTCGGAGTAGTGTTCCACCCATCTCTCCATCTGCTTGTTCTTTTCTGTGATCATCTCCCCAGTGGAGGATTTGAGGGGGGGCCGTCTTGCTCTGAGCCGGACCAAGTGCTTTCTTGATGCCATCGTACATACCATAGTGGAGCAGATAACTAAAAAAATCCTTCAAATGGTGACACAAGCATGAAATTTTGCACAGATACCCTCCTGGATATACTCTTTCAGATTAGGGTCCTGGCCACGTGAAAATTCAAGATGGCGACCTTTTTTCAAGATGGCCGCCATCAGTATCTGGCAATCTCACACCGAGACCATATATCTGTTGAAATAAATATGCTTTTTTCATTTAAATGAACTTTAAATCATGGGATTGTGATCATGAACTGTTTCTCACAAGAGAGAGAGACTGTCAGGAGAATAACTGACAGTCTTCTTTCAATAGCCTTTGCTTTGACTGTACAGGACTAGCCGATTCTTGTTGGAAGAAGTCGGTCACATTCTTCTTGATGGGTTCATACATGGAGGCAGGGCGGCTTGCCAGAGCATCTGAGAACTCCTGGAACTTGGCATGGCCTCTGTTCATGTGTGTCTTGAGAAGCTCTGCTGTGTTGGGGTGGGCAATATCCTTGGTGTCAATGGAATACAAGTCAGAACTTTCTTCCTGAAAAGGACTGCCTAGGTTTTGCAAGGCTGCAGAAAGCTTGTTGACCTTGTCCAGAAAAGTCTTCTGTGCCTGTGGGTTTTGCTCATGGTGTGTTGCTTGCTCGGGAATTTCTTTGCGTTGGGCCTCTGTGTCATAAACAGATAACAAGCGACTGACCTCTGGGCCAGCTAACATCCATCGCCTGAGTGCAGATAGATCTTCTGTCAACCCAATGGCTCCACCATTAGCCTTGATGATGGCATTGGTCTGCTCATGGGCTTGATCTAGAGCCATTGCTGAGAAAGGACGACGGGTCTTGTGCACCACAAAGTTGCCAGCTTTAAACTCTTTGTCTAACTCTGGGTGTGAAATCTCTAGCATAAGCATGTCCCTGAGGTGGATGGGCAGCCAACGAGCATAGTTTGTATTGTTGTTGGCAAAGAAACAGGGTATCAGTTCATGTAGTGCCTGGCAGTAGAGAGCAAAATTTCCCTCGCGGAAAGATCTAATCAGCAGAAAGACAACAAGCTCCATGGATAGTACCATGTGCCAGAAGTGAAACTGTGGACTATCCTGTTTTCGGGAGTCACACCACTTCTCAAAGTCCAGTGCCTCTTCATCTTGATTTTCCTGCTCAGTACAGTACTCATCATATGCAGCTTTCAAGAGTTTGTACAAGCTGGAGGCTGTCACTTGGTGCATCTGTCGCGTCCTGGTAACACTTGCAGCTGACAGGAAGGACTCTGCAGTGCCAGATGAAGCCACACCAGCTTCAACTAGAGCTCCTGTCCATCCACTGGCTTGGAGGATAGTACCCAGCGACTTCAGTGCTGCCATCTCAATGTGCAGACCACCAAACATGACCAGGTACTTGTCCTCACCATACTGACCTGGCCACTGCCACTGCACCTGCTTTGCTATGGCGTAGATTGGCTGGTCAGCTGTGATGACAGGTACCTGGCCAGGGTTGAGGAAATCAACAACATCTTTTACTTTGTTCATTACATGTTTGACTGTAGCAACTGAATGAGCTGGATCCCGCAGGAGAGGAAGCAAAGAAGTAATGGTAACTTCAAATTCAGGGCTTCTCTTCATTGAAGCATGATGTGCTGACCATGTTAGGTTCAATGCATCATCAACTTCTTGTGTCACTGAGACCTTGTCCAGCCACTGGTACTCTAGTGCTAGTTGTGGCCCCAGAATATCTGTGGGTGGTTTTGGCATTGCAGTATCTGGTGGAACAGGATTTGTTGTCCGGAAGGAAGCTGGAGAGATATTTGTGAATGTATCAGGAAGTTCAGGAACTGACTTTACTTTCTTAGGCCCAAACCTGAGTTGCCCTCGTTCCTGTCCACTATTATCCTTTGTGGGATGTTGGAACAGAGAGATGCTTGTGCCATGAAAGGAGGTAGTTGCAGTTGTTGCAGAGGGATTGTGATCAATGTTATCCATCACTGCAGTAGTGAACAACCCTTTCCGCAGCACTGGAGGACAAACCACACCCTCCTCAACATACTTGCTGACTGTTGCATCTCCAAGTTGAGCAGAGATCTCCAGCACTCTGTCATAAGAGATACTGAGACCATGATCGAACAACATCTCAACCAGATTCCTCTTTCTGGTTTTGGCATAAACAGAGAGCCCCATGTACACGGGAAATGGGGTCTCTCTGTCTTTAGAATGCCTGTGAGTTGCTGCTCCTTCCTTGTAGCGGGTGTAGCAGTTGAATTGCATGAGCTGAGCAATTGCCTGGTCTGACTTTGATGCCCCGAATCTCAGCTGTGATTTTATGTCAGCACCATGCTCAACCATCCCCACAAATTGAAGCAGAAGGGGAGGTATAGCATTTTGCACACAACCCTGAGAAAATGTACCTTCAAATCTAGACTTGTGGTCAAGTATACATCTTCTGAGGATCTTTGCTGCTTTAGCAATGATAAGTGCATCTGAAAGATCTGTGGATTGAGCAAGCGCTTTGCCTACATCTTCCTGAAATGTAAGTATCACTTCTCTATGATCTGCACCAGATCTGTGAGCCTCAAGTCCTGGAATTTCAGCCAATAGCTTTTCTTTCAGTCTAGTGGAATTCACATTTGGTGAGTCCACCCCCAGCTGTTCCAGACGCTTTTGGTACATGTGGCAGATATCTGGCATGCGAAATGTAACTGGTCCTTCTGAACATAGGTTGCTTTCAACAAGGTATGCAACCAATTCTGAGATCACCATTGGATACACATCTGGTTGTGACTTAGTGTCACGTTTCTCAAAATTCCTCAGGTGCGCCCTTTCCCTGTTGTAGAGAGCCCGAAGGCAAACATTATGGTACTTGAACTCCTGTGCAATGACATCACCACCAGTCAATCTTGCAAGACGCTTACCATCACCAAGCATCTCTGCAATGTCGCGCAGCCTCTTGTCTAGGCCCGTTGTACTGGCCTCTCTGAGGTCTGATGCAGGTGCCACTTTTTCACAGAAAATGCATGTCTGACTGTCATGACTTTTTCGCCGCAGTTTTGACTGACAAGCTCCAGTCTCAGTTTCACTGGTTTGACTACTGGAATGGCGCTTTTGTGCCCGTTGCAATTTAGTGTTGTTGAACAACAAGCGACAGCTCACATGGTATTTTGCCATATTTTTCCTGAGTGTGGCTTCTATGCCATCACCTTCATCCAGCCTCGTTGGATCTATTCTCAATGGCATGTCATTGATTTCGCTGAACATGGGAATGTTCCTTGCCAGCATTTTGTATCCATCATGTTCTGGGGAATGATGACTTGGAGTGGATGTCAGGGCCCTCACCTATTTTGTCCTTCTGGCAAAGGCAACACAAGCTCCAATTTGTTTTTCCGATTGGCAGATATCACATTCGCTTCTGCCATGATGTGTCTTGATTAAGGCCGAGGGGCTATCCTTTTACCACCCTAATCAAATTGTGCACACATTACTGTATGGGATTCAACTAGGTTCGGTTGCCCTACACCTAGCCCGATCATTCATCCAGTGCCATTTAAGTCCCGTGTGATCTGTACACCATCCGGGTAAGTACATGAACATTTGGCGAGACATGCATAACCCCCTTACCCTTGGCTCGGCTCTCCCGCGCTGGCACATCCTGTTAATTCAGGTGCGACTCTCTAACTAGTATCTAATAACTAAAAAACTACAGTTTAGTAGCTACATGATATGGGGCTGTTAGAAAGCATTTGGGACACTAAACTATGCATATACTACTACAACTAGTCTAATACTGCAGTGTTAGTAAAGCTAGATCAGTTGACACTGAACCCCATGCCGAGTTACACAGCAGTGATTGACACCAGTGTGCCCTGGTTGTGTGCTGACAATCCCTCTTGTTTTTTTTTAATTGCAATCACAGTCACAACTGTAGTTTATAAAAACGGTTGAATGGGATCTGCACCACACCAACCAAGATCCACATCCAGAAACGATTACATGATTACATAAAAAATCCAAGATGGCGCCGCGGATGGCAGCCACTGGCTTCTGCTCTCTGATGTTTTTGATAATTTTGTGTGTTTTTTTGGACTTCTGCTCTTCTGTCCGAATCACCTATTCAAGGGAGGAACTACTTTCACTCAGACTACCTCCCAATGCAACTTCTCCGCCAGTTACTGCTGCTGATCTGAAGTTTTTTCAGTCCATCTTAGCTGTGGGAGCAGCGGCTATTGGCGCTGGCCGGAAACGAAGGCGGCGTGGTAAACGTGCCGGTGCGTTAGTCAGGCTGAAGAAACGAGGATTTCGCACGCCGCTCCCATCGATCCATCTGGCAAATATCCGCAGTTTGGCGAACAAAATGGATGAACTGCTGCTCCTGACTCACAAAAACCGGGATTTTAGCAGATCTGGCGCCCTTTGTTTCACGGAGTCCTGGCTGAGTGAACACATCCCAGACAGCGCGGTCCGTCTGGACGGATTTCAACTGTTTCGCGCTGATCGCAGCCGAGAATTTTCTGGAAAGACTAAGGGTGGTGGAATCTGCTTCTACATAAACGAAGGTTGGTGTACTGATGTCACAGTGTTGAAGAAGTTTTGTAGCCCTAACCTAGAGTCACTGTTCATAAACTGTAAACCCTTTTATTCACCGCGAGAGTTCTCCTCATTTATTCTGGTCGGAATTTATATCTCGCCTGCTGCTTGTACAACGGAGGCACTGCAGCTCCTCGCTGACCAGATAGCAGAGGTGGAGGAAAAACATCCAGACTCTCTGCTTATCATTCTGGGTGATTTCAATAGAGCTAATCTCACAAATGAGCTTCCTAAATACAGACAGCATATTAAATGTCCCACCAGGGACACAAATACACTTGACCACTGTTACACAGTTTTAAGAAATGCCTATCATGCCGTCCCCCGTGCAGCTCTGGGTTTTTCTGACCACTGCCTGCTCCATCTTATTCCAACATACAGACAGAAACTAAAAACTTCCAAGCCTGTTGTAAGGACTGTGAAGAAATGGACTGAGGAATCAAAGCTGAAGTTACAAGCCTGCTTTGACTGCACAGATTGGAGTGTTTTTGAAGCTGCAGCCATTAACTTAAATGAACTCACTGACACTGTGACATCATACACCTGTTTCTGCGAGGACATGTGTGTGCAGACCAAGACCTTCTGCATATACAACAACAATAAACCCTGGTTCATTCCTAAACTGAAGCAGCTACGTCAGACCAAGGAGGAGGCCTACAGGACTGGTGACTGGACTCTGTACAAGCGGGCCAGAAACATGCTGACGAAGGAGACCAGGCTTGCTAAGAGGAGCTACAGTGTGAAGTTACAAAAAAACTTCTCAGCTAACAACTCTGCTTCTGTCTGGAGAGGCCTACGGAATATCACCAACTACAGGAGACCATCCCCCCACCCTGCGGAAAACCTCCAGCTGGCTAATGACCTAAACAGCTTTTACTGCAGGTTTGAAAAGAACCTACAGTTCTCACCTCCCACCCACACAAAAGGATTATCTGCAGCCCCAGGAACTCCATCCCTCCTCCACTCTGACCTCCCACCAGCACTAATGATCTGTGAAGAGGAGGTGCGCCGGTCTTTCAGAGACAAAAGATCAAGAAGGCTGCAGGACCTGATGGTGTGTCTCCGTCCTGCCTGAGAGTCTGCTCCAACGAGTTGGCCCCCATCTTCACCCGGATCTTTAACAGATCACTGGAGCTGCGTGAAGTGCCTTCCTGTTTCAAATGCTCCATCATCATTCCAGTTCCCAAGAAACCCTCTATTACAGGATTAAACGACTACAGACCTGTTGCCCTGACCTCTGTGGTCATGAAATCCTTGGAGAGATTGGTGCTGAGCCACCTGAAGGTCATCACAGGCCCCCTGATGGACCCACTGCAGTTTGCCTACCGGTCAAACAGGTCAGTGGATGATGCAGTGAATATGGGACTACATTACATCCTGCAACACCTCGACTCCCCAGGGACGTACGCCAGGATCCTGTTTGTCGACTTCAGCTCAGCGTTCAACACCATCATCCCAGGCATTCTTCATCAGAAACTCCTCCAGCTCAAGGTGCCCCCCCTCCACCTGCCAGTGGATCTCCAGCTTTCTGACTGACAGGTGGCAACAGGTGAAGCTAGGGAGATTTACATCCAGCTCCCGAAAAATTAGTACTGGCGCCCCCAAGGATGTGTCCTTTCCCCACTGCTCTTCTCCCTCTACTCCAACGACTGCACCTCAGAGGACCCTTCGGTGAAGCTCCTGAAGTTTGCGGACGACACCACAGTCATCGGTTTGATCCGGGATGATGATGAGTCTGCATACAGGCGGGAGGTGGAGCAGCTGATCCTCTGGTGCAGCCAGAACCATCTTGAACTTAACCCAGCCAAAACGGTGGAGATGACTGTGGATTTCAGGCGACACCCCCCTTCATTCCCCCCACTCACCATCCTCAACAGCACAGTGTCCACTGTGGACTCCTTCAAGTTTCTGGGTACCACAATCTCCCGGAACCTGAAGTGGTCCTCCCATATTGACACTGTCCGGAAAAAGGCCCAGCAGAGGTTGTTTTTTCTGCGTCAGCTCAAGAAGTTTGATTTGCCTCAGGAGCTGCTGGTTGTCTTCTACACCGCCATCATCCAATCTGTCCTCTGCTTTTCCATCACTGTCTGGTTTGGATCTGCCACTAAACAGGACAAGACCAGACTGCAGCGGATCATTAAGTCTGCGGAGAGGATCATTGGTACCGACCTACCCTCCATTGAGAACTTATATCGGTCCATAACCAGGAAACGGGCGGGAAACATCTGTGCTGACCCATCACACCCCGGCCACAAACTGTTTGAACTTCTATCTTCTGGTCGTCGTTACAGATCACTGAAGGTCAAAACCACCCGTCACAGGAACAGTTTCTTTCCTCAAGCCATCACTCTGATGAACTCCCTAACATTCACCTAGTCCTACCTGTTGCTGTACTCATGACTTTTCATCCATTATTACATTGCACATAACTCTCACACTGCTTTTTACTTCATTCACATTATATCACTGAATCTGAGTCCACATTGAAATACTGTGTGATTGTATATTTTTTCATATATTTCTGCAAAGTGTGGTTAGTCCGAGTAAATAACTGCATATATTCCTGTATATATTTGCATCCTTTTATAGAAACGTGGACAGACTGTAATTTACTGTACATACTCTGGTTGTCATTGAATCCTTATTTAAATCCTTCACCTGAACAACGAGAGCAAGTTTTTAGCCAAAGTCAAATTCCTTGTATGTGTTGTGCATACTTGGCCAATAAAGCTGATTCTGATTCTGATGTGTGTGTTAAATATGCTCAATTTACGATGGATAAATCATAATTTTCAAGGAGTAGCAGCCATTTTGGGCACCACATTGAAGGCTAACCTTATTAAATTTATATCAGAGACAACAAAATCTGTAAAATTAGTATATAAGAGCATAAACATGGTTCACTTGGAAAATTAAATTAAGAAAAGAGGAAAAATAACAAAAAATTGTCACATTCTGGCAGCCATCTTGGAAAATGGCGGCCATCTTGAATTTTTGGCGTGGCCAGGACCCTTTTCTGAAAGAGAGGACATTAAAGCATATTTGTGGAGAATTTCATGCTTGTGTCACCATTTGAAGGATTCTTATGAAATATGCAATTAACCGCTGCACTAATAGAAATAAGTGAAATATAGAAATGAGTCTACTGGCTCATAAAAGTGACAGCTAACAATCTAAACAGTCTTAAAAGGGGACAAAAGTAGCAAGCACGTACCACTTTACTAAACGCTATGTGTAATATCAAAAATCTAAAATTATATTTAAAAAAATTAAATTTAGCTTTGAATTTGACACATGAAGACCAAACAACTTCCAACCAAAAATAATGACTTTACAACCTCTACTCACAAGGAGGACCAGGGGAGGTAAAAAAAATACAGGAGGGCGTGTTCAAACCATAGCGTGGAAAAAAGAAGTTAAAACTTCCAACCCGGATGTTCTCCTCTCTGCAGCTCCAGGGCAGACAGGCTGGTGAGGGGAGGAGGCAGCGGGGGCAGGCGCGGCTGCTGCCGTTTTACGGCAGTGTTGCTCCATTTCCGGCAATAGGCATGTGGACGGCTGAAGAAGGACAACATTCGCCGAGAGGTCAAAAGTTATGGTCGTAAACGTCTTCAGAGACGGAACATAACACAGAGACATGGTAGGTTTGTTACCTTATCTGTGAGGTTTGACAAATACTAAAAAGGCTGCCTTTTCCAGATTGTGCAGAATTGTCTGACGTGATGTAGTTTGCGTGGCTAAGCTAACGGTAGCTGCGTACAGGTGATTTAACCTTCCTCCCGCGTTAGCTTTCTGTTACCATCCCCGGTGTTAAATCAGCGTTAAAATACACTGAAAACAATAACCTATCATCCAGTTTTTTTTTTGTCATCTCTTGGTTACCTTGTTAGGCTGACAGTGCACTTATGATTTCAATTGTGGGTCTAATTATTGCTTTATAATCTAGATAGATAGATACTTTATTTCGAACAAAAAAGTAAAACAAAACAAATGACAAATGCAATAAAGTAACAGTATACAGTGTTCGAAAGGGAGAAGGAAGAAGTGAACACTTAATTCCAACTCCTCTTTTCCATAAATACACCCATGTGAATTATATACAAATTTCCACATTTAAGACCCCAAGTAAACAATTAACTGTATTTTGTACATATCAACATTAACATCCATCCATCCTAACATACATTGATGTCCATACATCAAAACCAGCCTCAAGCAACACAGATATACACAGTGCTGTCCCACCCACTATTCCATAGTGTCCCAGAGTGAGCATAGTGAATCGTACATATAAATACTACCCTTCTAACATACAGAGGGGTAAAAAAGTATTTAGTCAGCCACCAGTTGTGCAAGTTCTCCCACTTAAAAGATGAGAGAGGTCTCCAATTTTCATCATAGGTATACCTCAACTATGAGAGACAAAATGAGAAAAAAAAAATCCAGAAAATCACATTGTCTGATTTTTAAAGAATTTATTTGCAAATTATGGTGGAAAATAAGTATTTGGTCACCTACAAACAAACAAGATTTCTGGCTCTCACAGACCTGTAACAACTTCTTTGAAAGGCTCCTCTGTCCTCCACTTGTTGCCTGTATTAATGGCACCTGTTTGAACTCGTTATCAGTATAAAAGACGCCTGTCCACAACCTCAAACAGTCAGACTCCAAACTCCACTGTGGCCAAGACCAAAGAGCTGTCAAAGGGCACCAGAAACAAAATTGTAGACCTGCACCAGGCTGGGAAGACTGAATCTGCAATAGGTAAGCAGCTTGGTGTGAAGAAATCAACTGTGGGAGCAATTATTAGAAAATGGAAGACATACAAGGCCACTGATAATCTCCCTCGATCTGGGGCTCCACACAAGATTTCAGCCCGTGGGGTCAAAATGATCACAAGAACGGTGAGCAAAAATCCCAGAACCACACGAGGGGACCTAGTGAATGACCTGCAGAGAGCTGGGACCAAAGTAACAAAGGCTACATCAGAAACACACTACGCCGCCAGGGACTCAAATCCTACAGTGCCAGACGTGTCCCCCTGCTTAAGCCAGTACATGTCCAGGCCCGTCTGAAGTTTGCTAGAGAGCATTTGGATGATCCAGAAGAGGACTGGAAGAATGTCATATGGTCAGATGAAACCAAAATAGAACTTTATTGTAAAAACTCAACTTGTCGTGTTTGGAGGAGAAAGAACACCATACCTACTGTGAAGCATGGGGGTGAAAACATCATGCTTTGGGGCTGTTTTTCTGCAAAGGGACCAGGACGACTGATCCGTGTAAAGGAAAGAATGAATGGGGCCATGTATTGTGAGATTTTGAGTGAAAACCTCCTTCCATCAGCAAGGGCATTGAAAATGAAATGTGGCTGGATCTTTCAGCATGACAATGATCCCAAACACACCACCCGGGCAACGAAGGAGTGGCTTCGTAAGAAGCATTTCAAGGTCCTGGAGGGCTCTTTTCCACCAAACCGGTTCCAGTGCTTAACTGGAGCTATTGCGTCATTAGCACCAGTTCTTTGGGTTTCCACCGACTAAAGCACCAGTCCCCGGCTCCCAAAAGTGGGGCTATCGCGGCCCCAACTCCTAGCTGGGCCAGCAGCAGCACCAGTTTACGTCGGTTAGGTCCACAGCCGTGGGCGTGGTTAACTGACCAGCTTCAAAACATTACTGACCGCCATGTTGCTTTCCAAACAGCGGAGCACGCAACGGATTCCAAAACCAAACAGATTTAGAGCGAAGAGGAGACATATTTCTTGGCTCTATGGACATAAGCAGAAGTACAAGATCAGCTGGAGGGGGCCACTCATCTGAACTGTTTTGGAGGATCGGCCAGCCAGCCGGACCATTGTCACTGCCTTGGATTAGTCTGGACAACAAACTGCTTAAAACACGCTGGTAAGTGTATTGTCTTTAAAATGCCAGACGTTAACCAATATATGTATACATACTGTATATATCCGCTTGTATTGATATGTAACGGCCAAGTGCGGATATTTAGTCACTTGTGGCTATAGTATTTTCGGTTAGCTATGCTAACAAGCTAAAAGTAATTTTACTACAACCAAACGTTTCTCCTCGCCATAAAGAAATGAACAGGTCGTCTCTGATGACAGATGTATACCGCTTGTATTGATATATAACGGCCAAAGTGCGGATTTTTTTTTTTAAACTAATTTTTTGGCCATAGTATTTTTGGTTAGCGATGCTAACAAGTTAACTGTTTTTAGCACGAACGCTTCACCTCAGCAGAAATGCGCGTTTGAGAAACTAGAACAGAAATCTTAGCGTCTTACAGAATACTTTTTTTTATAAAGACATCCAGCGCAAAATACGTTTTTTGTGGTATGAATACTGTGTATGAATGGGTGCCTTGCGTTATGTTATGGGAGATTTTTCTACCAGACACTAGTAGCATCGTCTTTTTTTTTACTGTTTTGGTAATATTTCCATAATCTTCGGCCATTTTTTTAAAAATGTCACTCGTGTTTAATTGTATGTTGTGTAGCCGTATTTTATCTAATCCTTCTCTTACTTTATTGCGCAGTAGCCTGGTGTATCACCTACAGTTTCATCTATTCCTATTCTTCTATTCCATAATCAGACATGTAAGCTTTGCTAACATTGATATTGAATAAAATTGTCTTCTATGTCTGCACATTTAATGGAAGGCTTAAGTTGTTCACTGCACAAACTAAAACACTTTTTTTTTATAGATTTATCACAGCTGGATGATGAGGGAGAAGCAGCCAGACCTGTGGTGTCCAGCTCACCTTCACCAGCTCCAAGCTTGTCCTCCTCCTGCTCTTCTAATCAGACCAGATTAGGTAATTTATGTTCAGATCATTTTGATTTTGTGTACTTTATTGATCCCCATAGGGGAAATTGAGGGCATCCACCTGGATGGATCATGATCCAGTCACACAAAGGAGGGAGTGAATTAAACCAATTATACACTTGAATTGAATGTTGTGATGCCACTAATAGTAAATGGATGTTGAATAGACACATTCAATCTTGGATTGATGATTCCTGCATTTTTCAGTGTGTGGTTATTTTATGTTGCTTATTTTTGTACTTTAAAACAGGGAAACAGAAGTGTGACTCAAACATGGACCTCCTTCTAGACTACGGTCAGATGAGACAGCAGGAGCAGAGCAGGAGGGAGGAGCAGCTGAACTTCGCTTTGCTGCAAAGCAGACCAACACCCTTGTTGGACTGATGGGACGTGTTGTGTCTGTGCTTGAGGGACTGTAAAAAAAGTAACTATCACAGCATTGATATTTTTTTCTGTGTGTACATAATAGTTCATATGTAGCAGTCTGAAGTTTTTGCACATTTTGGAAATAAAAGCTTTCTTTCCTTAAGTGTTTTTCTTCTTCTACATTGTTATCCTCACACCAAACATATTCAGGTTCAGGTTCCTTTATTTGTACCCGTAGGTAGATTTGTTTTGCAGTCAGGTGACGTCCATATTTACAAACTACAGTTACATTCAACATGAACACAAACACAGGCACACATGAAGCTGACTATAGACATGATAAAAGTGCTCAAGGCTCCACCAATCAGGACATAAGACAAAGAGATAAGAGAAAAAACATAAGAGAGAAGGGTCATATTAAAAAGTTAGACTTTACATTTCATATATAAAGTTATTTAGGACAATGCAAATCACTGTAACATTGTAGTGGTGGGAAGTGAAAGTGAAAGTACAAGTACTGAATTACTGCACTTAAGTTCATTTTTCCAGGTATTGGACAATATATCAGGTATTTGTGGACTTATACATATTTTTGACAATTTCTTTCACATTTTTTAAAGAACAAGCAGCAACAAACTTTAAATCTATGTACTTTTTCTGTGGAAAATGTTCCAAGTTGCCAGCTTTAAAAATGATAAGTTTATATTCTGTTGACAACGTACCACGTGACATTCTGTCAGCTCTGGACAAGATCATTTCTGGGGAAAGAACTTTGAACTTGAACACTTTACAGTCTGTCTCTTGTTACCCCTACATGAATAAAAACTTGAATCAGTACTTTAACCAGAATAGATGACACAAGTACAGAAGGGTATACCTTTCACAGCTCTGTAGTTTGGAGGTGCATAGAATATGCATTTATACAGTATCTTCATGTATATATGCAGTACCGTAAATCTATACATTTTTCCATGTAACCTTGTGACTGCATTATTTTAATTGCTTTTAATCCCAGATCAAGTTTGTTTAGGGTTCAAAATGCATCGTAAGTGTTAAATATATCTTGTTATACCTAAGTACTGTTTATCTGTTGAAATATATATATTTACCGGCTATTATAAACCCATAACAATATGGCCCCTGGCGATCATTTTTTTTGGGACAGCTGATCACTTTTTGGCATGACATAACAGGCGACCTCCGTCTTGTAATGCGCCGTAACACCACCTATTACAGAAATGACATAAATATTATGTTTAAAAGTGTAGTCAATGCTCGCGCTACAGACTTTATCTAACAACGGCTGATAACTGAAATATTGATGATTACCGGTGTCCTTAAACGTAGCCGCCGTTCTCTGCCATTAAGAATAAAACTGTTTTTGGATGGTAATACAGGTTTGGAATAATAAAAGCAGCGCTCCCAAACACAACAATTCCTACATGTTGACAAGCTAACGCTGCTACTTCTTCTTCTTCTCTCAGTTACTGGCGGATAGCAAACAAGTGAGAGGTGCATACCGCCACCTTCCGTCTTCTCTGGTGTTCTGCGGGGGTTGGGCGCTTCACAGTACGTAATGATGTAGCTCTGACATAATTCCCAACTAGCTCCATATCGGTGGAAAGACAACTGGTTCTTATGAGCACTCTGGTTAAGCACTGGTTAAGCACTAGCACCAGCACCAGCACCAAACTAGCACTGGAACCAGTTTGGTGGAAAAGAGCCCAGAGTGGCCTAGCCAGTCTCCAGATCTCAACCCCATAGAAAATCTTTGGAGGGAGTTGAAAGTCCGTGTTGCCCAGTGACAGCCCCAAAACATCACACTGCTCTAGAGGAGATCTGCATGGAGGAATGGGCCAAAATACCAGCAACAGTGTGTGAAAACCTTGTGAAGACTTACAGAAAACGTTTGACCTCTGTCATTGCCAACAAAGGGTATATAACAAAGTATTGAGGTGAACTTTTGTTATTGACCAAATACTTACTTTCCACCATAATTTGCAAATAAATTCTTTAAAAATCAGACAATGTGATTTTCTGGATTTTTTTTTTTTTTTTTTTTCTCATTTTGTCTCTCATAGTTGAGGTATACCTATGATGAAAATTGGAGACCTCTCTCATCTTTTAAGTGGGAGAACTTGCACAATTGGTGGCTGGCTAAATACATTTTCACCCCACTGTATATCCTTTCAGCAAATAATGTTTGTACCTCTTTTTGAATTGATTTCTGTTTGTACATAGTTTCAGTTTCAGCTCCAGACTGTTCCACAGATCCACCCCACAGACAGATATGCACAGACTTTTCTTGGTTGTTCGTATCTTGGCTTTTGTAAATCTTATAATCTTATTTTTATAACCGGGTCGAAGCCGACCCTAACACCACAAAGGACATAATTTCAACCAGAGCATTTTATAATGTAGTGAAAAAAAAAATTTTTGTTTAATTTTTTTGAAATCAAGGTTCCTGACAAAGTCAAAAAGCCTTGATGCATTAAACAAATTTTAAGTGATTCTTTTATGCATTTAAAAACTAAAACAGGTGGGTGCCGACCCCTAGCACAAGAGGAAGGTTAAATAATGGACTTAGACGTGTGATTGAATGTTTGCTTGATATCATTGAAGTGTTTTTAAATTAAATTTAGGAGTGTCACACTGGTTTAGCCTGTTAGCATTATGCTACAGTTGTGGTGTGTGTGTGTGTGTGTGTGTGTGTGTGTGTGTGTGTGTGTGTGTGTGTGTGTGTGTGTGTGTGTGTGTGTGCGTGTGTGCAGGCCAGCTCTGCGGTGGCAGTGGGACTGGCTCTAGCAGCGGCAGGATTTGCAGGTTTGTGACTCTTATTTTCTTAAAAATGGAACAAAAATGTACAGGTGAATGTTAGATTTCCTGTTTATTGCTTTTTTTTAATTATTTTGTGTACTTTATTGATCCCCAGAGGGGAAATTGAGGACATCCACCTATGGATGAAGCAGCCACAGTACGGCGCCATCCCTTCACCATTCACACACACATTCACACCTAGGGCCACTTTAGAGTCTCCAGGTAACCTAACTTGCATGTTTTTGGCCTGTGGGAGGAAACCGGAGAATCCGGGGTAAATCCACGCAGACGTGGGGAGAATATGCAAACTCCACACAGAAGGGCCACTGAGGGTCGGGGTGGAATCGATCCCGTGACCTTCTTACTGTGCTGCCACTGTGCTAACCACTGCACCACCGAGTTGCTACTTGTCTTAATTTGCTAAGAAAAAGAAATTTAAAGAGAAAGCATTACAATGTCTAAAAATAGTTTGCAAATAAAAATTGACTCTACATAATCCCCATCCTAAGAGTTGGGGCTTCAGTCAAGTTACAGTTACAAAGATGTAGTGAGTACAGAAGTATTTACATTTTCTTAAAGCGGTCATTGACTGCACTTTTTCCACATTTTAACAGCTCACTAATGTCTTAATGAAGTGTTTCTGACATATTTTGTTCACATTTTCTTTCATTTTTAATTATTGAAGCAAATTTTTTTTTCTTGGTTTTCTGCAAACGTTCTGATTTATAGCATGTCACTTTAAGAAACATCCTTCGGCTGTTCAACTCCGCCCTCCTTCTTACGTCAGTTATCCTTTAGCCGAGTAGCTTCTAGCCGCCTTCTAGCTTGGATGAACAGTGCTGGTTCACCGATCTGCAGTTGTTTGTGCATCTTGCATCATCCCAGCCCACCCCCCAACAACCCCACCAAGACACCACAACAAATCACCAGGACCGCGCGTCAGGCGATCCACCAGTTGCCACAACCCGAGGCCATTGGCTGAGCCACAAGATCTCAAAGGGTAATGTCTCACTCTGCGGTACTCCGCTTCTCTCCCACGGCCAGCTGGGGATGCCCCTTTATGAAGCAGCTCCCCCATGCTACCCGTGAGCGTATGCCCGGAGGATGGTGGGGGAGCTGAGCCAGCAGCTCCAGGCAGCATTCCCGGGTCATGGCAACTGCCTGTGCCATGCCCCAGGTGTTGACGCAGGCAGTAGCCCCACAAGTAGCCCCTTGTGACCGGCATGCTGGCACCAGCGACCCACCGTGGAACCATGGCAAAACGAGCCGGAGCGATGCGAGGCACATTGTGGACCATGGACTGGTGAACCAGGTGGTAACAGGGATGGTTATTAGGTGACTAAGATCTCAAGAAAAATAACTATAAGCCACGCTCGATTTGAGCTTCCTGTTACCAGTGTTAGCTCTGGGGCTAATAGGCTACCTTTAGCACCATTTCCATGTACATGCCAGACAGCTAGGTGGGCCAGTAATAGAGCAGCGGGCGGGTCTCAGGGATGGTGGTGGGTTTGCTTTTTCTAGACATGATGTATAAGAATTCCACAAAAAAGTCCAAAATGTTTCTGGGAGAGAAAAAGGAGATAAAAGCTGTGATTTTTTTTTTTTTTTTTTAAGAGAATTGACTGTTTTGAAAATTTTGGGATAATCAGGTGACCTACAAACACCATTTTTCAGTCAATGACCTCTTTAAAGGCGACTGACTATTAGACAACACTGATTATCAACACTGGTTCACAAAGGTCTTCGATATTCAATCCTCGTCAGCGCTTCATTAAAAAGTCTTTGTCTGCATTTTATGAAAATGTTCAAGAGTGGATGGTAATGGGTCGTCATCATTTCCAGTGTCACAGTAGGCTGATTATTTTCTAGGTTGGTTACCGTGTCCCCCTTCATATAATGTGCTGAGCTTATGCTAGCATAACCATGAGCTGAAAGCAGAGGAGAAGCTAAAAACAGTTGTTTGTTCGGTCTGCTTGCTGACCTTGGCTTTGTCAGTAAACGCAATATCAGCTTAATCGGCGTATATTTTTAGCAGAAATGACCAACCTGTTCAACATTAGACCCAAAAATGACCCTTAAGAATAACCGCTTTAAAGACTTTATACAAATAATAATGGAGTTTATGAACACAAGGCTAGATGCTGTATCCAGAGAAGTTCAGCAAATTAAAACCAGTCTTGAATATACACAGCAGGATGTTGATGATGTCAAAGCCAACCTTAGTAAACAAAAGGACCACTGTGATGTTATGCAGTCTGACATCTTGAAAGTTTGCAACAATTTAATGGCTCTAAGGGACAGGATGGACTATTTTGAAGGTTAGTCAAGAAGAAACCACCTGGTCACTGACGAGACCATGGAGTAAACTAGTGAAACCTGGGCCGATTAGGAGGAGAGGTATAAGCATAACCATCCAAATTAAAAGAAATAAACACTTTAAATATATTACTCTGGGTGTAGTGAATCTACATAATGAGTTTTGTTTTTTGAAATGAATTACTTGAATAAATCAATTTCAGTGAAATTTTAATTTATTGAGATGCTCCTGTATTTATGAATGAGAAGGAGATGGGCGTAATGGTGAAGATGTAAGGAGTAGAGGTACTGAAGGTTGATGAGTTTAAATACTTGGGGTTAACCATCCAAAGCAATTTACAGTGCACAAGAGAGGTGAAGAAGAGCACACAGGCAGGGTGGAACGGGTGGAAACAAGTGTTGGTGTCACAGAAGGACAGCAGCAAGAATGGAAGGGAAAGTTTACGAGACTGTAGTAAGACCTGCTGTGATGTAATAAATGAATGTATAAGAATATTGTAATATTACATCAGCGTCATATTATGGGTTTGTATCTTATCTAAATTACTGAATGTATTCTTCATCTCCTAGGCCGTTATGCTATGCAGGCTCTGAAGCAGATGGAGCCTCAAATGAAACAGGCTCTTCAGAGCTTCCCCACAACGGTAACTATATGCTCCCTGTTTTTCCTCTTTTTTGTGTGTGTGTGTGTGTGTGTGTGTGTGTGTGTGTGTGTGTGTGTGTGTGTGTGTGTGTGTGTGTGTGTGTGTGTGTGTGTGTGTGTGTGTGTGTGTGTCTGCTTTCAAAATTCATAACTTTTTAAAAACTTGTTTCAGGCTTTTGGAGGAGGGTACTATAGAGGTGGATTTGAGCCAAAGATGACGAAGCGAGAAGCAGCATTGGTTTTAGGAGTCAGGTATACATGGACACATTTCCACACTCTTGAATGTTTCTCAGAACTTGAATGGATTAGTCAGTGATTTTCAGCCTCTGTGCTGCAGCGTACCAGTGTGCCATGAGCGTTCGTCAGGTGTGCCGCGGGAAATTGTCTGATTTCACTTAACTAGTGCATACCCATGCATGCCCGTAGAAAGCAAGTGTAAGCAAGCATTTCTGCATGACCATAGAAAGTTACTGTTACCATGGCATCAGTAACCATGATGATGCCTGCCTTTGATCTTTGACATGGTTACCATGGCAACAGTAACCATGGTGAAACCTGCCTTTGATCTTTGAAGTCAGCACTTGTTCAGTGATGCCTGCCTTTGATCTTTGATGATGTGTCTGCTTGGCAACAGTAACCATGGCAACATCTGTGCGTCTATGATGTCATAGCTATGAATGCCCATAGCTCCCCTATGGATGTTCATTAAAGATTTCCCTTCCTAAACTTCAGCATATCCGGGGAGGCTGAAATTCGGGGATGCACACCCTCGTAACCTCAGCACAGCACGTATAAAATCTGAGGCCAGTCTGACAAATAGTTCGCGAGATATGCGTGGAACATACACAGACAGAAATTTCTTAAATTATAATATGACTGGTCCAAATAATTTGCTGTTGTGCGTCTGTGGATGCAGTGTAGTGGCTTTTCCATGTCAGTGCTTGGCAGTATGAACTCAGTCTCTTCTTTTCTTGACAAAAAAAATTTGCCCTGCAGAGAGAACTTAATAACTTCTGCAGATGCTTTGTAGTTACCATGGAAATCCCAAACGAAATGCTGTCACGTTTGAACATTATTCTGAGGGGCACACAGTTGGACAATGCCACTACCTCCTCCAGGAACTGCATCTTGATGTCTGCTGTTTTCAGCACTAAACAAGCGGTGGATACAAACTGTCGCAGAGCTCCGGTCTATCTGTCTCCAGTGAGTGGCGGTTTCATTTTCACACCAGTTCTTACAGTAACAGTGGAACCTCAACGCTGATTGGCTGCTGTGACCAAGCGTCAAGTGAATTTTTTGCCAGCGCTGAACAAAATCCAAGTTGCTCAGAGCGAACTTGTGTGTATTCGCATCTTTCCATTTACTTTGTATGTAATCTCACCATGTTTCACACCAAGTCTAAACAAATTACAAGACTAAATCGTCATTACGAATGCTGTATTAGGCTACTGTGCGTCGTTTTGTAACATTCTTGGTGATGTGCCACAGGATTTTTTTTCAAGATAAAAAATGTTCTGTGGCTCAGAAAAGGTTGAAAAACACTGAATTAAGCGTTACATGGTCAGTTTGCAGAAAAGCTGACTAATACTTCGGCTCCCACTATTCATGGCAACTTTTGTGATTTTGTTTTTTTTTTTTTTGGTCTCTCAGCCCCACAGCCAACAGGAATAAGATCAGAGAAGCCCACAGAAAGCTGATGATTCTGAACCATCCAGACAGAGGTGAGTAGAAGTTTTACTGGTGTCATTTATTTATTATTTCATCATTTTGTGTAAATGTCAAATAACAGTGGACATAAACGTCAAAGCAACAATCCAAAATGGGGGTTTGTAGCCTCCGGTTTTGACCCACCTTTTGCCCATAACAAGTGGCGTCCTGTAGCTTTGAGAAAGGGGGGGGAAAAAATAAATTGCAAGAAAGCACCATTAAATTTACAAGGAAAAGGTACAAGAAAAAAAATCTCACATTCATAAGGAAAAAAAATAGCAAATTTATTTTAAAATGGCAGCAAATTTATGACAAAATATAGTAAATGTAAACGAATAAAGTTATAAATTTACAAACCCCAATCCCAATGAAGTTGAGGTGTTGTGTAGTAAAACAAATACGAACAGAATACAGTGATTTAAAAATCCTTTTCAGCCAATATTCAGTTGAATACACTACAAGACAAGATATTTAATGTTCAAACTGATAAACTTTGTTTTATTTTTTGCAAATATTCACTCATTTTGAATTTGATGCCTGCAACACATTCCAAAAAAGCTGGACAGGGTCATGTTTACCACTGCGTTACATCACTTTTCCTTTTAACAACGTTCAGTAAGCATTTAGAAACTGTGGACACTAGTAGTTGAAGCTTTGTAGGTGGAATTGTTTCCCATTCTTGCTTGATGTACAACTTCAGTTGTTCAACAGTCTGGGGTCTCTGTTGCATTTTCATAATGTACCGCACATTTTAAATGGGAGACAGGCCTGGTCTTAAGGCAGGACGTCACTGAAAAACGCTGCTTGGATGGCAGCATGTGTTGCTCCAAAACCTGAATGTACCATTCAGCACTGACAGTACCTTGACAGATGTGCAAGTTACCCATACCATGGGCACTAACACACCTCCATACCATCATAGGTGCTTTCTTTTGAACTTAACATTGATAACAATCTGGATGGTCCTTTTCCTCTTTAGCCCGGAGGGCATGACATCCACGATTTGCAGAAATAATTTGAAATGTGGACTCATTAGACCACAGCACACTTTCACACTTTGTGTCTGTCCATCTCAGATGAGCTCAGCCCAGAAGAAATGGCAGCATTTCTGGGTGTTGCTGAATGTGTATATATGTTTTTAGTGGTGTTGGACGATTACAATTTTTAATCACGATTAATCTTTTGGAATGTTGAATTAATCGTGATTAATAATGCGTTAATGGCATGTTCTTCCATACAGATACAGTGCACCTTAAGTCGGTAACCTTTCAAGCTTGTCATACTGTTATGAACATGTGTGGACAAATATGCTTGCTGTCTTCACCTGCAGGTTTATTAAAGCTCTCGACATATCCAAAATGACAAAAACTATCCAGAATATTCTACAGAAAATTCTCAAAAGTAGACTGCATGTGCAGACAACAGAATGCCAGGGCTCGTTAACGTCACTGCAGCACAACTCAGCATCTACGTACCCAGTCAGCAGCCACAAATGGAGCTTGCTCTTTCTCCCATAACTCAACTTTTAAGCAGATCAACACAAAACCATGGACCTCATATGTCACAACAGACAGTTTCCCTTTTAGCAGAAAAATTGCAAACAACTATCTCGCCCGTGATGATACCCCACCATGCTGCAAAAATGGCGGCGTGGGGGGTGAATGGACATTACAAACACAGCTTGAGAATTTTTTTAGACTGGTACTCACCAACAGTTGGACCCAAAGCTTTGAGGATGAAAACAGGTGAATTTCTGTCCGTGTCAGCTGCTGGAAGTCAGCTACAACTTAGCATGTAGCTACTAGCCAGCTAGCCAGCTTCCATAGAAGAAGAACAACCCAACATCCAGGTGAAGTTTTGGAGGAGACTGTAACAATTATCCAGGTGAGAGCTCCGACAGATAACGTTGTAAACTTAAACATGACAGCGCTTTGGGGATTTCCATAGCTGTAATCCAGCTTGTTTGACTTTGCAGTGTCTGCATGGCACACACAGTGTCTGTAGCCAGAACGACTTTGGTAGGGAGAGCCGCTAGGCCAAAAAGTATTGGTTGTGTTTTCTGCCATTAACTACAATTAACCGCGATCACAAAATTTGTCACCATTAACAGGGGCAAAGCATTAACAGGCGATTAACGCGATAACACCAACACCACTAATATATATTTTAGTGGTGTTGGCGTTATTGCATTAATCACATATATATAATATACATACACACACGGGGGGGGGGGGGCTGAAAAGTTCATAGGCTGACTAAAAAGGACTTAGGCTCATACACACATGGACAAAATTGATTGTACCCCTCTGTTAATGAAAGAAAAACCCACAATGGTCACAGAAATAACTTCAATCTGACAAAAGTGGTAATAAATAAAAATTCTATGAAAAGCAACCAATGAAAATCAGATTGCTTTTGAATTGTGGTTCAACAGAATTACTTTAAAAAACAAACTCATGAAACAGGCCCTTGACAAAAATGATGGTACCCCTAGAAAAGATTGAAAATAATGTGACCATAGGGACATGTTCAACCAAGATGTGTCCTCTAATTAACATCACAGGTGTCTACAAACTTGTAATCAGTCAGTCGGACTATTTAAAGGGTGACAAGTAGTCACTGTGCTGTTTGGTGACATGGTGTGTACCACACTAAACATGGACCAGAGGAAGCAAAGGAGAGAGTTGTCTCAGGAGATTAGAAAGAAAATTATAGACAAGCATGTTAAAGGTAAAGGCTATAAGACCATCTCCAAGCAGCTTGATGTTCCTGTGACTACAGTTGCACATATTATTCGGAAATTTAAGATCCACAGGACTTTAGCCAACCTCCCTGGACGTGGCCGCAGGAGGAAACTTGATGAAAAATGGAAGAGACGGATAATACAAATGGTAACAAAAGAGCCCAGAACAACCTCTAAAAACATTCATGGCGAACTCCAAGGTCAAGGTACATCAGTGTCAGATCGCACCATCCATCGTTGTTTGAGCCAAAGTGGACTTCATGGGAGACGACCAAGGAGGACACCACTGTTGAAAACAAATCATTAAAAAGCCAGACTGGAAAGCATTGTCTGATTTTCATTGGTTAATTTTCATAGAATTTTTATTTATTACCACTTTTGTCAGAGTCAAGTTATTTCTGTGACCATTGTGGGTTTTTCTTTCATTAACAGAGGGGTACCAACAATTTTGTCCACGTGTGTAGGTGCCAAGTCAGTAGTATTTGTGGTTCAGTGGTTGAGGAACAGGAGGGCAGAGCTGAGAGTGAGAGAACTGTCAAGCGTGTGAGTGCAATAAACCACATTTGGCCAAATTTGACCACTGCATCATGGTCAGCTTATGAACTTTTTAGCCCCCCCCAAGAAATTCCCTACGTTCCTTGCAACTGTACATTGAGAAACTTTTTTAAACTGTTGGACTATTTGCACACTTAGTTCTTCACACATGTGTGAACCTCATCCCATCCTTGCTTGTGAAGGACTGAGCCTTTTGGAGATGCTCCTTTTTCATACCCAATCATTTCCAGTTAACCTGTTCACCTGTGGAATGTTGCAAAAAGGTGTTGGGTTCTTTTGTGTTTTTTTTGAGCGTTCCTCAACTTTCCCAGTCTTTTCTTTCCCCTCTTCCAACTTTTTGGGAATGTGTTGCAGACATCAAATTAAAAATGAGTGAATATTTGGGAAAACAAAACAAAGTCTATCAGTTTGAACATTAAATATCTTGTCTTTGTAGTGTATTTAATTGAATATAGGTTGAAAAGGATTTTTAAATCCTATTTTGGTTTTATTTACATTTTACACAACATCCCAACCTCATTGGAATTGAGGTTTGAACAAGAAAAAATTTCAATACTAAAAGTAAAAAATGCTCAAATTTATAAGAAAAATAAGTGTATATGAAAAACAGAGCAAAATTTTAAGCAAAACATTACAAATTTGCTTCAGAAGTTGCATATTTAATAGGAAAAACTCCTGTTTCTTCATTTGACAGGCCAATTTACAGTATACTTGAAGCTCAGGAATGTTTTGTGTCTTCATGCAAACAACTGAACAAAATTAGCTAAAGTTGCTCTTTACATAGTAGAGGCTGCCAATCCTGGTCTCAGATTGTATGAGAAAGAAAATCAGTATGTAGTTTTGTTGTTATAGTATCAGTACATACAGTTTGATTTTAACATGTACAGCCTTTCAGCTTTTGAAGGGATGATTTGTGATGTTTGAAATAAGTTTTACAGACTGTTCTAAAGGGGTCATTGACTGCACTTTTTCCATATTTTAACAGCTCACACATGTCTTTGGTCAGATTTTCTATAATTAGTTAGTGCAGTAAAATAGTTTTTTCCAACCTTTCTGAGAACACCTGGTTTCTGTGCATGTTCCTTTAAATCTCTCAGACTGCAGTCAACTCCGCCCTTCCTTTTATGTCACTGTTGCTATCAGTAACTGGTTAGCTCGGATCTAGGCTGAACTCCATCCATCTTCTTCCGCTTAATCCTTTTTTGGGTCGCGGGGGGGCTGGAGCCTATCCCAGCATCTTTGGGCAAGAGGCAGGGTACACCCAGGACAGATCACCAGTCCATCGCAGGGCCAACACAGAGAGACAGACAACCATTCACTCTCACAGTCAGACCTAAGGACAATTTAGAATCCCCAGTTTGATGCCAGTTAACCTAACCTGCATGTTTTTGGCATGTGGGAGGAAACCGGAGAAATCCCGGAGTAAACCCACGCAGACACGGGAAGAACATGCAAACTCCACACTGATCACTGTTGGTCGGGGGCTGGGATCGAACTCAGGATCCCCCAGCCAAGGGTGAGTTGCTGAGCTGCCGCAGTGCTAACCACTCTGCCACCGCGCTATCTAGGCTGAACTAACTGACATAAATTTATCTTAAAGATGCACTCTGGTGGGTGTAAATCCCCTATAAAAAGAAATCTACATTGTTTGAAGTGGTACATTATGCCATTTTTTCTACAAACAAAACCTTTGTCCTTCCAGTTTACTGTCAAAATCTTTCCACTTTTCCCCCTCCTTCAAACGCCAGGTTCTGTGACTAGGCCCACCCACATCCCACAAGGCTAATAGTGGCTAGTGCTACGTTAAAGAGAATAAATCCTGTGATAAAAAGACTAACCATGGATTTCCACCGACTCTGGATGCAGTCCGTTACAGCTGTGATCTGGTCTCCGCAGCAAATAGTTCCCATTCTAATTAATGTTCTACTCCCCACCTGGGCCGGACCACTGCGGAACGGATCACTGAAAATACGCAAGGAGTCTTTTTGATGGATGCCGGATCCAGTTCGTAAGGAAAAGCCCCAGTTTCTACTGTATTTAATAACTGTTCATTAAAAACTATTTAAGGATTGTCTGTTATTTTCTGAGGTCTACTCCTCCACCACTGTGTCAGAGAAGATAAAAACTTTGATACAACATATAAACACGTCAGAGAATTAAAATTAATGGGCTACTTACATATTATTAGAGTACAAAAATCCAGGTGGAGAGCCAGTACATCACGCTTCCATGTGGTCGCAGTTGGTCCTCCTCGGTCTCTCTTGGGTCCTTCTCAAGATCTCGCGTTATTTTATAGAATTCTCATATGATCTTGTATTTTAAACCCGGTTCTTATCTATGCCACTTCAAAACACAAATGGAGCTGGTAGGGATGGGGACAAGGCTCTCTCCGCTCTGCATCCGGAGTCAGTGGAAATCCTGGGTTAGTGGCTGAAGGACATGCCCAGTTGTATGCACGGTGGCCCAGGATAATGACGGAAACTGCATTGGTCCTTAAAAGCTGGTTCTTCCTCCAGTAGAACCTGCCAATCATAATTTGCCCTGTCTGACTTGTATTTGGTTGAAATTGTGGCACATTCATAGTGCTGCACCATGTCAAGCGAGCGCACAGGTAGAGTTGAGCGTGAGGAGAGAAAGAAGTTGAGTGAGCAAGAGGGAGAAGATGCGAGCGGAGCACAATTAAACACCGCGAGCGAGTAAAGAGGAAATCTGAGGAAAATATATTGTTAACACACGCTTTATAAGTTTAAGTTCTTGCAAAAAACATGTTTTTGTGCTCAAAATCTCTTAATTCCTTGCTCAGAAATGAAGCGCAAATGCACCATCGGGCTTAAGTGAAACTTTAAAGCAAAAAAAAAACCAGACATTAAACATTGGTGATTTTGCTCTTGACATGTCTTGTAAGTCATACAAAAAACATGTTACAGACATGTGAACAAGAAAAAAAATGTAATTTTTGGCTGCAATTCACTTTGAAAAATGAATGAAGTAATGCATCACTGGTGGGTAGGGGTGTGTGGTTTCAGATGTCAGTAGGATATGACCGGTCCCTGGAGTACAGTAAGCACTGAAACGTGTGCGAGTGAGTCAAGACTAGTGACTCAATTGCTAGCTTCAGCTAGCCGCTTTGCTGGTGCTAATGGTGCTAACAATGTAGCATCATGGCTAAAATATAGCAAAAAAAGCCACAATGGTGTGATATATATTATCAACTATGGATTAGTGAAACAGAGGTGTCTAGTAGAGTGACTGAAATCCAAAGAAAATAACAATGTAAATGTGACCTTCCTGCTAACACTGTTAGCGCTAAACCTAACACCTTGGCTACCCGTTCATCTACATAACAGCTAGGCTGGCTAACAATAGAGCAGCTGCGATCAAGGCTAGTGACAGTTACCTTTTATGATTGCTGTGTCCTGTCTGTGTCTCGCTCTTCTTCTGCGGCATCTCGACCCAAACGGAAAATTATGGAATTGAGCTGGGCTTTAAATGCAATTGACACCACTTTAAAAGAAGATCGGGCCAGGGGGAGCCCATGTGGGGAGACTCATGGGACAATTGGAAACTCATGTGTCTGTGTGATTCGATGAAGATGTGGAAGACATCTATCTGTTTGGCTTATGATCACAGGATTTCTACTGTTTGGCTCTGGAGTTTCCTGGTGTATCGGAAATTAAAGAAGTTGGAAGAACTGGTCAAAATGCGGACCCGGCGAAGCTCCTTCAACAATTCGACCAGCAGGGGAGGGCATTGATAGCGGCAAATGGTGAACTGAATCAGAAGGTTGAAAACATCTTGGAGTCGCTGGGTGCTCTCCAGGGAATGATTTTAAAGCCTGTGAATGTGTGATGCACAGAATCGCATGAGAGAGGAAATTTTTATGCTTCAAGTGATCTGTGCTCATCAGACCTTGATTCAGCGTCCTTGGGAGACTCATTCCTCCAGGAGAAGAGATAAAGCAGAAGGGAGTTCTGGCTTCTCTTAACCCAAACAACTGCTGTTGTACAACAATCTGAACTCTCCAGGGACAGCGTTTTCATGTGACTAACATGGAATTTACCATCTGGCATGAAGAGAGATGAACTCTGTGGACATGTTTATCTATGTTTAGAATACATGGACAGCCGTTGCCTAGGAGACTATTTTTGTTGTGCACCAGTAACTGATACATTCACACTGCACTCACACTGATATCATATGACTGATATACACACACTGGTCTCTCTCTGCTTTGTTAATGTGTGGATCTGTTTGTAACTTGTCTGCTAAGTGTGCATTGAGGGTTTTTTTTTTCTATGTGATCATAATCTTGCTCATTCGAGCGATATTCTGATAACTATGTTTTTTTCTCTCTGCCCAATGTGTCATCCCCTTCCCCTCTCCCTCTTTACCCCCACTGCATTAGGCGCCTGTCGGCTGCCGCGTCATTAGTGTGCGCTTAACATGAGCGCACCTAATGTCAAGTCAAATTCCTCGTATGTGTTAAACATGCTTGGCAATAAAGTTCATTCTGATTCTGATGATGTTTACCATTTCTTAATATGCAGGGAAATACCCAGAAGAGTCAAAATGACTTTTTGGAGAGGAAAGTAAGCTCAAGACTGTGTGTTTTTAAGAGAAGTGTGTTTCGATTTTTTTTTTTTTCCATAATCACCTGACCAATAGACACACGTCAGAAGGTTAAAACTTACAAAAACACATTTTTTCAGTCAGTCAATGACCCCTTTAAAGTGAGAGCATGAACAGGGTCATCAGCGGAACTTCATGACTGAGATTTAACATTTAAATTAAAGTTTCCATGTAGTCACTGACATGTGACATGTGCAATCCCACAGGTGGATCTCCGTATCTAGCAGCAAAAATAAATGAAGCAAAGGATCTGATGGAAGGCCAGGTCAAAAAATAGATGCTGGACTGCTCTCATTTCTGCTGCTGCCTTGACAGACTTGAACCACCGCCAGGATTTTGTAGATAATTGTTCTGAAATAAAGTCATACTGGAACAATAGTAATTGCATTCTCTCATTGACTTGCTGTTAAATTGATGTTTTTTCTACTTAAACTAGGGTTTTCAGATTTACATGACTTTTCTGTTATCTCACATGCATTCAACTCAATATTTTCATGTCTCCTTATGAGCGGTTACTGAATTTAGTCTTTTTTCCCCAGATTATTTAGGGTTTTTTTGTCTTTGTGCAGTTGGGATCTCAAGAATTCCCTTGTGTGCACCACAGCTAATCAATCAACACAATTTAGGAAAGTAAGATCAGCAATAAAAATAAACTACTAGAGATTCAGTGAACATAAAGAGCATGTGCCAAGTTTTCATAAAGGTATTGTAATTATATGAACCAGTTTTTTTTTTTTGTTTTTGTTTTTTTTTTACCTCTGCCAAGGAGGTAGTGTTTTCATGTTGGTTTGTTTTTAGCAGGATTACACAAAAACTACAGGATGAATTTTGATGAAATTTTCACCACAGCTGGTCCTTGGGCCACACAGAGACGAGGACAAAATTGTTGGTACCCCTCTGTTAATGAAAGAAAAACCCACAATGATCACAGAAATAACTTGAATCTGACAAAAGTGGTAATAAATAAAAATTCTATGAAAATTAACCAATGAAAATCAGACAATGCTTTTGAATTCTGGTTCAACAGAATTATTTTTAAAAAACAAACTCATGAAACAGGCCTGGACAAAAATAATGGTACCCTTAATTTAATATTTTGTTGCACAACCTTTTGAGGCAATCACTGCAATCAAACGATTTCTGTAACTGTCAGTGAGACTTCTGCACCTCTCAGCAGGTATTTTGGCCCACTCCTCATGAGCAAACTGCTCCAGTTGTCTCAGGTTTAAAGGGTGCCTTCTCCAGACGGCATGTTTCAGCTCCTTCCACAGATGTTCAATGGGATTTAGATCAGGGCTCATAGAAGGCCACTTTAGAATAGTCCAATGTTTGGCTCTTAGCCATTCTTGGGTGTTTTTAGCTGTGTGTTTTGGGTCATTATCCTGTTGCAAGACCCATGACCTGCGACTGAGACCAAGCTGTCTGACACTGGGCAGCACATTTCTCTCTAGAATACCTTTATAGTCTTGAGATTTCATTGTACACTGCACAGATTCAAGACACCCTGTGCCAGATGCAGCAGAGCAGCCCCAGAACATAACAGAACCTCCTCCATGTTTCAGAGTAGGGACAGTGTTCTTTTCTTGGTATGCTTCATTTTTGCGTCTGTGAACATAAAGCTGATGTGCCTTGCCAAAAGTTCCAGTTTTGTCTCGTCTGTCCATAGGACATTCTCCCAGAAGCTTTGTGGCTTGTCAACATGCAGTTTGGCAAATTCCAGTCTGGCTTTTTTATGATTTGTCTTCAACAGTGGTGTCCTCCTTGGTCGTCTCCCATGAAGTCCACTTTGGCTCAAACAACAACGGATGGTGCGATCTGACACTGATGTACCTTGACCTTGGAGTTCACCATGAATGTGTTTAGAGGTTGTTCTGGGCTCTTTTGTTACCATTCATATTATCTGTCTCTTCCATTTTTCATCAAGTTTCCTCCTGTGGCCATGTCCAGGGAGGTTGGCTACAGTCCTGTGGATCTTAAATTTCCGAATAATATGTGCAACTGTAGTCACAGGAACATCAAGCTGCTTGGAGATGGTCTTATAGCCTTTACCTTTAACATGCTTGTCTATAATTTTCTTTCTAATCTCCTGAGACAACTCTCTCCTTTGCTTCTTCTGGTCCATGTTTAGTGTAGTACACACCATGTCACCAAACAGCACAGTGACTACTTGTCACCCTTTAAATAGTCCGACTGACTGATTACAAGTTTGTAGACACCTGTGATGTTAATTAGAGGACACATCTTGGTTGAACATGTCCCTATGGTCACATTATAAGATAAGATACAGTGGGGCAAAAAAGTATTTAGTCAGCCACCAATTGTGCAAGTTCTCCCACTTAAAAGATGAGAGAGGTCTCCAATTTTCATCATAGGTATACCTCAACTATGAGAGACAAAATGAGGGGAAAAAAATCCAGAAAGTCACATTGAAGGATTTTTAATGAATTAATTGGTAAATTCCTTGGTAAAATAAGTATTTGGTCACCTACAAACAAGATTTCTGGCTCTCGCAGACCTGTAACTTCTTCTTTAAGAGGCTCCTCTGTCCTCCACTCGTTACCTGTATTAATGGCACCTGTTTGAACTCATCAGTATAAAAGACACCTGTCCAGAGACTTCCGGTTATGGCGGCCACGTAGGAAGACGTGTTTCACATGCTCTGCTCCTAAAAATAAAAAGTAGGCTAAAACTCTTAATTAGAACAAAAACCTATCCCAGCATTTAGGCGCGGATATGGTAAAGACCAAGGCTGGGAAATTAGGTGGAGGAAAAAGTAATTCGACAAAACAATCCAAACTAACAGACTTCCACGCTCGTGACGAAGCAGAAAAAACTCCAGAGACTATGGCGGAGGAGGGAGCCAGCGGCGGAGCGGTAACTGCTGAGGAGGGGACGAGTGCGGTGCTCGCAGCCATCAGCTCCATGAGAGCAGACTTTTCGTCTAAATTTGATGGGATTATAGCAGCGATAGAAGGAATGAGAAAGGAAATAAGCGACTGTATGGAATGAGTATCGCAGGCGGAGCTCCGAATTTCAAGCGCTGAAGATGACGTCACCAGCCTACAATCAAAGTTGCAAACACTGGAATTAAAATGGAAACGTCTGGAAGATAACGTCCTGGACTTAGAATCCCGCTCGCAACGGAATAATTTGAGGCTGATGGGTCGAGCGGAAGGACGGGACCCATGTTCCTTTTTGGAAAAGTGGATTCCAGAAGCGCTGGACAACGCGGACCTGCAGTCATCGGTCGTTTTAGAGAGAGCTCACCGAATCGGCCCACCGAGAGATAAGACACCACCGAGGACGCTGATTATGAAGTTCCTCAACTACAGAGACAAGATGACGGTCACCAACGCGGCGCGAGCTAAAGGGGAAATTAAATACCAGGATCAACAGGTGCGGTTCTACCCAGATTTGGCCACAGGAATTCAACAATTAAGGAGGCAGTTCGACCCCGCCCGCAAAGAGCTGCGCAACCTCGGGATTTGTCACGGAGTGATTCATCCGGCAAGACTGCTGGTCACATATAAGGGCAGAACCCACATCTTCAAGACCCCTCAAGAGGCACAGGAGCTCATTAAGCAGATCCAAAAGGAGACTGGTGGGAGCTAAGCATGAACATGACAAAGGTAGAACATTTAAGCATTTGTACAGGCATCTGATTGATCTGAATCGTATAACATGTCTACAAAATACAGATTGTATTATAAAAAAAAAAAAAAAAAAAGCTATGATGTACAAAGTTGCTATAAAACTTTGAAGTTATGTTGAAAAAACTACAGAAGAGAGTTAATGTCATTAAAAATAGTAGTAGAGTCAGGGTGATTGAGAGGAGAAAGAGAGAGTGGTTTGACTGATCCTCGCAGGTGTGGAACAGTCATTAGCTATAACGGGAGATGGAATTTTTTTGATTTTGGGGGGATTACCACGAATGTGGGGAAAGGGAATTTGTTTTTGTGTAGTTTGTAGGATGAATGTTCAACCATCCATGTTTTTGCTTCTCTGTATGAGCATGTTCATATTGCAAGGTAATCTCAAACTCCTTATTGATCATAGATCAAAGTGTTAATCTTAATTTAACTTCATGGAATTGCAGAGGTCTACAAAATCTAAAAAAAACTTAAGTTATGAATAAAATAAAAGACAGATTCAAAAATTGTATTTTTACAAGAAACTCATCTAATAGGAGGATGTAAAAAGAATTAGGAGAAGATGGCAAGGAAATGTGTTCACCTCATCATTTTCATCCCGAGCTAGGGGAGTTATGACTCTCATACATAAAACAGTCCCATTTCAAGTGAAAAATGTAATTGGAGACAAATTAGGAAGATATCTAATCATCCAAGGATCTTTGTTATTAGAAAATATATATCTGGTGAACTCATACGATCCCAATACTGATGATCTCAGTGTACTGTTGAACAATACTAATGTGGGCGGTGTGGGGAGCCTGGAATAACGAAACTGAATTGCATTTAATTCAAGTTTATTTCAAGCAGTCATTCCCACAGTCTGCTCTCATTCTTGAGCAGCGAACAAAGAGGCTAAACCACACCAAAGTTTTCACCTTTATACATTCTCACATCAAGAAATCTCCCTCGCAGGGGAGGTCACACATCTCCATCATAATCCCTTTATTTACATTACTCCCCTCTCTCTCCTCTCTCTCCTCAGAGGTCAGGGAGTCCTTGGTCCACACCCATTGTCTTCTCTCGCTGTCCTCCACAGGTGTCCCAGACTCTCCGTCTCCTTCATCGTGAGGTTAAATCACATATGTGCTGTCAGCATATCTCTCATATGTCCAATATGTGCATGCACAACTACACAACCATATAACCCCCCCCCCCCCCCCCCCAAATGATGAAGAACGGACTATTCCCTAAAATTCAATAACATGCTACTGGCTACTGCACAATCAACATCAACATTCAGTCTGTGCGCCGCCTGGGCTTCAACCGTCTGCCGAATCTGCTGTGAGTTGGCTCCGCCTTGCCTGCGGCGCCTTTCTGCTCTGGCTCTGTTGACTGAGGGAGAGAGTGATTATTTGCCCCCTGCGGGGGCCTGCCTCATCGAGGCGCCCTCGCAACCGGTACAGATTCGTCCTTCATGACAAAAGCAGGTTTTAGTCTGTCAATACTGACTGTCTCTTTTCTGTCTCCAAAATCTAGCACAAATTGCTTATCACCTGCCTCCAGCACTCGAAATGGCCCTTCATACGGTGGTTTGAGTGTTGCTTTTAGGGCTTCGCGCCTGACAAAAACAAACTCAGCATTTTTCAAAGCTTTGGGGACGAAAACTCGTGGAAAAGCGTGATGAACCGGACCTGGGAGCGTGTCTGCTCCTGTGCCAACTAACGGTCCCAGAGCAGGGAGAGGTGGGGGCTCCGGGTGCTCTGGTAAAAACTCGCCTGGCAGCCTAAGAGGTTGTGCGAACACCAGCTCCGCTGGGGAGGCGTCTAAGTCCTCTTTGGGCGCAGAACGCAACCCTAATAAAACCCATGGTAGTTTATTTACCCAATCTGCGTCCGTGAGTGACGCTGTGAGTGCTGCCTTCAAAGACCTATGAAAACGCTCGCATAAACCATTAGCCTGAGGGTGGTAAGTCGTAGTGCGGTGAATTTTGGCTCCCAAGCCGTTGGCCATCGCTGACCACAGCTCAGAGACGAATTGAGGCCCTCTATCGGACGTAATGTCTGACGGAACCCCGAAGCGCGCCACCCAAGCCGTTAAAAAAACGCGAGCCACCTCCGCGGCCGTGGTCGTCGCCAGCGGGACCACTTCCGGCCAACGTGTGGTTTGGTCCACCATTGTCAAAAGATGCGTGAACCCTTGTGATGCCGGTAGGGGGCCCACGAGGTCGACGTGCACGTGGTCGAACCTTCTGGCTGGAATGCGAAACGGTTCTAACGGGGCTCTTGTGTGCTTGTGGATTTTGGCCCGTTGACAGGACATGCAGGCTTTTGCCCATTCCTTCACGTGCTTGCGCAGGCACGGCCAAACAAACTTTTCCGCTACCATTTTCACCGACGCGCGCACCCCCGGGTGCGCCAGCAAGTGGACCGAGTCAAAAACACGGCGGCACCACGCGGCCGGAACCACTGGACGCGGGCGCCCAGTCGAGACATCGCAGATCAGGGGGGGCATACCGGTTTGTAAACACTTGCTCTCCAGCCTTAACCGTGTTGGTCCAGACTGGAGCGCGCGCACGTCTGCGTCCGTCCCCAGGTCCGCTGCCATGGCTGCGTAATCTATACCCACGTGCACCGGGGCTGCGCACGCTACCGCGCCGCTGTCCTGCCTCTGCGCGCGGTGGAGTCGTGACCGCGCGCGAGAGACAATCTGCCACTACATTGAATTTGCCCGCAACGTGCCTAATGTCAGTGGTAAATTCCGAGATCGCGGCCAGCTGCCTCTGCTGCCTGCCTGACCACGGGTCTGAAATTTTGGCCATGGCGTATGTGAGCGGCTTGTGGTCCACAAAAGCGGTGAAGCACCGTCCTTCCAGCCAGAACTGGAAATGACGAATAGCCAAATGCAGCGCCAAACAGTGTCTCTGTCGAACGTGCTGTATTTTCGCTCAGCCGCGCTTAAGGATTTGCTAAAGAAGGCCAACGGCTGCCAAACTCCGGCGACCTGTTGCTCAATAACGGCCCCTGTGGCTAAATCTGAAGCGTCTGTCGTCAGCGCGATACGTGCCGCTGGGTCTGGGTGGGCCAGGAGCGCAGCGTCAGCCAAGGCTTTTTTTACCTCTGTGAACGCGCGCTCCCGCTCCGGAGACCATTCGACCGCATGGGTTGGTTTTTGCTTTTTGAGCGCGGCATATAACGGTTGCATGAGTTGAGCTGCGTGGGGCAGGAATCGGTTATAAAAATTCACCATCCCCAAGAATTCCTGCAGTGATTTGTCCGTTTGTGGCCGGGGAAAATCCGCCACCGCGCGTACTTTATCTGGTAACGGGACCGCTCCCTCTGGGGAGACGCGGTGACCCAAAAAATTGATCTGCTCGACGCCGAACTGGTACTTGGTTGGGTTAATTATTAAGCCGTGCTCTCCCAGCCTCCTAAAAACTGCTGTGAGGTGCTTTTCGTGTTCGTCCTCTGAAGTACTCGCGACCAAAATGTCGTCGAGGTACACAAACACGAAAGGGAGATCGCGTAACACGGCATCCATCATCCGCTGAAACGTTTGCGCCGCCCCTTTGAGACCAAACGGCATGCGTAAAAATTCGAAAAGTCCGAATGGGGTTATTACCGCTGTTTTAGGAATGTCCCCCGGTTGGACTGGGACTTGGTGATAGCCGCGAACCAGATCAATCTTTGAAAAAATGCGCGCCCCCGCCAGGTGCACCGAGAAATCCTGAAAGTGCGGGATGGGATAATGATCGTGCGCCGTAGCATTGTTTAGCCTGCGGTAATCACCGCACGGTCTCCAGGAGCCATCGGCTTTCGGGACCATGTGTAGCAGCGAAGCCCACGGGCTTTTCGACCTACGAACAATGCCCAGCTTCTCTAGGCTGGCGAACTCCTCGCGCGCTATAGCGAGCTTAACTGCATCCACACGCCGAGCCTTTGCAAACACGGGAGGGCCAGATGTAGGATAAAATGCTCCACCCCGGGTTTTTTGCGACCGTCGCTGAAAAGTGGGCACAGTGAGTGCTGGAATTGGGTGAGGAGTGTGTGAACTTACACCTGCTGTAGCGACGTGGGTCTGTACTGGTGGCGGGGGACACTCGAGCTGAACAGGGGAGAGAGTAAAAACTAGCAAACTGTGTGAGCACGAAAAATCCGTGCCCAACATGTTGAAACCACCGCCGCTATTACAAAAGTCCATTATATGTGCGGCCATGTAAGCCATAAAGGCAAGGTCCTTTTCCCGTAGGTGTTGATGCTCGAGCCATTTGCCGCATAGCTCCGCTACCCGCTTGGTCTAGCCACCCCGGTCCGCGTATGTTGGGGTGATGAAGCTCACTTGGGCTCCGGTGTCTATGAGGAACTCTCGTCCGGAGCTCGTATCCGTGATGTAGAGCAGCTTGTTGCCTTCTCCGAGAGTCGAAGCTGCTAGCGACCCTCGGTCTTGCCGTTTCCCGAACTCTTGAAGCTGCAGGGCGGCACGCACCTGCGTGTCCTCTCAGCGAACCTCCGATGGTAAAAGCAGAGATCCTCTCCTCCGCTGCATCGGAGCCGCGCCTCTGCCACCGGACCATTGGCTTCACCTCGTCGCGGCCGTGCTGCCGCCGTCGTCGGCCAGCCTGGGTCTGCCGCCTCTGGCTCCCCGCTGTCTTGGGTCGCTGCTGTGGTTGCCTGCCCGCCGCAGGCGTCCAGAATCCCGTCTGCTTCCTGGGCCAGCTCTCCGAACTCCTCCGGGGTGTGACACTTCTTGCCGGCCAGCGCGCTTCTCGCATGCGTCGGGAGGTTGGAGAGGAAGATGAACTGGAAGAGGAAATCATCGTTGTCTGACCCTCTCAGCTGTATCATATCCTCCATCAGGGCGCTCGGCCTGTGTCCTCCTTGGTCTAGCAAAGATAGGATCCTCCTTGCCCTCACTTCGGCCGAGGGGGTGAAAACTTACGAGGGTGGATTTTAGCTTGTCGTACCTGCCGGTTAGGCGGGTGGTTACTCCACCAAGCTCTACACGCACCGAGCTGTGCGATTATCCAGTTTAAGCGATGACATGGTGGAACTTAGTGTCATCCACCGTTACCCCTAGCGAGCGCGAACTGCGCCTCCGCTTGCAGGAACCACGACCGTGGGTTATCTGCCAGAAGTCAGGCAGCTTGACGGCCACTGCGCTCGCCAGAACCAAACTCTGTGAGTCCGGGACCCTGAGACCTTCTCCGTCATTCTCAACGTCGTCGGTCACCATTTTGGGGAGCCTTGAATAACGAAACTGATTTGCATTTAATTCAAGTTTATTTTCAAGCAATCATTCCCACAGTCTGCTCTCATTCTTGAGCAGCGACAAAGATGCTAAACCACACCAAAGTTTTCACCTTTATACTTCTCACATCAAGAAATCTCCCTCGCAGGGGAGGTCACACATCTCCATCATAATCCCTTTATTTACATTACTCCCCCTCTCTCCTCTCGAGCCTCAGAGGTCAGGGAGTCCTTGGTCCACACCCATTGTTTTCTCTCGCTGTCCTCCACAGGTGTCCCAGACTCTCCGTCTCCTTCATCGTGAGGTTAAATCACATAGTGCTGTCAGCATATCTCTCATATGTCCAACATGTGCATGCACAACTACACAGCCCATAGGCGGCTCCAATAACGGTGCACTGTTAAATCACATTTTCTATGCTGATGATTTCTGTAAGTTTGTCTACTACAGCGATGCAACATCTCCTTTGGAATATGAAAAATTTGTGAAAAAAATGACATCTTGTTCAACTGTACTAAATCTATGTGTATGGCTTTCAAACCGAAGGGTGTCAATACTTCGAATCCTGTTATGCCACTTGTGGTAATAGCTTGAACTTTGTTGAAAAAGTCAATACCTAGGTGTGTTGGATTGAATCTGATAAGACCAATGTTGATTGTAACAGGCAACTCGGGAAACTCTATGCTCAAACAAATTTACTGTTGCGAAATTTCCATAGATGTTCTGATGTTAAATGTATGCTGTTCAAGACCTTCTGTACCTCAATGTATTGCTCGCCTTTATGGTTTAATAGCATGTTGCTGTTAAGAACAAAATCCGCATTGCATATAATAACTCCCTAAGAAGGTTGTTAGATATACCACGTAGGTCGAGTGCAAGCAAGATGTTTGTGTCCTTGAAACATTCCGTCTTTTGGCGAGTTGATTACGAAAGAATGTTTACAGTTTATGAGAAGGTTGCTGGCATGTAACAATCATCTTATATCAGCAATTGTCAACTCGTCACTCACACTTCACTCCAGCATTTGGAAGTGGTGGCGTTCTATTTTATACTGAGTTCAATATTGTATGTTATTGTTGTTACAAGAGCGCCGAGTGACTGCTGATCTGTATATACTTTTATTTATTTTCTACTCGTTTTAGTTCTGCATTTAATATGAACCCTGAGTTTGAAATAAACGTTTGAATTTGAATTTGATGATCAAAACTTCTTCGTTAATTTATTCCTTACTTTATCATCACTTACAGGGCAACATATAATAGCAGGGGATTTTAATTGTACATTGAATCCCAGTATAGATACACTACCGTTCAAAAGTTTGGGGTCACCCAGACAATTATTTTGTTTTCTCCATGAAAAGTCACACTTATTTACCACCATGAGTTGTAAAATGAATAGAAAATATAGTCAAGACATTGACGAGGTTAGAAATAATGATTTGTATTTGAAATAATAATTTTTTCCTTCAAATTTTGCTTTCATCAAAGAATCCTCCATTTGCAGCAATTACAGCATTGCAGACCTAACATGATTGCACAAGGGTTATCTATCATCCATAGCCCTTCTGACGCAATGAGCAAACAACAATGTACCATTAGAAACACTGGAGTGATAGTTGCTGGAAATGGGCCTCTATACACCTATGTAGATATTGCACCAAAAACCAGACATTTGCAGCTATAATAGTCATTTACCACATTAGCAATGTATAGAGTGTATTTCTGATTAGTTTAAAGTTATCTTCATTTAAAAAAAGTGCCTTTCTTTCAAAAATAAGGAAATTTCTAAGTGACCCCAAACTTTTGAACGGTAGTGTAGATCAACAGGACTGGACTGTACGTACAATGGATGCAGGATGGCCATTAATCATTTTATGAAAGAATTGAGATTGCTAGATATAGGGAGAGAAATGAAACCACAAGTCAAAGCCTATTCTTGTTATTCTAATACCTATAAGACATTCTCACGTATTGACTACTTTTTGATCTCCACAGAATTAAGGTCCAAGATTCAAAACTGTTTCTATGATAACATCGTGATGTCTGATCATGCACCCTGCTGTCTAATATATGTAGATAAGAAATGACAAAGGATCCAGGTAGGTGGCATTTTCAGCATAAATGGCTTCAGGATGAGGAATTTGTTAAGTACATAGAAAAACAGATGAGTTCTTTGATATTAATACTACACAAACATCAGCATGTATAAAGTGGGAGGCTTTCAAAGCTTTTATTAGGGGGCGTATTATTAGTTATACAGGTTCAAAATCTAAGAAGACTCGAGAGGAAAGAGTCCAGTTGGAACGTAAAATAAAAATTCTTCAAGAAAACGTGTATGCAGGAAGTAACCCACAGTTAGAGAACGAATTACTGATTCTGAGAGCTGAATATGACAAAAAAAAATCAGCGAATAGAGCTGCCTCGAGTCTTCTAAGATTGAAGCAAACTTTTTATGAACAAGGTGAAAAATCAGGAAAATTATTGGCCTGGCAGATTAAACAATTACAATTTAAAACACCAATTACCAGTATTATAAGCAACGGACAGGCAGTTATAGATCCTTTAGAAATTAATAGTGCCTTTAGAGATTATTATGAAAAACTATATGATACAAAAAATGAAACTGACTTAAAACTAAATGGGTTTTTGGGTGGATTATCTATACCATGTATTCCAAATGAAAACAGGGAGATACTGGAGTCTAAAATTAGTCAAGAAGAAGTTGGGCAAGCTATTGATAATATGAAATCAGGAAAAAGTGCAGGACCAGATGGTCTTCCAGTTGACCTCTATAAAAAATTTAAGAATAAATTAATAAAACCACTTTTGGAAATGGTTTTAGAAGCATTTCAAAATAGTAATTTACCTCCATACATGAGTAATGCCTTAATTATACTGTTGCCAAAACCAGGTAAACCCCCTAATAAATGTGAAAACATGAGACCAATAAGCCTATTAAATGCTGACCTTAAGATAATCTGTAAAATTTTAGCAAGACGACTACAAGAAATTTACCAAATATTATTAATCGAGATCAGAATGGCTTTATAATGGGAAGACAAGGCTTCCATAATGTAAGAAGACTATTTAATATTATTTATTCCAATAAAGAAGCACCGGATACAGCTCTCCTATCATTGGACGCCGAAAAGGCCTTTGATAGGGTCGAATGGCCCTATCTTTTTGAAGTCCTACAAAGGTTTGGACTAGGAAATAAGTTCATAAAATGGGTCCAGATAATATACAATAATGCTACAGCAGAAATCCTAACAAACAGCAATATCTCAAAATCAATAAAAATCAATAGAGGATGTCGACAAGGCTGTCCACTTTCACCTTTATTGTTTACTATGGCAATTGAACCTTTAGCGATGGCAGTACGTTTACATCCACAAATATATGGAATTAAAGTAGGACCAACAGAACATAAAATCTCCCTGTATGCCGATGACATAATTTTGTTTATGTCAAATTTTTAAAAAAATCAATTCCGACCTTGTTAAATTTAATAAAGAACTTTGGGGAAATATCAGGATATAAAATAAATAAAACAAAATTTTCAATATTAATGCTAAATGAGACCCAGAGAAATCACCCAGCTCCTGAGGTAAATCAATTCAATGTTGTAAATCAGTTTAAATATTTAGGAATTCAAATTGTGCCTAAGCTAGAATCAGTCGTCAGTGCCAACTATGAAGCCTTAATGACAGATATTAATGAGTTACTTCAGAGATGGATGTCACTACCAGTGTTGATGATCGGGAGAATTAATATACTTAAAAGTAATATCTTACCAAAAATACTTTATTTCAATACATTCCTTTACCACTACCTTCAGATCTATTCTCAAGAATTAAAAAAAAGTTAGTGGAATTTATATGGAACAATAGGAAGGCTAGATTATGTTTGTCCTTACTATATTTACCATTTGATCGTGGAGGTCTGAAATGTCCAAACTTTATGTTGTATTACTGGTCAGCACAACTGAGGTCTGTGACATATTATTTTTCATCAAATGATCTCCCTCACTGGACTGAAATGGAATCATACAATTTACCTTTACCTCTTCACTTATTCATATACTCAGACTCGGCTAAAAAATTACAGAAACAAGTTAAAAATCCAATTGTAAAGCACATGATCAAAATATGGTGTGAAACCAAAAATATTTAAAAGAACCACACTTATTGTCACAATTTAGCCCAATATGGGGTAATCAATATTTTACACCAGGGAGAGCGGATGCTGTATTTAAAGTATGGAATTTAAAAGGGATTCAAAACATTCAAGACTTATATTTGTCACGTTCAGATAACATAATGTCTTTTGAAGAACTGAGGATCAAACTCAATCTTAATAGAACACATTTTTTTAAATACCTTCAGCTTAGGAATTTTATTCGATCCAATCAAAATAATGCTCTCACCCGACCTACTTATTCATCCTTGGAAAAAATTTTGACGAAAGATAGTAAGAGAAAGGGTATTATTTCAGAGTTTTATAACTCATTGACACTATTCTCAAGTGAAAACTCACAGAAAAGAATGAATTATTGGAAAGAAGACCTGCAAATTGAAATTTCAGAGGAACAATGGGAATTGGCTTGTACAGAAGCTCAAACCAAATTAATAAATGTATGTCTTAAATTGATACATTTTAAATGGTTAATGCGGATGTATGTTACACCAGTGGAGTTAAATAGATATAACAAAAACATACCAGATACATGCACAAAATGGATGGAAAGTAAAGGAACCCTATTTCACTGTTTATGGGAATGTAGAAAAATCAGAATGTTTTGGGAAGAGGTGAGGGTAACAATTGAAAAAATAATTTCAAAACAATTCACACTGAACCCTAAACTGTTTTTGTTGGGTCTGTATCCAGAAAAACATAACTTTAATAAGAGTGAAAGAGCATTTATAGACCTCAGTTTGCTTAATGCCAAAAAATGTATTGCACTGCTGTGGGAAAAGATTCATAGACCAGATGTGACTCAGTGGTTAAGACAGATGTTAAAGTCCTCGGACGGTGACATTTTTTTATTGAACCAATAAATTGATTGTATGAAAATATTCCATTCTGGCCATTCCTGTGATTTAATATGTGTCACCAGCCTCCATAAATGACTTTATTTGGTAATAGCCCATCTTTCACTTAGTGATGCTGCAGTACCGCCATCTGTCGATAGGGGCAGGCAGCAGTGACGTCAGCTCAGGAAGAAGTGAGGGTGATATTGCCTGCCTGTGCTGTGAGCCTCATCAGAGAAACATTCCCATCGTATCACTACAAGGGATTTTGCCTACCAAGATTAGATTTGTGAAAAATGATATTTAAATAAAGTTTTGTAAAATCATATATTGAGTTTATTAATGTTCATGTCAATTTTATGATTCTAATATTTCAGCATTCATCAAAGTCGCATGTCATATACATTTGAATAATTTTTCTACCATTTTATGGTATAAAATTCGGGTTCAATTCGGCACTCAATGTGGTGGGAACTCTGGCTTGTACAGAGTGCCACTGCTCCCATAAGTGGGTTGGATCAACCAAGGTTTTGTTGAACAGAGTATTCATCAGATCATCCACATATTCTGAAAAAAAAATATATTCAATAAAAATTAGACATCCATTTGACTACAGTATGAAATACAAATTTGACCCAAATTAACATAATTTGATAAAAGCTATGAAATGTGAAAGCTGAATGAAGACCAACCCTCCACCCACTGTAAATATCATATACAAGCCTAGAAAATGATACTAATATTTCTTATACTCACGGAAAGTTGGATTAACTTTCTTTGCTTGCAGTTTATATCCGCCTTTTTTGAATTTTGGGTACCTGATGATGAAGACCGGCTCACCATCACGATTCTGTGCCTGCTTGCGGCCTGCATTTTCATTAAAGTGCATTGCAGCTAAACAAAGTCTGTAATTAGAATATTATCACAATGATTTATTTTTGGACATATAAGTGATCTATCAGCAGAAACTCTATGTAATTGGCACTGTTATTGTCATGACGGCCATTGGGCCATCATCCCGCTCATCAGCTCCAGCCGCGCACAGACCAACAGGTGTTAATCAGCGGCTCTTAAAAGCCAGCGTCATTGACAGCCCGGCACGGAGTCGTCTGTCTTCCTCGACTGAGTATGAGCCAGAGCTTCGTTTCACAGCCAAGTCAAGAACGCCACGACAAGACCTACCACGTAAGAAGACTATTTGCTTTTCTACGCCTAATCTTTACCCCTGTGCACAGGTGGACCTCCCAGGCGGCGGACCGGTATCTCCAACGGATGGAGAATTACCCTCTCCCTTCCGGAGCTCCTCCTGGCCTTCGCTAATTCAGGAATTCTCTCCACTGCAGCTGCAGGTACTGTCACTCCCTCAGTCACAGGAGTCATTGTCACCACGGTTACGGACATTATCACTGTCACGGCTACGGGAACAGTCAACGTCACAGCTGTCAGTGCAGTCACTGCTCTCGCCACGAACTCCACCACGGTTACTGGAGTTATCACCGTCACAGCTTCAAGCACCAGAACCACCACAGCTCACGGACATCAGGGAACAGCCAGATACAGTCAGAGACAACCTCAAGTAAGCTGCACACCTGCACTTGTCCTTTTGTGCTGAACAGCCTTAACGGTTTCTGCTTGTGTGTTCTAGGGTTGCCAGGTCGTCTTCTGTATCGCTCAGCTCCGGTGACCAAGCTGCTATATCTGCACTCACACTTGCACTACACTCCCTCACACTTGACAATAAAGAATAACTATTTTGTATCTGTCTGTGTCTGTCTCTTGGGTCCTGAAACATGTCAGTTATTATAATTGCATTTCATATTTTTGGTCACATATTGCATCTCCTCACCTTGTCAACATTCCAAGGAATGAGAAGTGTACACTCTTTGGTGCAAAATGAATAATCAGACTGTGGAAAGCCTCCACATTTGAAGTTTGCTGCCCTGGACTCAGCTTTCGCACATCCCTGAGGACCCGTGTTTTGTTGATCATATCAACAGCTTTTTCACAGCCCTTTGTGCCTGAAATAAATAAATTGTAGGTGTGAGATGTCACCAAAAATGATGAAAATCAATGGGATAATTTTTATATATATATATATAATACATGCACTGTTGTTTCATTGTGTGAAACTGTTTTTTGTGTTAGGTTGCAGTCTCTCAGGAGCTGGGGGATCGTATGTAGTGCTCCCATCTTTGTACTTGGGTTGATGCGCAGGCAGCAGAGCAGCGCGCCGTTCAGCCGGAAAAAAGCAGAGGACAAGGGTAACGGGCACCACACCGAGACAGGGATAATCGGTGATAATGTTGCTTACTTGCAGGGACAGGTGGCTGGCGTTGGCAGGTGATGAGCCCGGGAGACAGCGTCCTGCAGGTGGGCTAAATAGCCCGCTGCTGACGAGGCGCAGGTGTGCGCGCAGCTGAAGCCGCTAATGAGCGGCGAGTCGTGACACAAATTGCATCTTATTCTCGAAATTGCTGTCAACAAAATGTCTACTGCACATGTTGGGTGATTTACCGACATCATTCCAATTTTTTCGCGTTTTCTGAACGAATTTCACCCATGCCGTTCTGATTTTCCCAGGGACGGGAAATTCAAAAACACTCACCGCATGCTCCTCTGGTATACCGTCGCACCCGTAGACAACACAACGCCAAACCATAATTAATTCGATTACTGAAATCCTAATCTTAATAAATAATCTATTTGTAATCCACAAGTACTCCGAGAAATATCCGTAATCGCCGATTTTAAAACGTAAACAACAAGCAATGTCTGCCGAGCGTGTGCGTGTCGCTTCCTGAAATGACGTCACACAGTCAGTGGCCATCTTAGCCGCTGATCGCTTGGCTGAGTCAGACAGCTCTCAAGGACAGCATACTTCAAGAGCGCATTGTCACCTTATGCGACATTTGTTGACACCAAAACATGTGCGGTTCAAATTAGCTCGTCTCACACAAAAAGTTAAGATATGATTTAGCGATATTGAATTGTCGTCTGGCCGACGCCTTTAACAAACCTTCCACTAGAAAGAGTAACATACATACTGAAATCAAAGGAAAATGTGTTTGAGAATATATGGAGACCTTTCATTGATTATGTAAAGAAATTAAACATAACTTCTGAAGAAGAAGGTGAATGATGTGTGTGGACCTTGCAAAGTCCTAATTGGTGAATGTATAATATGTATACTTATGTAATAGATTACCTAGACCAGGGGTCACCAACCTTTTTGAAACCAAGAGCTACTTCATGGGTATCGAGTCATGTGAAGGGCACCAGCTTGACACACTCCTCTAAAATAACAAATTGTGTGTGTGTGTGTATATATATATATTATCAATAACTTAGAGTGGGTAACAGACAAGATCAATATTCAACACTTTATTTTTATTAATCTCAGCAATTGTTCAGATGATCACTTCTACATTAAAAAAATGTCGTTTTCACCAGTCCCTTTTAACCATAAAAAACTAAACCCTGTTAATTCATGAACTATGTTGAACCATGTTTGAAAAAGTTATGCAACATTTAAGAAAAATCAACTTTCATATTAAATAAATCTTATCACATTTTTAACTGAACAAATCTGCTGCAATTCTGCTCAAAATCTGTTACATTTAATAAACACACTTTTGTGTGTTCTTCTTCACTGGAATTATATCCATACAGTTCTTGCCAAGAATCATGCTTGAGAAGAAGCTAAACAGCACTGAGAGTGCTTATATGCACGGTGGCACCGCGGCAGCACAATTTACCCTCGGCCGGGGGATCGTGGGTTCGATCCCTGCTCCCGGCCAACAGTGATCTGTGTGGAGTTTGCATGTTCACCCCGTGTTTGCGTGGGTTTACTCCGAGATTTCTCCGGTTTCCTTCCACATGCCAAAAACATGCAGGTTAGGGAGTTAAGGGGCGCTTGCGCACACAGCAACCGGTAGCTGGTGGCTTGTCACCGGACTGCAGAAGAAATCTACCTTCCGTCAAAAAAAAAAAAAAACAGTGGGCAGCAGTGGGCCACAGTCGCCCCGCAAATTAAACACACGCAGCTTCCTTTCACGGTAGTAAAAAAGAACTCTTCCTCCCGCTCACTTTGAAAATGATAAATTTTCTGTCTTTTTTTGGGGGGAAAAAGAACTGTGTAGGAAACTGCACTCCGCCCACCATCTTCACTGCCCGCTAGCTTACTCTCCACAAGCGCGAAGGTTTTGTTATGTGCACAATACTGACCTTTGAACTAGGTCAGAGTTCACATTAACTTTACGTGTAATAAACATATTTTCATTTTTTATTTTTAAGACATTGTCATTTTAAAATCTATATAAATGCAAGTGTGATTTTAAAAAATAGCGGCAGAAAAAATTACATCTTAGACGCAGCTCACTTGCAAGTTGTGCTATTTTTAGAACAGGCCTGCGGGCGACTCATGTGGTCCCTGCGGGCGACATGGTACCCGCGGGCACCGCGTTGGTGACCCCTGACCTAGACTAAACAGGAGCATTGTTGATGACTTGCCTTTGTTAGTGGTTGTTGGTGTTTTTAGTACATTTTTTTTGTTGTAGTTAGTGTTTTGTTTTTTGTTTTTAATTACTTTAGTGTTTGATTTTTTTTTTTTTTTTTTTTTTTTTTTTTTACAAACATGGCACAAACAAAGGTTCAATAAAAAATATTGTGGAAAAAAAAAAAAAAGACACCTGTCCACAACCTCAAACAGTCACACTCCAAACTCCACTATGGCCAAGACCAAAGAGCTGTCAAAGGACACCAGAAACAAAATTGTAGACCTGCACCAGGCTGGTCTACAATTTTCCACCATAATTTGCTATTTGCAAATTATGGTGGAAAATAAGTATTTGGTCACCTACAAACAAGCAAGATTTCTGGCTCTCACAGACCTGTAGCTTCTTCTTTAAGAGGCTCCTCTGTCCTCCACTTGTTGCCTGTATTAATGGCACCTGTTTGAACTCGTTATCAGTATAAAAGACACCTGTGTAGAAGATGTGCTCAAATGATGAGGCTGAGTTTAGTCGTAAACCAGCTTTATTGACAGAACACAGCTTCTAGCATTCTCAAAGCAGGAAAGAGAAAGAATCATATCTCATCACCCTTTTATATCTTTCCAGCATCAGAATTCAAGTCACATGGTGTTTTCAGTAAACATACAGTCACAAAGCATCCCTTTGAATCTTCACCATTGTCTCTCATTTCCTGATGAACCGGAATTCTCTCCGGGGCATCTTCTGTGGGACAAAGAGACAAATCTCACACCTCCTTGTTATCTTCTGCAGATTCGAGTCCTTTGTCCTTGCAGACGTGACACCCTCAATACACATGCAGTCCTGTCTCTGTGGAAACGTGAGCCCACAATGTGTGTCGCCCACACCTGTCCACAACCTCAAACAGTCAGACTCCAAACTCCACTGTGGCCAAGACCAAAGAGCTGTCAAAGGACACCAGAAACAAAATTGTAGACCTGCACCAGGCTGGGAAGACTGAATCTGCAATAGGTAAGCAGCTTGGTGTGAAGAAATCAACTGTGGGAGCAATTATTAGAAAATGGAAGACATACAAGACCACTGATAATCTCCCTCGATCTGGGGCTCCACGCAAGAGCTCACCCCGTGGGGTCAAAATGATCACGAGAACGGTGAGCAGAAATCCCAGAACAACACGGGGGGGACCTAGTGAATGACCTGCAGAGAGCTGGGACCAAAGTAACAAAGGCTACCATCAGTAACACACTACGCCGCCAGGGACTCAAATCCTGCAGTGCTAGACGTGTTCCCCTGCTTAAGCCAGTACGTGTCCAGGCCCATCTGAAGTTAGAGAGCATTTGGATGATCCAGAAGAGGATTGGGAGAATGTCATATGGTCAGATAAAACCAAAATAGAACTTTATTGTAAAAACTCAACTTGTCGTATTTGGAGGAGAAAGAACACCATACCTACTGTGAAGCGTGGGGGTGGAAACATCATGCTTTGGGGCTGTTTTTCTGCAAAGGGACCAGGACGACTGATCCGTGTAAAGGAAAGAATGAATGGGGCCATGTATCGTGAGATTTTGAGTGAAAACCTCCTTCCATCAGCAAGGGCGTTGAAGATGAAACGTGGCTGGGTCTTTCAGCATGACAATGATCCCAAACACACCGCCCGGGCAACGAAGGAGTGGCTTCGTAAGAAGTATTTCAAGGTCCTGGAGTGGCCTAGCCAGTCTCCAGATCTCAACCCCATAGAAAATCTTTGGAGGGAGTTGAAAGTCCGTGTTGCCCAGCGACAGCCCCAAAACATCACTGCTCTAGGAGATCTGTATGGAGGAATGGGCCAAAATACCAGCAACAGTGTGTGAAAACCTTGTAAAGACTTACAGAAAACGTTTGACCTCTGTCATTGCCAACAAAGGGTATATAACAAAGTATTGAGATGAACTTTTGTTACTGACCAAATACTTTATTTTACCGAAGAATTTACCAATTAATTCATTAAAAATCCTTCAATGTGATTTTCTGGATTTTTTTTTTTTTCATTTTGTCTCTCATAGTTGAGGTATACCTATGATGAAAATTGGAGACCTCTCTCATCTTTTAAGTGGGAGAACTTGCACAATTGGTGGCTGACTAAATACTTTTTTGCCCCACTGTAAGCCTTTATTAGTCCCACAATGGGGAAATTCCAGGACTGCAACAGCACAGGGATAGCAACACTCAGAGCAATAATTAAGAAGATACGAAAAATATAAATAAGAGCAGTGGATATACATACGTACACATAAATATATAAACACACACAGTGCGGAGCATTGTAGCAAGATGGAATAAACAGCATAACCGTCTACTTAGTTATCCTACATAGTATGAATATGTACCCATACATATTGTCACCCTCCGTAGCGACTGATATTGTCCTAGTTGTACACTGGAGGGGACCATTTGTGTAAGTCTGTTGCGTCTTTTGCATTCAATACTACTAGGTCGTCACGTTTTCTTGCCATCTCTGCGAGCAGCCCTGCTTAGGTTATACAGTCTGACAGCCGTAGGTAGGAAGGACCTGCAAAACCTCTCGGTTGCGCACCTAGGATGATGCAGTCTACTGCTAAATGAGCTCCTCAGTGCGTTCAATATGTCCTGCATAGGGTGGGACTCGGACTCCAGCAGAGATGACAGTTTAGCCACCATCCTTCTCTCTCCTATCTCCTCCACTGGGTCAAGGCGTTTCCCCAGGACAGATCTAGCTTTCTTGATCAGTTTGTTCAGTCTCTTCCTATCGGCTGCTGTAATGCCATTGCCCCAGCAGACCACTCCAAAAGTGATGGCTGATGCCACCACTGTGTCGTAGAATGTCTTCAGCAGCGCCCCTTGTACACCAAAAGACCCGAGTCTCCTCAGCAGGAACAGCCTGTGCTGTCCCTTCTTGAAGAGTGCATCGGTATTGTGTGACCAGTCTAGTTTATTGTTCAGATTAACACCAAGGTGTGGAGAGTGTAAATAACGAGACTGATTTATGCAGCAGACCATTTTATTCACTCTCACATCAGTCACACACAGAAAAGCATGTCTCAATACACCATGGGTTCTCCTTTTATACCAACCGCCCATCTCACATCTGCATGACATCTCACATCACAATACATTCATCCCTTCTCCCCCCAACTCCTTCTTCCTGCTACCCCACCATAATCTCCATAGCTATTGTCCTTCTCTGTTTACCCTCTGCATCCAGTCTGAGATGATTAACCCAGTCTCTACACCGCCCCCCCAGAATCTCAGACAGAGTTTCAGTCCTCACGTCCTTTGGGCTTCAGTCTCCTCCCATTTCTGCTGTAACGGGGGCTTACCGCCTCCGCGGCGCTGCTGTGCCGGCGGGGGGCTCCTGGGGGTGTGTCCGTCTGCGGGTGGGCCATGGCGAGGGGGGTGAAACCTTCGACTTGCCCGTGTGGCTGCTCTGATGAATCGTTTACCTGGAGAGTTCTCAGTGGGGGTCTTCCGCGCGGAGGGGCCTGAGCCAACAGCACTTGCTCGTCCGCCACCACAAAGGCTGGCTTAAGTCTGTCTATGCATATTTTCTCCTGACGACCCCCCAAGTCTAACAAAAAATGTTTGTACCCTGGTTCCAGCACTCTTAATGGGCCATCGTAGGGTGGGCACAATGGAGGGCGGTGGGCATCGTGCCTGACAAACACGAACGCAGCATTCTTCAAGGTTTTTGGCACAAAAGCGCGTGGAAAACAGTGGTGGGCCAGGCCCGGCAGTGTGCCTGTGTTTGCACTATGCTGCAAACGCTGAGACGGGCAGCTGTCCAGCGCGAGATTATCTGTCAAAAATTCCCCGGGCAGCCGCAGTGGCTGAGAAAAAACAAGCTCCGCCGGGGAAGCCTCCAAATCCTCTTTTGGTGCGGAACGCAACCCCAATAAAACCCACGGCAACCGGTCTAGCCAATTTGCATCCGTCAGCGAAGCCCTGAGCACTGCTTTCAGCGACCTATGAAAACGGTCGCATAACCCATTGGCCTGTGGGTTGTACGCGGTTGTGCGATGAATTGCAACACTCAGGCTATAGGCCATTGCGGACCAGAGGTCTGAAACAAACTGAGGGCCCCTATCTGACATGAAGTCCGACGAGATTCCAAAACGTGCCACCCATGTCGTCAAAAAAGCGCGCGCCACATCTGTGGACATGGTTGCCGCCAGCGGGACTGCTTCTGGTCAGTGTGTGGTGCGGTCCACCACAGTCAGAAGGTGCGTGCACCCCTGTGATGGCGGGAGGGGGCCCACGAGGTCCACGTGAACATGGTCAAACCTCTTAGCCGGGATACGAAACGGCTCCAAAGGAGCCTTCGTGTGTCTGTGTACTTTGGCTCGTTGGCACGCTACGCAGGCTGCAGCCCACTCTTTCACTTGTTTGCGCAGACCTGGCCACCCGAACTTCGCTCCCACCATTTTGACTGACGCGCGCACCCCTGGGTGCGCCAGAGCGTGAACTGACTCAAACACACGGCGGCGCCAAGCGACTGGGACCACCGGGCGCGGGCGTCCCGTGGAGGTCCAGACTGGAGCGCGCACACGTCCGTATCGCCAATCTGCTCTGCGGCCATGGCTGTATAATCTATCCCCACGCAGACCGGGGCCACTACTGCATGCGAGAGGCAGTCCGCCACCGCATTCAGTTTACCCGACACATGCTGAACATCGGTCGTAAACTCCAAGATTGCGGCCAGCTGTCTCTGCTGCCAGCCCGACCATGGTTCCGAAACCTTGGCCATCGCGAACGTTAGCGGCTTGTGGTCCAAGAACGCAGTGAAGTGGCGTATGGCCAGGTGGAGAGCCAGAAACTCTCTGTCGAACACGCTGTATTTACACTCACTGTCGCGCAAAGCCCTGCTGAAAAAAGCGAGCGGCTGCCAGGAACCGGCGACACGTTGCTCCATGACGGCCCCTATGGCCACGTCCAAGGCGTCGGTAGTGAGCGCTATCCGGGCCGCCGGGTCCGGGTGCGCCAACAGTGCAGCGTTTGCCAGGGCTGTTTTAGCCTCGGAGAACGCCTGCTCTCGCTCCGGAGTCCATTCGACTCTGTCCGTGGGTTTCCGTTTCTTGAGCGCAGCATATAATGACTACATGAGTTGAGCCGCGCGGGAGAGGAACCGGTTATAAAAGTTAACCATCCCCAAAAATTCTTGCAGCGCCCTGACCGTCTGAGGCCGGGGAAAATTCACCACAGCGCGCACTTTGACAGGCAAGGGTATCGCTCCCTCCGGTGAGACGCGGTGCCCCAAAAAATCAATCCCCGTCAGGCCAAACTGGCATTTCGCCGGGTTGATTATTAACCCGTGCTCCTCCAACCTCCGGAAAACCGTGCTGAGGTGGGTTACGTGTTCGTCCTCGGACGCACTGGCCACCAGGATATCATCCAGGTAGACGAACACAAACGGGAGATCGCGCAGCACCGCAACCATCATGCGTTGGAATGTCTGTGCCGCTCCTTTTAATCCAAAGGGCATGCATAAAAACTCAAAACAAGCCAAACGGAGTTATTACTATTATTATTGCTCCGGCGAGGTGAACGGAAAAATCCTGAATATGGGGAATCGGGTAGCGGTCATGCGCTGTGGCGTTATTCAATCTGCGGAAATCTCCGCACGGTCACCACGATCCCTCGGCCTTAGGGACCATGTGTAGCGGGGATGCCCATGGGCTGTTTGATCGCCTGATGATGCCCAACCTTTCCAGGTTGGCAAACACCTCACGTGCTATGGCCAGTTTAGCTGCGTCCAAGCGCCGAGGTCGTGCGAAAACGGGCGGCCCGGTGGTGGTCATAAAGTGCTCCACCCTGTGTTTAGCGATGGCCGCCGAAAACGTCGGGACCGTTGAGTGCTGGGAACTGAGTAAGCAAGTGTGTGGAACTTACCGCCTGGAGCTGTGACGTTGGCTTGTGTTATTAGCCTGGCCCCTCGAGCTGTACAGGGGAGAGAATCAAAAGACATTGCGTTAACTATTGCAATGCACTAGTGCATCAACTAGGCGGCTGTTAGCAACATCGACTAGTAACCCTTGTGCATGCAGAAAGTCAGCTCCCAGGATTGGGAAACTCAGTGCCGCTATGACAAAAGTCCACTCGTACATACGGCCGTGTAGGGATAAAGTCAGTGTTCTCTCACCAAAAGTCTCAATGCCCGAGCCGTTTACTGCTACCAGCCCGGGGCCGCTAGGTCCTGCTAGCCAGTCGGCGTAGGATGGCAGGATGATGCTCCTCTGGGCTCAGGTGTCTACGAGGAACCGTCTCCCCGAGCGCAAGTCCGTCACGTAGAGCAGCTTGTTCTCTTCACCGGCGGTCGCAGCTGCTACCGACTGCCGGCCTTGGCGTTTCCCGAGCGCTTGAATTGGCACGGTGGCGCACATCTGTGTGCGTTCTCTCCAAAGCGGCGGTGGTAGAAGCAGAGCGTGTCTCTCTGGCGCTTCCTGGCCTCCGCTGCCGTCGGCGACTCCTCTCGTCCGCTGGTCGTCTCGCTGGGTTCCGACGCCGCCGCGTTTACTGTGAGGGCTCTGGTGGTGAGGATGATCCCATCTGCCTCCTGGGCTAGCGCACGGTAGTCACGCGCAGCCAGCAACGGCGAATTGGCAAGAACCGCTCTCGCCTCTGTTGGGAGGTTCCGGAGGAAAAGGTGGGCAAACAGAAAATGCCCGTCATCCGTGCCCATTAACACCAACATCTTCTCCATCAGTTCGACCGCCGAACCATCTCCTAACTCGGAGCGCCTCAGGAGCCTCTCTGCTCTCTCACAGTCCGAGAACGTGCAGCGCTGGGTCAGCGCGGCCTTGAGAGTCCCGTATTTGTCGTGGGCTGGAGGCTGTTGGAGCAGGCTCACTACTTGCTGGGACATGCGAGCGTTCAGTGCAGCGGCCACATAGTAATATTTGGTCTCGTCTGCCATTATTCCCCGGAGGGCGAACTGAGCCTCGGTGTGGTGGAACCAAGACCGCGGGTCGTGCAGCCAAAAGTCCGGTAGTTTGACCGAAACAGCGCACGCGTTGCTGGGGGTTCCCGTCCGGGCCGAATCCGGGGTTCTTGCCTCGTGTTCCATAATTCGTCAAGGGGTCACCAGTGTGGAGAGTGTAAATAACGAGACTGATTTATGCAGCAGACCATTTTATTCACTCTCACATCAGTCACACACAGAAAAGCATGTCTCAATACACCATGGGTTCTCCTTTTATACCAACCGCCCATCTCACATCTGCATGACCTTTCACATCACAATACATTCATCCCTTCTCCCCCCAACTCCTTCTTCCTGCTACCCCACCATAATCTCCATAGCTATTGTCCTTCTCTGTTTACCTTCTGCATCCAGTCTGAGATGATTAACCCAGTCTCTACAAAGGTACTTGTAGGATGTCACCATCTCAATGTCTGTTCCCTGGATGTTTACTGGTGCTGTGAGGGGTTGTCCTTGCCTGCGGCAGTCCACCACCAGCTCCTTAGTTTTCCTCACGTTGATCTGGAGGCAGTTCCGATGGCACCAGTCCACGAAGTCCTGGATAAGTCCTCTCTACTCAGCTTCATCTCCGTTGGAGATGAGGCCGACGATCGCAGAGTCGTCAGAGAACTTCTGTAGATGGCAGTGTGTTGTGTTGTGTGAGAAGTCCGCAGTATAAAGGGTGAACAGGAAGGGAGCCAAAACCATTCCCTGGGGGGCCCCCGTGCTACCGATGATCGTGTCAGACACACAATCTCGGGTTCTCACAAACTGTGGCCGGTTAGTGAGGTAGTCCAGGATCCATGATGACAGGTGCTGGTCCACCCCTGTGCACAGCAGCTTGTCCCTCAGGATCATCGGTTGGATGATGTTGAAAGCACTGGAGAAGTCAAAGAACATGATCCTCACTACACCAATGTCATGCTGGTAGGCGAACTGGAGTGGGTCCATCGCTGGTCCCACCAGGGGGCGGAGATGAGCAAGGAGCAGTCTCTCCAGGGTCTTCATCATGTGGGACGTCAGGGCCACTGGTCTGTAGCTGTTCAGATCTTTGGGGTGGGAAGTCTTTGGTACAAGTACCACACAAGATGTTTTCCACAACTGTGGTACCCTCCCCAGCTTCAGGCTCAGGTTGAAGATGTGCTCCACAATCCCACATAGCTGGTCTGCACAGGACTTGAGGAGCTTCGCGCTGATGCTGTCCGGTCCCGAGGCCTTCCTTGCCTTGATCTTCCTCAGCTCCATCCTCACCTGGGTCTTAGTGAGGGTCAGGTTGGGGGGCTGTGTGCTAGGAGTGGGGTGTGGACAGCAGGTCTCGATGACTTTAGAGGCAGCAGTGGTTGTTGTGCAGTCAGGGGGGAGGGCGATTGGTCAAACCTATTAAAAAACAGGTTCAGATTGTTCGCCCACTCCCTGCCCCCTGTGGCCTGGGAGGAGGTATTCTGGAGCCCAGAGATGGTTTTAAGGTTTCTCCAGACCCCGCCGATGTCACTCTGTTGCAGCTTGTCCTCCATCTTCTTCCTGAACCTGTCCTTGCCTTCTCTGATCTTCCTCCTCAGCTCCCTCTGTACGGACTTCAGCATCTCCCTGTTGTCCCACCTGAAGATTCTCTCCTTCTCTCTCAGAAGTGTTTTTATCTCAGGGTTGATCCAGGGTTTGTTGTTCGAGCAACACCGTATGGTCTTGGTGGGTACGGTGTTGTCCACACAGAAGCCGATGTAGTCCATGACGGTGTGAGTGAGGCCGTCGATGTCCTCATCATGTGGATCGCAGAGCTGCTCCCAGGCAGTGATTTCAAAACAGTCCTTTAGTGCATCCATTGCCTCCTCAGACCATAACTTCACCGTGCGCAGGCCTGTTTCATGAGTTTGTTTTTTAAAATAATTCTGTTGAACCACAATTCAAAAGCATTGTCTGATTTTCATTGGTTAATTTTCATAGAATTTTTATTTATTACTACTTTTGTGAGATTCAAGTTATTTCTGTGACCATTGTGGGTTTTTATTTCATTAACAGAGGGGTACCAACAATTTTGTCCATGTCTGTATGAACCCATTCAATTTTGGAGGTGATCCGGGTCAGGGTGCAGATTCTGGATCACTTTTTCCTTTCTGTAACGTTGCGAGTTAAACTGGATTGATGCTACACCTCTGTGCTGCATGTCTCCTCGACTGGAAGGACTTCAGTGGTTTAAATTTTGTCATCTCCAGTCGTAGAGCCCCTCCCCTCCGCGTCTGAACGCATGCAGCCCAATTTTGTGACCGCGTTTCACAGGCGCACTTACTATGCATCTGCAAAATTAAAGAGTCTGTGACATAATTCAACTAAGACATCATTAGGAAGAAGAACTACTGTTTTTATTCTGTGTAGACAAAAAAATTCCATAAAATTTTGTTTCCATATACTACTATAAATTACATCATGATGCAGATGATTGCGATGTTCGTTTGTCAAAATTGGGTCAAACGGCGCCGCCATTTTGTAACGTAATGAGGTGAACCAAAGATGTAAACAAGCATGGCTGAGTACACTGAAGCGGAGGAAGTTGTGAGCGATTTCAGCGAAAATTTGAGCGATTTGTCGATAGTTTTTGAGGAAGAAGCAGGACCTAGTGATGAAGAGCGAGTTGGTTCTAATGAAGGACTGCAACCCTATTTATTTGAACCACATCGTCCAGAAAGCGAAGATGACTCACACATTTCAGAGGATGAAGGGTCCGACATGAAGGGTTAGAGATGGACATCGGTCGCCTCCAAAACACTGAATGGTAATATACAGATAGATCTAAATTTCCCTCGATCGGGGAAATTTAAAAAAAAAAAAAAAAGCTCAGATATTCAATTTCGGTAGGCAATGACATTTATAAAAATCAAAACTGAAAAAAGTAATATAACGTTTTTTTAGCACAAAGTCGTTCCATTTGGAGTAAAGTCAACACTCGACTTTAAAATTCATAGGGGAGGATTTTACTTTGGGCATCAAAAATAATAAAATCACGATCGCCTTATGTGGGGAAAAAAAAAAAAAAAATCAATTACACAAACCGGGCGAGTTTTGACACTGTTGCTTCTCTGTGCTGTTTTGATATGTTGATGTCGTCTTGAGCTGTGGGTATTCATTTGAAAACCGTAGGTATGGCAATCGGTTTTAGAACCCGTTTGTAATGAATCCTAAAGATTCCCGTATAGCAGGCGCCTCCTCAAAACTGTTTGCAGTGAAATGATCGCTACAGAGTACAGAAGATGGTGTTGGTTGCCATTTGTACCTTGTTATCTGTACTTGCTTTGCCCATTTTTTTTTTAAGAAGATCTGGATCTTTTGGGAATGAGAACAGGCTTATACGTTCACTGGAGCAATTAGAACATCCAGCCACCACACAACGTTTCAGTATTTCTTCGCTGATACAGAAGCTAAACAGCTTGTTTACATTGATGGCATACGGAGCAGCTGAGAGGAACTTCACCTCATGACGTCATATCCGGAAACGAGTCGAGTCTCAGGATATCGCGTTAGTGCAACACGGCGCTAAATTTGAATTCACTTGGAAATATTTTTCCACTTATTTAGCGTTCTAAGTCAAAAGAATCAACTATGTGGACAATTGAAGATAAATTCAAACTGAATATGATCCATAGTTCCTAAATCGTTTCACATTCACTTTAAACCTCCCGTCCAAATGGTGGCATCACTCATACATTAAAAAAAAAAAAAAAAAAAAAAAAAAGGCTAAGAGGAAGCAGACGAAGAGTTTTCCCATTCCATGCCTGGTTCTCATTCAGTGGTCGCACACTACTTTGTCTTTTTTTTTTTTTTGGCTTCGTTTTCCACCAAAAACGTTAAACACAAGACCACCTCTTCTCGACTACATGCAGTTGCAATTGTTGCTCAAACATGCATGGTTCTTGCTTTTCCTCTGTTTTGTATAGCCAGTGAAAAAAACTAGCCCATCTGCACATTGGCGCTACCTTTTGAGCTGGTGTGAAACTGCAGATGATGTTTATGCGCATGTGTCAAACACCTGGCCTTGGAGACGCAAAAAAGAAGCATATACAGTGCATCCAGAAAGTATTCACAGCGCTTCACTTTTTCCACATTTTGTTATGTTACAGCCTTATTCCAAAAGGGATTAAATTCATTTTTCCCTCAAAATTCTACACACAATACCCCATAATGACAATGTGAAAACAGTTTTTTTTTTTTTTTGGAGATTTTTGCAAATTAAAAATAAAAAATTAAGAAATCTTATGTACATAAGTATTTGCAGCCTTTGCTCAATACTTTGTTGATGCACCTTTGGCAGCAATTACAGCCTCAAGTCTTTTTGAATATGATGTCATAAGCTTGGCACACCTATCTTTGGACATTTTGGGCCATTCCTCTTTGCAGTGCCTCTCAAGCTCCATCAGGTTGGATGGGAAGCATCGGTGCACAGCCATTTTCAGATCTCTTCAGAGATGTTCAGTTGGATTCAAGTCTGGGCTCTGGCTGGGCCACTCAAGGACATTCACAGAGTTGTCCTGAAGCCACTCCTTTGATATCTTGGCTGTGTGCTTAGGGTCATTGTCCTGCTGAAAGATGAACCGTCACCCCAGCCTGAGGTCAAGAGTGCTCTGGAGGAGGTTTTCATCCAGGATGTCTCTGTACATTGCCGCATTCATTTTTCCCTCTATCCTGACTAGTCTCCCAGTTCCTACCGCTGAAAAATATCCCCACAGCATGATGCTGCCACCACCATTGGCTTGGTGATGAGTGACGCCTGGCATTCACGCCAAAGAGTTCAATCTTTGTCTCATCAGACCAGAGAATTTTGTTTCTCATGGTCTGAGAGTTCTTCAGGTGCCTTTTGGCAAACTCCAGATGGCCTGCCATGTACCTTTTACTCAGGAGTGGCTTCCGTCTGGCCACTCTACCATACATGCCTGATGGTTGGATTGCTGCAGAGATGGTTGTCCTTCTAGAAGGGTCTCCTCTCTCCACAGAGGAACGCTGGAGCTCTGACAGAGTGACCATCGGGTTCTTGGTCACCTCCCTGACTAAGGCCCTTCTCTCCCGATCGCTCAGTTTAGACCGCCAGCCAGCTATGGGAAGAGTCCTGGTGGTTCCTAACTTTTTCCATTTACAGATGATCGAGGCCACTGTGCTCATTGGGACCTTCAAAGCAGCAGAAATTTTTCTGTACCCTCACCCAGATTTGTGCCTCGATAATCCTGTCTTGGAGGTCTACAGACAATTCCTTTGACTTCATGCTTTGTTTGTGCTCTGACATGCACTGTCAACTGTAGGACCTTATATAGACAGGTGTGTGCCTTTCCAAATCATGTCCAATCAACTGAATTTTACCACAGGTAGACTCCTGTTAAGCTGTAGAAACATCTCAAGGATGATCAGTGGAAACAGGATGAACCTGAGCTCAATTTTGAGCTTCATGGCAAAGGCTGTGAAAACTTATGTACATGTGATTTCTTAGTTTTTTATTTTTAATTAATTTGCAAAAATCTTAAAAAAAAAAAAAACATTTTCACATTGTCATTATGGTGTATTGTGTGTAGAATTTTGAGGGGAAAAAATGAATTTAATCCCTTTTGGAGTAAGGCTGTAACATAAAATGTGGAAAAAGTGAAGCACTGTGAAGACTTTCCAGATGCACTGTATATACAGGCGCAGGCATACTGGGCTTGTGCACATCATACGCGCAACACGGAGGTGAAGCATAAACCCACCTTTAGGGCCGTGGCAAAGGTATATGCTCACTGAGTGTCTCCAAGTTTAGGTTTGTTACACGGAAATTTTATAGCTGTGTGCAAGCTGCTAATATTTTTCAAAGCAGGTATACAGTACTGTATGAAAGTCTTGAACCAGCCCTCATTTAGATTCAAAGGAGCCAGACTTTTTGGTAATTTTTCAAGTGGGATTGAGCACTGGCTCTCAATGCTTTGATGTTTTTCTCCAAATATACAGTGGTGTGAAAAAGTGTTTGCCCCGTTCCTGATTTCTCACTTTTTTGTATGTTTGTCACACTTAAATGTTACAGATCATCAAACAAATTTAAATATTAGACAGAGATAACACAAGTAAACACAAAATGCCATTTTTAAATGAAGGTGTTTATTATTAAGCATAAAAAAAAAAAAATCTAACCCTACATGGCCCTGTGTGAAAAAGTGATTGCCTGCCCCCCTGCCCCCCCCAAAAAATATATATATATAAATTAACTGTGGTTTATCACATCTTTGGAAAGCTGAGTTCAATTTCTCTGGCCACACCCAGGCCTGATTACTGCCACACCAGTTCTCAGTCAAGAAATCATTTAAATAGGACCTGTCTGACAAAGTGTAGACCAAAAGATCCTCAAAAGCTAGACATCATGCTGCGATCCAAAGAAATTCAGGAACAAATGAGAAACAAAGCATTTGAGATCTATCACTCTGGAAAAGGTTATAAATCCATTTCTAAAGCTTTGGGACTCCAGCGAACCACAGTGAGAGCCATTATCCACAAATGGCGAAAACATGGAACAGTGGTGAACCTTCCCAGGAGTGGCCGGCCAACCAAAATTACTCCCAAGAGCGCAGCAACGACTCATCCAAAAGGTCACAAAAGACCCCACAACAACATCCAAAGAACTGCAGGCCTCACTTGCCCCAGCTAAGGTCCATGCTCATAACTCCATAAGAAAGAGACTGGGCAAAAATGGCCTGCGTGGCAGAGTTCCAAGACAAAAACCACTGCTGAGCAAAAAGAACAAAGGCTCATCTCAGTTTTGCCAGAAAACATCTTTGTGATCCCCAAGACGTTTGGGAAAATACTCTGTGAACTGACGACACAAAAGTTGAACTTTGTGGAAGGTGTGTGTCCCATTACATCTGACATAAAACTAATAGCATTTCAGAAAAGGAACATCATACCAACAGTAAAATATGGTGGTGGTAGTGTGATGGTCTGGGGCTGTTTTGCTGCTTCAGGACCTGGAAGACTTGCTGTGGTAAATGGAACCATGAATTCTGCTGTCTACCAAAAAATCCTGAAGGAGAATGTCCGGCCATCTGTTCATGACCTCAAGCTGAAGCACACTTGGGTTCAGCAGCAGGACAATGATCCAAAACACACCAGCAAGTCCACCTCTGAATAGCTTAAGAAAAACAAAATGAAGACTTTGGAGTGGCCTAGTCAAAGTCCTGACCTGAATCTGATTGAGATGCTGTGGCATGACCTTAAAAAGGTGGTTCATGCTTGAAAATCCTCTAATGTGGCTGAGTTACAACAATTCTGCAGAGATGAGTGGGCCAAAATTCCTCCACAGCGCTGTAAAAGACTCATTGCCAGTTATCACAAATGCTTGATTGGAGTTGTTGCTGCTAAGGGTGGCCCAACCAGTTGCTAGGTGTAGGGGGCAATCACTTTTTCCACACAGGGCCATGTAGGTTTGGATTTTTTTTTTACCCTTAATAATAAACACCTTCATTTAAAAACTGCATTTTGTGTTTACTTGTGTTATCTTGGTTTAATGTTTAAATTTGTATGATGATCTGAAACATTTAAATATGACAAAAAAATGAGAAATCGGGAAGGGACAAACACTTTTTCCACACCACTGTATGCTGCTTTTTCCATTCTTGTTTAGTCGAGCTCTTGTAGTTGATCATTGTTTTCTTTCCCCCTAAAATCTGAAGAAACTGGACAAGTGGACTAAAGAAGTGGCCAAACTATCCATCAGTTGAACAATATCTGAAAGTCATGTCCTTGGAAAAAAAAATCCGAAGACCTGACACAAGACCGAAGTGGTCTTAATGAAAAAGTGACTGTCAAGAAGCCATTCTTAAAAGGAAATCCGATTATATTGGCATGTTAGCTCTATATGCTTTATTTTGATGTTAGTAACATAACTATAATATAATTTTTTTGAAAATAATTCCCAGTTTTATATATTTTTAAAAAACTTTATTACGATATAAATCGCCATTTTTGTTTACATCGCAATGCATTCTGGGTAGTGACGTAGAATGGTTGCAGCCGTTTTTTAGCCAAGAAGCGAAGCTACGAACTACTGCCATTTGTCAATGAAAATGCCACATTGCGCAGCTTTTGGATGTAATTTCCAATCAAAGGGAAATAAAGAGAGCGGGGTAAGCCTCCATAGCTTTCCTAAAGAGGGAAAGTTGAGGAAAAAGTGGGGCGGCAGCGGCTCAGGAGGTAGAGCAGGTCGTCTAATAACCCGATGGTTGGCGGCTCAAATCACGTTCTCCCCAGATATCCTGCCGTTGTGTCCCTGGGCAAGACACTTCACCCGCATTGCCTCCAGTGCCCATAACACTGGGTATGAATGTGTAAAAATGTTTAAATGTTCGGTGGTGGCCGGAGAGGCCGTTGGCGCGGATTGGCAGCCACATTTCCATCACTCTATGAGTGTCTATGATCAAGTGCTATAAGCGCACGCTTGATAAAGCTGATATATATATTTATCACGCTATGATAAAGCGCTATATTGCTGAAAGCGCACGCTTGAGCGTGCGCAAAGCTTGACATGTCGAAGATCTGGCTGGCAGTCATTTGGAACGACTTTGGAGCACTGCTTATGGACGTTCAACCCGCAGTCTGAGAAAGCAACAGAGAAATTGCTTTATGTTGCTGAGAGTCCATGTTTATCAGTTCAGTGCCCATCATGCTTGTAGACAATGTTTTGTGTTTGAGCATTCTATTGTAAGTAAATCAACAGTATATAAGTTTCACCTTAAAATAATGCTTCCTCAAGCGCATGCTTGAGACACTCAAAGCGGAGAGACACTCGCGGAGCAGAGAGACACTCAAGCGCATGCTATATCATGGCGTGATAAATATATATATTAGCTTTATCAAGCGTGCGCTATAGCGCTTTATCATAGACACTCAAAGCGCACGAAGCGTGCACTTTGAGTGTCTCAAGCACACGCTCAAGCGCACGCTTTGAGCGATATAGCGCTTTATCATAGCATGATAAATATATATGTTGTGGTCACAGTGCTGGACGCCCGCACAGCTCAGCAGGTAGCGAGCCTGCTCGATCAGCCTCCAGCCAGCAACAAATACGAGGCGCTCAAGGCTGCGCTGACCCGGCGCTACACGCTCTCGGACTGTGAGAGAGCAGAGAGGCTCCTGACGCGGGCCGAGTTAGGAGATGGTTCGGCCGTAGACCTGATTAAAAAAGAAGAGTGCCTGCTTAAATGTGTCAGTCTGTTCTGTGCTTGAGAGATGTGAAGTGTGTAATAAACCGTCTGCCATGAATCAGCCTCTTATTTCACACACTCCACAATGTCAGCTTTATCCGTTTTTTTTTTTTTTTCCGGTTCCGGTTCCGCCGGACCGGCGGCGCCACACGAGTCGGCTGCCTGTTGCAACAGCCTTTTTTATCTTCCTTCTTCTTTCTACACCTTTCACTCTGTATATATATCACGGACGCACGGATCGTCCCGGGGGTCTCCCGGGTCGGCGGACGGAGCCACGGTTTGCAGCGGGAGACGTTACAGCGGGGAGGAGCTAGTGCTAGCTAGCACTTGGCCGCCGCCCGGTGCTAATGGGAAACTCGACATACCGGGAGCTGTAGCGAAAAGGACGCGGGTGCCGGGCTGGAGTTTAGGCGGCGTGAAAGAAATATAAGACAGAATAATAAAGAGCGATGGCAAGAACCAAGCAGACCGCCCGTAAAATCTACTGGAGGAAGAAGCCCCCCAGGAGACAGCTAGCCACCAGGGCTGCTCGGAGAGGCGCTCTGGCCACCGGCAGAGTGAAGAGGCCTCGCCGTCACAGGCCCGCGGCTCTGAGAGAGATCCGTCGCTACCAGAAATCCACGGAGCTGCTCATCCGTAAGCTGCCCGTCCAGCGCCTGGTGAGGGAGATCGCTCAGGACTTCAAGACCGTCCTGCGTTTCCTGAGCTTCGCCGTCATGGCTCTGCAGGAGACCAGCGAGGCCCACCTGGTGGGTCTCTTCTTCGCTAAGGAGGTCACCATCATGCCCAAAGACTTCCAGCTGGCCCGCTGCATCCGCGGAGAGAGAACTTAGACTTTCTGCTGCACATTCACCAACCAACCATAATGCTCTGCACTGTGTGTCTATATATATACATTTATAGTAATATGGACATATGTTTACTAGATGTTGTTTTTTCTTGCCTTCTGATTGTTGCTCTGAGTGTTGCTATCCCTATGCTGTTGCAATCCTGGAATTTCCCCATTGTGGGACTAATAAAGGCTTATCTTATCTTATCAAGCGTGTGCTATAGCGCTTGATCATAGACACTCAGAGTGACGGAAATGTGGCTGCCAATCCACGCCAACGGCCTCTCCGGCCACCACCAAACATTTAAACATTTTTACACATTCATACCCAGTGTTATGGGCACTGGAGGCAATGCGGGTGAAGTGTCTTGCCCAGGGACACAACGGCAGGATATCTGGGGAGAGCGTGATTCGAACCACCAACCATCGGGTTATTAGACGACCTGCTCTACCTCCTGAGCCGCTGCCACCCCACTTTTTCCTCAACTTTCCCTCTTTAGGAAAGCTATGGAGGCTTACCCCGCTCTCTTTATTTCCCTTTGATTGGAAATTACATCCAAAAGCCGCGCAATGTGGCATTTTCACTGACAAATGGCAGTAGTTCGTAGCTTCGCTTCTTGGCTTGTATAAGACAGAAAAAATGGCTGCAACCATTCTACGTCACTACCCAGAATGCATTGCGACGTAAACAAAAATGGCGATTTACATCGTAATAAAGTTTTTTAAAAATATATAAAACTGGGAATTATTTTCAAAAAAATTATATTATAGTTATGTTACTAACATCAAAATAAAGCATATAGCGCTAACATGCCAATATAATCGGAGTTCCTTTTAAATGAAACTGAGGGCAAATCACACAATAACTTGACTTTAAATTAGTGGTAACAGAACCTACAGAGTGATGAATCCAAATTTGAACTGTGGGATCATCTTGACAGAACAGAATTGATAGGCTACCAAAATCCAAGGAAGCCGGCATGGACACCATGGTGGTAGCCGCTTAACACTGAAGCTCCCAGATCCCATCCGTGAAAATACCATGAAAATCAGATTTACTTGATTTATGGAAGAGTGACAAAGTTATTATGCCTAAAGGAAAACAGAAGAGATCGACATTTACCAGGCCAAGACACGCATCAGCCGAAGAAACTGATCTCGAAGACAATAACCTCTTGGAAATGGAGGAGCAAAATGAGGCTAGCAACACGGCTAGCTTAAAAACGATACTTCAAGAATTAAGAGAATTTCGTCGAGAGTGTGCGGCCGAATTTCATGAACTTAAAGACGAAATAAAAAGGACAAACAACAGAGTGGACCAGGCTGAGGCCCTCATGGAAGCAGAGGAAAGAATAAAAGGGCTGGAAGAAACCACGCTGGAATTACTCAAACGACAGACAAGACTGGAGGCTAAGCTAACCGACCTGGAAGGAAGACTAAGAAGGGACAACATAAGAATTCATGGTCTGAACGAAGAAGTCGAGGATGGTTTCACCACAATGGCTGCATGCGTGGAAATCATACTGAGAGAAAAGTTGGAAATTCCCCAATCCACCGACTTGAAGATAGAAAGGGGGCACCGTTCATTAGCCCCAAGGCTGTCGGCGGAAGCCCCCCTGCGATCGGTGGTGGTGAAGTTTTCCAACTTCAGAACAAAAGAAGAGATTTTGAGACTGGCTTGGCAGAAAAAAGGATTTATGCACCAAGAAAGAAAAGTTTTTGTGGACCATGACTACGCCCCGGAGGTCCTTAAAAAACATCGGGAATACAATGACGCTAAAAAGGTACTAAGAGAGAAGAAACTGTGCTTTCAAAGTCCATTCCTGGCGAAGCTGAGGATTTTTTACGGGGATGAGACGTGTCTCTACAACTCGGCGGAAGAAGCAACCAGGGATATAGTGAGAAGAGGACTCTCGGTACCAGTGTATAAACCCACAGCAGACCCGATCGAAAGACTCGAGGCTCAAACGTGGTGCACACAGAGACCCTCAAAATCCACGGGCCAGCAGCGGGAACCCCAGCGCCAGGGCTATAAGGAAAAACTGGACGCTTTCAGGAGGGAATAACAATATTTTTAGTCAATATGCACATCCAACCCCCCTCCTACAAGGTAACAAACATTAAAGGAGATGCAGAATCAGCAAATATGAAGTGGTAAAACATTTCATGGAACAGTCATAATATTAGAAACAAATAAGTCTTTAAAAAAAAAAATGTTAAAATAGAAATGTGACAATAAACCACATGAACTCTCCACACTAACAAATATTGTATTACCGTGATTGTTTACTGTGATGGTGGTGGGAGGTTGCGCACAATTCCATAGGGTATAGGCATAAAAAAAAAATCTATACAAGTTCGGATTGGGATCCGAAAATCACGTTAAAAACATGGGACAACTTACAGGGGTAAGAGAGGGCCCTCAACACGTAACAAAGTTTGAGGGATTTCCCTCAGAGCCAACACACCATCAAGGCTCCTCTAAGGCTGCTAAAAAGATCTCAGTTCAGGAAGATCTTTTGACAGTTTTTTGTTTTAAAGTTTTAAATACTATGTTCTTAATGTTTTTTATGTTCTTAATGTTCTTTCAGTTTTTGAGTAGCATAAGAGAGGGCCACTATACTATTATACTAAGACAATACAATGGAGAAACGGGGTTCAACCAAAATAATCTCATATACAGTAATGTAAAAGGGATCCTGAATCCAGTTAAAAGATCCAAGATTCTAGGTAAAATAAAAAAAGACAAAGCAGGAATAATATTTTTACAGGAGACCCACCTAACAGACTTGGAACACACTAAACTTAATAGACAAGGGTTGAAACTGATCTCTTCATCTTCATGTAAGTCAGGGAGGAGGAGGGGGGTAGCGACATTGATCTCAACCAAAATTATATTTGAAAAAAATTCAGAACACAAAGATAAAGAAGGGAGATTTAGCATGGTACTTGGTCGGCTAGAGGGAGAAGATATCACTCTGCTGAATGTATATGCACCTCCAGGGGCTAACTGGAAATTTTATAAAAATGTATTTGACCTAATGATAACTAAAGCCCAAGGTTTAGTGATATGTGGTGGAGACTTCAGTCTAAGACTGAATCCATACTGGGATGCATCAGGTAATTCTCCACATCAAAATAACACTCAAAGTAGAAAAACTAGGATGCTACTAAATGAAATGGGAATCTGTGAAGTGTGGAGGGAATTCAACCCCAGTGTAAAAGATTATACATTTTACTCAGCACCACATTCATCATATTCAAGGATTGACTATTTTTTATGTTTAATAGAGACATTGGAAGAGTAAAAACATGTAAAATAGGACTGATGGATCTCTCTAACCACAGTCCGATCTATATGGATTTAAATATCCAAAAATACACAAATAATACATTTTGTTGGAGGTTAAATTCAAATGTGCTGAAAGGACCACTGAAAGATCAACTGGAATCAGATATTCTCAGATATTTGGAAGAAAATGATAATGGAGAAGTATCCCCTTTAATACTGTGGGACGCATGCAAAGCTGTAATAAGGGGAAAGATTATCGCAAAACTGGCACTCCAAAAGAAATTGAGACAAGAAAAACTAATCACATTAGAGTCAGAACTTAAACTAGAAAAAGAGCAAAAAGACAACACTGATTCTAATGACTCGCTCAAAATTAAGGAAATAAAAAAACAAAAACGAGATCTTGTGGAGGAACAAAATAAGTTCAGGCGAGACACGGCAAGCTGAAGGTTTAAGAGTTTTATTCCTCCATCATCGTGAGACACACTGCAGCACTGTGTGCTGTGTATGCGCTGTTGTCAGTGCGCTGTGAGTGCGTTAGTGAGGCATGTAAAGTCAGTTCTTTTATACAGTGATACAGACAGAGAATGCATGGCAATTAGCATATCAATTGTCATCCAATACACATCGGTCAATACACATGATTAGCATGACATTGGTTGGCACAAAAGATGCATGCATTCAGTCCCGTCTGTCTCCTGTGGTTCTTTTGGTCGTATGCAAATCCCTGCTGAGCGTGAATATTATCAGTCTGCATTGTGCTGGGTGCCCACACCGCTCCCCCCAGAACGGTCAGAAGGGGTTGTGCCCCCCACCCCACCCCCCCGCCGTCTTTTGGCTCCAGCTCCGGTAGAACTGCCAGAGGGCATGTCAGTCCGTGAAGGGGACGGGGGAGGGATGGAAAGGGCAGTGTGTTCCGCTCCGAGTTCCAGCACGTTGAACGGCCGTGGATCGTGGGCACACGGGCCGGTGTGCAGTCATGCGTAATGGAACCAGTCGGCGATCGGCCAGCTTTGGGAGTGAGATGCGGGAAAAGCTCTATGCAGGAGGAGGTGGAGGGGGTGGGAATAAGCGATTGCCGGCCCGGGACATGGTGTCTGGGCTGCGCAAAAATTGCGGGTGGATCCGCGATGGTGAGGAACTTTTCCCGTTAAACGTGGCAGAGATCCACAAAAATTATATCTCTGACTTCTCTCATGTTTTGGTCCAGCGAGGATGTGGGGATGGCGAGCGGCCAAATTCCTCGAGGATGCGTAGTGGCTGTAATAAACTGAAGCTGTGTCAGGGACTCGGCAGTTTGGATTTAGTTGCGGGAAACAGCCGTAAAGTCATCGGGGAGAGCAATCAGCTAAATTCCCCTTGTGCGCTGTGGCTGGAAAACTCATACAAAGTCCTGTGTGCTGGCTGCACGTACGCTTCAGGTGCGCGAGCAGCCCTGAAGGTTCCAAGGGTGGCAATCGGCCGTTTTACATGGGCATGTGCAGCGGCGGAAACGCTGTAGCAGTCTGTGGAGCCGGTTTGTCCCTGGTGCGTGGCGCGCGCTTGGCTTCTGTGCGCGGAAGGTTGGTTGTCGAGAGGCGAGTCAGGGTCAGGGAGCTTGATGGAAATCAGCGCAGTCGGCGTCGATGATTTTCCCCGTTCAGGCTGCTTCCTTTGTTCGCTCGTGTTACTGATCCTCATCATGCGTCTCGGTCCCAGCGCTGCGCTCCCGGCCCTGGATGTCGCCATCGTGGAGAGAGGACAAGGCGCGCGCGCTCCCGTGTGGGTGTGAAGGATGTAGGCGATCTCTGGTCCTCTGGGATCCACAGCGCGGTGAGAGGCAGCAGACGGTCATTCTCCCTCGTCAGGTCACCAGTGTGGAGGTAAAAAAAAAAAAAAATAATAATCAGGCGAGGGACGCACCGTGACGCGTTCTGAGGCCTCCCGTCCGGGTCATCTCCGGGGTGTTCGCCTCATGTTATATTCTTCGTCAAGGGTCACCAGTGTGGAGGTAAAAGATCAGGCAAGGGGCGCACCATGACGTGTGCTGGAGCTTTCCCGGTCGGGGTCATCTCCGGGGCGTTCATCTCGTGTTCCATTCTTCGTCAAGGGTCACCAGTGTGGAGGAACAAAATAAGTTCAGGCGAGGCACGGCAAGCTGAAGGTTTAAGAGTTTTATTCCTCCATCATCGTGAGACACACTGCAGCACTGTGTGCTGTGTATGTGCTGTTGTGAGTGCGCTGTGAGTGCGTTAGTGAGGCATGTAAAGTCAGTTCTTTTATACAGTGATACAGACAGAGAATGCATGGCACATTAGCATATCAATTGTCATCCAATACACATCGGTCAATACACATGATTAGCATGGCATTGGTTGGCAGAAAAGATGCATGCATTCAGTCCCGTCTGACTGTCTCCTGTGGTTCTTTTGGTCGTATGCAAATCCCTGCTGAGTGTGAATATTATCAGTGCATTGTGCTGGGTGCCTACACATGTGCTGGATGCCCACAATCTACACAACAGAAATCCAGAACAAACTTACATTTCTGAAACAAAAATATTATGAAACAGTTAGCAAATTGGCAAAATTACTAGCCTATAAATTGAGGAAACAACAAACGGAGAGAGCAATCTACAAAATAAAGAGACCCAGTATCAAAGGAAATAAAAATTAGAATTCAGGAAATTCATAAAAGCTTCGAGAATTACTACAAGAACTTGTACTCCCTCAAAAAACACAAAGACACATCCAAAGTCTTCCTAAATACATTAAATCTTCCCCAACTTACTGAGTCACAAAATAAAAAACTACTGGCAGAAATACAACCTAAAGAATTAGAAAAAGCAATTATGAAACTTAAAGCTAACAAATCCCCAGGAGCAGATGGTTATACAGCAGAGTGGTACAAAACCTTTAAACAGCAACCAGCATCCAGTTTCAATTTTTACAACAACTTCATTAGAACTATCCAGGCATTATATAAAAAAACAACAGCTAAAATAAGGATTAACGGTAAATTATTATCTTTTGAACTGGAAAGAGGATGTCGTCAGGGCTGCCCCTTGTCTCCACTGCTCTTTGCAATCTTCATAGAACCTCTGAGCCAATGGATAAGACAGAATCAAAAAATTCAAGGTATTACACTTGGTCAGAAGGAACATAAAATAGCACTCTTTGCTGATGATATTTTAATATACCTGGGGCAGCCGGACACCTCTTTTCCAGAACTAATCTCAGTTTTTTCACAGTATGGAGAGTTATCGGGGTATGAATTGAACATGCATAAAACCCAAATTTTAACATTCAACTATAACCCAAATCAATATTTACTAAGCAAATTCAAAACTAACCGGGAGATGGAATCTATGAAATATCTGGGGGTCAATATCCCGAAACAACTCAACAAAATTATAACACTAAACTATGATCCACTGATGGCAAAAATAAAATCTGATCTAGCGAGATGGAATACGATAGCGTTCTTGGGTACTGCACAAAGAATTGAAGCAGTCAAAATGAATATACTTCCACGTCTTCTATACCTTTTCCAAACAATACCGGTAGAACCTCCCAAAAATACATGGCAAGAACTGGACAGAAGGATCTCAAGATTCATATGGCAGGGCAAGAGACCAAGAATCAGGTATAGAACCCTACACCTAAACAAAGACAAAGGTGGGCTCGCGCTGCCAAATGTCAGGCACCATTTTAAAGCCGCGCAAATTAAAACTTTAGTACAGATATGTAACCCAGTCTACACTGCACAATGGAAGGAGATAGAATGCCAAATAACAAGTGACATTCCCCTACAGGCGATAATAGGGAATAATGCCTTACCTAAACATTTGAATAACACTAACCCGTGGATAGAGACCCTGCTAAAAATTTGTTTAAGATAGTCAGAGAGAATCAAACTAAAGAACCCTATCGATTATTGCAATGGATTTCCTATGATCAGGATTTTACTCCTAATAAAACAGACACTAGATTTAAAAAGTGGAAAGAGAATGGACTGATAAAATATTACGACTTTTTTAAAGGGCAAACTTTAAAAAGTTTTGATGATTTGAAAAAACAAGGTCTAATAAATCAAGACCTTTACAGGTTCTTTCAGCTTAGACACCACATAAACAAAATACTTAAAAAGGAGGATTTGGAAAGGGCCCAGTCAGGTGTTCTGAAGGTCTTCTTAATGGCATATAAAGGGATCCCAGGGATCAGATACATTTCTAAAATATACCATGGTCTTCAAGATTTAAAAGGAGACAACACATCATATATAAAAGAGAAATGGGGAAAAAGAGGGGAATTTCACTTTACAACTGGAAATATGGGAAAAGCTAAATAAACAACAATGGAAAAGTACTTCATCCCTGCTGTGGAGAGAATTTGGATGGAAAAATTTGGTAAGATTTTTCAGAACACCCGCACAAAAATTTACTCGTAAAGGGTTGAATTGCTGGCGCTTGTGTGGTTAAAAGACTGCAAATCATTTTCATGTGTTTTGGTCATGCCCAGTTATCCACCAATATTGGACTAATGTACAGACAATATTGGGGAAAATATTCAAAGTAACAGTTCCCTTTTCTTTTGTAACTTTGTATTTGGGTTTACTACCGGAATCACTGGAAAGACGAGGAGAAAAATACTTATTCAATGTTTTAATATTGGCAAGTAAAAAAGCTCTAACAAAAAAATGGATGTTGAGAGACTGTCCTGCTCCTGAAGATTGGATTAACGTGATTCAGGACATTTATTTGATGGAAAAGTTGACATTTGCACTGAGACAGGACATGGATGGGTTCTTGAACTTTTGGCAACCCTGGAACACATGTGTGTCTTCCATCAGATCTAATCTTTGACAAATACCATTTCAATAATGGTACCTCTCTTTGTTCCAATGTTACTCAGATGTTCTTTTATTTTTCTTCTCTTTTTAATTTTTCTTTTCTTTCACTTAAAAAAAAGGGGTGTTGTAATAAATTTTTTCTTCAATCTTGTCAAAAAACAAAAAGGGAATATGTGATGAAAATGTAAACAATGCAATGCTGTAACAACATGTATACCCTTTACAAAAACTTCAATAAAAAAAAAAATTCCAAGGAAGGAGCTTTGGAATGTCCCTGAAGAAGTCCCAAGAACCATTTCTGAAGACTTTGGCTAAAAGTTCTGGCTGTGTTGAAGAATAAAGACGGTCATACCAAATATCAACTTTCAAGCTCGGTGGAATTGTACTAATTGCCTTAGTGTATTTCCATTAATGTTTGCATACAGACGTGGACAAAATTGGTGGTACCCCTCTGTTAATGAAAGAAAAACCCACAATGGTCACAGAAATAACTTGAATCTGACAAAAGTGGTAATAAATAAAAATTCTATGAAAATTAACCAATGAAAATCAGACAATGCTTTTGAATTGTGGTTCAACAGAATTATTTAAAAAAAACAAACTCATGAAACAGGCCTGGACAAAAATGATGGCACCCTTAGAAAAGATTGAAAATAATGTGACCATAGGGACATGTTCAACCAAGACCTCTAATTAACATCACAGGTGTCTACAAACTTGTAATCAGTCAGTCGGCCTATTTAAAGGGTGACAAGTAGTCACTGTGCTGTTTGGTGACATGGTGTGTACCACACTAAACATGGACCAGAAAAAGCAAAGGAGAGAGTTGTCTCAGGAGATTAGAAAGAAAATTATAGACAAGCATGTTAAAGGTAAAGGCTATAAGACCATCTCCAAGCAGCTTGATGTTCCTGTGACTACAGTTGCACATATTATTCAGAAATTTAAGATCCACGGGACTGTAGCCAACCTCCCTGGACGTGGCCGCAGGAGGAGACCGATAATACGAATGGTAACAAAAGAGCCCAGAACAATCACTAAACACATTCATGGTGAACTCCAAGGTCAAGGTACATCAGTGTCAGATCGCACCATCCGTCGTCGTTTGAGCTAAGGTGGACTTTATGGGTGACGACCAAGGAGGACACCACTGTTGAAAACAAATCATAAAAAAAGCCAGACTGAAATTTGCCAAACTGCATATTGATAAGCCACAAAGCTTCTGAGAGAATGTCCTATGGACAGACGAGACAAAACTGGAACTTTTTGGCAAGGCACATCACCTCTATGTTCACAGCCGCAAAAATGAAGCATACCAAGAAAAGAACACTGTCCCTGCTGTGAAACATGGAGGAGGTTCTGTTATGTTCTGGGGCTGCATCTGGCACAGGGTGTCATGAATCTGTGCAGGGTACAATGAAATCTCAAGACTATCAAGGTATTCTAGAGAGAAATGTGCTGCCCAGTGTCAGACAGCTTGGTCTCAGTCACAGGTCATGGGTCTTGCAACAGGATAATGACCCAAAACAAACAGCTAAAAACACCCAAGAATGGCCAAGAGCGAAACATTGGACTATTCTAAAGTGGCCTTCTATTAGCCCTGATCTAAATCCTATTGAACATCTGTAGGAGGAGCTGAAACATGCCATCTGGAGAAGGCACCCTTCAAACTTGAGACAACTGGAGCAGTTTGCTCATGAGGAGTGGGCCAAAGTAAGATAAGAGAAGCCTTTATTAGTCCCACAATGGGGAAATTCCAGGATTGCAACAGCACAGGGATAGCAACACTCAGAGCAACAATCAGAAGGCAAGAGAAAAAACAAGAGCAGCAAGTATACATATGTGCATATAAATATAAATATATATATATAGACACACAGTGCGGAGCTTTGTAGCTAGATGGGATAGATATATAAATATATAAACAGTGCGGAGCATTGTAGCTGGATGGAATAAATATGTAGATATATAAACACACACAGTGCGGAGCATTGTAGCTAGATGGAATAATATGTAGATATATAAACACACAGTGCGGAGCATTGTAGCTAGATGGAATAAATATGTAAATATATAAACAGTGCGGAGCATTGTTGCTAGATGGAGTAAATATATAAATATATAAACACACACAGTGCGGGGCATTGTTGCTAGATGGAATGAAACAGCACAACCGTCTACTTAGTTATCCTACATGGTATGATTATGTACCCATACATATTCTCACCCTCCATAGCGACCGGTATTTTCCTAGTTATATACCGGAGGGGACCATTGTGTAAGTCTATTGCGTCTTTTGCATTCAAAACTATTAGGTTGTCACGTCTTATTGCTATCTCTGCGAGCAGCCCTGCTTAGGTTGTACAGTCTGACAGCCGTAGGTAGGAAGGACCTGCGAAACCTCTCGGTTGTGCACCTAGGATGATGTAGTCTGCTACTAAATGAGCTCCTCAGTGCATTCAGTATGTCCTGCATAGGGTGGAACTCGGACTCCAGCAGAGATGACAGTTTAGCCACCTTCCTTCTCTCTCCTATCTCCTCCACTGGTTCAAGGCGCTGCCCCAGGACAGAGCTAGCTTTCTTGATCAGTTTGTTCAGTCTCTTTCTATCGGCTGCTGTAATGCCACTGCCCCAGCAGACCACTCCAAAAGTGATGGCTGATGCCACCACCGTGTCATAGAATGTCTTCAGCAGCGCCCCTTGTACACCAAAAGACCCGAGTCTCCTCAGTAGGAACAGCCTGCGCTGTCCCTTCTTGTAGAGTGCGTCAGTATTGTGTGACCAGTCTAGTTTATTGTTCAGATGAACACCCAAGTACTTATAGGATGTCACCATCTCGATGTCTGTTCCTTGTATATTTACTGGTGCTGTGAGGGGTTGTCCTTGCCTGCGGCAGTCCACCACCAGCTCCTTAGTTTTCCTTGCGTTGATCTGGAGGCAGTTCCGATGGCACCAGTCCACGAAGTCCTGGATAAGCCCTTTGTACTCAGCTTCATCTCCGTTGGAGATTAGGCCAACGATCGCAGAGTCGTCAGAGAACTTCTGTAGATGGCAGTGTGTTGTGTTGTGTGAGAAGTCCGCAGTATAAAGGGTGAACAAGAAGGGAGCCAAAACCGTTCCCTGGGGGGCCCCCGTGCTACCGATGATTGTGTCGGACACACAGTCCCGGGTTCTCACAAACTGAGGCCGTTTTGTGAGGTAGTCCAGGATCCATGCTGACAGGTGCTGGTCCACCCCTGCACACAGCAGCTTGTCCTTCAGGATCATCGGTTGGATGGTGTTGAAAGCACTGGAGAAGTCAAAGAACATGATCCTCACCGCATTCCCGGGCTTCTCCAGGTGGGACAGAGAACGATGAAGGAGGAAGATCACCGCATCCTCCACCCCAATGCTATGCTGGTAGGCGAACTGGAGTGGATCCATCGCTGGTCCCACCAGGGGGCGGAGGTGAGCAAGGAGCAGTCTCTCCAGGGTCTTCATCATGTGGGACATCAAGGCCACTGGTCTGTAGCTGTTCAGATCTTTGGGGTGGGAAGTCTTTGGTACAAGTACCACACAAGATGTTTTCCACAGCTGTGGTACCCTCCCCAGCTTCAGGCTCAGATTGAAGATGTACTCCACAATCCCACACAGCTGGTCTGCGCAGGACTTGAGGAGCTTTGCGCTGATGCCGTCCGGTCCGACGCCTTCCTCGCTTTGATCTTCCTCAGCTCCGTCCTCACCTGGGTCTTAGTGAGGGTCAGGTTGGGGGGCTGTGTGTTGGGAGTGGGGGGGTGTTGGTGGACTGGGGAGTGGGCAGCAGGACTTGATGTCTTTAGAGGCAGCAGTGGTTGTTGTGCAGTCAGGGGGGAGGGCGGTTGGTCAAACCTTTTGAAAAACAGATTCAGATTGTTTGCCCACTCCCTGCCCCCCCGTGGCCTGGGGGGAGGTATTCTGGAGCCCAGAGATGGTTTTAAGGTTTCTACAGACCCCGCTGATGTCGCTCTGTTGCAGCTTATCCTCCATCTTCTTCCTGAAGCTGTCCTTGCCTTCTCTGATCTTCCTCCTCAGCTCCCTCTGTACGGACTTCAGCATCTCCCTGTTCCCCAACCTGAAGATCCTCTTCTTCTCTCTCAGAAGTGTTTTTATCTCAGGGTTGATCCAGGGTTTGTTTGAGCAACACCGTATGGTCCTGGTGGGAACGGTGTTGTCCACACAGAAGCTGATGTAGTCCGTGATGGTGTGAGTGAGGCCATTGATGTCCTCACCATGTGGATCGCAGAGCTGCTCCCAGGCAGTGGTTTCAAAACAGCCGTTTAGAGTGTCAATTGCCTCCTCAGACCATAACTTCACTGTGTGCATGGCCAGAGGTTGTCTGTGCACTAGGGGTTTGTACACCAGCCGGAGATGAACCAAGTTGTGATCCGATCTCCCGAGTGGGGGGAGTTGTGATGAGGTGTACACCTCCTTAGTGTTTGCATAGAATAAGTCCAGTGTTTTATGGTCTCTAGTGTGGCATGTGACATACTGGGTAAATGTGGGTAGAATGGGAGACAGTGAAACATGGTTGAAATCGCCTGAGATCAGGAGAAGAGCAACTGGGTGTTCTGTCTGCAGCCTGCCAGTTACTGAATGGATGACGTCATGCACTGTCCCAGCGTTCGCCGTCGGATTTGCATAAACAACAATGCAGATCACGTGTGAGTATTCCCTCGGGAGATATGTAGGCCGCATGCTAACAGCTAGCAACTCAATGTCTTTGCTGCAGTGTTGTTGTTTAACAGTGATATGTCCCGGTCTGCACCAGTTGTTGTTAACATACATTATCACTCCACCGCCCCTTGCTTTGCCACTGTCTGATGTTTGGTCTGCCCGTATCGCGTGGAAACCCTCCAGTTCAATGTTAGCATCTGCTGCCAATTTGGTTAGCCAAGTCTCTGTGAATACAAACAGGCTACACTCCCGGTATATGCTATCGTAGCGGGAGATAGCCGCTAGCTCATCTACCTTTCCCAGTAACGATCGTACATTCCCCATAACAACGGATGGGAGGGTGGGTCTGTACCTTATATTTCTTGCCTTCTGCCTTACTCCAGCACGGCACCCACGGCCACCCAAGTACCTGCTGAAAGGTGCAGAAGTCTCATTGACAGTTACAGAAATCGTTTGATTGCAGTGATTGCCTCAAAAGGTTGTGCAACAAAATATTAAGGGTACTATGGCGGCACATGGGGAAAGCATAATTGTATAACATCTTAGACAAGAACAAAGAGCAGAGGTTCCCTGGGAGGTAACAGGAAGGTGTGAAGGATGAATGCAGTGTGACCTTTTGTGTGTTAGAAACTTCTAGAGGAATGATAAAGGATTAAGGAAATGAATGCAATATGACCTTTCGTGTGTTAGAAGCTTCTAGAAGAATGCCATGCTATTTAAGAGAAGAGTCTCTGCTGAGTTGTCATTCTGTCTATGCTTCTTGTGTGAGATGTGTAATAAACTGTCTGATCCAAATCCGCCTCGTTATTTACACGCTCCACACTGGCGACCCAAGACGAATCATGGAACACAACGAAAGACCCCCGGAGCCATCCTCGATGGGAACCCCCAGCCACGCATGTGCTGTTGCGATCAAGCTACCGGATTTTTGGCAGCACAACCCGCGCTCCTGGTTCCACCTAGTCGAGGCGCAGTTCGCCCTTCGGGGGATATCGGCAGATGACACATATATCGCGCTCAGCGCGTAGAGAGCCTGCTCGATCAGCCACCAACCAACGACAAGTACGGCGCGCTGAAGGCTGCACTCATCCAGCACTACACACTCTCGGATGGTGAGAGAGCAGAGAAACTCCTGACTCGGACCGGGTAGGGAGATGGGTCAGCCATAGACCTGATGGAGAAGATGCTGAGGTTAAAGGGCACAGACGACGACCATTTCATTTTTACCCACCTCTTCCTCTGGAACCTTCTGTCAGCGGCAAGAGCGACCCTGGCCAATTCGCCGTTGCTGGCCAAGCGAGACTATCGTGCGCTAGCCCAGGAAGCGAACCGGATCATCGTCGCCAGCAGGGAGTTCACGACCATTGCGGCAGCGACGGAGCTCGGTGCGACGGCCGGAGGAGGCGAGGAGCCATCGACGGCAGCAGCAGAGCCACCACCGGCAGCAGCAGCGGGGGCCAAGGAACGTGGGGAGACACGCCTTGCTTCTACCACCGCCGCTTCGCAGACAGGGCACGCAAATGTATACCACCGTGCCAATTCAAGCGACTCAGGAAACGCCAAGACCGGGGGTCGGTAGCAGCCGCGACCCTCGGGGAGGAAAACAAGCTGCTCTACTTGACGGACGCACGCTCGGGGAGGCATTTCCTCGTGGACACCGGCGCCCAGAAGAGTTTCATCTGGCCGACCTACGCTGACCAGTTGGCAGGAACTAGCGGCCCCGAGATGGCAGCAGCAAACGGCTCGGGGATTAAGACCTTTGGTGAGAGGACTCTACTCTTGTCTCTACATGGCTGTACATTTGAGTGGACTTTTGTCATAGCAGCATTGAATTTCCATATACTGGGGGCTGATTTTCTATGTGCACATGGTTTGTTGGTAGATGTCGCTAACAGACGCCTGTGTGGCATATATGTTTGGTTCATATTTCCCACAAGAGTGTGGCACATATGTCTGGTTCATATCTCCCACAAATGTATGGCTTATGTGGATTGAGGCTTCACGTCTGGAGGAACAGGAGATTGGATCGACGGGGGCCGACAGGTGATGGCGAGGAGGTGTGAAGTCGGGCCCTTGTCTCAGAGGAGGCCCTGGGGGGTTTCCCGGGACACCGGAGAATAAGAGACAATGGTGAATCTTCAGAGACTTGCATTGTGATTGAATGTTTGCAGAAGCACCATGTGACTTGAGTTCTTAATCCCCCGGAGGTATAAGAGTGTGCTGTAATATTATTCTGCCTCTTCTTGCTTTTGAGAATGTTGGATGATTGTGTTCTGCAATAAAGCCGAACCTGAGAAATACACTCATGTCTCGTCATTGAACACATCTTCCACAGCCTGGTTAATGCACTCTCTTTTGACTCTCTCCCCTGTACAGCTCGAGTGACCCGGCCAACAGCACAAGCCAACGTCACAGCTACATGCGGTAAGTTCCACACACTGCTCACTCAGTTCCCAGCACTCACTGTCCCAACGTTTTCGGCAGCCATCGCTAAACACGGGGTGGAGCATTTTATCACCACCACCGGGCTGCCCGTTTTTGCAAGACCTCGGCGCTTGGACGCGGCTAAACTGGCCATAGCGCGCAAGGAGTTCGCCAACCTGGAAAGGTTGGACATCATCAGGCGCTCAAACAGCCCATGGGCTTCCCCGCTACACATAGTCCCTAAAGCTGAGGGTTCGTGGCGACCTTGCGGGGATTTTCGCAGGCTGAACAACGCCACAGCGCACGACCGCTACCCAATTCCTCACATTCAGGATTTTTCCGTTCACCTCGCAGGGGCACGCATTTTTTCTACAATAGACCTGGTCCGCGGTTACTACCAAGTCCCAGTGCGCGCTGAGGACATACCCAAAACAGCGGTAATAACTCCGTTTGGTTTATTCGAGTTTTTGCGCATGCCATTTGGGCTTAAAGGGGCTGCACAGACGTTCCAACGCATGATGGATGCAGTACTGCGCGATCTCCCTTTCGTGTTCATCTACTTGGACGATATCTTAGTAGCCAGCGCGTCCGAAGACGAACACAAAACCCACCTCATGACGGTTTTCCGGAGGTTGGAAGAGCACGGGTTAATAATCAACCCAGCGAAATGTCAGTTCAGGGTGACGGGGATTGATTTTTTGGGGCACCGCGTCTCTCCCGAAGGAGCGGTCCCGCTGCCTGACAAAGTGCGCGCAGTAGCAGATTTTCCCCGGCCGCAAACGGTCAGGGCGCTACAAGAATTTTTGGGAACGATGAACTTTTATAACCGTTTCCTTCCCCGCGCAGCGCAGCTCATGCAACCACTGTACGCCACGCTCAAAAAACAGAAACCCGCGGATAAGGTCGAATGGACCCCGGAGCGAGAGCGCGCTTTCTCGGAAGTCAAAGCAGCCCTGGCAAACGCCACATTGCTGGCGCATCCAGACCCAACGGCCCGCATAGCGCTCACCACTGACGCTTCAGATGTGGCCATAGGGGCAGTTGTGGAGCAGCGCGTAGCCGGGGCTTGGCAGCCGCTCGCCTTTTTCAGCAGGACTTTGCGCGACAGTGAACGTAAATACAGCGCGTTTGACAGGGAGTTACTGGCTCTCCACCTGGCCATTCGCCACTTCCAGTTCTGGCTGGAAGGGCACAGTTTCACCGCATTCGTTGACCACAAGCCACTAACATTCGCGATGGCCAAGGTTTCAGAACCGTGGTCGGGCCGGCAGCAGAGACAGCTGGCCACGATCTCAGAGTTTACTACCAATATTCAGCATGTCTCGGGTAAACTGAATGTAGTGGCAGACTGCCTCTCGCGCGCCGTGGCGGCCCCGGTCGGGATGGGGGTAGATTACGCAGCCATGGCCGCGGAGCAGGTTAGTGCCGCGGATGTGCGCGCGCTCCAGTCTGGACCAACAGGGTTAAGGCTGGAGAGCCGGGTGCTGCAAGACGGCATGCCCCCCCTAATCTGTGATGTCTCCACGGGGCGCCCGCGTCCCGTGGTCCCGGCCGCGTGGCGCCGCCGCCGCATGTTTGACTCGATTCATTCTCTGGTGCACCCGTGAGTGCGCGCGTCGGTCAAAATGGTAGGGGAGACCTTCACAAACAAGTGAAAGAGTGGGCGGCAGTCTGCATGGTGTGCCAACGAGCCAAAGTACACAGACACACGAAGGCTCCCTTGGAGCCGTTTCGCATCCTGGCTAAGAGGTTCGACCATGTTCACGTGGACCTCGTGGGCCCCCTCCCGCCATCACAAGGGTGCAAGCACCTTCTGACAATGGTGGATCGCACCACGCGCTGGCCAGAAGTGGTTCCACTGGCGGCAACCACAGCCGAGGAGGTGGCGCGCGCGTTTTTAACAGCATGGGTGGCGCGTTTTGGAGTCCCGTCGGATATTACGTCTGACAGAGGCCCTCAATTTGTTTCTGAACTCTGGTCAAAAATGGCCCGCAGCCTGGGTGTCACAATTCACCGCACAACCGCGTACAATCCACAGGCTAATGGGTTATGCCAACATTTTCATAGATCATTGAAAGCGGCTCTCAGGGCTTCACTGACAGATGCAAATTGGGTAGACAAGCTACCGTGAGTTTTATTAGGGTTACATTCCACGCCTAAAGAGGATCTGGAAGCTTCCCCGGCTGAACTCGTTTTTGCGCAACCACTTTGGCTGCCCGGGGAGTTTCTTCCAGATAATCCCGCGCCGGGCAGCTCCCCGTCTCAGCTGTTGCAGCATAGCATAGACACAAGCACGCTGCCAGGCCCTGCCCACCACAGTTTTCCGCGCGTTTTTGTGCCTAAAACTTTGAAAAACGCAGAGTTCGTTTTTGTCAGACACGACGCCCATCGCCCTCCACTGCGCCCACCTTATCATGGACCATTCAGAGTGCTGGAAACAGGGGACAAGCATTTTTTGCTAGATTTGGGGGGGTAGGAGGGAAAAGATTGGCATAGACAGACTCAAACCCGCTTTCGTGGTGGCGGACGAGCAACTGCTGTTGGCGAGGGCCCCTCGGCGTGGAAGACTCCCACGGGGAGCTTCCCAGAGAAAAGATTCCCCAGAGCACCCACACGGACAGACTTTTACCCCTCAAACATCAGCCCCCCAGCATGACAGCGCCGCGGAGGCGGTGAATCCTGGTTACAGCAGATACAGGAGAAGACTTAAGCCCAAGCAGCATGTGGATTGATGTTTAATGATTCTACCACAGCATACGGACTGTTATTCTATTGTTCTATCCAAGATGCTCGGGGGGGGGGGGGGGTCGTATGGCAGCACATGGGGAGTGCATAATTGTATAACATCTTAGACAAGAACAAAGAGCAGAGGTTCCCTGGGACATAACAGGGAGGTGTGAAGGATGAATGCAGTGTGACCTTTTGTGTTAGAAACTTCTAGAGGAATGATAAAGGATTAAGGAAGTGAATGCAATGTGACCTTTTGTGTGTTAGAAGCTTCTAGAAGAATGCCATGCTATTTAAGAGAAGAGTCTCTGCTGAGTTGTCATTCTGTCTATGCTTCTTGTGTGAGATGTGTAATAAACTGTCTGAGCCAATTCCGCCTCGTTATTTACACGCTTCACAGTACCGTCATTTTTGTCCGGGCCTGTTTCATATGTTTATTTTTTAAAATAATTCTGTTGAACCAGAATTCAAAAGCATTGTCTGATTTTCATTGGTTAATTTCATAGAATTTTTTTTATTCATTACCACTTGTCAGATTCAAGTTATTTCTGTGACCATTGTGGGTTTTTCCTTTCACTAACACAGGGGTACCAACAATTTTGTCCACGTCTGTATTTTATTAAATCACCACCGAAATAGCAAAATATTTAAAAAAAAAAATACATATAAGACTTTTGCACCATACTGTAATATATAGTTACTACTCAATATACAATGCAAAAAAACCTAACTTTTTATGAAACCTATTTGAGCATTTATTGGACACTTGGGTGTAGATGTGGGGGAAAAAGCATAATGAAGCCTTTGTATTTTTATGTGAAAATTACTCTTAAAATAACTTCCATTATTGTTGATGCAAGTCCTACCTGCAGTGAATCAGACCTGCAACTGTACATCCATACCATTCCTATGCATGGACAGCAAATTGTTCATTAATGGAGCCAGTCAGATTTTAAATCAAGTTTATTTAAGAACTACCTGCATACAAAACATATTGCACATCAACCACCCAGACAATCCTTAAAAAAAGAAACATACTGTAGTTGACCCAGTTAAAACATTTGGGATGTCACAACTCTCAGTAGTCCAAATTTGTCTCAAAACAAACCCCCTAGGTATCGCAATGTTTTAGTGTCAAGAAAAGAAAGAATTTTTTTTTTTTTTTTTTTTTTTAAATACTGTACATTTTTCTTAAAAATAAATAAACCAAATAAGTCACCTTCCTCAGTGGAACAGTCACGACCAGTTTCCAGCCAGCCAGTGTGGAAGAACCATGAGAACATCATCACCTGGGACTGGGTTTCCAGAAACATTTCAGCACCAGGATGCTCTGGTGACATGACAGGATGTTTCTGTCAACAGTTGGGATGTAGAAGCTTAACATCGAGGTTGTGCATTTATTGAAATCCTTGCTTTTAAAAAAGGCAGGGCAGATTCTTACTGTTCAGTGATTTAAAAAAAAAAAAAAAAAAAAAAAACTAAAAAAACTGAGATGTTTCCAGGAGAGCTAGAACTGGTGGCTACATCTCTGCCCAGCACGAAACCGTAACAGGCCAGTTTCCATACCCAACTACAATCAGCTTTTAAATAGAAAGTTATATTTCAGTGCAAAAAAAGGCTTCTAATGTTCGTTTCTTTTCCAGACACGCTGTGACATTTCTTCTATCACCAAAGTGGTTGCATATTGAAAAACAGGAAGCAGCTAATGTCAAACTCTTTAACAGATATATTGATAAAGGATAACTGGATACATTTCCACATATTAAGAACAGACACTCCTGATTTTTAAAACCTCTCTCTTAAATCCTTCCAGGGCATTACACTGTTTGCCTTCACCTTTGCTCAGTGAATATTTAGCACACAGAGATACCTCACTGGATTCAACTGTGGCAGGTGAAAGGAAACGGAAAAAAGAAAAGGATTTCAGACGGTGTGGAGACAGAGGCAACATGTTTGATCTACTCTCAAGGCACAACAGCAGAATAACGTGCATGTCAAACAGATTTGGGTTTCCTACACACCTTTCTGCACTGTGGTGCTTGTCGTACAAGATCATTACATTTACATCCTGAAAAAAGTTGTGGAAGCATCTTTCTGAGTACAGCTGGTTAACAAAGGCAGATGTTTTTGTTCTAAAAGCCTGTTATATTTTTACTTATATAAAAAGATCAGCATTCATACCAGTGTGGGTTTGAACAAAATCCCTTTCTGCATTTTACAAACACTGTAATCAAAGTTCAGTGAAGAGTGGACTGAAATGTACAGTTTGTGTGTGTGTGTGTGTGTGGGAGACACTATCTTTGGCAAGCTGATACAGGAAGAACTATTGTTTAAAAAAAACTAGTAAAATGAATAGTTGGATAGACTATGTGTAAAGAAGAGGTTATGGATTCAAAACTCCAAAATTTCCACAGCAGAACAGGTCTCAAATATTTGTAAAGTTTAAAAAAAAAAGAACAGTGCTTGTTGTATTTTATATGTTAAGATTTGCTTCCTATGAAAGAGGTCAAATATTTGAAACTTGCTTTCTCCGATGTGACTAGGACAGTCCATTAACAACAGCCTGTGGGGTGGAGTCCCCCTTGGAGTGGACTTTGACAGGTTTCTCTGTGGGAGACATGGCAGCTTTTGAGGCATCGCCGCCTTCACCATTGGCGGCCCCATTGCTGGAACCACTGGAGGTTGCCGGGGGAGTCCGTGCTGGGCTGTGTTCGGCAATGGCATCCACGTCACCCTAAACAGAAAGGTAGGACAGCAGGACACAACAAACAAAAGTCTTTGAGTTCTAATTAATTCAAATTAGGGCTGCAATTCCTCGATTGAAAATCTATGCTTCGATGTGTCGTTTAATGTTGCATTTCGGGTCTATATGACCTTCTGTTCACGCTATGTAAACAAGCTGCGTCTTTGTTTAATGGCGCCAATCAGAGTGAGTAACAGCAAAAAGGAAGAAAGTCAGAAAAAAATGGCAAAAGTATCAAATCTGGGATCATTTCAAGCTCAAATTGATGGAAAACATTGTGCAGTGAGTACATGGTAAAGCCGAGCGGCGAGCTAGCATCCTACAATGTTGGATGTTACAGTGTCTCGGCAGAAAGTATCCCACATCATGCACAGCCAGCGCACCCAAGACAAGGATTGAGGTTTTAAATTAAGATGAATGTAGTCAGCTACGCCAATTATGCTTACATGACCAAAGAACATATAGCCACCGCCGTTAGCAAACAGAACTTTATGGTGTAATGTAGCGTTTAAAGTTACATAAGATAAGATAAGATAAGATAAGATAAGCCTTTATTAGTCCCACAACGGGGAAATTCCAGGATTGCAACAGCACAGGGATAGCAACACTCAGAGCAACAATCAGAAGGCAAGAAAAAACAAGCAAGCAAGAGCAGCTAATATACATATGTACATATTACTATAAAATATATATACACACACACACACACACACACACACAGACACACAGTGCAGAGCATTGTAGCTGGATGGAATAAATATATGAATATATGAACACACAGTGCAGAGCATTGTAGCTAGATGGAATAAATATGTAAATATATAAACACCCACAGTATGGAGCATTGCAGCTAGGTGGAATAAATATGCAAGTATATAAACACACACAGTGCGGAGCAATGTAGCTAGATGGAATAATATGTAGATATATAAAAACACAGTGCGGAGCATTGTAGCTAGATGGAATAAATATATAGATATATAAATATAAACACACCCAGTGCAGAGCATTGTAGCTAGATGGAATAAATATGTAAATATATAAACACACACAGTGCAGAGCATTGTTGCTAGGTGGGATGAAACAGCATAACCGTCTATTTAGTTATCCTACATGGTATGATTATGTGCCCATACATATTCTCACCCTCCATAGCGACCGGTATGTTCCTAGTTGTATGCCGGAGAGGACCATTGTGTAAGTCTATTGCATCTATTGCATCTATTGCATCGTCTATTGCATTAACACGGAGGTGATGGAGGTGGAGAACGTGGAGGACGGAACAGCTGACTATCACAGTAACAACTACACAGTGACCAACGGCTGGAAGATCCACAACACGGCCAAAAACAAGTGGTTCGTCTGCATGGCGAAAAACACTGAGGACAAGCAGAAGTGGCTGGATGCCATCCTGAGAGAACGGGAGCAGAGAGAGAGTCTGAAGCTGGGAATGGAGCGGGACGCCTACATGATGATTGCAGAGAAGGGCGAGAAGCTCTACCACATGATGATGACCAAGAGCCGCCACCTGATCAAGGACCGGCGCAGGAAGCTGAGCATCGTGCCCAAGTGCTTCATGGGAAATGAGTTTGTGTCGTGGCTGTTGGATTGCGGAGAGATCAGCAAACCCGACGAAGGCGTCAACCTGGGCCAGGCTTTACTGGAGAACGGCATCATCCACCACGTGTCGGACAAACACCAATTCAAGAACGAGCAGGTGTTGTACCGCTTCCGCTACGACGACGGCACCTACAAGGCCCGCAGCGAGATGGAGGACATCATGTCGAAGGGCGTCAGGCTGTACTGCCGCCTCCACAGCCTCTACATGCCTGTCGTCAAGGACAGAGACCACCACCTGAAAACCTTTAAATCTGTGGTTCCTGCCAGCAAACTAGTGGACTGGCTCCTGTCACAGGGTGACTGCTCCACCAGAGAGGATGCCGTGATGCTGGGAGTGGGTCTGTGTAACAACGGCTTCATGCACCACGTGCTGGAGAAGAGTGAGTTTAAAGATGAGTCCCAGTTCTTCCGCTTTTACGCAGACGAGGAAACGGAGGGAACGGGGACCAAAACCAAACAACTGCAGAGGAACGACTTCAAACTCATCGAGAACATCTTGGCCAAGTCTCTGGTGATTCACCCCGAGGAGGACGACTACGGCTTTGAGATCGAGGAGAAGAACAAGGCCATTGTGGTGAAGTCTGTTACCAGGGGCTCACACGCTGAGATGGCCGGGCTGCAGGTGGGCAGGAAGATCTTTACCATCAACGAGGACCTGCTGTTCCTCAGGCCGCTCTCCGAGGTCCAGACCATAATCAGCCAGGCCTTCTGCGCCCGGCGCTCACTGAGGCTGCTGGTGGCCACGAAGGCTAAAGAGATCGTGAAGATCCCCGACAACCCAGACAGCCTCTCCTTCAGACTGTGTGGCTCTGCCCCGCCTCACGTCCATGCCACCAGGAAAGGCTGGGAGGCAGCGGCAGCGGGTCTTCAGCCCGGTCAGGTAATCCTGAAGGTGAACGGCAGCAACGTCAACCATGGCGACTACGAGGAGGTCCTGGAGCACTTCACTGTGCACCACACCCATCAGGAGCCTCTGAAAGTGTGTCACTGGGTGTACCGGGCCTTTGAGGACGTGGAGGAGCGATGGAGAGGAGGAGGAGAGAAGGAGGAGGAGCAGGAGGAGGAGAGCCCATTCAAATGTCATCCAGTGGAGAATGGCTCTGAACACGAGGAGGAGAACAGCACCAACGGAAGAGACTACGAGCTGGGCCACCTCTCCCTCTCTGACGACCTGCCTCTGGTCAGCCTGACGGTGGACAACGTCCAGCTGGAGCACGCCGTCGTCTACGAGTACGTCAGCACCGCTGGCATCAAGAGTCATGTCCTGGAGAAGATCGTGGAGCCCAAAAGCTGCTTCAGCCTCTCTGCTAAGATCCTGGAGGCGTTCTGTGCAGACGACAGCCTCTTTGTCCAGAACTGCAGCCTCCTGATTTCCCAGAGCAACCGCGTGGTCACCATGCCTCAGCTGGAGTTCAGACAGATCTGTGACGCCAAGCTGGAGAGCATCAGACGCCGCATTAGCAGCTACCAGCAGTTTTCTGAGGAGCTGAGAAACAAGGTGTGTCCCTCCTTCAGACAGGCTGGTGGCAGCCCCCACCCTCTGGGCTGCATGGACTTCGTTCCCACCAACTGTCACGTCAACCTGATGCAGGTCTCCTACCCCAAAAGCACCACATCTGCCGGCAGGACATTCAGCATCCGCTTTGGCCGTAAAAACTCAATCATCGGTCTGGACCCCGACCAAGCCCAGCTCAACCCCATGTCACACACTCAGCACTGCATGACCAGCATGGGCGCCCCGTCCTGGAGGTGTTCGGGCCTGGAGGGAGACGAGTCCGACAGTGGGGACATGACGTCAGACGGGGGCCAGGGCATGATGAATGGCCGCCGGAGTTGCCATGGCGACAGCGGTCTGAGTTTCCTGCTCAAACAGGAGGACACAGAGACGCAGGATGCCTACGTTTACCTGTACAGCCGCCTGGACGTTGCCGTGAGGGAAATGAGGCAGTACGTCGCCCAGATAGACGTGCTACTGTCCTCCATCACTGAGCCTACACAGCTGCAGGGGGGCGGAAAGCCGCCGGTCGATGAGGAGAACCCGATCGCCTTCGATGGCGTCCTGCGAGGACGGATGTGACCAGGACAAGGCGGAGCAGGGCGGCATCAAGAGAGTCTGCTTCAAAGTGACTGAGGAGGACCAGGAGGACTCGGGCCACGACACCATGAGCTACAGAGACTCCTACAGTGAGTGTAACAGCAACAGAGACTCGGTCCTGTCCTATACGAGTGTGAGGAGTAACAGCTCCTACCTGGGCAGTGATGAGATGGGGTCAGGAGACGAGCTGCCGTGTGACATGAGGATCTCCTCAGACAAACAGGACAAACTCCACGGCTGCCTGGAGCACCTTTTCAACCAGGTGGACTCCATCAACAGCCTCCTGAAAGGAGCCGTCATGACCAAAGCCTGTGAGGAGACCAAACACTTCTACTCCGACCACGGGCAGCCAGAGTTCAGGCAGACAGAGGACTGGACGGTCCGCGGTCGATGCGTCATCCACAAGAACATCCAGGAGGACCCGTGGAACCTTCCCACCTCCATCAAAACTCTGGTGGACAGCCTGCAGAGATTTGTGGATGACGGGAAGAACCAGCTGCTTCTGGCTCTGCTCAAGTGTACAGACACGTCCCTTCAGCTGCGGCGGGATGTGATTTTCTGCCAGGCAGCGACAGGCGCCCTGTGCACACTGGCCGAGCAGCTGCTGATGGCGCTGAGGTCGCGCTTCAACAACGCCGGTGAGTACCAGGAGGACAGCAGGGAGACGAGCCGCAAGTGGTTGGAGCAGATCTCTGTTATCGGGGTTCTGATGCACTTTCAGTCCACGCTGGCGCCACATGTGAAGGAGGAGCGCACCATGCTGGAGGACACCAAGGCTGCCCTGTTGGACCTGGACAAAGTCACTGTGTTCTTCAGGCAACTGGATGACGAGTATCTAGTGGCAAACACGCCGGTGTGGTACCAGGTGGAAGGCAGCAGACACGCCCTGAGGGTCACCCTGTTCCTGGACAGCTGTCACTTCAGCGAGCTGCCCAGCAGGCTGCAGAATGGAGGAAGTCTGAAGATCCACACCGTCCTCTTCACCAGAGCTCTGGAGCGTCCAGACGGCGTCTGTCCTCAGGACCTGTCCTCCATGGAGGAGTTCCAGCAGCGCACCAACGCCGTGTCCCTGGAGAAGGTGAAGGTGTACTACCGCAGACTCAGGGCCTTCTACCTGGAGAAGTCCAACCTCCCCACTGACTCCAACACCACGGCCATGAAGATAGACCAGCTGCTGCGTCCTCTCAACACTCTGGACGACCTGTGCAGACTGATGCAGTCCTATGTCAACGTCCGCCCCGCTGCCCAGGGCCACCCATCGGGCGTCAGCGTGCTGTGTGTGTCCTCGGAGCTGTGCAATCGCCTGGGGGCCTGCCACGTCACCCTGTGTGGCACCGGCATGCAGAGGTGTACCTTGACCGTGACCCTGGAGCAGGCCATGATCCTGGCCCGGAACCATGGCTTGATGCCACGCTGCATCATGCAGACCATGGACATCATGAGGAAACAGGGAGCACGGGTGGAGCTCTCTGCCAAGAACCTGAAGGTGATGGACCAGATGCCTTCAGCAGCTCCAAGGCTCTACAAGCTGTGTCTGCCGCCTTCAGATGGAGACCTGTAGGAGCGCTGGGGGAGGGTGGAGCAACAGACACCACCATTAACAACCCAAGGATCATTCCAGCATGGACGCCGCGAGAGTCTTTGCCATGACTGAAACTGATACGACTTCTGACGACCAGTGCAGAGTATCTGATGATGGAGGAGAAGGAATTGTAGAGATGTTACTGCTCGTGTTATTAACTGGAATTAACCAAACTACCTGTAACCCAGATCATTTCGCCTTGGACTGCAAGCTCTGCCTCAGCATGGGATGGCATCCCCCAGGGCTCCATGCTGGGAACCCCTTGGTTTTAGCTGCAGGGAAGTCCCAGAACAGACTTTGGAAATTTGATTTTGGAAATAGGAAGTGACGGGAATGATAAAGATGGCAGCGGGGGGGGGGGGGCAGTTGCATGTGCAATTACTGTAGGTGTAGTGTGAGTACTGTATTACTGCACTATATGAAGGATAGCTATTTATTGTGTCCAGAAGGAGTTTTTATTCTTGTTTGTATTTTTTAATGGCTCACTTACTCGTATCAGGTATTAGAGTCTAAAAACATTCCAGTACTGAACAGTATTTAAAGGACCAATGGCTTGCCGTCGTAAACTGCTCCTGTTTTTGTTTTTTTTTTGTTTTTTTAATTTAAGTGCGGGGATCTCAGCGATGTCAGGAAGTGTTGGTCTTCAGGGAGCGAAAAGGGACAAGGTGGAGTCGAGCTAGCTATAATCAGGAGTTTGGATGGCGGAAGCTAAAATCAAACTATAAGATAAATTATTAATATATTAATGCTAGTGGAGAGTTTTTAGCACATTTTTTAAAATTGACTTTTGTGTTGTTTGTTGAAAGAAGTGCACCGATTGGTCCATTCAGTGTTAGCAGAAGAAAAGTGTACTGTAACAAAAAGAGACTGTAGCATCAGTTTACTCTATTTTTTTTGTGTACATACAGATGTTAACGGCGTCAACAGATGGGAGATGAGATTCATTTTACATTATTGCTATAAATTAAATCTTATTTTTTATGGGAATAATATAGATTATAAAGTGGGGTTTTTGCAATTGTGCATTTGAAGAGAAGCTGTGTAACCTCACTGACGACACGTTGACAACTGTTAAAGATGGCTGACATTGAGGAAGCGTGGTCTGGTTTGAACTGAGCGGCGTCGCTCTGCTGTAGCATGACTAGCTTACGACAGACGTCCAGTTTAATTATCGTTTCAGTGTAAATTCACTAGGCCTCTAAGGATAATTAATATATCAACTTATCATATGAAAATTATTTTTTACACTTGTACAAAATGAGGAGGAAGAATATGAAGGCAGCTCATTTCAGTGTAAACAGCATTATATCATAAGTTCATTTTTTAAAATTATACTTAACACACTGATTTATCGAGGTAATTTTTATAACGTTTGTATACCACTGTTAATAGTCTCTCGGCGCCACACCAGTCGGCTGCCTTTTGCAACAGCGGCTCGATTCCGAGTTTTTTTTCCCCTTCCTCTCTCTTTTGATGCTCTGAGTGTTGCTATCCCTGTGCTGTTGCAATCCTGGAATTTCCCCGTTGTGGGACTAATAAAGGCTTATCTTATCTTATCTTATCTTATCTTATCTTTTGCATTAAAAAAAAAAAAAAAAAAAAAAAAAAAACTATTAGTTTGTTACGTCTTTTTGCTATCTCTGCGAGCAGCCCTGCTTAGGTTGTACAGTCTGACAGCCGTTGGTAGGAAGGACCTACGAAACCTCTCGGTTGTGCACCTGGGATGATGTAGTCTGCTGCTAAATGAGCTCCTCAGTGCATCCAGTATGTCCTGCATAGGGTGGAACTCGGACTCCAGCAGAGATGACAGTTTAGCCACCGTCCTTCTCTCTCCTATCTCCTCCATCGGATCAAGGCGTTGCCCCAGGACAGAGCTAGCTTTCTTAATCAGTTTGTTCAGTCTCTTCCTATCGGCTGCAGTAATGCCACTGCCCCAGCAGACCACTCCAAAAGTGATGGCTGATGCCACCACCGTGTCATAGAATGACTTCAGCAGCGCCCCTTGTACACCAAAAGACCTGAGTCTCCTCAGCAGGAACAGCCTGCGCTGTCCCTTCTTGTAGAGTGCGTCAGTATTGTGTGACCAGTCTAGTTTATTGTTCAGATGAATACCCAGGTACTTGTAGGATGTCACCATCTCGATGTCTGTTCCCTGTATATTTACTGGTGCTGTGAGGGGCTGCCCATGCCTGCGGCAGTCCACCACCAGCTCCTTAGTTTTCCTCGCGTTGATCTGGAGGCAGTTCCGATGGCACCAGTCCACAAAGTCCTGGATAAGCCCTCTGTACTCAGCTTCATCTCCGCTGGAGATGAGACCAACGATCGCAGAGTCATCAGAGAACTTCTGTAGATGGCAATGTGTTGTGTTGTGTGAGAAGTCCGCAGTATAAAGAGTGAACAAGAAGGGAGCCAGCACCGTTCCCTGGGGGGCCCCCGTGCTACTGATGATCGTGTCGGAAACACAGTCCCGGGTTCTCACAAACTGAGGCCGGTTCGTGAGGTAGTCCAGGATCCATGATGACAGGTGCTGGTCCACCCCTGCGCGCAGCAGCTTGTCCTTCAGGATCATCGGTTGGATGGTGTTGAAAGCACTGGAGAAGTCAAAGAACATGATCCTCACCATATTCCCGGGCTTCTCCAGGTGGGACAGAGAACGGTGAAGGAGGAAGATCACCGCATCCTCCACCCCAATGCCATGCTGGTAGGCGAACTGGAGTGGATCCATCGCTGGTTCCACCAGGGGGCGGAGACGAGCAAGGAGCAGTCTCTCCAGGGTCTTCATCAAGTGGGACGTCAAGGCCACCGGTCTGAAGCTGTTCAGGTCTTTGGGGTGGGAAGTTTTTGGTACAGGTACCACACAAGATGTTTTCCACAGCTGTGGTACCCTCCCCAGTTTCAGGCTCATGTTGAAGATATACGTCACAATCCCACACAGCTGGTCTGCACAGGACTTGAGGAGCTTTGCGCTGATGCCGTCCGGTCCCGACGCCTTCCTCGCCTTGATCTTCCTCAGCTCCGTCCTCACCTGGGTCTTGGTCAGGGTCAGGATGGGGGGCTGTGTGTTGGGAGTGGGGGGGGGTGTCGGTGGAGTGGGGAGTGGGTAGCAGGACTTGATTTCTTAGAGGCAGCAGTGGTTGTTGTGCAGACAGGGGGGAGGGCGGTTGGTCAAATCTATTGAAAAACAGATTCAGGTTGTTCGCCCACTCCCTGCCCCCCGTGGCCTGGGGGGAGGTATTCTGGAGCCCCGAGATGGTTTTGAGGTTTCTCCAGACCCCGCTGATGTCGCTCTGTTGCAGCTTGTCCTCCATCTTCTTCCTGAAGCTGTCCTTGCCTTCTCTGATCTTTCTCCTCAGCTCCCTCTGTACGGACTTCAGCATCTCCCTGTTCCCCGACCTGAAGATCCTCTTCTTCTCTCTCAGAAGTGTTTTTATCTCAGGGTTGATCCAGGGTTTGTTGTTTGAGTGACGCCGTATGGTCTTGGTGGGAACGGATTTGTCCACACAGAAGCTGAGGTAGCCCGTGAAGGTGTGAATGAGGCCATCGATGTCCTCACCATGTGGATCGCAGAGCTGCTTCCAGGCAGTGGCTTCAAAACAGTCCTTTAGAGTGTCCATTGTCTCCTCAGACCATAACTCCACAGTGTGCATGGCCGGAGGTTGTCTGTGCACTAGGGGTTTGTACACCGGTCGGAGATGAACCAAGTTGTGATCCGATCTCCCAAGTGGGGGGAGTTGTGATGAGGTGTACGCCTCCTTAGTGTTTGCGTAGAACAAATCCAGTGTTTTATTGTCTCTAGTGTGGCATGTGACATACTGGGTGAAAGTGGGCAGAATGGGAGACAGTGAAACGTGGTTGAAATCGCCTGAGATGAGGAGAAGAGCATCTGGGTGTTCTGTCTGCAGCCTGCTGGTTACTGAATGGATGACGTCACGCGCTGTCCCAGCGTTCGCCGTCGGATTTGCATAAACAACAATGCAGATCACGTGTGAGTGTTCTCTCGGGAGATATGTAGGCCTCATGCTAACAGCTAGCAACTCAATGTCTTTGCTGCAGTGTCGTTGTTTAACAGTGATATGTCCCGGTCTGCACCAGTTGTTGTTAACATACATGATCACTCCACCGCCCCTAGTTTTGCCACTCTCTGGTGTTCGGTCAGCTCGTATCGTGTGAAAACCCTCCAGCTCAATGTTAGCATCTGCTGCTAGTTCAGTTAGCCACGTCTCAGTAAACAAAAGGAGAGAGCACTCCCGGTAAGTGCTATCATAACGGGAGATAGCCGCTAGCTCATCTAACTTTCCCAGTATCGACCGTACATTTCCCATGACAACAGATGGAAGGGAGGGTCTGTACCTTATATTTTTTGTCCTCCGCCTTACTCCAGCCCGGCAGCCGCGGCGTTTTCGCCTCAGTTCTCTCGGTATGTCGAGTTTTTCCAGTGGGACCGGGTGGCGGTTAAATGCTAGCAGCTCTTCCCTGTTATATCGTATCCTGCTATAAACAGTGGCTCCGTCCACCGGCTCAGGAGACATTTGGGATGATCTGTGTGTCCGTGATATAAGTGGGGTGAAAAAAAAAGTGATCAAAAGAGAGAGGAAGGGAAAAAAAACTCGGAATCGAGCCGCTGTTGCAAAAGGCAGCCGACTGGTGTGGCGCCGAGAGGAGAAAAAAAAAAAAAAAAAAAAAAAAAAAAATTGCATTCTATGCAATAAGCATTGCAATAAATGTGTCCTTGTGTTAATGAGTGTTTGGTACAATTACTACTGTTCTTTAGGAAAGAAAGTTCCGCACATGTTGGTCAATGCAACTTTCTTTAAAAAAAAAAAAAAAAAAAATGTATCGGGTTACTCGAGTAATTGTCAATTAGAGTGGTCAATGACCCGAGCTGTAAAATAGTTGTTAACCACAGCACTAAATCAAATAAAATCATTTCTAACTGCCACACATGCCAAACAGCCCTAATTAAGATTTCAAGTACTGACCACATCCTTGGGTTTCGTTGAGTCCATGGGGGCCGTCTGTCTGCTCTGAGATTCAGCCCTGGATATGTAGTCCGCAACAGTCACTGCACAGATCAGACAACAAATGGTACAAAAACACTGGTCAAACTAGAGGGTATTCAGAGAACGCACACCTCCACCAAGGCCCCATCTCCGTTTGTCTGTTAGCAGGATTGTACAAAAGCTACAGGATGGCTTTTGATGAAATTTTCAGAGGTAGCCCTTGGACTACGGATGAACCCTTAAGACTGTGAAGGTGATCCAGCCCAGGATGGATTGTGGATCACTTAACATTCTGAGATATGGTGCTCTATTTGCGCCACACTTACCACCTTGCCGCAGTGCTTTTGTTAGTTTCTGTCAGCGCATTGTCTGTTTTTTATACTTCGAATCACACCATCGAATTACCAGTACACAGTGCGTCGGCTTTGTGCCGGGAGGAGGCTCATTTCAAAGTGGTGTGGCAGTGTGCAATCTCATGCACATCAGTATTTTGGTGAATTTATGACAATGCACCTTTGATCAAGAAAAAGGAGGTCTGTCGTCAGAAGTGCAGTCTTAATGCTATTTCAGCTGTGTGTTTTGAAATGACGCAGCTCCTACTGACAGGAGCACATGAGGAAACAGCATGCACTGGGATTTTAATAGAGGGCACAGTTACAAACTAATAACCCAACATTTTAATTATAAAATGGTGATACACTGAATAGCTTTTTTTTATTCCATCCACATTTTCATTTTAATTGCAGACTTGGTGTCAACAGATTAGGCATTAATGTATTAATTTTTTAAGCGAATGAAACAACGGAGTGTGTGTGTGTTCTGGTGTGGCTGCGGTACGTGGGGGAGGTGTGGAAGGATCCTGCTGATCAAGATTTTAAACGACAAACCTCTTCTGTGACAATCTGTTCACATACTAATCTGTCACGTCTATTGTCACATCTCGTGTCTGTTCGTGCGCGTGCTTCCTGATAAATGAAAAACACACTCAGCCATTGTTTTCTGTTAGATGTGGACAGTTAAATACGAACTATTTGAAGTTTTTCACTGCACAGAGAAAAAAAAAAAACAGTGGGTGGGTTTACAATCAGCAGATCGTCCTCTTTTTAATTTAACTACTGGACCACAGTGGGACCAGTGTGCCCTATACTGGGAAAAGAGGCGTCGCCACGGCCTCGGAGAAAAGCCAACAGGTGCACACAAAACCAGCACTCATCATTATGTAATTATGACTAGGTATTAGTTGATTCACCTTACCGATCGATTAATGATTAATTGATAAGCTGCGTCTTTCCTGATAATCCGATTTTCCCTTGGTATCAATACAGTATAATATAAAAAGCTAATTACACAACATAACAAAAATAATTTTTTGGTAAGCTGTCCGTTTTTTTTTTTAACTGATTTAAGACAATTTTGCACTGCTGAATCCGAAAATGACATCTGTTTCTCTCGATCAGGTCAGGTTTTTATGCTAAGTTGTAAGCAGTTGTACTGTAAATTGAATAGTAGAGATTGATAAAGGTAAGTACATGTAAATTGAATGTTACATCATCACTGTTCAAAATTCAGAGAATTTCAAGAAATAAAAAAGAATTTTGCATCATATAAAGCAAAACTACCCGTACATGTAAACAAAAATGTAAAAAAAACGTGACCATAGTTCAAAAAGTTGACCTGACTGAGCAAAACCAATGTGATTTTTGGATTCAGCACATCAGAATTGCCCTAAATCAGCTGAAAAATCTTTGACAATAAATCTGGTGTTGACCAGTGTAATCGTTCACGATATACTGAACAAAAATTCACATCATTCCTCAATGATTTATTGATGTTACCGTCATCTGTAACATGTTAAACATTAATAACATAAAATAAACTCCGAAAAATAAAAGATTTAGACTACTTAACATGAAAATGTGTTCACTGGCTGATATTAAAACTTCAGCGGCATAAAATAAATTCTGAAAAAAGTAGACCGTCACCCATGCCATTATCAATGTTTTTTTTTTCTTGTCCACTGGTTTGAGTACGTTGTAGCATTATTAAACTGGGTTTGTGCCAGTGTGCAGGGTAATTTGGGTTTGTCATGTGTTCTTGTTTCTTAAATGCCTACAGACAGAAGCAGACTTTGATGGCGTTGTAGATGATAAATGTAACAAAGCAACTTTTCACATGATGCTGCTAAAAAGAAACAAGAGCAATCTGAGGCAAGTGCAACATCCCCCGCCTCCATTTTCTTTAACAATTCCAATACTTACTGACAGAGCAGTTTTCAACTTTTCAATATAATTATTGTGGCAGAATCAAATTAGGGAAAGCCCATCATCCACAAATATACAACCAAGAATACAACCACACACATGCAGAGGGGGAACTGGATGCAGAAATCTAATTATACTGAATTCAGTACCCTCCACCTCCCCACCCCTAAAAGCTCCAGATTCAGCCTTTGGCATGAAACTTTGTTTGATCACTTAATGTATGTTTATGAAACATCAGATTTCTGAGTGTACCTGAAAGCAACACCACAGCACAGGTGGTAGCTCCCGTCTGCCACAGCAGGCACTGAGCGGCGGCCAGTCCACTCTGCCTGCAGCAGCCAGGTAACCCACGTTTGGATTTATGATGCCAGCCTTGGCTCTTACGACTACTGTGCAACATGTTGAATATCTTTGGGTCTGTCTGAATTTATTTAGTAAGACAGAAGATGCATAATAACCAACATTTAGGAGTTGTCAGACATTTTTTGGGACACGGTCAATAGAAAGTTGTTATTATGAAGAGTTTTACAACAGCTCAAAGTTGACCCTTGGTTGCATGTGGCGTGTGTGCGTGCCCTCACACAATAGACATATACTAGTTTTCACTTTGTGGATATGATGATGCTAGATTCCATGTTATATTTTTGAGATAACTGGTATTGTGAAATATAGTTTGATGTAAGACTCCATGGTCTTGTAGTGTGGACCTTGTGTAACATTACAGGATGTTCCATTTTGTTTGTAAAAGGGTTGCAGTAATTCAATATTAAGATATAAATAAAGTATACAAGTGCATCTCAATAAATTACAATATCATCAAACAGCTCATTTATTTCAGTAATTCAATTCAAAATGTGAAACTCATATTGTATAGATTCATTACACACAGTGATATATTTCAAGTGTTTGTTTATTTTAATTTGGATGATTATGGTTTACAACTAATAACTCAGCCACAGGGGGTGCACAAGCCAGCGTACTCCTAGTGCTGGTCCCGAGCCTGGGTAAATGGGGAGGGTTGTGTCAGGAAGGGCATCTAAAACCTATCTAAAACCTTTGCCAAATCAAACATGTGGATCATGACGAATGAGACTTTCATACCAGATCAGTCGAGGCCCAGGTTAACAACAACCGCCACCAGTGCTGTTAACAGACAGGGTACCGGTGGAGAATGGGCTACTGTTAGTCAAAGATCGAGGAGGAGGAGAGGGGGAAGGCATGTTAGGAGGGAGAGAGAGAAGACAAAAGGTAGAAGTGTGGAGGTGAGACTAGGGACGTTAAATGTAGGGACTATGACTTGTAAAGGCAGAGAGTTGGTTGATATGATTAGGGATGTGATTTGGGATTGGGGAAATCATCTGAAAATTCAGCAGGGGGTCTTGGGGACGCAGTCCCCCAGCGGGGTCCGTGGCAGAGCCCCGGTGGGGGTGGGGTGGGGCAAGGGGGGGGGGGCGAAGCCCCCCGAAGCTCCTGGGTTTTTATGATTTTTAAGTACCAGAACTGTGCTTAAATGACATAAAACAAACAGCTGAATGCCACTTATTACTGTATAATATTGACTTACGTTCAAAGAAGATAGCATTCCTAAAATATTCCAACAAGCATTATCCATCACATGCTTTAACACTTGATCAAATCAAAATCAGATAATTTTATCTATTCCATAATAGAAATAAAATTCATTCTTACCATTACTTTTTATAATTTCAGCATTCATTTCAGATCACCAGTTTTAATCTCCATTGAGTCTTGAGCAGTTCATTTTGCACAATCACTGATGCAGCCAAGTCTTAGAAATATTCAAAAGTTATGAGTCAATATCCACTGTGCACTGTCAATTTCAAACTGTTTGGAATCATAAAAGTAATCTAACTAAATTGTTTTGCTATTTTTTTTTTCTCCTCAACATCAATGTCAGGGCGCAGCGGGAGTTTTGGGGGATGGTTAACTTTTAGAACAGTTTCCTCCCCCACGCAACCCAGCTCATACAGCCGTTGTACGCTGCACTCAAGAAACGGAAACCGGTGGACAGAGTCAAAGGCGTTCTCTGAGGTTAAAACAGCTCTGGCGAACGCTGCACTACTGGCGCACCCAGACCCGGCGGCTCGGATAGCGCTTACTACCGACGCCTCGGACATGGGCATAGCGGCCGTCGTGGAGCAATGCGTTGCCGGTTCTTGGCAGCAGCTCACCTTTTTTAGCAGGTCTTTGCACGACAGTGAGCGTAAATACAGCGTGTTCGACAAAGAGTTAATGGCTCTCCACCTGGCCATACGCCACTTCCAGTTCTGGCTGAAAGGGCGCAGCTTCACTGCGTTTGTGGACCACAAGCCGCTAACGTACTTAACATACTTTATCTTCCTGGAAGATTAAAAAAAAAAGCGGAATTCCGCGAATTAGCGGAAAAATCACATCCCTATATGATGGAGAGAAGAAAGGTAGATATACTGTGTATTCAAGAAACCATATGGAAGGGAAGCAAGGCTAGGAGCACTGGAGGGAGATTTAAATTGTTCTACCATGGTGGAGATAGGAAGAGAAATGGAGTAGGAGTAATCTTGAAGGAAGAGTATGTGAAGAGTGTTCAGGAGGTAAAGAGGGAGTCAGACAGAATCATGAGTTTGAAGTTAGAAGTCAAAGGTGTGAAGTTGAATGTTGTCAGTGCGTATGCCCCACAAGTTGGATGTCAGGTAGAAAAGAATGAGGAATTCTGGAGTAAGATGAATGAAGTGGTAGAGAGTGTTCCCAGGGGGGGAGAGAGTGGTGATTGGAGCGGACTTTAATGGGCATGTAGGCGAAGGGAACAGAGGTGAGGAGGTCCTGGGTAGGGACGGTTTTAAGGAGAGAAATGTGGAAGGACTGATAGTTGTGGATTTTGCTAAAAGGATGGAAATGGCTGTGGTGAACATATACTTTAAGAAAAGAGAGGAAAATAGGGTGATTTACAAGAGTGGAGGAAGGTGCACACAGGTGGACTAAGGAGAAATCTGAAAGAGATAGACTGCAAGGTGGTGGCAGGGGAGAATGTAGCCAGTCAGCATTGCACGGTCGTCTGTAGGAGGACTTTGGAAAGCAACAAGAGGAAGAGAGTGAAGGCAGAGCCAAAGATTAAGTGAGGGAAGTTACAGAAGGAAGAAGGTCGCACAGAGTTCAGGGAGGAGTTGATACAGGCTCTGGGTGGTAGGAAAGAATTACCAGGTAACTGGGAAAGTACAGCAAAAGTACTGAGGGAAACAGGTAGAAAGGTACAGTATGTGGTGTATCCAGTGGTCAGAGGAAGGAAAGATAGACAGCCTTTATTGTCATTATACAAACAAATGTACAATGAGATTTAAGCATCTCCTTCAGTGCAACCTATGTAAAAGAGAAAAATAAAAAGCATAAAAACAATAAATTCCTGCAATAAATAATGTATAATGTGTACAATGTACGTAATTGAGGAGACTTGATGGTGGAATGAGGAGGTACAGGAAAGTATTCAAAGGAAGAGGTTAGCAAAGAAAAAGTGGGATAGTCGGGGAGATGAAGAAAGTTGACAGGAGTATTTGGAATCTAGGTGCATGGCAAAGAGAGAGGTGGCAAAGGCACAGGAAAAGGAGTTGTATCAATTGGCTAGACAGAGAGATCGAGCTGGAAAGGATGTACAGCAGGTTAGGCTGATTAAGGACAGAAATGGTGATGTACTAAATTATGAGAGTGTGTTGAGAAGGTGGAAGGAATACTCTGAAGAGCTGATGAATAAAGAAAATGAGAGAGGGAGGAGGATGGATGAAGGAAAGATGGTGCACAAGGAAGTCCCGAGGATTAGCAAGGCGGAAGTGAGGGCAGCTTTGAAGAGGATGAAGAATGGAAAGGCAGTTGGTCCAGATGATATACCTGTGAAGGCATGGAGATGTTTAGGAGAGATGGCAGGGGACTTTTTAACCAGATTATTTAATACAATCTTGGAGAGTGACAGGATGCCTGAGGAGTGGAGAAGAAGTGTTTTGGTACCAATTTTCAAGAACAAAGGTGACGCTTAGAGCTGTAGTAACTACAGAGGCATAAAGTTGATCAGCCACACTAAAGATATGGGAGAGTTGTTGAAGCCGGGTTAAAAGGAGCGGTGACAATCAATGAGCAGCAGTACGGTTTCATGCCAAGAAGGAGCACTACAGATGTTTGCTCTAAGAGTGCTGATTGAGAAGTATAGAGGAGGTCAGTTATAGAGGACAGTTGCACTGTGTCTTTGTGGATCAAAAGCAGGGGTGTCCAATCATGTGCCATGGAGGGCCAAGACCCTTCAGGTTTTCTCTTCTACTCAGTCTCTTCAGCAGGTGTTTTCACTGATCAGCAATCAGTGGGAAGAAGTTCAGTGAAATCTGCTGTTGAAGACACTGGCTGGCAGTAAAGCCTGCAGGGTCGTGGCCCTCTATGGCACATGATTGGACACCCCTGATTTTGAGAAAGCATTTGATAGGGTGCCAAGAGAGGAAGTGTGGTACTGTATGAGAAAGTCAGGAGTGGCAGAGAAGTATGCGAGGGTGGTGCAGGACATGCATGAGGACAGCAAGACAGTGGTGAGGTGTGCTGTGGGAGTGATAGATGGGTTCAAGGTGGGGGTGGGATTACATCAGGGATCGGCTCTGAGCCCCTTGTTTGCCATGGTGATGGACAGGCTAACAGACGAGGTCAGGCAGGAGTGTCCATGGACCATGTTTGCAGATGACATTGTGATCTGTAGTGAGAGTAGAGAGCAGATGGAAGAGAATTTGGAGAGGTGGCGATATGCTCTGGAGAGAAGAGGAATGAAAGTCAGTGGAAACAAAACAGAATACATGAGTGTGAATGAGAGGGAGGCATGTGTAATGGTGTAGATGGAAGGAGTACAGGTAGTGAAAGTAGATAAGTTTAAATCTGCCTCCGCCCCCACTCTCGGACATCTACCTCACCTGCCTCACTTGCGGTGCCATCAACATTACAGGTGACACCTCCCACCCCCCCACACTCCCTCTTCAGCTTTCTGCCCTCGGGGAAAAGGTACCGGAGCCTTCGGACTCGCTCCACAAGACTGTTAAACAGCTTTGTTCACCAAGCCATCAGGACCCTGAACGCTGCCCACTTCTCCCCCTCCTCCCCCCACCCCGGACTGTAACACACTCACCCACACAATAACTACCTCAGCTGTTTGCACAGAAAGACTTGGAACACCAACAGTAATACGTTTGCTGCTATATGTCTCTGCACTTTACTGCAATCATTTGGACAAATGCCATACCTGCTGCTGTCTGTTATTGAAATATTGATCATGTGCAGTCCAATCTGTCACTGTCTGCACCTACATTACCACATCAAACTTGCAATTACGGGTATTACGGCTCCACTTTTTCTGTATATAGGATTGCTGGGTGTTACCGTTTATCTTTATTTACACTACAGGTAGCATTACTGTACATATAGACTGCTGTTATTGTTTTCATCCTTCTCATATATTGCACACACCACTAAGAGAGAGAGAAACGGCATTTCAGTTCTGTATGTCCTATACGTATAGAAGTATTAAATAAAAAAAATCTTTGAATCCTTGAAATAGCTGGGGTCAACCATTCAAAGCAATGGAAAATGCACAAGAGGTGAAGAAGAGAGTGCAGGTAGGGGGAGTGGGCGGAGACAAGTGTCAGGGGTGATTTATGACAGAATTGTAGTAGCAAGAGTGAAAGGGAAGATTTACAAGATGGTAGTGAGACCTGCTATGATGTCTGGTTTGGAGACGGTGGCACGACAAAAAGACAGGAAATAGAGCTGGAGGTGGCAGAGTTGAAGATGCTAAGATTTTCATTGGCAGTGACTAGGAGGGACAAGATTAGAAACGAGTTTATCAGAGGGACAGCTCAGGTTGAGCAGTTTGGTGGCAAAGTAAGAGAGGCAAGGCTGAGATGGTTGGGGCATGTGCAGAGGAGGATAGTGGATGTTGAAGATGGAGCTGCCAGGCAGGAGGAAAAGAGGATGACCACAAAGAAGACTCTTGGATGTAGTGAAGGAGGACATGGAGAGGGTTGGTGTTACAAAGAAAGATGCAAGGGATAGGGCGAGATGGAGGCAGATGATCTGCTGTGGAGATCCCTGAAGGGAACAGCCGAAAGAAGAAGATGGTTTACAGCTAATGAAAACCCAAAATTCAGTTTCTCAAAAAAGATTACATAATATCAATTTTTTTTTAAATTATTTTTTAATTATTTTTGATAGAAATGTTGGCCAACTGGAAAGTATGTCCATGTACACACTCAATACTTGGTCGGGGCTCCTTTTGCATGAATTACTGCATCAATGCAGTGTCGCATGGAGGCCCAGGTTGTTTCGATAGCAGCCTTCAGCTTGTTTGTGCATTGTTGGGTCTGGTATCTCTTCTTCCTCTTGACAATACTACATAGATTCCCTATGGGATTTTGGTCAGGAGAGTCTGCTGGCCAGTCAAGCACAGTGTTACCATGGTCATTAAACCAGGTTTTGGTACTTTTGGCAGTGTGGGCAGGTGCCAAGTCCTACTAGAAAATGAAATCAGGATCTCCATAAAGCTTGTCAGCAGAGGGAAGCATTAAGTGCTCTTAAATTTCCTTGTAGATGGCTGCACTGACTTTGGACTTGATAAAACATGGCTCCCCAAATCATCACTGACTGAAAACTTCATACTGGACCGCAAGCAACTTGGATTCTGTGCCTGTTCACTCTCCCTCCAGACTCTAGAACCTTGATTTCCAAGTAACAGGACTTGGCACCTGATTTGGGAAGCAACCTAGGCTTCCATAACACCCCAGCAGTACCATAGGCTGATCGCCTCCACGCCCATGCCACACTGATGCAGTAATTCATATAAAAGGAGGCCTGACCAAGTACTGAGTGTGTACATGGACATATTTTCCAGTCAGCCAACATTTCTATTAAAAATACATTTTTAAAAAAATCATCTTATGTAATATTCTAATTTTTTGAGAAAATTAATTTGGGGTTTTCATTATTTGTAAGCCATAATCACAAAATTAAAAGAAATAAATGTTTAAAATATATCACTGCGTGTAAAGAATCTATGGGAGTTTCACTTTTTGAACCGAATTACTGAAATAAATTTACTTTTTGATGACATTGTGGGACCCACTCAGTATGTTTCCACTCAGACAGAAGGACAAGGGGAATCATCACGGAGGGTTGGTGTGTTGATGCAAACAGTGACAAAGAGAATGGGAATTGCAAAGTCTTTCATGTTACTGCAGCACCACAGGTGACTGAGAGGGTCGTAGGCTATAAAAGGAGAGGTGCCTGTGACCTGTCACTTTTTCTGATGCTTGTGATTCTGGATGATGTGAGAGAGAGAAATTAATAAGCCTGCTTTGTTCTGGACCGCTCTGCCTGGTTATTCCTCTCTCCACAACATTCTAATTTATTGAGATGCACCTGTATAGTCTAAACAAATCTTGTTCCATGTGCCCGTTTTTTGAAAGTTGAGCCCCAGCCCCTCAAATGGTCTCTGCATGCCCCTCTGTATAACCCATAGTTGTAGGGCAGGATCCTGAGGTGAACGCGTGGAGCAAGTATGGTGACCCTAGAGAGATTTACATGTTCTATAGTAAGAGAACATCAAGAGTGCCAGCCTTGACCTTTTGACCCCAAACCCATAGTCAGGTCAGGATCCCAAGGTGAACCTGTGTAGCAAGTTTGGTGACCCTAGCTTTCTTTGTTATTGAGATAGAGCTTATAAGCCATTTTGATGTTGACCTTTGACCTTGCAATCCCAAACCCAGTCACACTTCAGGGTCACAGGGTGAACCTGTGCACCAAGTTTGGTGACCCCAACTTTACTCAGTGTACAGTAATAAAGCATAAGGACTGGTGGCCTAGAGGTAGAGCATCCACCCCACATCCAGGGTTCAAGTTCCGGCCGGGACATGCCCAAGACCATATAAAAGTGGAACTTCCTGCCGTCCAGCTTGGTGCTCAGTAAAACTGGAACTGAGGAGGGAAATGTGGGTGGCAGTGGCTCAGGAAAAGAGCGGGTCGTCCAATAACCAGAGGGTTGGCGGTTCAAATCCCGCTCTCCCCAGGCAGCCTGCCATTGTGTCCCTGGGCAAGACACTTTACCCACCTTGCCTCCAGTGTCCGTGACACTGGGTATGAATGTGTATAAATGTTCGGTAGTGGTTGGAGAGGCTGCTGGCACGGACTGGCAGCCACGTTTCCGTCAGTCTGCCCCAGGGCAGCTGTGGCAACATCAGTAGCTTACCACTACCATTGTCTGTGGAGTGAATGAATAATGAACTCATCTTGAAAGGTGCTATGTAAATGAATAAATAAAAATAGAAGACAGTACGTACAGTGGATATAATAAGTCTCTGTTTTGTGATTTAAAAAAAAAAAATGAGACCAAGATAAATCATTTCAAAACTTTTTCCATCATTAATGTGACCTATACCTGTACAACTCAATTGAAAAACAAACTGAAATCTTTTAACGGGAAAAATAATAATAAAAAAAAAACTTACAATAACCTAATTGCATAAATACGCACACCCTCTTATAACAGGGGATGTGGCTGTGTTCAGAATTAACCAATCACATGCAAACTCATGTTAAATGGGAGTCAACACACACCTGCCACCATTTAAAGTGTCTCTGATTAACCCCAAACAAAGTTCAGCTGTTCTAATAGGCTTTTCCTGACATTTCTGTAGATGGACCTCATTGTTCATAGGCATCAGTCAGGAGAAAGGTACAAAAGAAATTCCAAGGCATTAAATACACCATGGAACACAGTGAAGACAGTCATCATCAAGTGGAGAAAATGTGACACAATAGTGACATTACCAAGAATTGGACGTCCCTCCAAAATTGATGAAAAGACGAGAAGAAAACTGGTCAGGGCGGCTGCCAAGAGGCCAACATCAACATTGAAGGAGCTGCAGGAATTTCTGGCAAGTACTGGCTGTTTAGTACATGTGACAACAATCTCCCGTCTTCTTCATATGTCTGGGCTATGGGGTAGGGTGGCAAAATGGAAGCCTTATAACATCCAAGCCCAGCTACATTTTGCAAAAACACATTTGAAATCTCCCAAACGCATATAAGAAAATATGTTTTGGTCCAATGAAACCAAGGTTGAACTTTTTGGCCATAATTCCAAAAGGTGTATTTGGTCCAAACAACACTGCTTATCAACAAAAGAACACCATATCTACAGTGAAGCATGGTGGTGGGACCATCATGCTTTGGGGCTGTTTTTCTTCAGCTGAACTGGGGCCTTAGTCAAGGTGGAGGGAATTATGAACAGTTCCAAATACCAGACAGTGTTGGCACAAAACCTTCAGGCTTCTGCTAGAAAGCTGAAGAGTAACTTCATCTTTCAGCACGACAATGACCCAAAGCACACCTCCAAATCAACAAAAGAATGGCCTCACCAGAAGAAGATTAAGGTTTTGGAATGGCCCAGCCAGAGTCTAGACCTGAATTTGATCGAGCATCTGTGGGGTGATCTGAAGAGGACTGTGCACAGGAGATGCCCTCACGATCTGACAGATCTGAAGCAGTTTTGCAAAGAAGAGTGGGCAAATATTGCCACATCAAGATATGCCACACTGATAAGACCCTTACCCAAAAAGACTGAATGCTTTTTTTTTTTTTTGTTACTTATTTGTACCCTGTAGGTAGACTTGGTTTGCAGTCTGGTGACAAGCCACCGGCTGCTGGTCGCTGCGTGCGCGAGCGCCCTAAACCTACATGTTTTTGGTATGCGGGAAGAAACCGGAGAAATCCCGAAGTAAACCCACGCAACAATAAAAGTCAAAGGTGTTGCAACAAACTATTAGTTTAAGGGTGTGCATATTTATGCAAACAGGTTATTTAAGTTTTTTATTTTTTTATGTTTCCCCTTAAAAGATTTCAGTTTGTTTTTCAATTGGGTTGTACAGGTTATAGGTCACATTAATGGTGGAAAAAGTTTTGAAATAATTTATCTTGGTCTCATTTTTTTACATCACAAAAAACTGGCATTTGAACAGGGGTGAGTAGACTTTATATCCACTGTACAACCACTGCCATCATTTGACAATTTACGTAATTAACGGCTTTAGGACGAGTCAGAAATGTTCTGTATCTGCCAACTTCCTCAATATTCTTTTAAATTTTGACCGCTGTTTGTCCGACTTATTTTGGAAGTGGCACTGCAATGAACAAGCAGATCTCCAGCGGACTGGTGTCTTCTGCTCTTTTTCTTTTGTTATAGTTGGAAGGCAGCAATGGGTGACCGCAGACTGGTGATGCCACTAAATTTAATTGAACAAATGGCAATTGAAAAGGACTTACGAGTTATCAATTAACTGACAACTAATTTTATTTACCCGACTAAATATTTATTGGCAATTAAACCAAAAGTCAATTAATTGTTTACGACCCTAATTTTGAAGTTTTTTTTTGTTGTTGTTTTTTTTTTACTATTTTTTAACTTCATTCACTCTCATTTTTTAAGAGAATGATTCAAAGTGAAAGTATACCGACAGTGGTTTCGAGTTAAAACACAATTTTGCATTCAGCAGAGGAGATTAACAGACCTCAGCTGAGATGAACGACTCGCTCTTTCTCAGTGTAAAAGAAGTTTGGATGAAGTTTGTGCCCAATTATGATCATGTCTCCCACTGCCAGTAGGGCTGTGGAGAAGATGGTTAAAAAGCACCTTTCTCCTTAAAGTAGAACTGAACTCACCTTTTTGCCAAAAAAGTAGAATAGCAGATTAATTCCTTATTACCTATTGTATTTTTCAACACATAAAAGAAATTTTTAGGCCGTGCGATGGCCAAGCTATAAGCTGATAAACTTTTGCCTCTGGCTGGCAGTGCCAAACAAACCGGAAGTAGTGCAGACGACGTCACGAGTGTGACCCTTATCAAGACAACAATGGCAGATGATAGCAGTTCCAGCAGTCAAGAACACCAGAGTTTTCAGAGTGAAGAGGCATTCAGGATCGGTGACAAGACAGAGGAGGATCCAGGAGTGTCAAGTGAACAGGAAGAGAATGAGGGAGGCATCGAACCGTACAGATTAGAGCCAGAATTTTCGGGGGATTCCGGCACCGACTCAGACCGCAGCAATGATGGGGAGGAGAGTCGCTTATTGAATACAGAATGGTGAGTCTTTACTTTGGCATGTTTGGGGTGTCAGGATAAGGAAAATTAACAATAAAAAAGAAAGGGAAAAAAAACCATCAGCATTTTTCCAACTTATTACAGTGATCTCTCACTTATCGCGTTTAATGGGGACCACAACCGACTGCGAAAAGTGAAAAACCGCGAAGTAGCGTCACCCCCCCCCCCAGGGCGTCACAAGCACTATTTTGCACAAAAAGGCACAAGAGAACAGCGAAAAGTGCCACTAAGCAACACGAGCGATAAAGAACAATGAATGCAGTCTTCCTTCGCTGGGTATAGGCGCTCGGCAGGTAGCGAAGCTGGGTAAAACGTCTCGGCCAATCAGCTTGCGAGGTAAACGTCTCGGCCAATCAGCTTGCGAGATTCCCGAGCGGTGAAGAGGTGGGCGGAGAGGAGTGGAGCGGTGGTCAGAGAGGTAGATTTTCAGTTGTGCGGGCTCTCCGTGTTGATACCTGATGTTCTAATGTAGAAGGCAGACTACATTAGAACATCAGGTATCAACACGGAGAGCCCGCACAACTGAAAATCTACCTCTCTGACCACCGCTCCACTCCTCTCCGCCCACCTCTTCACCGCTCGGGAATCTCGCAAGCTGATTGGCCGAGACGTTTTACCCAGCGAAGGAAGACCGCATTCATTGTTCTTTATCGCTCGTGTTGCTTAGTGGCACTTTTTGCTGTTCTCTTGTGCCTTTTTGTGCAAAATAGTGCTTGTGACGCCCTTGGGGGGGGGGGTGACGCTACTTCGCGGTTTTTCACTTTTCGCGGTCGGTTCTGGTCCCCATTAAACGCGATAAGTGAGAGATCACTGTATATCTAGAAACGCATCGCTTTCCGGTCGCTTTTCCTCCCCCTTTCTTTTCTTTCGTCGCCATGACAGCTTTCCTTGGCCACCGAACAGATCTTCCCAGGTGTTGGAAGTGTTTTGTAGTCGACTATCACGACAAAATGCACCAAAAACAACCAGTGTCGACGTGCTCGCAATGGTAAACATGAGGACTGGGTCACACTCGTGACGTCACGTGGAACTCCGGCTGCACTTCGGCGGATTTGTCTGATTTTTCAGGGCGGGAAATTCAAAATCGCGATTTTCTCCAAGATTCCGGGATTTGTGGAGGGGGTGCCAATGATAAATTATCTTTATAATTGTATGTACTATCACCCAGTGCCGTTCAATGCCGTTCAGTTCAGTTCACCTTTAAATGCATTTTCACTTTGTGAATGAGCCCACATTGTCCTCAGCGCAAAACAGATTAGTCTTTGCATGTAAACACTATCATATTCGTATTAAACCTTTGATCTTGTGCCCGTGTTTATTAAAGGGAATGACAGCAAAGACAGCAATTGGTTTAGTTCATGTTAAGCCCCAAACACACTTCAGAATTAGGAAAGCCTCTTTGCATTTTGTGCCCAGTGCAAAATTAGTTTTTACAGTGCTGCAATAGTGAAATTAACTTGGAAACCCCTATAAACACACCCCACACCTCAGACAATTGACTGGACTGTGCCTCTGTAATACAGCCCAAGGCCTTCGTGAATGTATGCCCTCTATTTCTTTACATATCATGAGTGTGCACCTTTGCCAAGGCCCTATCTTTAAAGAAAGTGGAAAAAGTGGTCAAGGATCTGCATCCTGACCCAGATCACCTCCAAAATCTAATGGGTTCATCCGTAGCCCAAGAGCCACTTCTGGTGAAAATTTCATCAAAATCCAACCTTTTGTTTTCGCGTAAACCTGCTAAAAGAACAAGACAAAGAAAACGCTACCTTCTTGGCAGACCTAATAAGACAAGTCTTTCTGTGACAGTCACTGACAAATGTTGGCAAGTGCAACCCCAGTTCCAAAAAGGCTAGGACACAGTGTGAAATAAAAAATCTCAAGCCAATATTTTATTTATAACAAACATCAAATGTGAGATATTTTAGCATTTCATTTCTTAAAATAAATTTGCTCGTGAATCTTTATGGTAGCAACATAGTTCAGCGGTGGGACTCTCTAGCTGCCCAACAATTCAGTTATGATTCAGAGGGCTGCGATGTGATTATAAAGCAATTCTTGGTGCGTCTTTTGTCAGGATTTCTTTTTTCACTTTGTGAAAATTGGTACTTTCAAAGCAAAGTATTTGTAATGACCCATAATGAATTTACTTCCAATATTTTGTGAATAAAAGTCAAATGGAATTTTTTTTTTTTTTTTTGTTACTTATTTGTACCCGTAGGTAGACTTGGTTTGCAGTCTGGTGACAAGCCACCAGCTGCCGGTCGCTGCGTGCGCAAGCGCCCTAAACCTACATGTTTTTGGTATGCGGGAGGAAACCGGAGAAATCCCGGAGTAAACCCACGCAACACGGGGAGAACATGCAAACTCCACACAGCTCACTGTTGGTCGGGGGCTGGGATCGAGCCCACGGTCTCATGATCCCCGCGATCCCCCGGCCGAGGGTAAACTGTGCTGCCACAGTGCTAAACCACTGCGCCACCGTGCAGCCCGGAATGTTACATTTACTCTGCATATCACCCACCACAGATACTACAGTACATGGTTACTTCCTGTTCAGTTCTGGCTGGACTCTTGACATTTAAAAATTGATTCTTTGACATGTGTGCATCGATGCAGAATCTTCCAGATATTGATGCATATTATACGTCAGGGCTGCAACTAACAATTATTTTGGAAGTTGACGACTAACGACTTTTTTTCCGATTAGTTGACTAATCGTGATCATTTCTCTCATGTCCACCATCTTTGCTTCCTGTTGGGGCTCTAGTGCATATTTTCCCTCACCCGCTGTTTAAGCCTGAACACCTGTGAAAATCACCTTGTTGCCAGTCCCTGCTTTAATATAACATTTTCTAAGCAGTTTCCAGAGCTAGATACAAAAAACAAGAAAGCTGTATTAATTATCACAAGTTTAAGGTTATATATCAGTTTATCACAGACAGCATAATGACTAACGTCAAGTAAACAACTGATTAAATATCTTTACTTTCAATCTTTCACTTTACTGGTCAATCTACATTCCTGCCCTCACCTATGGTCATGAGTTTGGGATAATGACCGAAAGAACAAGATCACGGATACAAGCACGGCAGTGGCTCAGGAGGTAGAGCAGGTAGTCCAACTGGATGGTTGGCGGTTCGAATCCCGCTCTCCCCATATATCTTGCTGCTGTGTCTCTGGGCAAGATACTTTACCCACCTTGCCTCCAGTGTCCATAACACTGGGTATGAATGTGTATAAATATTCAGTGGTGGCCGGAGAGGCCGTTGGCGCGGATTGGCAGCCACATTTCTGTCAGCCTGCCCCAGGGCAGCTGTGGCTACAGTAGTAGCTTGGCACTACCATTGTCTGTCTGGAGTGAATGAATAATCTACTTGTAAAGTGTCTTTGAGTGTCTACGATAAAGCGCTATATAAATCTGATGCATTATTATTATTACAAGTGGCTGAAATAAACTTTCTCCATAGGATTGCTGGATTCACCCTTCGAGATAGGGTGAGGAGCTCAGTCATCCGGGAGAGACTCAGTAGAACCACTGCTCCTCCATATCGAAGCCAGTTGAGGTGGTGTGGGCATCTGATCAGGATGCCTCCTGGACGCCTCCCCCTTGAGGTGTTTTGGACATGTCCCACTGGGAGGAGACCCCAGGGTAGACCCAGGACACGCTGGAGAGACTACGTCTCCCAGCTGGCCTTGGAAACATCTTGGTATCCTCTCTGAAGATCTGGGGCAGGTGGCCGGGGAGAGTGAAGTCTGGGCACCTCTGCTTGAGTTGTTGCCTCTGCGACCTGGACCGCCGGAAAAGAGGTAGAGGATGGATGGATGGATGGATGGATGGGCTGAAAAGTTCATAGTGGTCAAATTTGACCAAATGTGGTTTATTTTTCAACATGGTCTCCCCTTCGGTCCACACACTTCTTCCATCGGTGTTGCAGCACTTGGATCCCTGCGGTTGAAAAATAAACCACAATTTGGTCAAATTTGACCACCATGAACTCTTCAGCCCTGCCTCTATAGGAGTTTAATTTTTTGAACTAAAGTACTGAAATATCAACTTTTCGATGATATTCTAGTTTATTGAGATACACCTTTATGTTCTAATGTGAATAAAATTGTAGTTTGAGATTTGCCGATTATTGTATTGTTTTTATTTAGATTTTACACAGCATCCAAACTTTTTTGAAATTAGGGTTGTAAATCCCAGATGCTCAGAAGCTTCTCTGAACTTTGATATCATATCATGCCTTTCCCATTTATTAGTTAAGCATTGTTGGGTATTTTCACATCAGTCACAGTCAGTTACAGTTACTACAAAATAAAATGAACCAAACAAACCTAGACTGCAAATCACTAGACACAAACTGTGGCCATTAGTAAGGAAGTAATGTGTTGATCAATAGCTCAGGAAGATACGGTTGCACTTGAAATTATTGAACTCCTATATTTTTTTCCTTTACACACTTTCAATTGCAAAAATGAACTTTTAAGCAGTTGAATTTTTTTTTTTTTTTTTTTTTTTTTTTTTTTTTTTTTACACAACAGTTGAAAGCTTGATTTTTTAAATTCACATTTTGCAATAGGGTTTGAATAGTTTCAAGTGCCTCTGTATATTTACTATATCACATGTAACAATTTCAGAGAAAAAGGTGTCTTACAGCATTAAGATCACACCACATTTTGCAAGAGCAACAGAAAATAGCAACAGTGTTACAATATAATTAGATGTTAAAGACTTTGTTTAGAATGCTGCTGGTGGCACACGGAACAAATGCAAGGGCAGGTGTGCAACATTTCAGCCAAGACATCGAGCGTACTGACTGGAAGGAAGAACAGCAGTTGCCATGGTTACCTGGCTGCCTCTCTTCAGGCAGTCGGATGCGGCGGCGTCTGCTACGATTACGACGTTGAGGTTTAGCTTCTGGGTCATCTATGCATCAGGTCATCACAAAGAGAGTGATTGGAGGCTTAATTTACCTTTAAATCAGAAATCTATCTTGAACTGCTCCTTTTACCCCCAAAGTAGGAAATGAGGTGGTATTGCTAGCACATCTCTGACAACTAAAAACAGCAGCCATATACCAGTGTTTCCTCTGGCTTAAAGACCTTGGTGCAGTGGCAACATATTTTTCCGGGGGTAGGCAGAAAACACATGACACTATTGTAACCAGAATATGTTAATTTTATACTATTCATTTCTTTTTTTAATTTTGCACAGTAACTTTGCATATGGAACTTACCATTTGAAGTACTGTACAACCAAGGCTTGAATGTTGGAATATTGGGCGAGTTGGGGTCCCACCCAGACGTCCTGTGTTTGGACTTTTTAGTGGGCTCATCCTTCTCTCCTTCCTCTGCTCTCACCTCTCCTGGACCCACTGCCTGAACACTTCCCTCTCCTTGGCTCCTCTCTTCTGTCTCATCTTTCCCTCTCTGAGCTCTGTCTAATTCAGGTTCTCTCTCTGTCTACGGTGGTATACAAACAGGTTAGAAAATATCAAGTGTCATGTTTTGTCCTGCAGGATTTTTTTTTTTTTTTTTTGTCATGGCTTACATAAACGACAAAAACAAGGTTTTTTTTTTTTTGTATTTTTATTCTAGTGTTCATTTTTTCCATTAAGAAAGCAGGGAAGGGAAAAAAAAAACATTCATAATAGCAATTTACTCATGCATACTTAAATTATATAATCAGAGGCGGGTATAGTAGCCAGAAATTCTACTCATGTAAAAGCAGTGCTTTGAAATTAATAATTAAAAGTAGACAACCACAACTTTCTAGTTAAGGGTACAAAGAGCACCCACTTAAAAACTTGAGTAATGACTTCAGTCTTGAAGGTTTGAGGTTTTTCTCCAAAATCTATAACAATTTTCATAGTCTTCTACTTTTCTCTGTAAATCTATCTAAATTTGAAACCATTTTCCTCAAATTTGTAATTTCCTCTTGTAAAATTGACTTTTCTTGTATATTTAGATTAGATTCAACTTTACTTGCCATTACACATGTATGAATACAAGATAACGAAACACAGTTTAGCATCCAATCAGAAGTGCAAAGGACAGCAGTGCAGTATATACGGTAATTAACAGTATGTGCAATTTAAGCAAATGTATGCAAATATATGCAGCAGTGCAGAAAGTTAAGAGTACTGTTATGTGCAAATAATGTGCAATAAGTTAGATGTAGTTATGTAGTTATGCAGTTATGTACAGGTGAGGATGGTAAAAGATGATTGTAAGAGAGTCAGCGGGGAACTAAGTTCAATAACGTGACAGCTGTTGGAAAGAAACTGTTCCTAAACCTGCTGGTTCTAGTCCGAAGGCTTCTGAAACGTCTTCTGGAGGGGAGAAGCTGGAACAGTCCATGAGCAGGATGGTTGGAGTCCCTAAGAATGCTGCGTGCCCGGCGCAGACATCTTTTCCTGTAGACGTCCTCTATAGCTGGAAGTGGAGTCCCTGTGATGCGTTGGGCGGTTTTCACCACCCGCTGCAGCGCCTTGCGGTCAGCTACAGAGCAGCTCCCATACCAGACTGTGATACAGTTGGTCAGGGTGCTCTCTATCACGCAGCGGTAGAAGTTGCCCAGGATGTCAGTTGACAGATGGTTCTTCTTCAATGTCCTCAAGAAGAAGAGGCGCTGATGGGCCTTCTTGATCAGGCTGGTGGTGTTAACTGACCAGTACAGGTCCTCAGAGATGTGGGTCCCCAGGAATTTGAAGCTGGGGACATGTTCAACAGCTATGCCATTGATATGGATGGGGTCATGTGTCTCTTCCCTCTCCTTCCTGTAGTCCACTATGAGCTCCTTGGTTTTGCTGGTGTTAAGGAGCAGGTTATTGTCAGCGCACCAAGTAGCCAAGTGCTCAACCTCTGCCCTGTAATCTGACTCGTCGTTGTCCCTGATGAGTCCAATCACCGTGGTGTCATCTGCGAACTTAATGATGGAATTGGATCCATACATAGGCCTGCAGTCATGGGTGTAGAGGGAGTAGAGGAATGGGCTGAGCACACAGCCCTGTGGTACACCAGTGTTGAGTGTGATGACGGAAGAACGGTTGGGGCCTGACCTAACATGCTGGGGTCTGTTGGTCAGAAAATCCATGATCCAGTTGCAGGTGGAGGTACTGATTCCCAGGTCCCCAAGTTTAGTGAGCAACTTGGAGGGGATAACTGTGTTGAATGCTGAGCTGAAGTCAATAAACAGCATTCTTGCATAGGTGTTCTTGTCATCCAGGTGTGAGAGTACATAGTGCAGCGCTGTAGAAACCGCATCCTCTGTACTCCTGTTGCTCCGGTAGGCAAACTGATGAGGGTCCAGTGTAGGGGGCAGGCTTTTTTTTGAGCTGTGCCAAGACCAGTCGCTCAAAGCACTTCATGACTATGGGCGTCAGTGCCACAGGGCGATAGTCATTTAGGCACGATGGTGTTGAATGTTTCGGCACTGGTACTATTGAAGTGGTCTTGAAGCACGCTGGTACCACGGCCTGGGCCAGGGACAGATTGAAGATGTCTGAAGACCCCTGCCAGCTGCTCAGCGCATGCCCTCAGCACACGCCCAGGAATGCCATCAGGGCCAGCAGCCTTACGTACGTTGACATGACTCAGTGCATTACGGACGTCGGTGTGGGTAAGTGTGAGGCGGTGGAGGTCATCAGAGGGTGGGAAATTGATGTTCTTTTCGTTGTTGTCCTTGTCAAAACGAGCATAGAAGTTATTTAGCTCATTGAGAAAGGGCACAGTCATGGCTATAGGTATGGAGTTGCTGGGCTTATAATCAGAGATAGCTTGAATGCCCTGCCACATACATCGGGGGTCAGAGTCCCCAAAATGTTCCTCCACCTTCAGCTTGTAGCTGTGCTTGGCCTTCTTGACGCCCCTCTTCAGATCTGCCCTGGATGAACTGTAGGCCTGTGCATCACCAGATCTAAAGTCATTGTTGTGTGCTTTTAGCAGAAGTCGCACTTCTCTGTTCATCCACGGCTTCTGGATATTTGAGACTATTATAAATTTGTGGATTATTTTGTGGCAAATTTTTGTCTATTTTTTAAAATAAAATTACTGTTTTTTTAAATAAATTTGAAACAGACTGGTAATTTTTTTTTTTTTTTTTTTTTTTTTTTACTTTTTCCTTATAACAATTTACACTTTTGACCATAATTTTGCAGAGCAAAAGAGAATAATAATTTAACTCTGATTTCAAAGAAAAAATATTAATAAAATATTAATGAAAGAAATTAACTTAAATGACCAAAGATGCAGTTATTTCTGTTATAATATTTCTATACATTTATAGTTTTTTTTTGTTTGTTTTTTTTAGAAATCTCCTCACCACCCAGACAGCAAGAAAAACCTCCCTTATTTTGAAATCCAAATGTTGGCACATTTAGTTTGTCTGAAGGCTGCTGACAGATTAAAGTCACTGACTTTGTGAATTTCGGTCATCTTAACTTGCCAGGTACATAATAATGAACATAAATTGGTTAATATCAACTAAGATAAAGGTAAAAACATCCATCTATCCATCCATCTTCTACCGCTTTTCCGGAGGTGCGGGTCACGGAGGCAGCAGTTCAAGCAGAGAAGCCCAGACTTCCATCTCCTCAGCCACCTGCTCCAGCTCTTCAGAGAGGATACCAAGGCGTTCCCAGACCAGCTGGGAGACATAGTCTCTCCACAGAGTCCTGGGTCTGCCCCGGGGTCTCCTCCTAATGGGACGTGCCCAAAACACCTCAAGTGGGAGGCATCCTAATCAGATGCCCATACCACCTCAACTGACCCCTTTCCAATGTGGAGGAGCAGCAGTTCTACTCTGAGCCTCTCCCGGATGACTGAACTCCTCACCCGGTCTCTGAGGGTGAGTCCAGCAATCCTACGGAGAAAGCTCATTTCAGCCGCTTGTATCCGCGATCTCGTTCTTTCGGTCATTACCCAAAGCTCGTGACCATAGAGAGTAGGAACGTAGATTGACTGGTAAATCGACAGCTTTGCCTTAGAACTCAGCTCCCTCTTCACCACAACAGACCGGTACAACGTCCGCATCACTACAGATGCTGCTCCGATCTGTCTGTCAATCTCTCGCTCCATTTTCCCCTCACTCGTGAATAAGACCCCAAGATACTTAAACTCCTCCACTTGGGGCAGGAGCCTGTCCCCAACCCAGAGAGGACAATCCACCTTTTTCCGGCTGAGGACCATGGACTCGGAGGTGCTGATTCTCATCCCAGCTGCTTCACACTCAGCAGCAAACCGTCCCAGCAAGAGCTGTAGGTCATTGCTGGATGAAGCCAACAGGACAACATCATCTGCAAACAACAGAGATGAGATCCTGTGGTCACCGAGCATGATGCCCTCCATTCCCTGGCTGCGCCTAGAAATCCTGTCCATAAAAGTTATGAACAGGATCGGTGACAAAGGGCAGCCCTGGCGGAGTCCAACTCTCACTGGAAATGAGTCCGACCAAGTGTTGGCAATACGAACCAAACTCTCACAACGGTCGTACAGAAACCGAATAGCTCGTAACAACAAGCCCGACACCCCATACTAAGGTAAAAACAGCTCCTTTTTATTCTTATCTGAAATAAGAAAAACAAAAAACTAATGATTAAAATGAAGACAAAATGAACCAACTCGAGCATCTGTTTGCTAAGCAGCTCTTCCATTATTGCTCCCATTACCAGCGGGTTAAAACCATGATAAACGCCTCCAGTGCTTACATACCACTTCAGAATTTTTTCCGTGTTTACAGTACTTTGATAAGATCATGTTTCTCTCGGACAGTGATGCGAGCAAGACACGCCCTGGTGACTGGAGCGGTCATGCGAGCGTGGCACTTCTGAACTCCGTGCGGATGACACGCGCGTTGTTCGTGTGTGCAAGCTTGCAGACCGTAATTCCTTCATATTTTTTTCTTAAATTTGTATTTCCTCAGAGTGGCGGGAAATTTACAAGCGTGGTGGACCGCCACCGGGAAATGTTACCAGAGGAAACCCTGATATACTATATGTACTGTGCGTTTGATTGTGTCATTTCAATACCTAGTCCATTTTCACCGATTGAGGCGTTGTCAGACTCGCTCATCCCATCTATCAGCGTTGCATCTTCATCTGTTCTGCGTCGTCGAGATCTTCGACGGCGGTTTGCTGGGAAGTTTGACTCACTAGCGTCTGTATCAGCAGTCTGGTCTGTCTCTGTGTTTGCCTCCAAGGCTCCATAGTCACGGCTGTCGTCATGGTCCCGAGGCCCTACAGCAGAATTGCAGCACATTTAAAGAAAAATATAGTGCATTCACTCAAAAAAATCTTGGTTTAATAACAGTGCAATTGCTTCTCATTTATTTGAGGTATTCAGGTTAGTCTTTAACAGTACAGTGCCCCTATCCATTTGTAGTGGTACTAAAATATGCCATCACACACACACACACCCCGTAAAGATGACTAATGACCAGACAATGTGTTTAGTTAACAGTAAAGTATGTCTTCTACACCGACTATGACTACTTTAATAGGGAACTGGTGGATAATTATGAAAATGCAGGTTGCGCTCAGCTTTGTGCACACTGGGTGCCAGTGCACAGGATATAGATGGTGGGCCGAGTGGCTCCATTTGCTTTAGTTTTTGAGATGATTGAGCCCCATCCAGAGAGTAGCTGATTTTCACAGATATGCTAACGCATATTTTTCAAAATATGAATCTGTTTGTTGGCAGCCTAAGTATGTGCATATTTTTTATGAAAATTAAACTTTAGTTACAAACCCTGATAAGGTGACTCTGAGCCATCATTAAGGATCACTATATGCTTAACCAATCAAAACAGCACTCCATGGTCATCTGACTTGAATTCCACCAATGAGCTGTGTCATTGTCGTAAGTAAATGTGAATGAAAGATGGGCTGACAAGGCTGCTAGGTAAGCATAATGATGTTAAATTTATGCCCCTGTATTTTCTTTTCGTGTTACAGATCTCCATAGTTATTAGAACCAAATGCTGCTCTCCATTGTACCTTGTCTTGTATAGCATGTCGCTAAATAAAGTAATTACATGTCGATGATGCTGTTGTCCTGCAGATATGAAAGAATCCCTGCTGAAAACCAACATCCACACCTGCATCAGACCAGCACCAAAACCGTTATGTGTTTTAGTTTTTGGAGCAGCGTCTTTTTTCCATATTGTTCATCTTTTTCTGATTTAGTTCTTGTTTTTATAAGCTTAATAAAAAATGTGTATCTACTACAATGATCTAACATTTATTACAGATGTGGCGCTCTTAGGTAGACTGGAACCTCTGTGTTGAGCAGAGACCCTGGTTTGGTTGGGGATTTTTATCTGAAGTATGTGTGACAGGTCTCTCTTGAAACCCTGTGTCTCAATGAGACTACCTGTATAAATAAAGGTTAATAATAATAATAATAATGTGATTGCTCAACTAAAATATTGTAAAAGAGGCTAAACTGGGTGGAAAGCTTAACTGTGGACAACTACACTGTATGAAAGCTCAGTTAAGTCAACTGGATTCATTTTTTTTTTTTTTTTTTTTTTTTTTTTAACTCTGAAACATTTCACTATTCAAAGTAAAAATCCTTGATTCCAGTTGACTGGACTGAGCTTTCATACAGACTGACCCACCTGGATGACTGAGAATCTTCATCAAAGTGTGGACACTGTCATTACTGCAGAAATGTTCATTCTAAAGGTAACTAGCTACATTGTGTTAACATTTTCTCTTCTGGTGTACAGGTTAACTTCAGATGCTCAGACATTCCTGAGATCTCCTGGATCTGTCTGCATCACTCGTATCTCGTTTGTCTTAAATTGATTATTAATGTTTACAGTCATTAATGTACATGGTCAGTTCAGCTGGAGTTAATCTGATTAAAGCTGCTTACTCATCATTCGCTTAAGCTGATTTTTGTCTCATTTTTCGGGCTCTCAACATTTCTTTTATTAGTGTACTGCATGTAGCATTGTCTATGAAAGCCTATGTGAACTGGTACATCTGAAGTGTGGCTATCCAGCAGCGTATATTTTTTATGTTTTTCAGTTATTTTGTTTTCCTTTATAGCAAGATTTACAAAGTCCAGAGAATGCTCCTATCTTAATATTGAATTGTGTTTACATATCCGTCTTTTTTTTTTCACCCCACTTATATCACGGACACACAGATCGTCCTAAATGTCTCCTGAGCCGGTGGACGGAGCCACTGTCTATAGCAGGATACGATACAGCAGAGAACAGCTGCTAGCATTCAACCGCCACCCGGTCCCATTGGAAAAACTCGACATACCGAGTGAACTGAGGCGAAAACGCCGCGGCTGCCGGGCTGGAGTAAGGCGGAGGACAAAAAATATAAGGTACAGACCCTCCCTTCCATCTGTTGTCATGGGAAATGTACGGTCGATACTGGGAAAGTTAGATGAGCTAGCGGCTATCTCCCGTTATGATAGCACATACCGGGAGTGCTCTCTCCTTTTGTTTACTGAGACGTGGCTAACTGAACTAGCAGCAGATGCTAACATTGAGCTGGAGGGTTTTCACATGATACGAGCTGACCGAACACCAGACAGTGGCAAAACTAGGGGCGGTGGAGTGATCATGTATGTTAACAACAACTGGTGCAGACCGGGACATATCACTGTTAAACAACGACACTGCAGCAAAGACATTGAGTTGCTAGCTGTTAGCATGAGGCCTACATATCTCCCGAGAGAACACTCACACGTGATCTGCATTGTTGTTTATGCAAATCCGACGGCGAACGCTGGGACAGCACGTGACGTCATCCATTCAGTAACCAGCAGGCTGCAGACAGAACACCCAGATGCTCTTCTCCTCATCTCAGGCGATTTCAACCATGTTTCACTGTCTCCCATTCTACCCACGTTCACCCAGTATGTCACATGCCACACTAGAGACAATAAAACACTGGATTTATTCTACGCAAACACTAAGGAGGCGTACACCTCATCACAACTACCCCCACTCGGGAGATCGGATCACAACTTGGTTCATCTCCGGCCGGTGTACAAACCCCTAGTGCACAGACAACCTCCGGCCATGCACACTGTGGAGTTATGGTCTGAGGAGACAATGGACACCCTAAAGGGCTGTTTTGAAGCCACCGCCTGGAAGCAGCTCTGCGATCCACATGGTGAGGACATCGATGGCCTCATTCACACCTTCACGGGCTACCTCAGCTTCTGTGTGGACAAATCCGTTCCCACCAAGACCATACGGCGTCACTCAAACAACAAACCCTGGATCAACCCTGAGATAAAAACACTTCTGAGAGAGAAGAAGAGGATCTTCAGGTCGGGGAACAGGGAGATGCTGAAGTCCGTACAGAGGGAGCTGAGGAGAAAGATCAGAGAAGGCAAGGACAGCTTCAGGAAGAAGATGGAGGACAAGCTGCAACAGAGCGACATCAGCGGGGTCTGGAGAAACCTCAAAACCATCTCGGGGCTCCAGAATACCTCCCCCCAGGCCACAGGGGGCAGGGAGTGGGCGAACAACCTGAATCTGTTTTTCAATAGATTTGACCAACCGCCCTCCCCCCTGACTGCACAACAACCACTGCTGCCTCTAAAGAAATCAAGTCCTGCTGCCCACTCCCCACTCTACCAACACCCCCCCACTCCCAACACACAGCCCCCCATCCTGACCCTGACCAGGACCCAGGTGAGGACGGAGCTGAGGAAGATCAAGGCGAGGAAGGCGCCGGGACCGGACGGCATCAGCGCAAAGCTCCTCAAGTCCTGTGCAGACCAGCTGTGTGGGATTGTGACGTATATCTTCAACATGAGCCTGAAACTGGGGAGGGTACCACAGCTGTGGAAAACATCTTGTGTGGTACCTGTACCAAAAACTTCCCACCCCAAAGACCTGAACAGCTACAGACCGGTGGCCTTGACGTCCCACTTGATGAAGACCCTGGAGAGACTGCTCCTTGCTCACCTCCGCCCCCTGGTGGAACCAGCGATGGATCCACTCCAGTTCGCCTACCAGCATGGCATTGGGGTGGAGGATGCGGTGATCTTCCTCCTTCACCGTTCTCTGTCCCACCTGGAGAAGCCCGGGAATATGGTGAGGATCATGTTCTTTGACTTCTCCAGTGCTTTCAACACCATCCAACCGATGATCCTGAAGGACAAGCTGCTGCGCGCAGGGGTGGACCAGCACCTGTCATCATGGATCCTGGACTACCTCACGAACCGGCCTCAGTTTGTGAGAACCCGGGACTGTGTGTCCGACACGATCATCAGTAGCACGGGGGCCCCCCAGGGAACGGTGCTGGCTCCCTTCCTGTTCACTCTTTATACTGCGGACTTCTCACACAACACAACACACTGCCATCTACAGAAGTTCTCTGATGACTCTGCGATCGTTGGCCTCATCTCCAATGGAGATGAAGCTGAGTACAGAGGGCTTATCCAGGACTTCGTGGACTGGTGCCATCGGAACTGCCTCCAGATCAACGCGAGGAAAACTAAGGAGCTGGTGGTGGACTGCCGCAGGCATGGGCAGCCCCTCACAGTACCAGTAAATATACAGGGAACAGACATCGAGATGGTGACATCCTATAAGTACCTGGGTATTCATCTGAACAATAAACTAGACTGGTCACACAATACTGATGCACTCTACAAGAAGGGACAGCGCAGGCTGTTCCTGCTGAGGAGACTCAGGTCTTTTGGTGTACAAGGGGCGCTGCTGAAGTCATTCTATGACACGGTGGTGGCATCAGCCATCACTTTTGGAGTGGTCTGCTGGGGCAGTGGCATTACTGCAGCCGATAGGAAGAGACTGAACAAACTGATTAAGAAAGCTAGCTCTGTCCTGGGGCAGCGCCTTGATCCGATGGAGGAGATAGGAGAGAGAAGGACGGTGGCTAAACTGTCATCTCTGCTGGAGTCCGAGTTCCACCCTATGCAGGACATACTGAATGCACTGAGGAGCTCATTTAGCAGCAGACTACATCATCCCAGGTGCACAACCGAGAGGTTTCGTAGGTCCTTCCTACCAACGGCTGTCAGACTGTACAACCTAAGCAGGGCTGCTCGCAGAGATAGCAAAAAGACGTAACAAACTAATAGTTTTTTGAATGCAAAAGATGCAATAGACTTACACAATGGTCCTCTCCGGCATACAACTAGGAACATACCGGTCGCTATGGAGGGTGAGAATATGTATGGGCACATAATCATACCATGTAGGATAACTAAGTAGACGGTTATGCTGTTTCATTCCATCTAGCAACAATGCTCTGCACTGTGTGTGTTTATATATTTGCATATTTATTCCATCTAGCTACAATGCTCCGTACTGTGGGTGTTTATATATTTATATATCTACATATTATTCCATCTAGCTACATTGCTCCGCACTGTGTGTGTTTATATACTTGCATATTTATTCCACCTAGCTGCAATGCTCCGTACTGTGGGTGTTTATATATTTACATATTTATTCCATCTAGCTACAATGCTCTGCACTGTGTGTTCATATATTCATAGATTTATTCCATCCAGCTACAATGCTCTGCACTGTGTGTCTGTGTGTGTGTGTATATATATATATATTTTATAGTAATACGTACATATGTTTATTAGCTGCTCTTGCTTGCTTGTTTTTTTTTTTTCTTGCCTTCTGATTGTTGCTCTGAGTGTTGCTATCCCTGTGCTGTTGCAATCCTGGAATTTCCCCGTTGTGGGACTAATAAAGGCTTATCTTATCTTATCTTATCTTATATGTAGCACTCCACAGATCGCCCTGCTGACATTCACAGTAACTAATGCAAACGTGGGTCTGATTTGACAGAGGATTATCAGTAAAGCCAGGGCCATACCAAGGCAAGAAACTGGGTAGCAAAGAGTGAGACGAAGTAGTTTATTTTGATCAGGTTTAAATACACAAATGATGCTGGTGTAACAGTCAATTATGAATCGATATTAAATTTGATAAAGATGTTGTGGTAAAATAGTCTTGTGGTACTGTTTTTTTTTTTTTTCCTAAAGAATAAACGGGATAATCTAGGTAATGAATCAGGGCTTAGTGTAGGAAAAAGTCAATTTTGGACAACCTCTAGAAAAAACCCCAGAAAACAGTGTTGATTAGATGCTTAAGGGCTAATATAGACATTCCTAATAAATGTATCTAAAAGACTGTAATTTAATTGCTGATGGTAAATAGGAGCATTAATGGGAAATGTTACTAAAGGACTGAATCTGAACTGTTTGAATGTAAACTGTTAGTGAAAGCAGTAGCGCTTTTGCGCCAGAGGTGGCGCTCGGTGGTGATAAGACGCTGTACAGTGTTAGAGAACAAGAGAAGAAGAGGAGCGAATGTTCCAGAGTGTGAAGGAAAATGGTGTCGAGTGATGTGGCTGCTGTTGGCCGATGTGCCGTGTAAGAGTGCCGTGCCGTGTGTGGTGGAAAGTCAATAAACCGCTGAAAAGTCTGACAGCTTGGCCCTCATCCCTCCCCTTCGCCCTCCGGGGTGTAACAAAACTTGGTAGCAGAGGATGTTCAGTCGTGTCTAAGACGGTGAGTGTGCAAATTAAAAAAAAAAGGCCGAAACGATGGAACTGGAGCAGCTACAAGATAAGCTAAGCGAGGCCTTGGTGCCGTTACAGGTCGAACAGTTAAACGAGGTCTGTTTATTTGCAAAGATAAACCCAGCCAGGCCGTCTAAAAAGTACACGTTGATACGACTGTTGAACGAGGTGGTGGAAAAAACCATTGACAGCGAAGAGGAGGATGTAGCCCGCGCGTTTCTGCTAAAGCTAATAGCATGTGCTACCGAAGCTAAGCGAAGCGAACCGTTGATGCAGGCAGCGGCCGGCACGAGCCGGGAGGCAGAGGCACTCGCCAGTTTACAGAGCCAATATGCCGCTCTGCATGAAAGTATCCTTGATTCAGCTAAAAGGGTTGAAGAGGAAATAGCGAGGCTGACCGATGACGAAGCCGCGCAGCCACAGAGTCGCCATTTTGTGACACAGCCTGCGGTCCCCGCAGTGCCCCTACTGCCAGAAGTGACCATTAAACGGGAGTTTAGGATAAATGGGCAGATAGGGGAGAGGGGCCAAAAAGACAAGTTGTCTTATTCCAATCTCATTCACCAGATCGATATGGGCCTAAAGAAAAAGCACAGTGAGGCTGAGATAATTGAGGCTGTTGTCAGAGCAGTGAGTCCCGGATTGAGTTTGCGCGCTATGCTGGAGATCAAGTCAGATCTCACCCTGCCACAGCTGCGCATTATCCTACGAGGACATTATAAGATAAGATAAGATAAGATAAGATAAGATAAGCCTTTATTAGTCCCACAATGGGGAAATTCCAGGATTGCAACAGCACAGGGATAGCAACACTCAGAGCAACAATCAGAAGGCAAGAAAAAAAAACAAGCAAGCAAGAGCAGCTAATATACATATGTACATATTACTATAAAATATATATATATACACACACACACACAGACACACAGTGCAGAGCATTGTAGCTGGATGGAATAAATATATGAATATATGAACACACAGTGCAGAGCATTGTAGCTAGATGGAATAAATATGTAAATATATAAACACCCACAGTACGGAGCATTGCAGCTAGGTGGAATAAATATGCAAGTATATAAACACACACAGTGCGGAGCAATGTAGCTAGATGGAATAATATGTAGATATATAAAAACACAGTGCGGAGCATTGTAGCTAGATGGAATAAATATATAGATATATAAATATAAATATAAACACACCCAGTGCTGAGCATTGTAGCTAGATGGAATAAATATGTAAATATATAAACACACACAGTGCAGAGCATTGTTGCTAGGTGGGATGAAACAGCATAACCGTCTATTTAGTTATCCTACATGGTATGATTATGTGCCCATACATATTCTCACCCTCCATAGCGACCGGTATGTTCCTAGTTGTATGCCGGAGAGGACCATTGTGTAAGTCTATTGCATCTTTTGCATTCAAGAAACTATTAGTTTGTTACGTCTTTTTGCTATCTCTGCGAGCAGCCCTGCTTAGGTTGTACAGTCTGACAGCCGTTGGTAGGAAGGACCTACGAAACCTCTCGGTTGTGCACCTGGGATGATGTAGTCTGCTGCTAAATGAGCTCCTCAGTGCATCCAGTATGTCCTGCATAGGGTGGAACTCGGACTCCAGCAGAGATGACAGTTTAGCCACCGTCCTTCTCTCTCCTATCTCCTCCATCGGATCAAGGCGCTGCCCCAGGACAGAGCTAGCTTTCTTAATCAGTTTGTTCAGTCTCTTCCTATCGGCTGCAGTAATGCCACTGCCCCAGCAGACCACTCCAAAAGTGATGGCTGATGCCACCACCGTGTCATAGAATGACTTCAGCAGCGCCCCTTGTACACCAAAAGACCTGAGTCTCCTCAGCAGTAACAGCCTGCGCTGTCCCTTCTTGTAGAGTGCGTCAGTATTGTGTGACCAGTCTAGTTTATTGTTCAGATGAATACCCAGGTACTTATAGGATGTCACCATCTCGATGTCTGTTCCCTGTATATTTACTGGTGCTGTGAGGGGCTGCCCATGCCTGCGGCAGTCCACCACCAGCTCCTTAGTTTTCCTCGCGTTGAGCTGGAGGCAGTTCCGATGGCACCAGTCCACAAAGTCCTGGATAAGCCCTCTGTACTCAGCTTCATCTCCGTTGGAGATGAGACCAACGATCGCAGAGTCATCAGAGAACTTCTGTAGATGGCAATGTGTTGTGTTGTGTGAGAAGTCCGCAGTATAAAGAGTGAACAGGAAGGGAGCCAGCACCGTTCCCTGGGGGGCCCCCGTGCTACTGATGATCGTGTCGGAAACACAGTCCCGGGTTCTCACAAACTGAGGCCGGTTCGTGAGGTAGTCCAGGATCCATGATGACAGGTGCTGGTCCACCCCTGCGCGCAGCAGCTTGTCCTTCAGGATCATTGGTTGGATGGTGTTGAAAGCACTGGAGAAGTCAAAGAACATGATCCTCACCATATTCCCGGGCTTCTCCAGGTGGGACAGAGAACGGTGAAGGAGAAAGATCACCGCATCCTCCACCCCAATGCCATGCTGGTAGGCAAACTGGAGTGGATCCATCGCTGGTTCCACCAGGGGGCGGAGATGAGCAAGGAGCAGTCTCTCCAGGGTCTTCATCAAGTGGGACGTCAAGGCCACCGGTCTGTAGCTGTTCAGGTCTTTGGGGTGGGAAGTTTTTGGTACAGGTACCACACAAGATGTTTTCCACAGCTGTGGTACCCTCCCCAGTTTCAGGCTCATGTTGAAGATATACGTCACAATCCCACACAGCTGGTCTGCACAGGACTTGAGGAGCTTTGCGCTGATGCCGTCCGGTCCCGACGCCTTCCTCGCCTTGATCTTCCTCAGCTCCGTCCTCACCTGGGTCTTGGTCAGGGTCAGGATGGGGGGCTGTGTGTTGGGAGTGGGGGGGGGTGTCGGTGGAGTGGGGAGTGGGCAGCAGGACTTGATTTCTTAGAGGCAGCAGTGGTTGTTGTGCAGACAGGGGGAAGGGCAGTTGGTCAAATCTATTGAAAAACAGATTCAGGTTGTTCGCCCACTCCCTGCCCCCCGTGGCCTGGGGGGAGGTATTCTGGAGCCCCGAGATGGTTTTGAGGTTTCTCCAGACCCCGCTGATGTCGCTCTGTTGCAGCTTGTCCTCCATCTTCTTCCTGAAGCTGTCCTTGCCTTCTCTGATCTTTCTCCTCAGCTCCCTCTGTACGGACTTCAGCATCTCCCTGTTCCCCGACCTGAAGATCCTCTTCTTCTCTCTCAGAAGTGTTTTTATCTCAGGGTTGATCCAGGGTTTGTTGTTTGAGTGACGCCGTATGGTCTTGGTGGGAACGGATTTGTCCACACAGAAGCTGAGGTAGCCCGTGAAGGTGTGAATGAGGCCATCGATGTCCTCACCATGTGGATCGCAGAGCTGCTTCCAGGCAGTGGCTTCAAAACAGTCCTTTAGGGTGTCCATTGTCTCCTCAGACCATAACTCCACAGTGTGCATGGCCGGAGGTCGTCTGTGCACTAGGGGTTTGTACACCGGCCGGAGATGAACCAAGTTGTGATCCGATCTCCCAAGTGGGGGGAGTTGTGATGAGGTGTACGCCTCCTTAGTGTTTGCGTAGAACAAATCCAGTGTTTTATTGTCTCTAGTGTGGCATGTGACATACTGGGTGAAAGTGGGCAGAATGGGAGACAGTGAAACGTGGTTGAAATCGCCTGAGATGAGGAGAAGAGCATCTGGGTGTTCTGTCTGCAGCCTGCTGGTTACTGAATGGATGACGTCACGCGCTGTCCCAGCGTTCGCCGTCGGATTTGCATAAACAACAATGCAGATCACGTGTGAGTGTTCTCTCGGGAGATATGTAGGCCTCATGCTAACAGCTAGCAACTCAATGTCTTTGCTGCAGTGTCGTTGTTTAACAGTGATATGTCCCGGTCTGCACCAGTTGTTGTTAACATACATTATCACTCCACCGCCCCTTGCTTTGCCACTGTCTGGTGTTCGGTCAGCTCGTATCATGTGAAAACCCTCCAGCTCAATGTTAGCATCTGCTGCTAGTTCAGTTAGCCACGTCTCAGAAAACAAAAGGAGAGAGCACTCCCGGTAAGTGCTATCATAACGGGAGATAGCCGCTAGCTCATCTAACTTTCCCAGTATCGACCGTACATTTCCCATGACAACAGATGGAAGGGAGGGTCTGTACCTTATATTTTTTGTCCTCCGCCTTACTCCAGCCCGGCAGCCGCGACGCTTTCACCTCAATTCTCTCGGTATGTTGAGTTTTTCCAGTGGGACCGGGTGGCGGTTAAATGCTAGCAGCTCTTCCCTGTTGTATCATATCCTGCTATAAACAGTGGCTCCGTCCACCGGCTCAGGAGACATTTGGGACGATCTGTGTGTCCGTGATATAAGTGGGGTGAAAAAAAAAAGTGATCAAAAGAGAGAGGAAGGGAAAAAAAAAAAAACTCGGAATCGAGCCGCTGTTGCAAAAGGCAGCCTACTGGTGTGGCGCCGAGAGTAAGAGGATAAAGGTAATAAAGAGGATAGTTCCACTGACTTGTATCATCGTCTGATAAACCTCACACAAGACAGTAATGAGTCACCTCAGAACTTCCTGTTTCGCGCCATTGAGCTAAAGGAAAGACTTTTAGCAGCATCCAGAGAGCCTGGCACGGAAGAGCAGTTTAGTTCTGATCTTATTCAGAGGAAGTTTCTGAGGGCAGTGGAAACAGGACTGATTAGTGCTGATGTGAAGTATCAGCTGAAGCGCTATTTGAAGGATCCTGCCGTCACCGACGAGCTTCTGATTTCTAAGATGAATGCAGCAGCCAGTCTTGAATGGGAACGGCACCAAAAATTCAAGAGGCACATGAAAGAACCAAAAGTTCGAGAATGCCGAGTGGAAAACCTGATGGGTCAGTACGCAACCGTGGAAGAAATGGATGACCAAGAGCGCCCTCCACCATCGACAAAAGGTAAAAACCTTAAATCCCAAAACACAGTGACCCGTACAGAATCTGAGCTCCTGGACATAGTCACGCAGCTGAAGAGTGACATGGAGGAGATCAAGAAGGCCATACGCGAGTCTCCCAGAGCACCTCACGCTCAAAGAGCCAGGAGGACACGTGGCTGCAAGAGCTGTCAGTCCACCAGCAATGGCGATCAGTGCGACTACTGCTTCAGATGTGGATTCAGCGGCCACATGTCAAGGGAATATCGGATAGGAAGGAGACTCAGAAGAAGGACAGGGCAAGTAGACACGGCGGCCAATAGTGTTGCAACCACATCAGAACAAGCTAACACACAAGAACTGTATGAGCTAGTTACTGACAGTATTCGGAGGTTGGAAGCAAGACTGCTAGTGAAGGCCGAGGCACCTCCTGAAGAAACGGTCCGTGCTAATCTACTGTCCCCTAATCGCCAATTACAGTTGCTGAATATGGTTGGAAAAAAATACGTCATAACCTGCTTCCTCGATGGTAAGGAGACAGAAGCGTTGTGGGACACAGGGTCACAGATCTGCTTAATGAATGACACCTGGAGACAGGAGCACCTGCCACACACCACCGTCAGAGACTTAGCCGAGTTGGTGGGTCCAAGTATTCTGAATGGGAGGGCAGTGAACCAGACACCGAGTCCATTCTCAGGGTGGGTCGAAGTCACTTTCAAGCTGCCGACAGTTAGTCGCCCACCAGTGGAACTCTTAGTTCCTGTGCTAGTGGTGAAGGAGGATGGAGTGGCAGAGCCGCCTATCATTGGGTTCAACGTGATTGACCATGTCCTGAAGATGGGCATTAAACCCCCTTGTGCCATCAGTGAAGCTGTTAGTGCAGCCTTCTCATTTGACTGTAAAAAAACAGAGGTACTTTTGAAAGTGATGCAAAGTGAGGAGGATAGGCTGGGGGAAGGAATGGTAAAAGTTGGCAGTGAGTTGGTTACCATCCCTGCTGGCCAAACCAAAGCAGTCAAAGGTTGTGTTAGGGCAGGCTCACTTCCAGACACACAAGACGTCTTATTTGAGCTGAGTCAGTACACCCAATTACCAGAGGGTTTGCAGATGCAAAGTGGGTTGGTGCAGCTATGGAAAGGGAGGCGATCTATGTTCGAAATACCTATAACAAACAGTACGTCCCGTGATATCCAGCTGCCTGCTAAGACCATTTTGGGGGAAACGCAGAGAGTTAAAACTACTTACCCGGCAGACATTAGACCCCCTGCTGTAAACCAAGCGACAGTCGACCTGACGACGAGTGAAACAGGAAGAAATAAAGAGACCGAGATGAACTGTGCCGTCAAAGAGACTATGGACATGTGGGACCCCCCAGTTCCCCTTGATCATCTCTCGCCCATACAACAAGAACAAGTAAAACAGCTCCTACGGGAGGAACGGCAAGCGTTTTCCCGTGGTGAGTATGATGTAGGGACAATTCCCTCTTTACAGTTGAAGAGCCGACTCAAGGATCCCACTCCTGTTAAAAAGACTTAAGTCTCTGTTCCCAGACCACTTCATAAAGAAGTAAAGGAGTATTTAGAAGACCTGCTTAACAGGGGCTGGATCACCAAATCTAAGTCATCGTATTCCAGTCCAATCGTCTGTGTGCGAAAGAAAGATGGAGGTCTGCGTTTGTGCTGCGACTTTAGAGAGTTGAACAAGAAGTCCATCCCTGACAGACACCCAATTCCCCGCATACAAGATATGCTAAACAGTCTAAATGGGAGTGTGTGGTTTTCAGTCCTCGACCAAGGGAAGGCGTCCAGGGTTACCTGGAAGAGTCGAGTAGGCCCCTCACTGCATTTATCACTCCCTGGGGTTTGTTCGAGTGGGTAAGAATTCCATTTGGTTTGTCCTCAGCACCAGCAGCATTCCAAAGATCTATGGAGGAGTGCTTGTGGGGGTTGAGAGATGATATTTGTCTGCCTTGCCTCGATGATAACCTTGTTCATTCACAGACTTTTGAAGACCACTTGCGAGACCTGAGAAGCGTCCTGCACCGCTATCAAAGCCATGGGGTGAAGCTGACTCCCCGGAAATGTGAGTTATTCAAGCAGCAGGTACGTTTCCTTGGTAAAATGGTAACAGGACAGGGCTACACCATGGACCCTGCGGACATTGCCCCAGTGCAGACACTCAAACAGCAGCAACCTTCCACTGTTGGAGAGCTAAGGAAATTGCTAGGTTTTATTTCATATTACCGCAGCTATATTCCAAACTTCTCCCGTATAGCAAAGCCTCTTTACAACCTTCTTGCTAACGATCACACAGATAAAGTAAAGAAAAACTCAAAAAAACATGTCAAAAAGAAAGATGGTGGCCAGTTGCCCTCATCCCATCCAATCAGGTGGCGCCCAGAGCATCAAGCAGTACTCTGTCAGCTTGTTGATTTTCTCTCCCAGCCCCCAGTGTTAGGTTACCCGAACTTTGAGGAACCCTTCATTTTACACTGTAACGCTTCACAGGAGGGGCTTGGGGCGGTGTTATATCAGCGACAACAAGACAATCTGGTGGTGATAGCGTATGGCTCCAGGACACTGTCAAATCCAGAGAAGAACTACCACCTTTATTCAGGGAAGCTGGAGTTTCTTGCCATGAAGTGGGCCATCTGTGAGAGGTTTCGGGATTATCTGTACTATTCTCCGCCATTCACGGTCTACACGGACAATAATCCCCTAACGTATGTGCTCACCACTGCAAAGTTAAATGCAACCACACAGAGGTGGGTAGCAGAACTAGCTGATTTCCAGTTTGTGATTAAGTATCGCCCTGGGAAAGCAAACAGAGATGCAGACGGCCTTTCACGTATGCCCCTAGATATGGAGCAGTACATGTACAAACACACACAGAATGTTGATCCTGATGTAATGAATTGTGTGGCGCAGGCAGTCAAGGTAAAGTCACAAGGAAATGAACCATGGCTCTGCCCAGTCACCATTTCTACTCTCATTAGTGAAGCAGATCGAGAAGCCAGCTCTGTAGCTGAAATATCAAAGACTGCTCTAAAAAGAGCTCAAGAAGAAGACTCCGTGATTGGAGAGGTGTTGCGTTATGTGTTGTCAAAACAATGGCCAAGAAGTGGAAAGCAGCTGAACAGTAAAATTGCAGCTTTAGTCAGGCAAAAACACAAGCTGTACCTGGAAGATGATGGACTGCTTTACAGGAGAACAGCATCACATGACCAGCTACTCCTACCCCAAAAGTTTCACAAGCTCGTGTTCAAAGAGCTCCACGAAAACATGGGCCATTTAGGGGTGGAGAGAGTGATGAACTTGATAAGAGAGCATTTTTATTGGGCTCATATGTAAAGAGATGTGGAGCACTACATCACTAAAGTTTGCAGTTGTTTGAAGAACAAACGTCCCAATAAGATAACAAGGGCACCACTGACTAACATTGTCACCACGTATCCATTCAAATTAGTGTCTGTGGATTTCTTGCATGTGGAAAAGTGCAAAGGAGGATATGAGTATATCCTGGTTTTAATGGACCACTTCACTCGCTTTGCCCAGGCTTACCCTTGTCGCAACAAAGCCGCCCACACCGCTGCTGAGAAGATCTTTGGGGATTTCGCCCTCAAATTTGGTTTCCCCACACGACTCCATCACGATCAGGGTAGAGAGTTCCAAAATAAACTCTTTACAAAACTCCAGGAGTACAGTGGTGTGCAGGGGTCCCGAACAACGCCCTACCATCCCCAAGGGAATGGGCAGGTGGAACGATTCAATCGTACATTGTTGGCAATGCTCAGAAATTTGCCCGAAGCAGCCAAGGAAGACTGGAAGTCCTCTCTGGCAAAAGTGGTTCATGCCTATAATTGCACGCGTAGTGAGGCTACGGGGTACGCGCCATATTTTCTGCTATTTGGCCGTAGTCCAAAGTTGCCTATTGATCTAATGTTTGGCCTCACAACAAGACAGCACAGTGTTTCTCAGCAGGACTATGCTGAAAAGTGGACAGCTACAATGACTGAAGCTTACAAACTCGCCTCTAAAACAGCAAACAAAGAAGGGATGACAAGTAAAGCCCTTTATGATAAAAAGGTTCATGGTGCTGAGTTGTCCCCTGGATCCAGAGTACTGGTCCGAAACTTGACCGAAAAGGGTGGGCCAGGAAAATTAAGATCATTCTGGGAAGACAAGGTGTATGTCGTGACCCAAAAGAAGTACCCAGACAGTCCAGTATATGAAATCAGACCTGAAAATGGCAAGGGACGCACTCGGGTCATGCACAGAAACCTTTTGCTACCCTGTGACTTTCTTTCCATGAAAACAGTGGAACATGCCCCTGATAAAACAAGAGAAAGAGAGTCTAAAAGACAAAGGCATGTGGACAGACAAAACAGCACGGATGATGAAGAGGGTTGGAGTGCCATAATCGGATTACGAGCTGGGAAGGATCAAAATCACCGTCCACTGAGAGCCGATGCACCGGAGTTCTACCCGCACAATGACACTACTCCGGAGGATGAGGACCAGGACCCAGATGACGTCACGCAGGTGCAGCTGGCACCAGAGGTCAACAATCCAGTGGTCCCAGATCCAGCTGAGGCAGACCAGGACCAGGGTGATGAGATGACGGAGTCCAGTTCCAGTGACCAGGAGGGACCTGACGAGTTTCCTGCTAAAACGTATCCTTCAAGAATGAGAAAACAGCCGTTGAGATTTACTTATGCAAAGTTAGGCCAACCTTGCACTTCATCTGTCTAGAACAAATGTGTAGAAGCTAGAGATGACCATTGTTCAGACATGAATGTTTGGGAAAGTAAATGAGTAGTGATTAACCACATTACCAAGTTACTTTTATGGTTGATTAAAAAGAAAGAAAATTTAAAAAAAACAAAAAACAAAAGATTTTCAGTGTGTTACTAAGGCACAGGCATCACACAAAGGTTTATTTGGTAGGCTATGACTAGATTGAGTACCCTTACTCTCAGAAAAGATGCAGATACCCACCATGATGGATGGAGCGGTTGATGGTTATCGTGCACAAAGACCTCTTCTGCAAGTGTATTGCATGGAATAGGAGATACATGCTGTGCTATGGACTATTACCAGTTTGCATCTTTATGGACTTTAATGAACTCTGACTCCTGTTTAGTAATATCCTACTTACATGAGATACATGGTTACCAAATGTGGACTGTGAAAGAGAAAAAAACAGTAGTTTTGGGAAAGTTGTAATGTCGGGACGACGTTAAATTTTTGAGGGGTGAGTGTAGGAAAAAGTCAATTTTGGACAACCTCTAGAAAAAACCCCAGAAAACAGTGCTGATTAGATGCTAAGGGCTAATATAGACATTCCTAATAAATGTATCTAAAAGACTGTAATTTAATTGCTGATGGTAAATAGGAGCATTAATGGGAAATGTTACTAAAGGACTGAATCTGAACTGTTTGAATGTAAACTGTTAGTGAAAGCAGTAGCGCTTTTGCGCCAGAGGTGGCGCTCGGTGGTGATAAGACGCTGTACAGTGTTAGAGAACAAGAGAAGAAGAGTAGCGAATGTTCCAGAGTGTGAAGGAAAATGGTGTCGAGTGATGTAGCCGCTGTTGGCCGATGTGCCGTGCTGTGTGTGGTGGAAAGTCAATAAACCGCTGAAAAGTCTGACAGCTTGGCCCTCATCTTTCTCCTTCGCCCTCCGGGGTGTAACATTATTAATAAATACATTATGTTCTATAATTTTGCACTTGAATGGTTGTTTACTTCAACCAATGTAATACTTTTTTAGCTAGTTATAGACATTCTTATTTTTTTAAACTTTATTGAAGAACACACAAAGTACAAAAACATCAGTACATACACATAATCAAGTTTATGTACAATGGGATACAGAGAACTTTTCCACTAGCCCAACACACCTCGGTATGGCTCGGAATGCTTCTGTTTCCATTAGCACGGTGTTTGGCATGGGTGTTGTGCTGGGGTGGGTGGGTTTATAACAGCGAGGCGGTGCCACACTCCCGTGACGTAACGCACGCGACCCAAGCAAAACATTTTTTTTTTCCCAAAAACTTTATTGAGAAGACCCAAGCAAAACATAACACATAGCTGTACAAGGCCACTCCTCGGTCTGTGGCTTTTTTCACCGTAAACGCCAAAAAGGACCGCCAGACAAGGGTACAGGCAGCGAGATGAAATATGAATGAATATTTCAATTTAATACTATCCCACTTGTACTTACAAAAACGTGTGAATATTCATAAAAAGCACAAACATGAAAGGTAGCACCACAAGCAGTGGGTCACAGCGGTTTTGGGCAACAGCAACACAATTGTGTATCCTTTGCCAATCTGTCTGCTGTTATTTAATGTTTAACAGTTAAGGGACGGATGATTATATGCTCCAAAACTGGAGAAACTCTCTTGATAAAAAAGCTGCAACACCACAAGTCACTTTTGGTTTGAATTAACTGCCAAATGACCTAGAAATAATGAGCTGAAACTTGTTTTTATTCGTATTAAATAATGAGACAGTGGCACACTGGCCAACACCAAATTGTATTATTTTTTACATCCTAGGGCATTTTGGATGTACTGAATAAAAAAAATTCATGTTTTTCACCTTCAGGTCAACGTTTGGAACAACAGCATTATTATTTTCCGTTTAGATGATGCTACACTCCTAAAGTACTGTAATTCTCTGAATTTGGAATGCCGATAGAACATTCAATTTACATATACTTACTTTTTTTTTTTAAACCTACTTTGACTTGTAAGCTTGATCAGTCTCTCCTGCTGCATTTTAAAGTCCAACTGTGCAACTTCTTATAAGTTAACAAAAAAATTTACCCAAAGTTTAGAACTGTATCATGTGGTGCTAATTTTTTATGATATTTCAATAAAAAGAACAGAAAGCTTACAAAAACATTTGTTTTTTGGTCAAGTTAAAAACTGCATTACCTTTACAATGGTTGACCCCTGACAGGATGATCAGCATCATTTTCATCGGACTAGGCAATGGAATTTCTATGTAATTATACTGTTTTATAATTCAGTGTTATAACAGACAAACCACACTTTCCAAAACAATTCCATTTTATTATATACAAAATATTAAAATAAAAAAAAAAAAAACTTTGCAACACAACATGAAGGTTAATCGACATTTTATACACGCCGACCACTGAGTGCCTCTACACCAGCTTCCCAAACTGGGTCAGGAAGGCTCGGTTGAATGAATCCGTCTCTGCCAGCTCTGGGTCAGGAAGGCTCGGTTGAATGAAGCCGTCTCTGCCAGCTCTGGGTCAGGAAGGCTCGGTTGAATGAAGCCGTCTCTGCCAGCTCTGGGTCAGGAAGGCTCGGTTGAATGAAGCCGTCTCTGCCTGCTCCAGGGATACCCTCGCGTTTTCTGCAACCTCATTTAAATGTTGCAAATATTTATCATTGAATACATTTTGCGCCTGGTGGAGGGACAGATTCACATTGGAGAATCCGGGCGTGCTGGCGCGGCGGACGCGTGGGATGATTCTACAAGGAAAATGCACACGATAAAATACAGCACGAAAGTGCAAGATATACAGAAAAGACAATAGTTTTTAACAAGATTACATAAGCTTATTTCAGCGTATTGTTCACATGAATAATTAAAAGAAAAGCGAGTCCGCAGTGTGCTGCGATAAAGCAGCGATCATCATCCACAAATGAACAGCTTTTTTATTGCATAAATAAACTGAGCGTCTTACCGAACATATTTGCGAAAAAACGCACAATAAAAAAAAATTTAAAACTCACCATTAAAGGACTCCGATGTCGAGACCTCCCGGTATATTTTTTCATTCCGGGTGGCTCCGTCTAACTCGCGCTGGATACGTTCGTCTGACAATGCAGTGAGCAGACACTGCACCTCCTTATTGGTCCATGGAACACCCTTATTACGCGAAGCCATTTTTGATAGAGAGTAAATGAAAATAGCACAGCAATACACTGAAAAGAAACCGCCAACAGGGGTTGCGTGCTGAGTAATGGCGGTCGTGAAGATTTTTTTTTTTTTTTAAAAAACTTTATTGAGAAGGTCGTGAAGATTCGGCAGAAGAGGAGGAGGAGAGGGGCGGTTACAACCTGACCAATCAGCGCCGGTTACGACCTGACCAATCAGCGGCGACCAGTCTGTTAACGTCACAACACGGCCCAGTTCAGCACTGCTGTACCCTGCCCTTGAGCGGGGCTGAGAATCGCGGCTGTTAAACCGTGTTGGGGCTTGTGGAAAAGCGTACAAAGCGTGCTGAGCCGTCCCGTGTCGCGCTAAAGCGTGCTAGTGGAAAAGGGCCTATAGATTAAAAACAGTCCAGGGGGTATCAGATAAAATAATAAACCAGAATCAAATAAATATGTAGAAAAAAGCAGTGAAGTAAAATTCAACAATTTTAAAGCAGGCATAAAATGTTACAGTCTTTACTGCTTTGGGGTGTTTTTTTTTTTTAGAAATTAATTCTTATTAATAAATCAGCTATCAGAAAGACCTGCTATACTTTACCCTCGGGGTCCTGATTAAGTCCAACGTGATTGGTGTATGCGGTCACCTGGGGGACAAAACCGCAACCTGACTGGTTCATCAGCTAGTGCTGCTCTGAACGATGCCAGAGAGGACTGAAAGTTTATTTTAAAAAAATGCAGTCAAACTGAGGCTGCCAACAAATTTTCTCAGATTTATCAAAATAGACAAGACTATATTTAAAAAATGGCATACTCCCCCAATGTGGATCGGTCAATGACACGAAAAACACCCTTGGTCCACCACCTAATACTCCGATTCAACCCAGGACATGCGTGTCCCTCGTTCCTGGAGCGTTACTAAAGAAACACAAATGGACTCAAGACTGACCCTAAAAAAAGTCCATTGTTGGAAAAACAAGTACTAGAAATTCTATAGTCTGGAATTTTATTTTTTTTTTTTTTTTTAGGTTTTCTTCCCAACCGCTGAAAAAGTATTTGAATCAATAATAAAAAGTGAGTATAGAAGTTTTTGTGGAGATTTTATTTTGTGTTAATACCTACCTTTTTGTTTCAAATTGATGAGAGAATTTAGTTTGTGTTCTCCTGTATAACCTGAAAGATTTTGACTTTGAATATCAAAGCTGAATGGAAATTTTGTCTTCATGATTATAAATAAATACAGACGTGAACAAAATTGTTGGTACCGCTCTGTTAATGAAAGAAAAACCCACAATGGTCACAGAAATAACTTGAATCTGACAAAAGTGGTAATAAATAAAAATTCTATGAAAATTAACCAATGAAAATCAGACAATGCTTTTGAATTGTGGTTCAACAGAATTATTTAAAAAAAACAAACTCATGAAACAGGCCTGGACAAAAATGATGGTACCCCTAGAAAAGATTGAAAATAATGTGACCATAGGGACATGTTCAACCAAGATGTGTCCTCTAATTAACATCACAGGTGTCTACAAACTTGTAATCAGTCAGTCGGCCTATTTAATGGGTGACAAGTAGTCACTGTGCTGTTTGGTGACATGGTGTGTACCACACTAAACATGGACCAGAGGAAGCAAAGGAGAGAGTTGTCTCAGGAGATTAGAAAGAAAATTATAGACAAGCATGTTAAAGGTAAAGGCTATAAGACCATCTCCAAGCAGCTTGATGTTCCTGTGACTACAGTTGCACATACTATTCAGAAATTTAAGATCCATGGGACAGTAGCCAACCTCCCTGGACGTGGCCGCAGGAGGAGACAGATAATACGAATGGTAACAAAAGAGCCCAGAACAACCTCTAAACACATTCATGGTGAACTCCGAGGTCAAGGTACATCAGTGTCAGATCGCACCATCCGTCATTGTTTGAGTCAAAGTGGACTTCATGGGAGACGACCAAGGAGGACACCACTGTTGAAAACAAATCATAAAAAAGCCAGACTGGAATTTGCCAAACTGCATGTTGACAAGCCACAAAGCTTCTGGGAGAATGTCCTATGGACAGACGAGACAAAACTGGAACTTTTTGGCAAGGCACATCAGCTCTATGTTCACAGACGCAAAAATAAAGCATACCAAGAAAAGAACACTGTCCCTACTGTGAAACATGGAGGAGGTTCCGTTATGTTCTGGGGCTGCTTTGCTGCATCTGGCACAGGGTGTCTTGAATCTGTGCAGGATACAATGAAATCTCAAGACTATCAAGGTATTCTAGAGAGAAATGTGCTGCCCAGTGTCAGACAGCTTGGTCTCAGTTGCAGGTCATGGGTCTTGGATAATGACCCAAAACACACAGCTAAAAACACCCAAGAATTGCTAAAAGCCAAACATTGGACTATTCTAAAGTGGCCTTCTATGAGCCCTGATCTAAATCCTATTGAACATCTGTGGAAGGAGCTGAAACATGCCGTCTGGAGAAGGCACCCTTCAAACCTGAGACAACTGGAACAGTTTGCTCATGAGGAGTGGGCCAGAATACCTGCTGAGAGGTGCAGAAGTCTCATTGACAGTTCCAGAAATCGTTTGATTGCAGTGGTTGCCTCAAAAGGTTGTGCAGCAAAATATTAAGTTAAGGGTACCATCATTTTTGTCCAGGCCTGTTTCATGAGTTTGTTTTTTTTAAAAATAATTCTGTTGAACCACAATTCAAAAGCACTGTCTGATTTTCATTGGTTAATTTTCATAGAATTTTTATTTATTACCACTTTTGTCAGATTCAAGTTATTTCGGTGACCATTGTGGGTTTTTCTTTCATTAACAGAGGGGTACCAACAATTTTGTCCACGTCTGTATAACCAGAGTAGAAGCCTAATATGGACCTCTTGCACAATATAGAGTAATGTACTTCCACATTCCAGTCCTCCCACAGTTCCGGTTCCGCTTCTATTATATTTTCCCATTCCTTGGTGCTTTCTTGTCAATAAATCAATTTTATCACTTTCCCTTATCATTGTACATACTGGAAATGGTGTGTGGGCAGATCGTTTTTTGTTTAATGGACATGGATTGACTGAACAGGCTGATCAAAAAAGCCAGCTCTGTTCTGGGGCAATGCCTCGATCCAGTGAAGGAGATAGGAGGATGGTGGCTCAGCTGTCATCTCTGCTCCGAGTCCCATCCCATGCGGGACACGCTGAACACACCAAGGAGCTCATTTAGCGGTAGGCTGTGCATTCCTAAGTGCTCAAGGGAGAGGTTCCTCAGGTCCTTCATACCTACGGCTGTCAGACTATATAATCTAAATACTGCTCATAGAGGCCGTATTAAACGTCACAACTTTGCACAATAGAGATCGTCCCCTCCAATACACAACTAAGACAATTAAAATTATTATTGTGAGTTGTTGTGGCAACAACACTGTTCATTCAATGTGAAATATACTGTGGGTCGATATTTATATTTTGCCAGGTAATTTAACTGTAATGCTGTTGATACTGTACCATCTAGCTGCAATGCTTCTGCACTGTGTATATAACTGTGTGCATATGTATATTTATTTACTGCTTTGGCTAACCAATTCTTATCTTATTGTCTTATTTACTATTGCTCTGAGTGCTGCTTTCCCTGTGCTGCTGCAATCCTGTACCCAACCAACAGTGATCTGTGTGGAGTTTCCATGTTCTACCTATGTCTGCGTGGGTTTACTCTGGGATTTCTCCAGTTTCCTCCCACAAGCCAAAAACATGCAGGTTAGGTTAATTGGCATCAAACTGGGGATTCTAAATTGTCCTTAGGTATGACTGCAAGAGTGAATGGTTGTCTGTCTCTCTGTGTTGGCCCTGCAATGGACTGGCGAACCGTCCAGGGTGTACCCTGCCTCTCGCCCAAAGATGCTGGGATAGGCTCCAGCCCCCCCAACAACCCAAAAAGGATTAAGTGGAAGAAGATGGATGGATGGATGGATGGATGGATGGGACTAATAAAAGCTTATCTTATCGTACAAAGTCTTTACATGAGCTCATTCACGTTCATTTGAGTCCATGCAATAGGAGCGAGTCAAAGTTTATTACGAGAATAAATAATACATTAGCAACTGGAAACTAATTAAGCCAATATCAATAACAGTAATGGTGTGGCGGTTTGGGATATCCCCCACAACAGACTAAGGACAGTCAGCTCGCTACTTCTGGTTTTTTCCGCTGCACTGCTGTGATGTAATGTGCCATTCACGCATTGTGATGTTAATGTGCCATTCATGCATTGTGTTCATGCGTCCTGTCCTTACTGTGACCTAGGGACTGAGATCAATATGTTGTTGTGCCTTGTAACCTCTTTGTCCTGCAGCTGGAGCAGAGGCCAGCAATCTACCTATTGTTATGCATGTCTCTCATATGCAAATGCCCATACCAACTGCTGTGAATGCTCTTTCATGTATTGTTTGTAACTGGGTATATATGCTGCACGATTCTGTAACTCACTCTCTCTTCAACTGCTGCTGCTGACACACACTGTGTCCCTTTGCTGGAGAGCCTCCGGGCTTGCCCATTGGGCGAGCCTCGTGAAGGCAGTATGATAATAAACCTGCTTAAAACCTCTCAACGCTGCTTTTATATTATCATCCGCTTCACTGGTGACCCCGAAAACGCACACGCTTTGTGCGATGCAACCTTCTGGCTTGGATAGCCACGCTGCCGGCGAACGCAGCACCCGGCGGTGATGCTCTGACGACAAGCGAACGCAGCAGTTCCCTTCTGCTTCAGGGAACTCTCCGGACAGCACCCACGACCGGGAAAGCCGCAGCAAACTTCATGGTGGGATCTGCACGCCTAGATCGACACATCCACGCTGGGACCGGCCGCTCTCACAGCTCCTCCACACGAGAGCGCACACACCTCGTCCTCTCTCCACGACGGCAACCTCCAGGGCCGGCGGAGAACGCAGCGCGTGGACCTGAACGCACCACGGCCGAGCGAGTGACAAAGATCGTCTCCTCCCTCTCACCGCTCCAACGCATCTGCACGAGCCCGAGGGACAAAGATCGTCTATTCCCTCTCACCACTCCAACGCACCATGACCAATCTACAGCCACAGCTCAACATGGATGATTATCGGCGCCGACTGCGCTGATCTCCACCAAGATTCCTGACCCTGGTTCTCCTCTCCAGCTGGCCCACCCATGCACGGAACCCCTGCACACGCACCGGGGGGTTATGAGGACAGCGCACCACGCACGGGACAATAACTGCTCCACAGACCACCACCGTCCTTCGCCGCTGCACACAGAACCTTCAGGGCTGCTCACACACCTGAAGCACGCATGCAGCTCGCTCACAGGATTTTGTATGGGTCTCAGCCACGGCACACAAGGGAATCCAGCCATCAGCTGTTCCCGAGGTCTTTAGGGCTGCGCGCGCACCTAAAGTCAACACGCCAAGTCCCTCTGCTTTTGTTTTTTTTGTTTGGTTTTTTTTCTTCCTCACAGCCGCTACGCAGCCTCGCAGCTCCTGCTTTTCTTCATGGCCGCAAGAGGAGTCAGACTAATTTTTCTTCTTGTGATCTCCGCACGCTCAATGGGACAGCCCCTCGACATCGCGGAACAACAAGCAATTTTTGCGCGGCCCGGACGATTTCGCCATCCCCGGCCGGCATTTACTACCCCCCACCCCCCTCCACCTTCGCCTGCACAGAGCTTTCCCTGCTCGCTGCCAAAGCTGCACTATCGAGGTCTCGGCCCCCTGCCGAGCCATCTGGGGGGAGCAGTGTGGCGGTTTGGGATATCCCCCACAACAGACTAAGGACAGTCAGCTCGCTACTTCTGGTTTTTTCCGCTGCACTGCTGTGATATAATGTGCCATTCACGCATTGTGATGTTAATGTGCCATTCATGCATTGTGTTCATGCGTCCTGTCCTTACTGTGACCTAGGGACTGAGATCAATATGTAGATGTGCCTTGTAACCTACCTATTGTTATGTATGTCTCTCATATGCAAATGCCCATACCAACTGCTGTGAATGCTCTTTCATGTATTGTTTGTAACTGGGTATATATGCTGCACGATTCTGTAACTCACTCTCTCTTCAACTGCTGCTGCTGACACACACTGTGTCCCTTTGCTGGAGAGCCTCCGGGCTTGCCCATTGGGCGAGCCTCGTGAAGGCGGTATGATAATAAACCTGCTTAAAACCTCTCAACGCTGCCTTTATATTATCATCCGCTTCAATGGTAACATTAATAACCAAGGGATTCTGCATACACAGTAATATTAACCTGTTGAACTCTGGGATTTCGCGGGCGGTCACGTCTCTGCGTCATAGTGCGTCTCAGTGCGCACTGAAAAAAAAAAAAAAAAAAAAGGCTGCATTTCCGTTCTTCCAGTACAGACACAGCCGTGAACAGAAAGCCAAAGGAGTGTTTGATTGGTTTAGATTTGATTGACCTCTCATTCGACTAATAAGAGCCTTGAATTGGGTTTCTGAAACCTTGAAGAACCAATGACTGAAAACCTAGCAAGAAGGACCTGCCTACCAACGACCGCGAATACAACGAGCCGATTGAAGCAGAGAAGTTCGACGACTGAAACGCATGCGTCCCAGTGCGTAAAATCTTTTTTGTCTAAGCCGCTGGGTGACTCACATTGAGACCTGTGTGTAACGGTAGCGTTAGCCACTCTCAGCCGTTAGCCAGTCATTTTTTATTACTACTGTTCTTATTTGTTTTGAAAAATGGTTCGCAAAAACCGCAATCATGGAAGCGGAGATGGTTTGACCGGGTCAGGTGACCAGAACCACGAGTCCGTAACAACCGGACCAGCTTCATGTTCGTCTGACAATAAGGAACAGATGTTCGCCAACGACACTGCTGTTGTGGACAGGTAAGTGTTATAAGTTAAATTATTCTTTATCAATGAAAATAGTAATAAAAATGACTTTTGACCAATCGGTAATTACAACGGTCCGTCATGGCCACAAGTTTTTTTGTGCGCCAAGCTCCTCTGTAGCGGGGGGTGGGGGGGGAGTTGTTATCCTCTACATTGCAGATATTTTAGTATAATTTTTATTGCACTGTAGGTTATTTTTTCTTGTAAAAAAAGGCCACACATTTTTTACGTGGCATGTTTCTTTGTGTGTGGGGGGCTTGTTTGTTCATTCATTCATTCATTCATTCATGAATGAACAAACAACCCCCCCCCCCCCCAAACACACACACACACAGCCCTAAGTGTCACCTTTCATTCGAGCCCAAGATGAAGCTTCTATGTTGAAGCATTCAAACGTTTTAGACGTTTTTCAACAGTTCAAAAATGCCTGGGAACAACCTGAGAAAAAAAGCTGTGTAATATATTCATTTTTTGTGGTATTGTTACAAAATTTTGACCTCAGCCTCATAACACTTGGTTCTACATTTCTGTTGCATTTTCCAGCCAGTATCTGACAGCTGTGTGTTATTTGCAAGCATTTGTATCTTAAAAAAAAAAAAAAAAAAAAAACACAACACCCAGGCAAACTTTATTTTCTTCAAATTCAGTATGTTTAGATGACTGTTACTCAGTGGCAGGAGCACTTAGAGAGATTATGACTGTTTTGCCAAAAAATTCAAAGTGTTTTCTTTTAAATGAGACCAACCCCATGAAGATGCTGCAAAGGGTTGAAGAACAGCTTCTGACTTACTTTGGGTATGTTATTTTTAGGCGTTTTTAGGGAAATTGACCAGAGTTCAACAGGTCAAAAGAAATTAGGTAACAACTGGGAGTTGGACATATGTTTCAGTGAGTTTCACAGGTCTACTACAGCCCACACAGTGGTATTTGGAATGGTACGGACATAAACAAACATGGTAGCTGCTAGCTGCTAAGGTAACTCGGGGAACTATTAAACAGCTCAGTATGGTTACAAAAACGATCAAAATGTGAAACACAAACTTTATAAAAAAAAAAAAAAAATCTGCTCGCACACTACTTCCAGTATGCAATATAATTTTAAAAAAATACTGGCAGCTGCTAATTGTACCCACCCCCCAACCTGTTTGTTGTTGAGATGTATTTTATACGGTATTTTGATCTTTTACCTTGCAATCCAAAATCACTGGCAGATGTCAGGGTGAACATATATACAAAATTTGGTGACCCTAGCTTTGTTGTTGATATACAGTGCATCCATAAAGTATTCACAGTGCTTCACTTTTTCCACATTTTGTTATGTTACAGCCTTATTCCAAAATAGATTAAATTCTTTTTTTCCCCTCAAAATTCTACACACAATACCCCATAATGACAACGTGAAAAAAGTTTGAGATTTTTGTAAATTTATTAATAATTAAAAAAACTAAGAAATCACATGTACATAAGTATTTACAGCCTTTGCCATGAAGCTCAAAATTGAGCTCAGGTTCATCCTGTTTCCACTGATCATCCTTGAGATGTTTCTACAGCTTAACTGGAGTCCACCTGTGGTAAATTCAGTTGATTGAACATGATTTAGAAAGGCACACACCTGTCTATATAAGGCTCCACAGCTAACGATGCATGTCAGAGCACAAACCAAGCACGAAGTCAAAGGAATTGTCTGCAGACCTCTGAGACTGGATTGTCTTGAGGCACAAATCTGGGGAAGGGTACAGAAAAACTTCTGCTGCTTTGAAGGTCCCAATGAGCACAGTGGCCTCCATCATCCATAAATTGAAGAAGTTTGGAACCACCAGGACTCTTCCTAGAGCTGGCCAGCCATCTTACCTGAGTGATCATGGGAGAAGGGCCTTAGTCAGGGAGGTGACCAAGAACCCGATGGTCACTCTGTCAGAGCTCCAGCATTGCTCTGTGGAGAAAGGAGAACCCTCCAAGACAACCATCTCTGCAGCAATCCACCAATCAGGCCTGTATGGTAGAGTGGCCAGACGGAAGCCACTCCTTAGTAAAAGGCACATGGCAGCCTGTCTGGAGTTTGCCAAAAGGCACCTGAAGAACTCGGACCATGAGAAACAAAATTCTCTGGTCTGATGAGACAAAGATTGAACTCACTGGTGTGAATGCCAGGCGTCATGTTTGGAGGAAACTGGCACCGCTCATCACCAGGCCAATACCATCCCTACAGTGAAGCATGGTGGTGGCAGCAGCATGCTGTGGGGATGTTTTTCAGCAGCAGGAACTGGGAGACTAGTCAGGATAGAGGGAAAAATGAATGCAGCAATGTACAAAGACATCCTGGATGAAAACCTGCTCCAGAGCACTCTTGACCTCAGACTGGGGCGATGGCTCATCTTTCAGCAGGACAACGACCCTAAGCACACAGCCAAGATATCAAAGAAGTGGCTTCAGGACAACTCTGGGAATGTCCTTGAGTGGTCCAGCCAGAGCCCAGACTTGAATCCAATTGAACATCTCTGGAGAGATCTGAAAATGGCTGTGCACCGATGCTTCCCATCCAACCTGATGGAGCTTGAGAGGTGCTGCAAAGAGGAATGGCCAAAACTGCCTAAAGACAGATGTGCCAAGCTTGTGGCATCATATTCAAAAAGACTTGAGGCTGTCAAAACGTACATTGTTGATGCCAAAGTGCATCAACAATGTATTGGACAAAGGCTGTGAATACTTATGTACATGAGATTTCTCAGTTTTTTATTTTTAATAAATTTGCAAAAATCTAAAAAACTTTTCACGTTGTCCTTATGGGGTATTCTGTGTAAAATTTTGAGGAAAAAAATGAATTTATTCCATTTTGGAATAAGGCTGTAACATAAAATGTGGAAAAAGTGAAGCGCTGTGAACACTTTCCAGATGCACTGTAGTTTAACCCCTTACCATTCCTGCCAATTTCCAACCAATATGAAACATTCTGTGGGTGGAAAACTAGAATTTCAAGAGGCTAAGAAAGAAGAGCTTTCATTATTCACCATTACACATTGTTGTCTGTCACACAGATAAGATGAAAAACTTTGTATGGCCGGACTAGAAAAATGTGTTGATTCACTGCATCAAAAGCCCTTTTTTTTTTTTTTTTAGGTCCAGTAAAACAGCTCCCACAACCTGATCATGATCTATTGATTTTTTTTATTACCTCCATCAAGGGAGGAGGTAATATTTTTACCGGCGTTGGTTGGTTGGTCCGTTAGCAACATTACTCAAAAAGTTCTGGACAGATTTTGATGAAATTTTCAGGAAAGTTTGTAATGGTACGGGGAACATATGATTAGATTTTGGTGGTGATCCGGATCACGATCTGGATCCACAGATTTTTTGGGGGGGAAAATAATAATAATCTTGAGCTTCCCCTTTGAGACTTGTCCACCCATGCACATAGTATGTGATGGTTGACATCATTTCATCTGAAGACGCTAAGAAAAAGCAAGCAAACTGTGCAGTTTATGAATGAATTTTAATGACATTTTCAGGAAAGGTGTGTAATGGCACGGGGAACAGAGTACCGGCAGACAAGCCAAGGATGTCTTGCGAGGCATGTTACCCACACGATATGTAAACACACAGCACTGGACAATGTTTAATTTTTATTACCCCCACTAAGAGGAGGAGGTAATGTTTTTGCCGGTGTCGTGCCAAAAAGTGATTGAGGGTGGTGCGATTGGCTGCCAAAAAGTGATCACTGGCTGCAGGAGCTGGGAGCGCCCGTTTGTTAAAGGTGTACTGTCTGTTCTCAGTCCACCTGCAATGTGTCTGTAAATGTTTTGCGGTTTTATCAGCTCTGAAAAAAAATTAGTGTTGACTAAAGTGTTTGCAGTTTGGATAACAACATATTGCATTTGAGATTGCAATTTATTCCAATATTTATGTGCAAAAACCTCATTGTTGTTTAGAAGCCACACTGTAATTGTCCATTGTTGATGCACAGAATATGTATTTATACAGTATCTACATGTATATATCCAGTAAATCTATGTATTTTTCCATGTAACCTTGTGACTGCCTTCTTTTAATTGCTTTTAATCCTATATCAAGTTTGTTTCTGGTTCAAAATGCATCATATGTTAAATATATCTTATTATACCTACCTCAGTACAGTTTACCTTTTGAAATATATATTTTGCGGCTAATATAACCTCATAATTACAATATGGCACCTGGTGATCAATTTTTGGCAACTGATCACTTTTTGCCACGACACTGACATTGCTTTGTCTGTCTGTCTCTTTGCAACATTACTCCAAAATTTATTAACAGATTTTGATGAAATTTTCAGGTAAGGTGTGTAATGGCATGGGGAACAGATGATTACATTTTTGTGGTGATCCAGATCACCACCTGGATCCATGAAATTTTAGAAAAAAAAAAAATCAGTATCAGCTTGGTTAAATTTTACTTTTGTTGGTACACCAGAATTTCTGTAGCCAAGTTACCTAATACTATTTGTTATTTCAATAAATCTTATAGAAACAAACTTGAATTAGTGTTTTTCATCAATATCAAATGCAGAAATGTTGCATTTAGAAAACTGCTACATTTCTAACAATGTCATTTGGGGGAAATGAGCTGCTTGGCAGAGGTCTGCACTCTCTGAGTGCTTTTCTAGTTATTATTTGTTCAATCAAGGAGTTGGCACTCTCAGCTGAATAATTTGGTCAGAAGCCATAGAGAGGAAGTAAGTAATCATTAGGCTCCATATACTTCAATAACTGTGTAGCAGCAGTTTTTTTTTCTAAAACTTTGGAGAAAATTGGTAATATACTAACAGACACATACCTGATTTACAGCTCGAGATTTGAAATAGCAATTTAACCTTGACTTTTGACCTTGTAGTCCCAAACCCATACTCAAGAGGTCAGGGTCACAGGGTGAATCTGTGTACCAAGTTTGGTGACCCTAGCTTTACTCATTCTATAGTAACATTGCAAAGGGAATGTTAACACTGACTTTTGACCTTTTGACTCCAAACCCATAGTCATGGGACAGAGTCTAAGCCATCCAAGATTTGTCTTAGACATCATGATATCAATATGAAAAGACTACATCATTCCTTTTTGTAATTATCATGTTACAAGATTTAGGGAAAATTGACCTCTGAGGTCACAGGTCACCCAAATTCGAACTTGTCCAAGATTTTTCATAGATACACTCATGGTAGCAATTTGAAAACCCCACATCATTTCCTTCTCTAGTTATCACGTTCGCAAGGTGGGTGCTGATGACACCAATGCCACCACCCATCTGCCTAACAGGGTGATAACAATCCATGTGTCCTTGTAACCTCTTTGTTTCCATATAGAACAGAAACTTTTAATCATCCACATTCTGGTAAGAAACGTAAAATTAAAGGTTTCTTTTCTTGTCTTACAGCAAACGTCATCTATGTTCTTACTTGTCTTTGTGGACTGGCATATATGGTAAAACAAATCGATTACTGAAGATTCGTATTTCTGAACAGAGAAGTACAATCAGAAATAATGTTACTTCAAGTTCTGTAGCTTTGCATTTTCATCAGGAGAAACCTAATATTTCAGCTTTATTGGTATTGAAGTGGTTAAACTTCCATGTAGAGGGGGTGATTACTCCTTAAACTAATCTTTTTGGATTCATACTTTGGGTACACTGTCTCCAAAGGGTTTGGATGGAGAGTTTGATATTAGGCCTTTTTTATGAAGCTCCCCATCTCAGCTACATATTTTTGCAGATCAATGTGGATAAATTATTGTTAGTTTTTATTGCAGAGTGATCCATATTTATTCCTGATTATTATAAGGGGTCCTCTACTTATTAAGATGTCACCTGTGACATTTTGGTGATATTGTTGGTTTTGTAATAATATAAATCTTTTTGGATGATAGTTTTTTTAAAAATATTTGTGATATCATAAATATTTTCAATATTTGTATCATCAGTTGATGCCTATTTATTGTTGTTGATATGTAACTGGTATTTTTGAATTTGGATTTTTGTTGATATTTCATTCAACTTTGTCATGAGATGTTTTGTTGTAAGGGATATCATGTTTATGGATATCTACCTTTAGTTCTTATTAAAGACAAAAATAGAAAGGAGATGTCTTTACCTTCTTAACGTCAGTCTGACGAAGGCTGCAGTGCACAGTCGAAACATGTTAAGAAGGTAAAGACATCTCCTTTCTATTTTTGTCTTTAATAAGAACAAAAGGTAAATAAAAGAAGACAAAATGAATCTACTTGAGCATTTATGGATATCGTTTCAAATGGGTTTTTTTTCTCCTCTCTTTTTTCTGTTAGATAATTATTTAATTTTTTCAATCTGTGAATATTTGATGTCATTAAAACCAATTAGACGGAAATTGTGGGTATTTAAGATGGCGACTATTCTATGGTAGTTTAATAGAAGTCAGAGGAAGGCCAGGTGGCCCGAAACGTTACTGGCAAATACTAGCTGTTTAATTTTTTTTTTAAATATTAATTTTTACCAGAATTGTTGCTGTATCCTCCTCTTCCTCCCCTTCCTCTCCCCCGGCCTCTGCCAGGTCCTGGCCTTCTCCGGCCATCTCTCTGTGGCCGTGGGCCTCGATCCCTCTCCCTGCAGGTCCATCAGAACAAATGAAATACAACACATACAACAATTGACCAGTTTAGACAAAAGCTGTCAAGAAAACCCAACTCCACCCAAACTGTAATCAAAACCCACCTGTCCTGGTCCTCACCAGCCAGGGACCAGTCACTGAGCTCATCCCTTCGCTCTGAATCAGTCTCAGAAGCATTGGACTGCTCTGAGTTGTTGCCTTAATGCATGTAGATGTACAAACAGACATAAAACAATCACACAGCTAGAACAAAAGGTGATAGGTGGAAAACAAGGACACAGTATGCGACTATAAAAACTTGCCCACCATATCCAGTGTTGTAGTTGTGGCCCCTGCGCCCACGACCTCGACCGTTGTAAGAACGACTGCCATGTGAAGAGGAAGAGGCATTAGCACCAACGTCTGCATTATATCCTCCTCCTCTGTCCCTGTCGACTGGTCGGTGCCCCTGGGTTATCTGACGTAACTGTTCATCAATCTGCATCCTTTCCAGACGAAGTTGCTCCACCTCCTTGAGGAAAAGAAGAAATGAAGGAAAGAGCAAAAATAAAGACAAAAATAAGGAATAATAGTTTTTGAAAGCACATCTGACATATTTCAGCTATCAGAACATACACAGCTGTAATCATACACACAACTCCATCACATACAGAGCGACTTGTGCTGTTTATTCTCAATCTCGCTAGGCTGTCACCCTGTGAATAATCCACATACTGCCTCAGCTCTTCTTCTAGCTGCTGGCCCTCTGCAAGAAGCTCCACCATGTCCTACACAAACAGTCCAAAAAACACACACACAGACGGAGCAGCACAAAACATGCAAACAGGACAAACATACACAGCCAAACACACACTGCAGATCAGCACAGAATACTTATGAAGAGTTTCCATCAGTCTTTGGAAAGTATTGCATACGTAATCAAGCATCACTATCCAAGGACAGTGTCTACACATCACAACTACAAGAAATTTTGCCAAGCAAAAATCCTGAAGCAACGTTTACATGCTGTTAGTCAAAGTGATTAGGCATGAAAGACAGTAAAATGATTGATTTAGTTACTTTCAAGTTGGCACTCAGCAAATTAATTCAAGTGGCAAATACACGCACACAAACACCTGCGCACACACAAAGAGGTCATCTTACGTTGAGGTAAGAGATGTGGTACTCCAGCAAGACCTGAACATTTCCAATACTCTCCTTAGTACCAACAAATGTGAATGGGACCATTCCCTGTGTCGACAAAACACAAAAGGACATAGCACAGATGTTAGTATGGGACTGTGAAGCTGGATTTATGCTCCCTTTCTGCGTTCCGCGTCCACGAGGCTCCAGTGACGTAAATTTTGTCATCATCGCCAGTCATGGGGCCCCTCTGTGGATGGCCGCATACCGCCAGAAATTATGTGACCGCATTGCCCATGCGTGCTTACTACGCATGTGCAAGAGTCAACCTCCCGTCCAAACGAGGGCACCACTGAAACAACATTAAAAGAAGCACAAAGAAGAAGAGGAGTAGATGAACAGGAAGACGTAGTAGTTGTAGTCCCATCATCATCATCGTAGCAGTCTGTTGTGGGCGACAATGACTGTTTCATTTAGGTCTGATCAGATTCCTCCACACAGCTCTGTCCTTAGCCTTCCGCTGCCAGGAACTCCTGTCTATGTCCAACTTCTTCAAGTTTCTTTTTACAGTGTCTTTAAATCTGAGCCTTGGTCTACCCTGATTGTGTTTGCCCTCGCATAACTGAGTAGAGTAACTGCTGAGGGAGACACTGGTGGTCCATCCTCTCAACATGTCCAACCCATCTCAGGTTCGTCTGTATTAGCATGTCCTCCATTGATGGTAGACCAGCTCGTTTCAACACTTCTATGTTGGTTATCTCGTCTTTCCATGAGATGTTCATTATGGCTCGAAGGCGTCTCATCATGTACGCGTGGAGTTTCTTCACCTGCACTCTGTAGACAGTCCAAGTTTCAGCACCGTACAATAGAGTAGCCAGTACTGTCGCTCTGTACACTTTGCATTTCACATGGATAGACACATGTCGATTGTTCCACAGTCTCTCCCTCAAGTTTCCAAACACAGCGCTCGCTCTTCCCATTCTGAGAGATAGTTCATCCTCCAGCCTAGCATTCTCTGAAACAGTACTCCCTAGGTACTTGAAAGTCTTGCACTTGACTAGTGGCTCTGTACCAATGCTGATCTCTTCTGGTAGTGATGTTGATAATTGGAATTTTGGTGGTTGATAAAGGCACTCTGTCTTCTTGATGTTGATTTGGAGGCTGAATTGGCTAGCTGCTCTTGCAAATTTCTCCATTAAAGATTGCATATCTTCCACGCTGTGTGCAACTAGAGCACTGTCGTCAGCAAAGAGCATTTCTCTTACTACTTTTATCGATATCTTACTCTTGGCTTTAAACTGTGCCACAATGAACAAGTCTGCTTCTTTCCTTGTTTGAATGTATACTCCTTCTGAAGTGTCTTTGAAGGCCACCTCAAGCATGGCTGCCAGATATAGCGAGAAGAGTGTAGGTTCCAGCACACACCCTTGTTTCACCCCGTTGCTTACTGAAAAGTCTTTAGATACTGAACCACTCATTGCCACGTTTGCTTGCATACCTGTATGGAGTGCCTCGATCAGGCTGACAAACTTCTCTGTACAACCATATTTCTTGAGTACCTGCCAAAGTCCTTGTCACAAAACAGTATCGAAGGCTTTACTGAAGTCTATGAAGACTACATAAAGCGGCATGTTCTGTTCGATACACTTTTCTTGAACCTGTTTCAAGCAGAAAATCATGTCCATTGTGCTTCTTCCACTTCTAAAGCCACACTGAGTTTCCGGTAGTACATTCTACGAGATGTGTTCACCGAATCTGTTAAGTAGTACACGTGAGAGAATCTTACCAACAGTGGCTAGCAGTGATATACTGTACCTCGGTAATTTCCACAATCTTTCCTGTCACCTTTCTTGAACGAAGGCACAATACTTGCATCCTTCCAGTCTTGAGGTACTTTCTGGGCATCCCATATCTCTTGGACGAGCTTGTGCAGGCAGTTTGTCAGCTGAACACCACCAAATTTCCACACTTCTGTTGGAATTCCATCCCTTCCTGGAGCTTTACCATCCTGTGTTGTCCTGATAGCTGCCATTAGTTCATCAAAATTTGGTGGTTCATCCAGACTTGATACAGCTGGTCGCTGCACTAGAGCTTCTTTAGCATCTTCAGTGAGCTCTCCAGGGTTGTTTAGTAGTTGGTCAAAGTGGTCTGCAAATCTGTCCAGGATCTTGTCTTTCTCCTGCAAAACCGTTTCACCATCCATAGCCTTTAGTTGGATCAATCCTCTTGGTTTAGGGCCGTAGATTTCTCTCAAACATGTGAAGAATGTTTTCATGTCCTTCCTGTCTGCTGCAGTTTGAAGTTTCTCCGCTTTTTCATCCCATCAGTTGGACTTCATCTCTTTGGTGTACTTCTGTAGCTCACTCTGAGCCTTTGAGTATTTCTTCTTCTTCGACCTTGTGTTACACTGTAGGTTTTCCTGCCTATCTGTATTCCACGCTTCCAGTCGTTTCTTCAGGTGTTCATCATGCTCATCAAACCAATCTTGATGTTTCCTCTCTGGGTAGCCTAATACATCACTCGCAGTCACACCGTATCCTTCAGTGTTGCCCATTTCTCTTCTATGTCATTCTCTGAGTTGCTGCTGTCCCAGTCTTTCAAGTTTTCATCCATTTCCTGTGTAAGTTCTTCCTTTGGCCTTTCAGTGCACTAGTGTTTAGCTTCCGTGGTGGCTTCGCACCCATCCTGCAGTGCTGTTTTCGTCTGCAAATCCTTAATCTAGATCTCAGCATAACATGATCAGTACCACAGTCCGCGCCTCTCATTGCTCTGGTGTCCAATACAACCCTTACGTCTCTCTGCCTGACTATGATGTAGTCTAATAAGTGCCAGTGCTTGGATCTTGGGTGCATCCATGTCTTCTTGTGTGTGTCCTTGTGCTTAAATAGAGTATTGGTTATCACAAGGTTGTACTCTGAACATAGTGCAAGTAGAAGTTCTCCATTAGCATTGCAATTGCCTACTCCATGACTGCCTAGCACTCCTTTCCATTTCTCAGTGTCCAAAATATATAGTCCCAGATATATAATAATTATATCTCTGTGGTTGTTGTAGTAACAGCAGCAGAGTGACCAGAGGAAAAGCAAAATAACAGCCATGCGCAAACCGACAAAATGGGAGTCTTCTTTTTAAAGAATCACTTTGTCTCTTGTATAGTCTGTGAACAAACTAGCATGTCTGCTCCTTGGCACTATCTATTGAGCTGGGGTGAAACAGCAGCGTCCGCTTGGCCTGGGAGATGCAAAAAAGAAACATACATACAACTAAGTATGCACCGCAGAACATGGAAAGGGAGCATAAATCCAGCCTGAGAGACAGTCTGTATGTCACTGTGGCATAAATATCTGAGAAATTTTGACAGTCTGGTGATAAAGGCTCTGTGTGTGTGTGTGTGTGTGTGTGTTTCTTTTTTGATACCTGCCATTTGCTCTTATTCTTGTGTGTTAAATGTGAAAAATAACAAATAAATCCAAAAAAAGACACTGATTTCTGCTTAACAAAGCCCTTCATCAGTAGCGGTACTCATGTTGCAGTAGCAAGCTTACTTCCTGTCGGGGCTGCTTGGTATCGTTGTCTCCTTCTATCCTGACCCTCACCACACCAGACTTGTCCACGATCTCCTGGATGACCTTACCGTTCTTGCCAATCACTTTGCCTGGAGGTACACAGCAGGGACAGAATAGTAATTAAAAAATAACTTTCTTCATCATGTAAAGAATCTGTCACACAAATATCATAGTTAAGGCCATTACATATGCTGCAAGAACAGAAAAATTTGTTTTTTCTTGAGGTAGCAAGAACAAGGACAAAGTTAGTTCTGGCCAGGACATTTCATAGGTCACAAGAAACTCAAGTGCAGAACTCCTGGGAAATTCAAATTTCTGGCCAGTCACACACAACAGTTCTTGAACACCATGAAAAAAAACGTTCTGCCAAGATGGATGTGTCACAAACAAGTTGCAAGAACTCTCAAACCAGGACTGCAAGAACAAAATGACGTCATTTTGTTCTTGCAGCCCTGGGAGAGAGAACAAATTTCTCTGCTCTTGCAGAATATGTAAAGACCTTTACTTTACATCACCTTTTGAATGCCATCAAGTATTAGCTGGTACAAACTTAGCATGCCATTATTTCATGGAATTCCAAAATGTCAGCAATTTGCATTTCTACATACCAACAAGGTTTCTTGGCACTTGTACTGAATCCTCCAAGAACTCCAAATAGCCTCTAGCCTTCTTCACTGCCTCTGTTGTCTAAAAAAAAAAAAAAGGAAAAAAAAAGTCATTTTTGCTATATACTGTAAACAGCCATAGACCACACTAAGTATCACTATGTAGCATTTTCTATATACATGTTATTATATACAAGCTATTATGAGATAAACACATTTTGTCTTAATCACAATAAGGTTAATATTCTATAAATAAAAACACATTTGAAAAATATTAACGTCATACATATTAAGAATTTGACGTTGGAAACAACAGATCAGATGAAGTCTGATACTGTGATTGGGTTGCTATCCTAACAAAATGTTTCTGAAGAAGCAGAATTTTAATGAGTCTTAAGAAAAGTACTCCTCCAAAACTATATTGAATACTAAACAGTCCCTCCAGGATTTTGTGATGTTGTGATCACACCAATTCACAAGAATTCAACCAATCCCTGCAAATTTTGCACAACCTTGCGACTTCCCTGCCATTTTGGCCAACTCTCGTCATCTTCCGCAAATTTTGCCAATCAAATTTGTCCCCGAGTAGCACTCAAATGCTTATGTCCTCAGTCTAACCACTCAAATGCATCCCTGCACCACGCTCACTTCCTTTTCACAGTGAGTATGAACAGAATACATCAGCAAAAAATAGTGCGTGATTGAAAAAAAAAAAAAAAATATTCATGAGCTTCCCCCACATCCCTTCTCTCATCTCCTCCAGCCCGCTGGAGAACCTCAGCTCGTGTCTCTGTGCTGACCGTGTGCACAAAGGTCCGGGTTTGTATTGAGAAAAGCACGCCTGCCGGAAAAGCACCCCCTTCAATGGAGTGCATGTCTAAGGAAAGACACAATAAAGCCAGAAACAAATGAGCAAATATAACACTACAACCAGTGTCATAACCCTTTATATACATTTTTAGAGGTAAATCACTACTACATCTTGAAAGAGTTAAAGCTGTGAGCCTCCGGTCTCGACCCAGAGCAACACGTGCCCCCGACAAACCCCCAGAGAGCCCCTCCTCCCAATACAGCTCATAGTGAAAGCAAAGATGAGTATCTGATGGGACAGGTGTGTATTGTCAAGACGCACAGACAGACAGGCAGGAATCAGGCACAGAAATGGAGAGAATATTCAGTAATTTTTCCACCAAAAACACAGACTTTGATAGACAATACAGCAGAACAGATTTTTTTTTCTCTCTGCACTCAGTACCGAGTGATTTGGGACCACTATTGTAAGGGAGTTTTCAAATGAAGTTGCTGCCATAATTTCCAAATCTACTCTTAACATGCATTCAATCAGGGCTGTACGGTGCGACATACACACGTGGACAAAATTGTTGGTACCCCTCTGTTAATGAAAGAAAAACCCACAATGGTCACAGAAATAACTTGAATCTGACAAAAGTGGTAATAAAAATTCTATGAAAATTAACCAATGAAAATCAGGCAATGCTTTTGAATTGTGGTTCAACAGAATTACTTTAAAAAACAAACTCATGAAACAGGCCTGGACAAAAATGATTGTACCTCTAGAAAAAAAGATTGAAAATAATGTGACCAGGGACATGTTCAACCAAGTTGTGTCCTCTAACATCACAGGTGTCTACAAACTTGTTATCAGTCAGTCAGCCTATTTAAATGGTGACAAGTAGTCACTGTGCTGTTTGGTGACATGGTGTGTACCACACTAAACATGGACCAGAGGAAGCAAAGGAGAGAGTTGTCTCAGGAGATTAGAAAGAAAATTATAGACAAGCATGTTAAAGGTAAAGGCTATAAGACCATCTCTAAGCAGCTTGATGTTCCTGTGACTACAGTTACACATATTACTCAGGAATTTAAGATCCACGGGACTGTAGCTAACCTCCTTGGACGTGGCCGCAGGAGGAGACGAATAATACAAATGGCAACAAAAGAGCCCAGAACAACCTCTAAACACATTCAAGGTGAACTCCAAGGTCGAGGTACATCAGTGTCAGATCGCACCATCCGTCGTTGTTTGAGCCAGAGTGGACTTCATGGGAGACGACCAAGGAGGACACCACTGTTGAAAACAAATAAAAACGCCAGACTGGAATTTGCCAAACTGCATGTTGACAAGCCACAAAGTTTCTGGGAGAATGTCCTATGGACAGACGAGACAAAACTGCAACTTTTTGGCAAGGCACATCAGCTCTATGTTCACAGACGCAAAAATGAAGCACACCAAGAAAAGAACACTGTCCCTACTGTGAAACATGAGGGAGGTTCTGTTATGTTCTGGGGCTGCTTTGCTGCATCTGGTACAGGGTGTCTTGAATCTGTGCAGGGTACAATGAAATCTCAAGACTATCAAGGTATTCTAGAGAGAAATGTGCTGCCCAGTGTCAGACAGCTTGGTCTCAGTCGCAGGTCATGGGTCTTGCAACAGGATAATGACCCAAAACACACAGCCATTCTTGGGTGTTTTTAGCTAAGAGCCAAACATTGGACTATTCTAATGTGGCCTTCTATGAGCCCTGATCTAAATCCTATTGAACATATGCGGAAGGAGCTGAAACATGCCGTCTGGAGAAGGCACCCTTCAAACCTGAGACAACTGGAACAGTTTGCTCATGAGGAGTGGGCCAAAATACCTGCTGAGAGGTGCAGAAGTCTCATTGACAGTTCCAGAAATCGTTTGATTGCAGTGATTGCCTCAAAAGGTTGTGCAACAAAATATTAAGTTAAGGGTACCATCATTTTTGTCCAGGCCTGTTTCATGAGTTTGTTTTTTTTAAAATAATTCTGTTGAACCACAATTCAAAAGCATTGTCTGATTTTCATTGGTTATTACCACTTTTGTCAGATTCAAGTTATTTCTGTGGCCACTGTGGGTTTTTCTTTCATTAACAGAGGGGTACCAACAATTTTGTCCACGTGTGTACATGTTGCACATGCGACGTGAAAACTGGTCTGTGTGAAGAATAAATGAACTGACGTAGTATCATTGCGATGAGAAACGTGAGAGTCACCGGCATTTTTATACGTCTTAATTTTGTCGCCCCCGTCAAACTCAGCGCAGATCAGTGGTGGAATACACCAATCTATAGATAGTTCAGTGGTTGCTGCTCTTTGTCCTTCATTACAACGGAGAGGATTGCAAAATGCACCTGACATTCTTTTTCATATCGGCGCTGAACAGCTTACATGTTTACAGAAATAGACGCCACGTGTGCAACTCCTGCATCGATTTGAAAAGCCTACATTATTTCTTTCAGTCGGTATTGTGTTTAGACGATTTAGGGGAAAATATGACCTCTGACCTTTGACCTCAAGGTCATCCAATGAGAGTGAAATTGCAATATGCGCATCAGAGTATCTCAAACCATGGTACCAAGTTTCAAAATAATAGGAACAAAACTGTAGGAGGAGGGCTCTTCGACCCCTTTGGGCTTCGACTGGCAGGGGATAACAAAACTGTAGGAGGAGTTGATTTCACAAGACAGTTACTGTCTATTAAGTGAGGTGAAACAGGAGGTCATAAGTCTGGGGCTACAATTCCTGCAAAAATCATCTGATCAGAACCAAATTGCAATATGTACATCCTCAGTATATATCAAACCACGGTACCAGTTTCAAAACGATCGAACCAAAACTGGAGGAGTTGGTTTCACAAAGTGGGACAGACTGATGGATGGATGCATAACATTTTTCCCCTTTGGGCTTCAACCGGCGGGGAATAAAAAATGCACCTACTATTTTGACAGTGGACATTTGGATTATATGAACTTCGTGGGAAGCATGCACTGGACAGCATTTTTTTTTTTTTTTATTTCACTTCACTAATTTGGACAATTTTGTGTAGGTACATTACATAAAATACCCTAAAAAAAGATCCATGAAAATTACAGTTTGTAAAAAAAAAAAAAAAAAAAAAAAAGAAAAGAAAAGAAAACTGCCTGTAGTACTCCTGCACCAAGTTTGGTCGTGAAATCTTCATGCATTATTGAGCACCAGCCATCTATAAAAACCTGAACCTGCACCTTAACATTTTCCCGCACTGACTCAGACTGGGTGAACTCAGCATGAACCTGCCAAACCAAATGAGCTTTAAAAATAAAAAAGAAAAAAAAAAAGAAAAAAGGACTAGCTGAAATAGCCATAACATCAGCTTTAATCCAACTACTTCTTTCGGAGTCACCACAGTGGATCATCTGCCTACACCCATCCCTTTCATCTTCCTCTGTAACACCAGCCCTCTCCATGTCCTTCACTAGGTCCATGAATCTTCTATGTTCTTCCTCTTTTCCTCCTGCCTGGAAGCTCCATCTTCAACATCCTTTGTCCAATATTTCCATTTCTCTCTAGCTGCTATCTTTCTGTCACAAATCACCCCTGACACTCATCACCACCCACTCCATCCTGCCTGCACTCTCTCAACTTTATGCATCTGTAGTTACTACAACTCTAAGCATCACCCTTGTTCTTGAAGATCAGTACCATGACACTTGTTTTCTCCTCCTCGGGTATCCTCTCACTCGCCAAAATTGTGTTTAACAGTCTTGTTAAAAAGTCCACTGCCATCTCTCCTAAGGGCCCCTTGACACAACACGAACATTGTTGAGAGCTTAGACCAATTTTTGATCTTTGGGATTGCTTGGGAGATCCTTGTGTGTTTTGGACTGAGTCAAAACTTTGATGAGACCATGGCAATTGTAGAGACCACAGAATTTTTATTCTTTATTTTATTTAACCTTTATTTACACAGGGGAAGCCCATCGAGAGGCAACCTCTCTTTTTCAAAGATGCCCAGTTCACATTCACACAGTTACACATTCACACCAAGAAGTGGCCCAGTACAACCACAGACTTACCTGTGGCCACTGAGCAGCTCCACTGGAGCAGCTGGGGTTAAGGGCCTTGCTCAAGGGCACCACAGTGGCGTTAAGGAGGACGGAGCAAACACTGCTTCGTCATCTGTCCCACCCACATCTAATCCTGCCAGTCCTGGGATTGAACAAGCGACCCTCCAGTCACCAGTCCACATCCCTAACCATTAGGCCACCACTGCCCCACATTATCATTGATAGATCAAAAATTGGCCAGATTTCTCAATGATCTCTTAATGATCTCCACTCCCATCTAAACATCTCTTAACATCTCTATACCTCCACCGGTATGTCATCTGGACCAACTGCCTTCCCATTCTTCATCCTCTTCATAGCTGTCCTCACTTCTACCTTGCACATCCTCTGCACTTCCTGATTCACCATCTTTCCTTCCACTCTCCTCTCTCTCTTTCCCTCCATCTCATTTTCTTCATTCATCAGCTCCTCAAAGTACTCCTTCCACTTTCTCAACACACTCTTCCCTCACCAATACATTACCATCTCTGTCCTTAACCTAAGCTCCTGTACATTCTTTCCAGCTCAATCTCTGTCTAGTCAATTGATACAAGTCTTTTCCTTCTTCCTTAGTGCCCGGCCTCTCATACAACTCACTATATGCCTTTTCCTTTGCCACCTCTCACTTTGCCATGCACCTGGACTGCAAGTACTCCTGTCTACTTTCTTCATCTCCCTGACTATCCCACTTTTTCTTTGCCAACCTCTTCCTTTGAATTCTTTGCTGTACCTCCTCATTCCACCACCAAGTCTCCTTGTCTTCTTTCTTCTGTCCAGAGGATACACTACATAGCTTTCTAGCCAATTCCCTCAATACTTTAGCTGTACTTTCCCAGTCCTCTGGTACTTCTTCCCCATCACCCAGAGCCTGTATCAAGTCATTCCTGAACTCTGTGCAGCCTTCTTCCTTCTTTAACTTCCACCACTTAATCCTTGGGTCTGCTTTCACGCTCTTCCTCTTCTTGGTTTCCAAAGTCATCCTAAAGAAGACCATCCAGTGCTGTCTAGCGACATTCTCCCCTGACACCACCTTGCAATCTCCTATCTCTTTCAAATTGTGCCTTCTGCACAAGATGTAGTTCACCTATGTACACCTTCCTCCACTCAGTGTCACCCTATGCTCCTCCCTTTTCTTGAAATACATGTTCACTACAGCCATGTCCATCCTTTCAGCAAAATCCACAACCATCTGTCCTTCCACATTTCTCTCCTCAAGACCATACCTACCCAGCACCTCCTCATTCCCCCATTCCCTTCACCTACATGCTCATTAAAGTCCGTTCCAATCACCACTCTCTCCCCTGGGAACACTCTCTACCACTTCATCCAACTAAGTCCAGAATTCCTCTTTCTCTTCCACCTGACTTTCTACTTGGGGTGGGGGGGGGGCAGACAAACTGACAACATTCAACATCATACCTTCAATTTTTACCTTCACATACTCTTCCTTCAACATTACCCCTACTCCATTTCTGTTCCTATCTACACTATGGTAGAACAGTTTGAATCCACCACCAGTGCTCCTGGCATTGGTCCCCCTCCATTTGATTTCTTGTACACATGGTATATTCATTTTCCTTCTCTCCATCATACCAGCCAACTCTCTGCCTTTACTAGTCATAGTCCCTATATTTAAAGTCCCAACTCTCACCTCCACACTTCTACCTTTCCTTTTCTCTCTCTGCTTTGGAACACGCCTTCACCCTCTCCTCCTCAATCTTTGATCAACAGTAGCCCAATTTCCACTGGCACCCTGTCATCAACAGTCATCGTTAACCTGGGCCTAAACCGATCCATTATGGAAATCTCATCTATGATGAGCCGCATATTTGATTTGGCAAAGATTTTATGCTGGATGCTCTTCCTGACACAACCCTCCTTATTTACCTGGGTTTGGGACCAGCACTAGGAGGACCCTGGCTTGTGCTCTCCCTTAACTGGGTGTTTTTAATCCAATAATATATTGGAAACAAAATAGCTATTGACTTGTAAGTCTGGACTGGTTTGTACTGTGTTTTACCTCCACTTCCACTGTCACTGAGATCCCCACATTGTCATACCTCTCCATAAATTCTGAAAGTGCCCGTCTCCTCATCCAGCTCAATGGCAGTGACCCCTGAAACCTTCCGTGCTTGTTGGATGTTGCTTCCATGGCTGCCAATGGCGAGCCCCATCAGGTCAGGTCTCACCATAAACTCCTCCTGGAAGGATGACACCAGGTGCCTGGAGTTCTATACAAACACAAGGATACAGTTACATAAAATAACTAAACAATAACTTTGAAAAAAATATCAATTTTATCCAAATAGGCTATAGCTTATCCTAAATGACACAAGGTGAGAAGTGGATACAACCATGTATACTGTATCAGGGCTGACAACCACACTGTTCCAAAGTAGGAAATGATGGCTACATTGAAACTGCAGGTCTTAGCGCTCAATTCTGATTTTTTGCTCCAATTCGTTTTGTTTGTTTGTTTTTTGGTGGCTGCTCACATTATTGATTAAATGAGACCTACTGTATGTCAGACTTCAGTTTGAACTAGTCATGGCCCAAAGTGACTTGCATATGCAGAAGAACAATAAGACATCATACAAATGTCCAGTACACCGTGTATATGGAAGTAGCCAGTAAAGACCTGGCTGCAAACTCGAAGTGGAGCTCAACTCAGGGTTCCCACACCTTTTTCCAAGGTCAAATTCAAGCACTTTCAAGGACGATTTTCAAGTTTTTCCAGTACCTTAAGGCTGTGATAAATTACATACTATTTATACAAATACATAGTCAAAATGAGTAGTAGCAGAGCCCGTTTAAATATTCGTATCGGTGATGATCACGTGATGATCCCCGTGATGATCCCCCTCATGGATCGTCACCTTATCGTGGTGGGGGGGTTTGCGTGCCCCAGTGATCCCAGGAGCTATGTTGTCCGGGGCAATTTGCCTCTGATAGGGTCTCCCAAGACAAACTGGTCCTGGGTGAAGGGCCAGACGAAGAACGATCCAACAGACTCTCATGATAAATTGTATATCAAGGATTCAGTGTACCCCGCCCGGTATGGGGTTACCGGGGCCCCACCCTGGAGCCAGGCCTGGGGGAGGGGCTCGAAGGCTAGCGTCTGGTGGCCGGGTTTCCACCCATGGGACCCGGCCGGGCTCAGCCCGAAGGAGTTACATGGGTCCGCCCTCCAGTAGGTTCACCACCTGCAGGAGGGATCATGGAAGTCCGGTGCTATGTGGATTAGGTGGCAGTCAAAGGCGGAGACCTTGGCGGACTGATCCCAAGCTTTCTAAACTGGCTTTTGGTACGTGGAATGTCACCTCTCTGGTGGGGAAGGAGCCTGAGCTGGTGTACGAGATTGAGCGATACCGGCTAGATATAGTCGGCCTCACCTCAACACACAGCTCCGGTTCCGGAACCAGTCTCCTGGAGAGGGGCTGGAGCTTGGCCTTTTCTGGAGTTGCCCCAGGCGAGAGGCGACGAGCAGGGGTAGGTATTCTTGTATCGCCCCACCTTGCTGCCTCTATATTGGAGTTTTCCCCGGTGGACGAAAGGGTTGCTTCCCTGCGCCTTCGGGTTGGGAAACGGGTCCTGACCATCATTTGTGCCTATGCACCAAATGATGTTTCAGAGTACCCACCCTTTTTGGAGTCTGTGACTGGGGTGCTGGAGGGTGCTCCTCCTGGAGACTCCATTGTCCTACTGGGGGACTTCAATGCGCACGTGGGCAACGACAGTGAAACCTGGAGGGGGGTGATTGGGAGGAACGACCTGCCCGATCTGAACCCGAGTGGTGTTCAGTTATTGGACTTCTGTGCTAACCACAGTCTGTCTATAACGAACACCATGTTCAAGCATAAGGGTGTCCATATGTGCACCTGGCACCAGGACACCCTAGGCCGCAGGTCGATGATCGATTTTGTTATCGTATCATCAGACCTGCGACCGTATGTCTTGGACACCCGAGTAAAGAGAGGTGCAGAGCTGTCAACTGATCACCACCTGGTGGTGAGTTGGATCCGATGGCAGGGGAGGAAGCCATTCAGACCTGGTAGACCCAAACGTATAGTGAGGGTGTGCTGGGAGCGTCTGGCTGAGGCCCCTGTCCGGGAGGTCTTCAACTCCCACCTCCAGAAGAACTTCAACCACATTCCGAGGGAGTCTGGAGACATGGAGTCTGAATGGGCCATGTTCTCCACCTCTGTTGTTGAAGCGGCAGCCCAGAGCTGCGGCCGCAAGGTGGTCGGTGCATCTCGTGGTGGCAACCCCCGAACCAAGTGGTGGACACCAGTGGTGAGGGGGGCCATTAAGCTGAAGAAGGAGTCCTATCAAGCTTGGTTGGCTTGTGGGACTCCCGAAGCAGCTGAGGTGTACCGGCAGGCCAAGCGGAGTGCAGCTCGGGTGGTTGCTGAAGCAAAAACCCGGGTATGGGAGGAGTTCGGTGAGGCCATGGAACAAGACTTTCGGTCGGCTTCAAAGAGATTCTGGCAAACTGTTCGGCGGCTCAGGAGGGGAAAGCAGCTCCCTGTCCACACTGTGTATGGTGCGGATGGGACACTGTTGACTTCAACTGGGGATATCGTCGGGCGGTGGAAGGAATACTTCGAGGATCTCCTCAATCCCACTGATACGCCTTCCACAGAGGAAGCAGGGTTTGGGGACGAGGGGGATGACTCGCCTATCACAGGGGCTGAGGTCGCCAAGGTGGTTAAAAATCTCCTTGGTGGCCGGGCCCCGGGGGTGGACGAGATTCGCCCCGAGTACCTCAAGGCCCTGGATGTTGTTGGGTTGTCATGGTTGACACGCCTCTGCAACATTGCGTGGAGGTCGGGGGCAGTGCCTTTGGCATGGCAAACCGGGGTGGTGGTTCCTCTCTTCAAAAAAGGGGACCGGAGGGTGTGCTCCAACTTTAGAGGGATCACACTCCTCAGCCTCCCTGGGAAGGTCTATGCCAAGGTACTGGAGAGGAGAGTCCGGCCGTTGGTCGAACCTCGGATTCAGGAGGAGCAATGTGGTTTTCGTCCTGGCCGTGGCACATCGGACCAGCTCTTTACCCTCTCGAGAATTCTTGAGGGTTCGTGGGAGTTTGCCCAACCAGTTTACATGTGTTTTGTGGACTTGGAGAAGGCATTTGACCGCGTCCCTCGTGGATTTTTGTGGGGGGTGCTTCGGGAGTATGGGGTATCGGGCTTGTTGTTACGAGCTATTCGGTCTCTGTACGACCGTTGTGAGAGTTTAGTTCGCATTGCCAACACTCGGTCGGAGTCATTCCCAGTGAGAGTTGGACTCCGCCAGGGCTGCCCTTTGTCACCGGTCCTGTTCATAATTTTTATGGACAGGATTTCTAGGCGCAGCCAGGGAATGGAGGGTGTCATGCTTGGTGACCACAGGATCTCATCTCTGTTGTTTGCAGATGATGTTGTCCTGTTGGCTTCATCCAGCAATGACCTACAGCTCTTGCTGGGACGGTTTGCCGCTGAGTGTGAAGCGGCTGGGATGAGAATCAGCACCTCCAAGTCCGAGTCCATGGTCCTCAGCCGGAAAAAGGTGGACTGTCCTCTCCGGGTTGGGGACAGGCTCCTGCCCCAAGTGGAGGAGTTTAAGTATCTTGGGGTCTTGTTCACGAGTGAGGGGAAAATGGAGCGAGAGATCGACAGACGGATTGGAGCAGCATCTGCAGTGATGCAGACGTTGTACCGGTCTGTTGTGGTGAAGAGGGAGCTTAGTTCTAAGGCAAAGCTGTCGATTTACCAGTCAATCTACGTTCCTACTCTCACCTATGGTCACGAGCTTTGGGTAATGACCGAAAGAACGAGATCGCGGATACAAGCGGCTGAAATGAGCTTTCTCCGTAGGATTGCTGGACTCACCCTCAGAGATAGGGTGAGGAGCACAGTCATCCGGGAGAGGCTCAGAGTAGAACCGCTGCTCCTCCACATTGAAAGGAGTCAGTTGAGGTGGTATGGGCATCTGATTAGGATGCCTCCTGGACGCCTCCCACTTGAGGTGTTTCAGGCACGTCCCACTGGGAGGAGACCCCGGGGCAGACCCAGGACTCGGTGGAGAGACTATGTCTCCCAGCTAGTCTGGGAACGCCTTGGTATCCCCTCTGAAGAGCTGGAGCAGGTGGCTGGGGAGAGGGAAGTCTGGGCTTCTCTGCTTGAACTGCTGCCTCCGCGACCCGGACCTCCGGAAAAGCGGTAGAAGATGGATGGATGGATGGATGGATGATCACGTGAATTTAATTGTGGCAGCCAAAATCATGATCGCGATCAAAATTCGATTAATTGTGCAGCCCTACATAACATACAGTAAAACAGTCATGGAGAGTAGCACAACTGAGTACGAGACATTTTGAGCCATAAGTGCAGCTGTAATTTCATTTTAAATCAGGAAGACGATGACAATACACAAGCACCTGTCGGATATTCTTTTATAGAGAAAGATTTTATCTATCACTGCATTAATATCATTTGTCTGTTCACCATTTAATGTGCACCCTGTAAAATGGTGCACAGAAAAGATAACATCTAATTAAGACATTGAAGACCTACTTCATTGACTGCTGAAATTATTTTTCTATTCGTGTTTTGTTGCAAAGAAAAAAGTGTTGCAAATTTCTGAAAAAATCTGGAAATTTACAGTGGGGAAAAAAAGTATTTAGTCAGCCACCAATTGTGCAAGTTCTCCCACTTAAAAGATGAGGTCTCCAATTTTCATCATAGGTATACCTCAACTATGAGAGACAAGATGAGAAAAAAAAAAAAAATCCAGAAAATCACATTGAAGGATTTTTAATGAATTAATTGGTAAATTCCTCGGTAAAATAAGTATTTGGTCAATAACAAAAGTTCATCTCAATACTTTGTTATATACCCTTTGTTGGCAAAGACAGAGGTCAAACGTTTTCCGTAAGTCTTCACAAGGTTTTCACACACTGTTGAAGGTATTTTGGCCCATTCCTCCATGCAGATCTCCTCTAGAACAGTGATGTTTTGGGGCTGTTGCTGGGCAACACGGACTTTCAACTCCCTCCAAAGATTTTCTATGGGGTTGAGATCTGGAGACTGGCTAGGCCACTCCAGGACCTTGAAATGCTTCTTACGAAGCCACTCCTTCGTTGCCCGGGCGGTGTGTTTGGGATCATTGTCATGCTGAAAGACCCAGGCACGTTTCATCTTCAATGCCCTTGCTGATGGGAGGTTTTCACTCAAAATCTCACGATACATGGCCCCATTCATTCTTTCCTTTACGCGGATCAGTCGTCCTGGTCCCTTTGCAGAAAAACAGCCCCAAAGTATGATGTTTCCACCCCCATGCTTCACAGTAGGTATGGTGTTCTTTCTCCTCCAAACACGACAAGTTGAGTTTTTACCAAAAAGTTCTATTTGGGTTTCATCTGACATTCTCCCAATCCTCTTCTGGATCATCCAAATGCTCTCTAGCAAACTTCAGATGGGCCTGGACATGTACTGGCTTAAGCAGGGGGACACGTCTGGCACTGTAGGATTTGAGTCCCTGGCGGCGTAGTGTGTTACTGATGGTAGCCTTTGTTACTTTGGTCCCAGCTCTCTGCAGGTCATTCACTAGGTCCCCCCGTGTGGTTCTGGGATTTTTGCTCACCGTTCTTGTGATCATTTTGACCCCACGGGCTGAAATCTTGTGTGGAGCCCCAGATCGAGGGAGATTATCAGTGGCCTTGTATGTCTTCCATTTTCTAATAATTGCTCCCACAGTTGATTTCTTCACACCAAGCTGCTTACCTATTGCAGATTCAGTCTTCCCAGCCTGGTGCAGGTCTACAATTTTGTTTCTGGTGCCCTTTGACAGCTCTTTGGTCTTGGCCATAGTGGAGTTTGGAGTCTGACTGTTTGAGGTTGTGGACAGGTGTCTTTTATACTGATAATGAGTTCAAACAGGTGCCATTAATACAGGTAATGAGTGGAGGATAGAGGAGCCTCTTAAAGAAGAAGTTACAGGTCTGTGAGAGCCAGAAATCTTGCTTGTTTGTAGGTGACCAAATACTTATTTTACCAAGGAATTTACCAATTAATTCATTAAAAATCCTTCAATGTGATTTTCTGGATTTTTTTTCCTCATTTTGTCTCTCATAGTTGAGGTATGCCTACGATGAAAATTGGAGACCTCCCTCATCTTTTAAGTGGGAGAACTTGCACAATTGGTGGCTGACTAAATACTTTTTTGCCCCACTGTATAAGTCACAAATTTAGAAGAAAAATGCCTCCAAATTTATGAAAAAAATTACAATTTTATAAGAAGAAAGTGTAGCTTGGTGGAACAGTGGTTAGCACTGTGGTAGCACAGCAAGAAGGTCACAGGATCGATTCCACCCTTGACCATCGTGGGTTTGATCCCACCCCCTGACCATCGGTGACCCTTCTGTGTGGAGTTTGCATGTTCTCCCCATGTTTGCATGGGTTTTCTTCGGGTACCCTGGTTTCCTCCTACAGGCCAAAGACATGCAGGTTAGATTAATTGGCATCAACCGGGGATTCTAAATTGTACTTGGGTATGAATGTGAGAGTGAATGGTTGTTTGTCTGTGTTGGCCCTGTGATGGATTGGTGATCTGTCCAGGGTGTACCCTGCCTCTCGCCCAAAGATGATGGGATAGGCTCGAGCCCCCCCCCAAGACCGAAAAGGATTAAGCAATTAAGCAGTAGAAGATGGATGGATGAATAAGAAAAAAGTCTCAAATGTACAATGAAAAAGGCAAGATTTGTCAATAAAGAAGTTGCAAATTTACATGGGAAAAAGTTACCAATTTATGTGGAGAAAATCCCTTATTTATGAGGAAAAAACTGCAAATTTACAAGAAATTGCAAAATTAAGACAAAAAAACTGAAACTGGTGACGGTGAGGTTTATGTCACTCCAGAACGTAGACTCTCCCATTATGAAAAACTGTAGCCTACACCTTTTATTGCAGACTTTGCAGAGAGCTACCGGTAGATTTGGTCTTTATGCACTTATGTTTCCAGTGATACAGCTACAACTCTTTCAAAGACACATTCACAGTATATGAGCTCCAGGTACCCACAGTAAGTAAGTACAGTATCTTACAAAAGTGAGTCCACCCCTCACATTTTTGTAAATATTTTATTATATCTTTTCATGGGACAACACTGACGATATGACACTTTGAATCAATGAAAAGTAGTCAGCGTACAGCGTGTATAACAGTGTAAATTTGCTGTCCCCTCAAAATAACAACACACAGCCGTTAATGTCTAAACCACTGGCAATAAAAGTGAGTACACCCCTAGTGAAAATGTCCAAATTGTGCCCAATTAGCCATTTTCCCTCCCCGTTGTCATGTGACTCAATGTTATAAGGTCTCAGGTGTAAATGGGGAGCAGGTGTGCTAAATTTGGTGTCATCGCTCTCACACTCTCTCATACTGGTCATTGGAAGTTCAACATGGCACCTCATGGCAAAGAACTCTCTGAGGATCTGAAAAAAAGAATTGTTGCTCTACATAAAGATGGCCTAGACTATAAGAAGATTGCCAACACCCTGAAATTGAGCTGCAGCACAGTGGCCAAGACCATACAGCGGTTTAACAGGACAGGTTCCACTCAGAACAGGCCTCACCATGGTTGACCAAAGAAGTTGAGTGCACATGCCAAGCGTCATATCCAGAAGTTTTCTTTTGAAAATAGACGTACAGTATGAGTGCTGCCAGCATTGCTACAAAGGTTGAAGTGGTGGTGGTGGTGGTGGTGGGGGGGGGGTCCGGCCTGTCAGTGCTCAGACCATATGCCGCACACTGCCTCAAATTGGTCTGCATGGCTGTCATCCCAGAAGGAAGCCCCCTTTAAAGATGAAGCACAACAAAGTCCGCAAACAGTTTGCTGAAGACAAGCAGACTAAGGACATGGATTACTGGAACCATGTCTTGTGGTCTGATGAGACCAAGATAAACTTATTTGGTTCAGATGGTGTCAAGCATGTGTGGCGGCAACCAGGTGAGGAGCACAAAGACAACTGTGTTTTGCCAACAGTCAAGCATGGTCGCGGGAGTGTCATGATTTGGGGCTGCATGAGTGCTGCCGGCCCTGGGGAGCTACAGTTCATTGGGGGAACCATGAATGCCAACATGTACTGTGACATACTAAAGCAGAGCATGATCCCCTCCCTTTAGAAACTGGGCCGCAGGGCAGTATTCCAACATAATAACGACCCCAAACACATCTCCAAGACGACCACTGCCTTGCTAAAGAAACTGAAGGGAAAGATGATGGACTGGCCAAGCATGTCTCCAGACCTAAACCCTATTGAGCATCTGTGGGGCATCCTCAAATGTAAGGTGGAGGAGCGCAAGGTCTCTAACATCCACCAGCTCTGTAATGTCGTCATGGAGGAGTGGAAGAGGATTCCAGTGGCAACCTGTGAAGCTCTAGTGAACTCCATGCCCAAGAGAGTTAAGGCAGTGCTGGAAAATAATGGTGGCCACACAAAATATTGATACTTTGGACATTTTCACTTAGGGGTGTACTCACTTTTGTTGCCAGCGGTTTAGACATTAATGGCTGTGTGTTGAGTTATTTTGAGGGGACAGCAAATTTACACGGTTATACAAGCTGTACACTAACTACTTTACATTGTATCAAAGTGTCATTATCTTCAGTGTTGTCTCATGAAAAGATATAATAAAATATTTACAAAAATGTGAGGGGTGTACTCACTTTTGTGAGATACTCTAAGTAAGTAAAACTTTGTTTTAAAAAGTGACATATAAATACATGGTTACAAAGTACTGCACAAGCATAAAATAAAGTATTTCAAGATAAAAACAGACATTTCCCACACAAAAATACTGAACACATCAAGAGACAGACACACATACACACACACAAACACAAACTCACAGACTCATAACTGCACTCATTACAAACACACACACTGCATAATGTAGGTTATAAAAATCCTTGTCAGTAGAGGTGGCAGAGGTTTTCAAAAGACGTTTAAAACAATTCAGATTTTCAGTGCATCTGATGGATTGGGGTAGCTGATGCCAGAGGGTAGGTGCAACAATGGCGAAAGCACGATATTGTTTCTTGTATTGTGGGTAGAATGGGGCACAGATAAGAGACCAGTATTTGAGGGGCGGAGCAGACGAGATGTGGAGTACTGAACCAGGAGGTCAGAAATGTAATCGGGGCGAGATTGTGCAATGCTTTAAATGTGAATGAGAATTTTGAATTGAATCCTAAATTTTACTGGGAGCCAATGAAGGGATGCAAGTATGGGGGTAATGTGAGATTGATGGCTGGCTGTATTTAATAACCCGGCAGCTGAATTTTGGTTTAATTGTAAATGATTTATTGCAGATTAACTGAGGCAGGTGTAAAGAGTTACAGTAGTCTAAACAGGAGAAGATTAAAGTGTGAATTAAGAGCTCAAGATCGGACCGATGAAGTATTTGATTTTTGCAATGTTCCTTAGCTGCAGAAACAGGACTGGATGAGCTTGTTTATGTGGGAATCAAAGGACATGTAACGGTCAAAGATGATACCAAGGTTTTTAGCAGTGGGTGTGATGGCAACCAAGGAACTGTTCACCACAGGCAACAAAGTTATCTGGACCAGTTATAAGGATTTCGGTTTTACTGGAATTTAAATGAAGAAAATTAATAGACAAGCAATCTTTGATAGCAACTTAACAATTATGGAGGGAGGATAGTTGATTGAGGTTATTGGTTTTGGCAGAGAAGTAGATTTGAATATCGTTGACCTAACAGTGATATGACACATCCAAAAATTGGCTGAAAAGGTGACATAGAGGGAGCATGTATAGTGAAAAGAAAATAGGTCCAAGGCCCGAACCCTGGGGGACTCCACACAGAAGGGGAGCAGAGGAGGAAACACAATTGCCACTATGGATGTTAAAGTGTCTATTAGTTAAATGCAGACCCAGTTATGAAGTCTGTCTAGCAGGATGGTGTGATCAATGGTATCAAAGACTGCTGTCAAGTAGAATGAGAATAGTGAGTTCACCTTTATCTGCGAGCATGAGAATGTCATTGGCTACTTTAAGTAGTGCGGTTTCTGTACTGTGCTTATGCCGAAATCTAGATTGAAATTTATCAAAAATTTTGTTGTCTTCAACAACCTGCAGGAGTTGATCAGCGACTATTTTTTCAAGAATTTTGAACAAGAGTGACAACTTGAAAATCGGACAATAATTTGCTAACTGAGTTGGATCTAGAGTAGGTTTTTTGAGAAGCGGTTGAACACTAGCCATTTTAAAATAATCAGAAACTTGATCATTGATATTAGTAAAGGGAGGAGAGAGGTTGGTTTGCATAGAAAAGTAGTGGGAGAAAATAGCTGCAGACTGTTCATTAAAGATACGTGAACTTATCTGATGCTTCTGGGCTATTATGGAAGGTGTTAAATGTGCATCAAATACAATACACTTGTGGTCAGAGACAAAGTTGAATGTATTCACTGAATTGAGTGATATGCCCAGAATGAAAATTAAATCAAGAGTGTGGCCACGGTTATCTGTAGGCCCTGAGACATGCTGATTGAGATTAAAATATTTGAAAATGTTCATAAAATCTTTAGCAAATGAATTAGGATTGTCAACATGGATGTTGAAGTCACCTGCAATAATAATCCTATCAAATTTAACATTTTTTCCTGATTTAACTTACCTCCAGGTGCTTTGTGGCTTCCTGGTTGCGTGACATTAAAAGCAGCTTAGTTCTGAGGCTCCGCAGGTGCATGTCACTCAGCAAAGACACACGCTTTACTGTTGCCTCATTGGTGGACTTTAAACACATTAAAAAAAATAATTATGCAAAGCCTTGTTGATCTTCTGTTCATAATGACTAAAAAGAAATGAACAGCAGAGTCATCCCCTATGCAAAAGAACTGAGCAGAACAAAAGGTGTAATGGATCATCATTTGCATACCACAGAAGGCCACTCACCAAAATCACTAGTTGACTGGTCTCAGGGCAGTATGAGATGTGATAGGCTCCCACAGCTTTCTTAAAGTCCTTATGGGCAGTCTCATTCTGGCACCTGTGTAAGAAAACTGCGTTATCTTATAATAATTTAAAAATACGAGGGGTGGGGGGCGAGGGCTGAAAAGTTCATAGTGGTCAAATTTGACCAGATGTGGTTTATTTTTCAACCGCAGGGATCCAAGCCCTGCAACACTGATGGAAGAAGTGTGTGGACCAAAGGGGAGACTATGTCCCCTTTGACTTTGTCAAAGGGGGACAATGGTCCCCTCCAGTATACAACTAGAACAATATCGGTCGCTACGGAGGGTGACAATATGTATGGGTACATATTCACACTATGTAGGATAACTAAGCAGACGGTTATGCTGTTTATTCCATCTAGCTACAATGCTCCGCACTGTGTTTATATATTTATATGTACATATGTATATTCGCTGCTCTTGTTTTTCTTGTCTTCTTGATTGTTGCTCTGAGTGTTGCTATCCCTGTGCTGTTGCAATCCTGGAATTTCCCCATTGTGGGACTAATAAAGGCTTATCGTATCTTATGTTGAAAAATAAACCAAATTTGAACACTAAACTTTTCAGCCTATGAACTTTTCAGTCCCCCTTCTAATGTAGACATACAGCTGACGTAAAATATAAACAATATGCTCCAATTATAATATAGATTTACATAATACAATGAATATGCACATTACTGTTCCAAGTAATAATATAAATATAAAAAAGACTTTTGAATTTGGGATTTATTAGTTTCCACTGTCATAGTTTCTGTAAAGGTGACGCATTTGCAGTGTTGCAAGATTTTAAATAACCACAATATTTTTTTTAATAAAATGCAATAAACAATGCTGTGCAGTGTTTCCTCTGTCTTAAGGACTTTGGCGTGGTGGCAATGGTTTTTTTTTTGTTGTTGTTTTTTTTTTGGGGGGGGGGGTTGTATATTAGGCATATATAAACATGAGAAAACATGTCATTCAAAGGGGAAAAAAAAACAAAACATTCATAATGCTGTAGTAATTTACTCACTCATACTTAAATTGTATGATCAGAGGTGGGTATACAGGTGCATCTCAATAAATTAGAATGTCATCGAAAAGTTGATTTATTTCAATAATTCAATTCAAAAAGTGAAACTCGTATGTTATATAGATTCATTACACACAGAGTGATATATTTCAGGTGTTTATTTCGTTTCATTTTAAAGGGTATGGCTTGCAGCAAATAAAAACCCCAAATTCAGTTTCTCAAAAAATTAGAATATTATATAAAATTAATTTTAAAAAAAAGATTTTTAGACTTCCGGTCTGGACACCATGGTGGTAGCAGCTTAATGCTGAAGCTCACAGATCCCATCTGTGAAAATACCATGAAAATCAGATTTAACGGACTTATGGAAGAGTGAAAATCAAAAGACAAAGTCATTATGCCTAAAGGAAAACAGAAGAGATCGACATTCACCAGGCCAAGACACGCATCGGCTGGAGAATCTGACCTCAAAGACAACAACCACTTGGAAATAGAGGAGCAAAATGAGGCTAGCAACACGGTTAGCTTAAAAACAATACTTCAAGAATTAAGAGAATTTTGCCGAGAGTGTGGGGCCGAATTTCGTGAACTTAACAAAATAAAAAGGACAAACAACAGAGTGGACCAGGCTGAGGCCCAAATCATGGAAGCAGAGGAAAGAATAAAAGGGCTAGAAGAAACCACGCTGGAATTACTCAAACAACAGACAAGACTGGAGGCTAAGCTAACCGACCTGGAAGGAAGGCTAAGAGGGGACAACATAAGAATTCATGGTCTGAAAGAAGGAGTCGAGGATGGTTTCACCACAATGGCTGCATGCATGGAAACCATACTGAGAGAGAAGTTGGAAATTCCCCAATCCACCGATTTGAAAATAGAAAGGGCACACCATTCATTAGCCCCAAGGCCGTCGGCGGAAGCCCCCCGCCGCGATCGGTGGTGGTGAAGTTTTCCAACTTCAGAACAAAAGAAGAGGTTTTGAGACTGGCCTGGCAGAAAAAAGGATTTATGCACCAAGAAAGAAAAGTTTTTGTGGAGCATGACTACGCCCCGGAGGTCCTTAAAAAGCGTTGGGAATACAATGATGCTAAAAAGGTACTAAACTCCATTTCCGGCGAAGCTGAAGGTTTTTTACGGGGAAGAGACATGTCTCTACAACTCGGCGGAAGAAGCAACCAGGGATATGGCGAGAAGAGGGCTCCCGGTAACGGTGTATAAACCCGCAGCAGACCCGATCGAAAGAATCAAGGCTCAAACGTGGTCCACACAGAGACCCTCAAAATCCACGGGCCAGCAGCGGGAAACCCAGCCCCAGGGCTATAAGGAAAAACTGGACGCTTTCAGGAGGGAATAACAATATTTTTAGTCAATCTGCGCATCCAACCCTCCTCCTACAAGGTAACAGACATTAAAGGAGATGCAGAATCAGCAAATATGAAGTGGTAAAACATTTCATGGAACAGTCATATTAGAAACAAATAAGTCTTTAAAAAAAAATTGTTAAAATAGAAATGTGACAATGAAGCACATGAACTCTCCACACTACCAAATACTGTATTACCGTGATTGTTTGCTGTGATGGTGGTGGGAGGTTGCGCACAATTTCATAGGGTACAGGCATTAAAAAAAAAAACAAAACAACACATTACAAGTTCGGATTGGGATCTGAAAATCACGTTAAAAACATGGAACAACTTACAGGGGTAAGAGAGGGCCCTCAACACGTAACAAAGTTTGAGGAATTTCCTTCAGAGCCAACACACCATCAAGGCTCTTCTAAGGTCGCTAAAAAGACCTCAGTTCAGGAAGATCGTCTGACAGTTTTTTGTTTTAAAGTTTTATATACTATGTTCTTAATGTTTTTTTATGTTCTTAATGTTCTTTCAGTTTCTGAGTAGCATAAAAGAGGGCCACTATACTGTTAAACTAAATAAGACAATACAATGGAGAAATAGGGTGCAACCAAAATAATCTCATAATGTAAAAGGGATCCTGAATCCAGTTAAAAGATCCAAGATTCTAGGCAAAATGAAAAAAGACAAAGCAGGAATAATGTTTTTACAGGAGACCCACCAAACAGACTTGGAGCACACTAAACTTAATAGACAAGGGTTTAAACTGATCTCTTCATCTTCATATAAGTCAGGGAGAAGGAGGGGGGTAGCAACATTGATCTCAACCAAAATTATATTTGAAAAAAATTCAGAACACAAAGATAAAGAAGGGAGATTTAGCATGGTACTTGGTCGGCTAGAGGGAGAAGATATCACCCTGCTGAATGTATATGCACCTCCAGGGGCTAACTGGAAATTTTATAAAAATGTATTTGACCCAATGATAACTAAAGCCCAAGATTTAGTGATATGTGGTGAAGACTTCAATCTAACACTGAATCCATACTGGGATGCATCAGGTAATTCTCCACATCAAAATAACACTCAAAGTAGAAAAACTAGGATGCTACCAAATGAATTGGGAATCTGTGATGTGTGGAGGGAATTCAACCCCAGTGTAAAAGATTATACATTTTACTCAGCACCACATTCATCATACACAAGGATTGACTATTTTTTATGTTTAATAGAAACATTGGAAGAGTAAAAACATGTAAAATAGGACTGATGGATCTCTCTGACCAGTCAGATCTATATGGACTTAAATATCCAAAAATACACAAATAATACATTTTCTTGGAGGTTAAATTCAAATGTGCTGAAAGGACCACTGAAAGATGAATTGGAATCAGATATTCTCAGATATTTGGAAGAAAATGATAATGGAGAAGTATCCCCTTTAATACTGTGGGACGCATGCAAAGCTGTAATAAGGGGAAAGATTATCGCAAAACTGGCAACCCAAAAGAAATTGAGACAAGAAAAACTAACCACATTAGAGTCAGAACTTAAGAAACTAGAAAAAGAGCACAAAGACAACACTCATTCTAATGACTCGCTCAAAATTAATGAAATAAAAAACAAATAAATGAAATCTACACAACAGAAATCCAGAAGAAACTTACATTTCTGAAACAAAAATATTATGAAACAGGTAGCAAATCAGCAAAATTACTAGCCTATAAATTGAGGAAACAACAAACGGAGAGAGCAATCTACAAAATCAGAGACCCAGTATCAAAGGAAATAAAATTTAGAATTCAGGAAATTCTTAAAAGTTTCGAGAATTACTACAAGAACTTGTACTCCCTCAAAAAACTCAAAGACACATCTGAAGCCTTCCTAAATACATTAAATCTTCCCCAAGTTACTGAGTCACAAAATAAAAAACTACTGGCAGAAATACAACCTAAAGAATTAGAAAAAGCAATTACGAAACTTAAAGCTAACAAATCCCCAGGAGCAGATAGTTATACAGCAGAGTGGTACAAAACCTTTAAACAGCAACTATCTCCTCTCCTCCTGAAAACATTTAACTATGTCCTTCACACAGGGGAAATCCCCCCCCCTCCTGGAGAGAAGGGGGTCATTGCAGTCATACCTAAACCTGAAAAGGATAAACTAGACTGCTCCAACTACAGACCAATCAGTGTGTTAAATCAGGACTATAAACTTTTTACCGCTATCCTTGCCAAAAGGTTAGAAAATATACTGACAGACTTAATTCATTTAGACCAAACAGGTTTTATAAGACAAAGACAGACACAAGATAGCATTAGACACACTTTACACATAATTCATCATATAAAAAAAATATAATTTAAATGCAGCCATACTGGGATTAGATGCTGAAAAAGCATTTGATTTGGTTGACTGGTCCTTCCTATGTAGAATCTTATCCAGTTTCAATTTTCATAACAACTTCATTAGAACTATCCAGGCATTATATTAAAAACCAACAGCTAAAATAAGGATTAACGGTAAATTATCATCATCTTTTGAACTGGAAAGAGGATGTCGTCAGGGCTGCCCCTTGTCTCCACTGCTCTTTGCAATCTTCATAGAACCTCTGAGCCAATGGATAAGACAGAATCAAAAAATTCAAGGTATTACACTTGGTCAGAAGGAACATAAAATAGCACTCTTTGCTGATGACATTTTAATATACCTGGGGCAGCCGGACACCTCTTTTCCAGAACTAATCTCAGTTTTTTCACAGTATGGAGAGTTATCGGGGTACGAATTAAACATGCATAAAACCCAAATTTTAACATTCAACTATCACCCAAATCAATATTTACTAAGCAAATTCAAAACTAACTGGGAGATGGAATCTATGAAATATCTGGGGGTCAATATCCCGAAACAACTCAACAAAATTATAACACTAAACTATGATCCACTGATGGCACAAATAAAATCTGATCTAGCAAGATGGAATACGATACCATTCTTGGGTACTGCACAAAGAACTGAAGCAGTCAAAACGAATATACTTCCACGTCTTCTATACCTTTTCCAAACAATACCGGTAGAACCTCCCAAAAAAACGTGGCAAGAACTGGACAGAAGGATCTCAAGATTCATATGGCAGGGCAAGAGAGTTTGCTTCCTAAGGCTTAACAATTTAAGAAAGATATCAAACAGTTTTTCTTCTTTTTTGAGCGTTCCTTGCACTGCATTGGAATGATATGCAGGGATGAGAATGGGGTTTTGGAAAAAAAGAGGAAACTTAGCCAGGGGTCTTAGGGGACGCAGGCTAACAAAATCTGGTGTTTTAGAATGCTCAAATGTGGTCTTATATTTAAAGTTAGAAGTAAGTACAAATGCATTTATAATATCTTTTTAATCTGCTGCTGCATCACATGTGTAATCATGTTCAATACCGTTTTGATTCAGTGTCACTTTCCCTGGTACTTTGCATTTCGCTATGAAGTCGGCCATTTTTTCAACCACAAAATAAAGTGAAACACAGTACATATGTATTAAATTTATGATATCTGAATAGTATGTTGATGTAATAATACTAAATTATATTTTACTACTATCTAATATGTTTAGAACTGACACAGAATTACATTTACATAGTTCTAGAACAGACAATAATTTAACCAAGTAAAATAAATTATAAATATTAACAAAATTCCATCACCAAGTCCATCACCCATTTATTAAAATATACTGACATTCTGCAAACATTTTGATTTATTAATGTGTGCATTTGTTAGTGTTACTAGGAATATAAAAAAGTTGCATATCCGTATATTTTAACCCCTTGAACTCTTGTGAATTCAGCGGGTGGTCACGTCTCTGCATCTCAGTGCGCACTGAGAAAAAAAAAAAAAAAAAAAAAAGCTGTATTTCCGGTCTTCCAGTACAGACACAGCCTTGTTACAACCTCAGAAAAAAGCTGTGTAATATATATTCATTTTTTGTGGTATTTTTACAAAATTTTGACCTGAGCTTGAAAACACTTGGTTCTACATTTCTGTTGTGTTTTCCAGCCAGTATCTGACAGCTGTATGTTATTTGCAAGCATCTGTATCTAAAAAACACCCAGGTGAACTTTCCTGTTACTCAGTGGCAGGAGCACTTGGAGAGATTATGACTGTTTTGCCAAAAAATTCTGAGTATTTTCTTTTAAATGAGACCAACCCCATGAAGATGCTGCAAAGGGTTGAAGAACAGCTTTTGATTTACTTTGGGCATTTTATTTTTAGGCGTTTTTAGGGAAGTTGAACAGAGTTCAACAGGTTAATATTTGAAAGGTAATCTAAGAAAGTAAGTAAAACCTAAAAGATGTTTAATATTTTTATGCAATGACCATAAAGAAATTATGTTTACTAATAAAAGCAAAGATATCTTAGGAAAGGCAACCCATCACCACATGACAAAAAAAACTTACACATGCATTATGTAACTCCTCCTAGTGAAACAAAAAATGATAAATTATATTCAAAATTCAAATTGTGAGAATATATGTAACAACATAATCGATAATCAGCATTCAAATGCAATTAGTGTTTCAAAACAGGCATGCCATCACAACTTACACATGCTATTTCATAACAAATTCATTACGCGAAAATTCTCAAGTACATTACTTAAACGAGAAGAAAAAAATCTTACCTCGGAATGTGTCTTTCGATCACTAATTGCTGTAATCGGGGGCGACTGTGATGAACTTTGATTGGCTGGCATCTGAGTTTGACCGTGTCCATCGATCGTTTTGAACACAGCACCGAGTGAGTAGTTCGATCTCCTTGTAGCCACAATTTTGAGATGTTTCTGTTTTGAACAGTGCTCAACTAAGGCAACACAACCACGAGATCCATAACTCAAGTAATCGTTGCAATAAACACACTGGGCTTTCCCTGGTACTTCGCATTTCGCTATGAAGTCGGCCATTTTTTCAACCACAACTTCGGTATTTTTACCGATCTTTACAGTCATTAACGCAGTTTTTTCAAGCCACTCCTAACGAAACTTGTTCTTTATCCCTTTGTCGATTTCTAAAATTCTTGCTTTGTTGTCTTTCGTGAGTTTTAGGTTCACCATTTTGACGAAATGGAAAACTCAGTTGATTGAACCGTCCGCCACTTGCATTTCGCTCCACGTGTTATCCGGATATGACATAGGAAATCTAACAACATCGCCGATTGGTTGCTTCAATAAGTATCAGCCTATCAGTGGCCTTGTTACATTACATTACTGATCTCGCTGGGTAGCGCGTTCTGCGCGGTGGATTTTCACAGCCGATCGAAAATACGACTCGCCGCCAGACCCCCCCCCCTAAAATTTTCTCCTCGAATTTAGACGATTCACGAGAATGACCCTAGACATGATCAAATCCGAGGAATTCCTCGGATCCACGGAGGATTCTCATCCCTAGATATGGACTTGATACTAGCAGCTTCAGCATGAAGATCAATAAAATTCTGAACAATTGTCAGAAAATGTCTGTTGTGGGGGCCACACATATGTGACCTATTTTGTGACTCACATTTTAGACCAGAACAAAGACAGAGCTTCCTTGGAGATAGCAGGAAGCTGCAAGGATGTTTGCTTTGGTATGCAGAGCTTGAGACTGCGGGGTGTTATTTAGAGGATTAAGGAGAGGATGCATGGTAGACTGTGGGGGTGAGATCAGAGAGAGGAGATGCATTGTTACTGCCGTTTATAATGCAATGTGATTTGTGATGCATGTGACTTGTGAACTGTGAAGAGTCCTTGTATTTAAGGACGAGAGTTCCCTGTAATGCTCTCTTTCTTCTTTGAGATGTTGGTGAATGTGAATAAAGCTGACTTGAGAGAACCCTGTCTCGTCATTCCCACATTCCCACACTGTACGTGTTAATTTAAATAACAAGCATTCACAGCATGACCATTTTAATTTCGGGGTAAAACAAACAGCTGCAGCTGTCTGTATTTATCCTGACATTAAAACACCCAAGCACGGTGTTGTGGTTCTTTGTGGCACTGACTAGATTCTACGTCTGCTCTGAGGTCAATTTGATTATGTCCAACATATTTTAACAAAATGCAACCAACTTTATTGCGGTGGAGACATTGATATATCTCAGAGCTTTTATTTGTTTAAAGCGTTAGCATTCTGACAGCGGAGCTAACTAACGGAGCTACTGTCTGCCAGGCCACTTCTGAAGGTCATCTTCTCATCCCTCCACAGTCATGGGAAGTGGTATGATTATATTACTTTGTTTGAGGTGCTAAAGGCCGTGTTCCCGCATTTTTAATGCCGAAGTCATTGTTTTTTTAACAAGGAAAAGTGGCCCGTTTCAGTGACAACCACACGTTCTAAACTAGTACCAGAAGTTGCGCACATAATTCATGTAAGGAACCATGGGGGCTAGGAATAAGGTGGACAGAATAACTTCAATTATGATTTCAAAGAAATATAAAAGTATTCATAAAATTATATTTAATGAAATAAAATTAATTAAAATGACCAAAGATGCAGTTATTTCTGTTATTTCTATATATTTACAATTTTTTTAGAACACTCCTTACCACCCAGACAAAAGGAAAAACCTCCCTCAATGAGAATTGAGAGTGACGATTCTCTTTTTTCCAGGTATGGGGGCATGTCCCCCCCCCCACATTATTTGTGTATATGGCATGATGAGATGGAAACAACTTTTCATAGTGCCTGTGCTCTCAAATCTGCGGCAAATGCTCTTGGCTTTATGATTGAAAATAACCCAGTGTTTCCTCTGGCTTAACACTTTAGCTGTCCCAGTCGCCGACGGTTAAAGGGTGGTCAAGGCCCCTAATTCAAACAAATAATTATTAAAATTATATTTAAAGAAATAAATTAACTTAAATGACCAAATATGCAGTTATTTCTGTTGTAATATTTCTATATATTTATAGTTTTTAGAACTCTCCTCACCAACCAGACAGCAGGAAAAACCTCCCTTATTTTGAAATCCAAATCTTGGCACGTTTAGTTTCTCTGAAGGCTGCTGACGGATTAAAGTCAGTGACTTCGTGAATTTCGGTCATCTTAACTTGCCAGGTACGTAATAATGAACATAAATTATTTGTTAATATTGTAGTAGCCGGTGAAGTAAATCCTCAGCGGTTCATCAGTCACTCTTGCCTTTCCCTGCAATGAATCCTAACCACACCTGTTAGCTAAGGGACTCCTCATTGTTGTTCCAGTTACCAGCGGGTTAAAACCACCATAAATGCCTCCACTGCTTATCTCTTGTACTTTTTTCTGCGTTTAAAGTACTTTAATAAGCTCATGCTTCTCTCAGACAGCAACGTTAGAGACGCTCTCTGCCTGCAGAAATGGTCACGCGGGCGCCGGGCAGGCGGGGGCACCTCCGCGCGGACGACAGTCACACGCATTGTTCGTGTGCACGCTTGCGGAGTGTTTCTTCCATACAGTATTTAATTTCTTTTAAATTAATATATCATAGGTGTGGCAGCATACTTCCTTAGGGCGGCGGGCCGCCACACAGAAATGTTACCTGAGGAAACCCTGTAACCTCTACACATTCGGCCGCGAGACAGCATTTTGACATTTTGCAGTGGCAGAAAGCAGCCAAAATGTAGAAGAAATGGCTGAGCAAAGCATGCTTGGCATGACAGCGGTCAGGGTGTGTGAGACTACAGTCACAGCAGTGACAGAGTGGAAATGAATCTGACAAATTAGATTAATTTTGAAACTGCAGCAGACAAATGTACGTGCCACAACTACAAAAATATCAGAGCATCTCAGAGTGAGAAGGAAAAGGGCACTTTTTTTACTCACTCCTACACAGAGTCTGCAGCGCTCCAACCACCGCGGTCCTTGTTCAGCACCGCTCTATGCTCATGTCTACATCCCAGTTCACCTCATATAAACGGGGCACCTCTGCTCCTCAGTTTGTCCGTGATAGCTCCCTCCGAAAGAAACTTAAGACATGCCGCACTCTTCTTTGAAATATAAAGCTATTGAGTGCCGATATGAAAAACTACAGTAGACCAATTACGTCAGGTGCATTTTGCAACCAGCTCATTGAAACGGAGGACATGAGCAGCAATCACTGAACTATAGACTGGAATACACCAATCACTTATCTGCACTGAGTTTGACATGGGGCGACAAAATTAAAATTGGCTACTTGTAAAAATGCCAGTGACTCATCTAATCAGTAGCGGCCAGCATCAAAACAATCATGATGTTCATATATTTTGTACTTACTCAGACCTAGAGCAGGAGAGCTACTGCTGCCATCTTCACCACTCAGGAGCATTTAAAAACACAGACATTTTTGTCTGCTTTTTAGGTTGCTGATGTGACATATTACCCTAATATAATGGTGGCGGAAACACTGTAAATTCAGTTTTATCTCTCCGACAACTATGCTAGACACATTTGGCGGGAGGCTGGAATTGCCACAACAGTGGCACGCTCCTAAATTCCTACTGGTGACTGTTTTGATGTGCATTGTTCACGTGCATGCTTGCGAAAGGGCATATTGTTAGCGAAAATATTATATATATATGTCTGTTGTGGCAAACCTCTCAAGCCACATGCAGCTCTTTTATGGCTCTTTTCTCTTTAAAAAAAAAAAAAAAAAAAAAAAAAAGACATTCTTCTTAGTGTGGTGGCTTAGTTTTTGGCATGGCGAGTCACCATGCAGAAATGTTGCCAGCAGAAACCCTGCTATGTCAATAATAAAAAGCATATCATGTGTTATCTGGTTTGTCTTTTCACAATCCAGTAAGTTATTGTTCTGTATTCTTTTGTGCAATTATAGGCACAGCATTTATGAAAAACACAATGAAGTCAAACACAGCGTTCCTTTTACCCAAAAAATTGGTTTGGGGGTATGCCCAACAAGTACTTCCACTCATGAACGTGGTTTTTCAGCTCCTTAGTCTAGTGAGCCTTGACATGACCAAAATCAAATTTCAAGTTGGCTGTGCCCATGTACTGCACATCAACAGTAGCAAAAATGTAATTTTGTTTTTTTAAACACTTCCGTTTTATATGACTCTTCTAGTCTGTTGTACACGCAAGTACTGCCTAACTTCTCTCAACATGTCATACCTTTTTTAAAATACATAAATTACCACATACCATACTATTTTAATTTGGTGTTCCCAACAGTGCCCAACACCAGCATCAGGATTTTCTGACTTATTGCACTAGAACGTAAACAATTTGGTTGTAGCGTCATTGCCATTGCATTTAAACCCAAAATAATGGTGCAATGAAACATATGATATTGTTAGAGTACAATGTTGTACATACGCTTCTTGTAGATCCTGAGGAACTGGGACAGTGCACTTGTGAAAGGAGTTCTTGGTGATGGGTTTGTTGGTGTTGACTGGACGCAGACGTTCAAAGGTCACTATCTCATTGTAAGTGGCGTCACAGGCTGCATACTCAATTACATAGAACTGTACAAATGAACGGGCAAAAAAAAGAAATATAAGAATGCTATTCTTAGTGCTGTTACTCAGGAAATATCAGCTGGATTTCCCCCCCCCCCCCCCCACTCACATCTCCCTTCATCATGCGGACTTTAGCCAACCACCAACCACAGGGCTCCTGTTCATTGGCTCTGGAGAAGATCTGCCAGCATAAGACAGAACCAGCATAAGCCACAGACCAAAAAACCCAAGTGATGACAATGAAGAAAAAAAAATAACAGACAACTTAAGCATCCTCCTCACCTCTACCTCCTCACCCTCTCCAATGTCCTTCTTGACATCAGCAGGGGGTGGCATCCTGACATCACCGAAGGGCACCTGGCGTTCTGGCTGCCAGCTGAAAAATTATAATAATCTTTTATAGTTAAAGCATTTAACATTAAAGCAGACAAAAATCACAGAGAAGCAGAGACTCACTTGTTCTCAAAGGCAATGGTGAGAGAGTCATCATGGATATCTTTGACAAAGCCCTACAAACAGGACAGACACAAACAGGTGACTGAAAATAAGTAGCATGTATTTAAAGACTTATTGTATTAGTTTTTTAATATCTTGTATTCAAACCATCTTGTGTGCATATACACATGTTGATGTACAGTCCCAGTTATATCACATAATTTCAGTTGTTTCCCCACTGCCAGTAACATGCCAATGCAGTGCCGTTAGCACTGCAGCACTTTGTTAGCAAGACAACACTGATGTAAAAACTGACAAATTTCAAACTTTAAAACAATGTCATAACTTAGAGTATATGACGTCTAAAAATATGAACAAACAAACCTACATGAAAACTCCACAGGTCTCCTTTAAGGTGGATTCACACTACAACGTTTGGACCGACTTTTACTGATGTTTTGGCAAAAGTCTGGTGCTGCTGGCAAAAGTTATTGATAGTTGGTGTTTGTTGGCAAACGCTCACAAAAGTTGTGTTCTGTGAAAATTTTCAGCCTGCTGAAAATTTACCGATGTTTGGAAATAAACGTTGGTGAGAGCTGGTGAGAGCTGTGCTCAGTTTGTAAAAGTTCCTGAGCAATGGGGTAAGTTATGCAGAGTTTACCTGAGTCAGCCTAAGTTAAAGCTGGGTTCACTCTATAGCATTTCGACAACTTGTACAGACATTTTGAAAAATCAGAGAAATAATCAGCACAGGCCAGTTGACATCAGCGTCAGGTGATGCTTATATAAAGATCAGCGTTTGTGGAGGCTTCCCGCCATTCTGCTTTTGGAGAGAACACATCTCTGGGCATACGTTTCAGTATTTATTTTAAGATAAGATAAGATAAGATAAGATAAGCCTTTATTAGTCCCACAACGGGGAAATTCCAGGATTGCAACAGCACAGGGATAGCAACACTCAGAGCAACAATCAGAAGGCAAGAAAAAAAACAAGCAAGCAAGAGCAGCTAATAAACATATGTACGTATTACTATAAAATATATATATATATATATATATACACACACACACAGACACACAGTGCAGAGCATTGTAGCTGGATGGAATAAATATATGAATATATGAACACACAGTGCAGAGCATTGTGTACCTTGTGTACTTTCTTGTGTACCTTGACCTTGGAGTTCACCATGAATGTGTTTAGAGGTTGTTCTGGGCTCTTTTGTGACCATTCGTATTATCCGTCTCCTCCTGCGGCCACGTCCAGGGAGGTTGGCTACAGTCCCGTGGATCTTAAATTTCTGAATAATATGTGCAACTGTAGTCACAGGAACATCAAACTGCTTGGAGATGGTCTTATAGCCTTAGGTTTGTAAAGGATTCCATAGTGGCCCTAAAGGGGAAATCACAACAGCAAGTAGCAAAACACGATGGCAAAAAAGAAACCACAGCATTAACTGAAAGTGGAAAAGGTAGATAGTAGGTACCTGTTATTGACAAGGACCATTTTGAACACAGCCACTGTCCGTCTTTCAAACCTGAATGTTGCTTGTGTCCATCCAATTAGCATCGATCCTGGTCAAAAACAGGCACCTACCTTTTTCTGGTTGAGATAATGTCATATTTTCCATTTTGCCATCGTGTTTCCTATTTTGCTGTTGTGCTATATTATTTGCTACTTTATTTTCACAGTTTTCTGTTGGGTTTTGTTATTTGTACAGGTGGGACTCTAGCCACCTCACATTCGATTATAATTTAGAAGTGATAAAATAATTAATAATTTACAATGTGATAAATGATCATCAATACATCTTGATGCATCTTTTTTTTCTATTAAGGTTTCTTTTTTCCTCACAGTATGCCTATTTGGTACATTCAGCGCAAAGTATCTATAATGAATCATAACAAAATTTCTCCCAATATCTTTTATTAACTAGAAAAGCACTCGGAGAGCGCAGACCTCCGCCAAGCGCCACAGTTCCCCCCATACAGTGTTTAACATCATAAATATTAATCCTACATTTATTTTGTCTAACTTTATAGATTCCTTGACCATGAAAAAAATGCTATTCGCAAGTGGCATATATTAGCTATACTGTGATGCTTGTTTTGTTTTTTTGTTTTTTTCCAAGTGTTCTGACGGATCACCACCAAAACGTAATCATCTGTAGGATACCCCATTTGTGACAATCTCTGAAAATTTCATGAAAATCCGTCCATAACTTTTTGAGTTATCTTGCTAACAAACAAACAAACAAACAAACAAACAAACAGACAGACAGACAGACCAACGCTGATGAAAACATAACCTCCTTGGTGGAGGTAATAATAAAGGACATGGAAGAAAATCTGACAGCTCAACTGGAATGTTATATTTACCTAGCATATATCCCGTTACAGATTCTACAGAACCTGGTTAGTTCCTCTTCAGCTCTGGCATAAGGAGACATAGGTTGCTGCTGAACTATGGACATTTAAAAATTGATTCTCTGATATTTGTGAATTGATTAAAATCTTCCAGATTCAGCAACATGATGCATCTAAAAAGCTATCATTTTCCCAAATGCTAATTATTTGCTGTCATTATTTGCCACTCAGGGCAACTGTTGGGATTCACATGCAGTGGGGAAAATAAGTATTGAACACATCAACATTCCTCTCATTAAACAAATTTCTGATGGAGCCACTGACCTGAGATTTTCACCAGATATCAATAACAATGCAAGCAATCCATATGCAGTTGTGGCGCAGGTGTAGAGTGACCAACTACTGATCGGAGGGTCAGGGGTTCGATTCCCACTCTGTCTGCAGTCTGCATGTCGAAGTGTCCTTGAGCAAGACACTGAACCCCCAGCTGCTCCTGGTGGGTCAGGCCAGCGCCGGTGCATGGCAGCTCTGCCGCCATCAGTGTGAAAATGTGTGTGTGAATGGGTGGATAGGCAAGATCTGTAAAGTACTTTGGTCATCTAGAGATGAGAAAAAGCGTTATATAAGTGAACATCATTTACCATACATACAAAGAAATCAAGGCAACTGTGTTCACAAAACAAGTTATATTTAATAAAGTGGAATGACACAGGGAATAAGTGTTGGACACATGAAGAAAAAAAAAAAGGTGCAAAAAGACATAGAAAGCCAAGAAACCAGCTGAAATCCATCAGAATTTAGGAAGCCATTCCATCCCACATCAGTGCAAATTAATTTCAGCTGGTTAAGTCCTGACTGATGGCCTTTAAAAAGGTATGAATATCAGATTGTCACACCACAAAGAATTCATGATTGGTAGAAGCAAAGAGCTCTTGCTAGACCTTTGCAACTTTATTGCTGCAAAACGTAATGACAGCACTGGTTACAGGCGCATTTCTAAACTGCTGAATGTTCCAGTGCGCACTATTGGAGCCATCATTCAGAAGTAGAAAGAACATCATTTTATCATAAACTGGCCATGACCAGGAGCTCCTCGCAAGATTTCTGATAGAGGAGTCAGAAGAATTATCAGAAGAGCTACCCAAGAGCCAAAGACCACACGTAGAGAACTCCAGAAAGACCTGGAATTAGCAGGTACTGCTGTTTCAAAGAAACCAATAAGTAATGCACTCAACCGACATGGGCTCTATGACCACTCACTTCGCAAGACTCCATTGCCGAAGAAAAAGCATGTTGAAGCTCATTCAAAGTTTGCTGCACAACATTTGAGCAAGCCAGTAAAATACTGGGAGAATACAGTCTGGTCAGATGAGACCAAAACTGAAATTTTGGATGCCACAACAAAGCATTGTTTGGAGGAGAAATGGCACTGCACATCCCATCATGGTGTGGGGGTGTTTTTCAGCATATGGTACAGGCAGACTTCATATAATTGAAGGAAAGATGAATGGACAAATGTACAGAGACATCTTTGAAGGAAAGATGAATGGACAAATGTACAGAGACATCTTTGATAGGAACCTGTTGCCATCTGCCAAGATGCTAAAGATGAAATGAGGGTGGACATTTCAGCAAGACAATGATCCCAAATACACATCTAAGGAAACTCTCAACTGGCTCCAAAGGAAAATAAAGCTGCTAGAATGGCCCAGTCAGTCACCTGACCTGAATCCAATTGAAAATCTATGGAATGAACTGAAGATCAGCGTTCATAGAAGGCACCCACGGAACCTTCAAGATTTGACAGTTTGTGTGGAAGAATGGGCTAAAATCACTCCTGAGCAATGGCTGTGCCTAGTTTTTCCATACAGAAGGCATCTGGAAGCTGTTATTACCAATAAAGGCTTTTCTATTAAATGAATTTCAACAAGGGTGTTCAATACTTATTCCTTGTGTTATTCCACTCTATTAAATATAACTTGTTTTGTGATCAGAGTTGCCCTGATTTCTTTGTATGTATGGATTAATTGGGTTGTTACTGATATCTGGTGAAATCTCAGGTCAATGGCTCCAGCAATGGCTCCATCAGAAATAATGAGGAAAAATGCCAACATGTTCAATACCCTCAATTTCCCCTCTGGGGATCAATAAAGCATACAAAATCAAAAAAAAAAAAATTAATAATTTTCCCCACTGTCCATCTTATTTACATTTTCTCAAACATATGATGAATCTAACAATGAAACAGACTTTTGGTTCACATTTCTGTTGGGAAGGACATCAAGATCCCATTCAAAACTGTTGAATCAATGAGAATGCTTTCAAGGTTATCCACACTTGCAGTATTTGTTTGAAATTTTGATTCAAAAACATTGCTGTATTTTAGGTACAGACATCCTAAAGTCTCCCCATTTGAGGTGTGTATGTAGATGCCACTGGATAGAAGAGGGATTTATTTTGATTGAAATACAGGTTTAAAACTTGTACTTCTGGTTTCCCACAAAGTGAAAGCAATTTCCACTGCAAATGCAAAAGGTTACAAAATACCACTTACCAGCTACTGAACACTTTGCACCCAAATACTCCAAATAATTTTTGTGTCAACTTTCTCAAAAGTGACTGTCAGTAATCTTAAAATATTTTGAGGGTAAAAGACAGTATATTATGTTTATCAGGAAAATCAGTGTGCAGTAGGGCTGGCTTGAATACCAGTTTTGGAACTTTGACTTTTTGGGAATCCCGAGCTCCCCAATATTCTGCACTGTTTTCTTCTCTCATCATCAATGTTTTCTTAAAAAAAATTGACATTTTTTCATGTAAATTTTGAACATATTATATACATTTGCAACTTTCCTTTAAAATTTGAGACCCATTCTTCCTTATAAATTTACTATTTTTTTCTTATCAAATATGCCATTTTTTTCCTTGTATTTCTTCCTAATTTTACAGCTTTTCTCACAAATTTATAACATTTTTCTCATAAATTTGCAATTTTTACTATACATTTGAATCTTTTTTTTCTACTATACAGTTGAGCTCATAAGTTTACATATGGGGGGTGCTGAAAAGTTCATAGTGGTCAAATTTGACCAAATGTGGTTTATTTTTCAACATACTCTTCCCTTTAGTCCACACACTTTCTCCATCAGCGCTTGGATCCCTGCGGTTGAAAAATGAACCACATTTGGTCAAATTTGACCACTATGAACTTTTCAGCCCCCCTCGTACCGCTAGAGTAGGAATGGGCATACTGCCAGCCCGTGGGTTGCATATGGCCCCCACCCTGATTCAGTCCAGTCTGCCAGTCCATCTCAAAATAGGGGTGGGTTCAAAAGATCAATTCTCCGACTCAAATCGATTTATGTTTGACTGAGCCAATATCGATTCACAAAATCCGTGGATCGATCTTTTAATATAATGCTTTTACGTCTATGAAACACAAAACGCTAGCTGTCCTTGAGCCGGCAGAACTCTGGCGTGATTGAACAATCATGGGAGAGTTAAGCCGTGGGTCAAAGTGGATCAACATGGCGGTGGGCAGCTGACAGATTGGATTCAAGAACTGTGAGGGTAGTGAAGATCTCGACAAAACCAAAGCCATCATGTTTAAGTTTACAACATTATCGGACGGGGCTCTCACCTGGAAATTTGTCACAGCCTCCTCCAAAACTATACCTAGATGATGGCTGTTTATGCTGCTAGCCTGCTAGCCGTCATTAGCATGTCCATGGCAGGTGTACATGGGATGAATATATACAACAGACAGTCCATCTGTCTGCAGGTGAGTGGTAGTCTCATTTTCAGACTAGTTTACTCTCCAGTGTTGATAATTTTCCTCTGGTGACGGCACAATCTCAAGGTTGATTACTTGCTAGCCCTCGTTAGCACAATTCTTTGGACGCAAATGCGTGTGCTTTCCGCATGCTTACATATATTCGCACCATGGGAGAAATTTGCCTCAATGCTGCAAATATGGCTGTGGAAATAATGGGCCAGTTGCACGTTGGCTGTTTTGCACATGTACTCAATTTTGCCTCACAAGTGTAGCATTTTCTCTGGTATTACTGTTTACAAAAAGTATGTTCTAGCTGCACTGAATGCCTGATACATTTAAAGTTGCTGGAAAATACAGTGAGATTATGTATACATGCTCCATGCATTGCATTTGCTTACTCATGTCGTTAACTTGACACTACATGCTCTTTCCACTTAAGAAAGCATTCGTTAGCACTTTGTGAAATCATAAGTTAAATAATAAAAAGTTCAATATTGTAACTGATTTTGGGTCAGTTCTTTATGTGGTAATTGTATCAACAAAGTTAAGAGTATTCCTGGTACAATTTGAAGTATTAGGGCTCTAAGAATTTTTTTTTTCCTAGCAAGTAAAATAGCTATTAAAATGGCAATTTCCCTGAATGAATCGGGATCAGATCAAATCAGAACTGAATCGATTCCGAACCTCAAGAATCGGAATCTAATCAATTGTGGAAATTAGTGATGATTCCCAGCCCCATTTCAAAAAACAATTATTTATTTACACTACCGTTCAAAAGTTTGGGGTCACTTAGAAATTTCCTTATTTTGGAAAGAAAAGCACTTTTTTTCAATGAAGATAACTTTAAACTAATCAGAAATACACTCTATACATTGCTAATGTGGTAAATGACTATTCTAGCTGCAAATGTCTGGTTTTTGGTGCAATATCTGCATAGGTGTATAGAGGCCCATTTCCAGCAACTATCACTCCAGTGTTCTAATGGTACAATGTGTTTGCTCATTATGTCAGAAGGCTAATGGATGATTAGAAAACCCTTGTGCAATCATGTTAGGTCTGCAATGCTGTAATTGCTGCAAATGGAGGATTCTTTGACGAAAGCAAAGTTTGAAGGAAAAAATTATTTCAAATAGAAATCGTTATTTCTAACCTTGTCAATGTCTTGACTATATTTTCTATTCATTTTACAACTCATGGTGGTAAATAAGTGTGACTTTTCATGGAAAACACAAAATAATTGTCTGGGTGACCCCAAACTTTTGAATGGTAGTGCATATCACGTTTGACTGTATTTAGAACTGCATTCTTAAATGCTACTATCGTGTCCGCCAACAGAGGGAGCTCTAATTGAAACCTACAGGTAGGCCCAAAAATATTTTGACAGTGACACAAGTTTTGTTATTTTAGCTGTTTACGAAAACATATTCAGGATACAATTACATAATCAATATGGGCTTAAAGTGCAGACTCTCAGCTGTAATTTGAGAGTATTCACATCCAAATTGGAGCAAGGGTTTAGGAATTACAGCTCTTTAATACGTAGCCACCTCTTTTTCAAGGGACCAAAAGTAATTGGACAACTGACTCAGAAGGCTGGGAAAAAAAAAAACAAAAAAAAAACAAACAAAAAAAAACACAACAAGGCTGCACGGGCTCTTCCCTCGTTAACCTGTCATCAATTAAGCAGTTAAAAGGTCTGGAGTTGATTCCAGGTGTGGCGTTTGCATTTGGAAGCTGTTGCTGTGAACAACATGCGGTCAAAGGAGCTCTCAATGGAGGTGAAACAGACCATCCTGAGGCTGAAAAAAAAGAAGAAATCCATCAGAGAGATAGCAGAAATGTTAGGAGTGGCCAAATCAACAGTTTGGTACATTCTGAGAAAAAAAAAAAAAAAAAAAAAAAAAAAAAAAAAAGAGTGCACTGCTGAGCTTGGGAACTCAAAAAGGCCTGGACGTCCACGGAAGGCAACAGTGGTGGATGATCGCAGAATCCTTTCCATGGTGAAGAACAACCCCTTCACAACATCCACTCAAGTGAAGAACACTCTCCAGGAAGTAGGTGTATCAGTACCTAAGTCTACCATAAAGAGAAGACTTCATGAGAGTAAATACAAAGGATTCACCACAAGGTGCAAACCATGAATCAGCCTCAAAAATAGAAAGGCCAGAATTGACTTGGCCAAAAAACACCTGAAGAAGACAGCCCAGTTCTGGAACAGCATTCTTTGGACAGATGAGACTAAGATCAACCTGTACCAGAATGATGGGAAGAAGAAAGTTTGGAGAAGAACTGGAACAGCTCATGATCCAAAGCATACCACATCTTCTGTAAAACATGGTGGAGGCAGTGCGATGGTATGGGCATGCATGGCTTCCAATGGCACTGGGTCACTTGTGTTTATTGATGATGTGACAAAAGACAGAAGCAGCTGGATGAATTCTGAAGTGTATAGAGATATACTTTCTGCTCAGATTCAGCCAAATGCAACAAAGTTGATTGGACGGCACTTCACAGTACAGATGGACAATGATCCAAAACATACTGCAAAAGAAACCCAGGAGTTTTTTAAAGCAAAGAAGTGGAATATTCTGCAATGGCCGAGTCAATCACCAGATCTCAACCCAATCGAACATGCATTTCACTTGCTCAAGACAAAACTTAAGGCAGAAAGACCCACAAACAAGCAACAACTGAAGACAGCTGCAGTAAAGGCCTGGCAAAGCATCACAAAGGAGGAAACCCAGCGTTTGGTGATGTCCATGGGTTCCAGACTTCAGGCAGTCATTGCCTGCAAATGATTCTTAACAAAATATTGAAAAGTAACATTTTACTTAGGGTTATGTTTATTTGTCCAATTACTTTTGAGCCCCTGAAATGAGGAGCGTTTGTATAAAAATAGCTACAATTCCTACATGTTTAGGGCTGCACGGTGGCGCAGTGGTTTAGCACTGTGGCAGCACAGTTTTACCCTCGGCCGGGGGATCGCGGGGATCATGAGATCGTGGGTTCGATCCCAGCCCCCGACCAACAGTGAGCTGTGTGGAGTTTGCATGTTCTCCCTGTGTTGCGTGGGTTTACTCCGGGATTTCTCCGGTTTCCTCCCGCATACCAAAAACATGTAGGTTTAGGGCGCTCGTGCACGCAGCGACCGGCAGCCGGTGGCTTGTCACCAGACTGCAAACCAAATCTACCTACGGGTACAAATAAGTAACAAAAAAAAAAAAAAAAATGTTTAATCATATATTTTTGTTCAGAATCAGAATCAGGTTTATTGCCATTGTTCATGTAGTACACAAACTAGGAATTTGTCTCGGTACAATGCTGCAACATTAAACATGATAAGATAAGAGAAATAAACTATATATGTAATAAAGTGTAGGATAAGATTAAGTGATACTGGTCAACAGTTAAAATATATATTAGCCAGCAGCAGATACTGTGGAGAACTATATAGTGCAGTCGGTAATGCAGGAAGAAAACAGTGATGATTAACATGAGTCTGGTTGAGCTGCTGTACATGGTGCACGAGAGTCACTTAGTGTTCAGCAGTCTAATGGCAGAGGGGAAGAAGCTGTTCATGTGACGGGAGGTTTTAGTCTGGATGGACCGAAGTCTTCTACCAGAGGGGAGGGGGGCAAACAGTACGTGACCAGGGTGTGAGGGATCGGCTATGATCCGGCCAGCACGCCTCCGGGTCCTGGAGATGTACAGATCCTGGAGAGATGGGAGCTTGCAGCCGATCACCTTCTCAGCAGTGCGCACGACGCGCTGCAGCCTTAGTCTGTCCCTGGCAGTGGCTCCTGCGTACCACACGGTTATGGAGGTGGTGAGGATGGACTCGATGATGGCTGTGTAGAACTGCACTAACATCTTTAATTCAACCCCTTGAATTAAACCTTAAAGTCTGCACTTCAATTTCGTTGTAGTTGTTTCACTTCAAATCCAATGTGGTGGCATGCAGAGCCCAAATCATGCAGATTGTGTCACTGTCCAAATATTTCTGGGCCTAACTGTAAGTGCCGCTCTGGGTGAGTGGTAGTGTGAGAGTGAGGCAGAACATAGTGCACCAGACTGCTGGAGTCCGTGTTGTAAAGTACAGTCATGTGAAAAAAAAATCAGGACACCCTGTATAAGCCTTTGTGTTTTTTTAACATATTTGGACATATGGATATTTAATATCAATGTTAAAAATACTGGGAGATTCATGTAATACAACTAAACAATTAAAAATGAATTAAAGATTTTTTTCAAATTTTCTGTAAAAAGTAATTCTAAACAAATAGTGAGGAATAAATTAGGCCACCCCCCATCTTTTTTAGGACACCCCCACATCCATTCCCACTTAAAATGGCTAAAATAAATGTTAAAAAATGCAAATAAGAACAATAACAAGGTTGGACATAGATATATGAACATTTATCAGTGTTTCCTCTGGCTTAAAGACCTTGGTGCGGTGGCAACATATTTTTCCCTGGGGGGGGGGGGGGTAAACATACCGGAATATGTTAATTTTATACCATTTATTTCTTTATAAAATTTGAAGTATTGTACAACCGAGGTTTGAATATTGGGCCAGTTGGGAGTCCACCCAGACATCCTGTGTTTAGACTTTTTAGTGGTGTTATCCTTCTCTCCTTCCTCTGCCTGAACACTTCCCTCTCCTTGGCTCCTCTCTTCTGTCTCATCATGCCCTCTCTGAGCTCTGTCTAATTCAGGTTCTCTCTCTGTCTATGGTGGTATACAAACAGGTTAGAAAATACCAAGTGTCATGTTTTGTCCTGCAGGATTTTTTTGTCATGGTTTACATAAATGACAAAAATATGTGTATTTTTGTATTTTTATTCTAGTGTTTCTTTTTTCCATTGAGAGAGTAGGAAAGGGAAAGAAATATTCATAATAGCAATGTACTCAAGCTTACTTACATTATATGATCAGGTGGGTATAGTAACCAGAAATTCTACTCATGTAAAAGCAGTGCTTTGAAATTAATAATTAGAAGTAGGAAACCAAAAATTTCTAATTGAGTTAAGGGTACAAAGAGCACCCACTTGAAAACCTGAGTAATGACTTCAGTCTTCAAGGTTTGAGGTTTTTCTCAAAAATTTATAACAATTTTCTTATAGTTTTCTACTTTTCTCTGTAAATCTAAAGTTGAAACCATGTTCCTCAAATTTGTAATTTCCTCTTGTAAAATTGACTTTTCTTGTACATTTGAAACTATTATAAATTTGTGGATTATTTTATGACTAATTTTTGTCTGTTTTTTAAAATAAAATTACTGTTTGTTTTTTTTAAGATAAATTTGAAACAGACTGTGGTATTTTTTTTTTTACTTTTTCCTTATGACATTTTACATTTTTGATCATAATTTTGCAGTCAGAACAGAATAATTTAACTCTGATTACAAAGAAAAAAAATTAATAAAATTGTATTTAATGAAATAAACTGACTTAAATAACCAAGGATGCCGTTATTTCTGTTATAACATTTCTTTACATTTAAAGATTTTTATTTTTTTTTTAGAAATCTCACCACCCAGACAGCAGGAAAAACCTCCCTTATTTTGAAATCAAATGTTGACACGTTTAGTTTGTCTGAAGGCTGCTGACATTCATTCATTCATTCATTCATCTTCTTCATCCTTTTCAGGTCGCGGGGGGCTGGAGCCTATCCCAGCATCTTTGGGCGAGAGGCAGGGTCCACCCTGGACAGATCGCCAGTCCATCGCAGGGCCGACACAGAGAGAGACAACCATTCGCTCTCACAGTCATACCTAAGGACAATTTAGAATCCCCAGTTGATGCCAATTAACCTAACTTGCATGTTTTTGGCATGTGGGAGGAAACCGGACAGATTAAAGTAATTGACTTCGTGAATTTCGGTCATCTGAACCTGCCAGGTACATAATAGGGAACTGCAGCAGACTCTAAAGACATAATTCACCACAATATAGGCCCTTTTCCACTAGCACGCTTTAGCGCGACACGGGATGGCTCAGCACACTTTGTACGCTTTTCCACAAGCCCCAACACGGTTTAACAGCCGCGATTCTCAGCCCCGCTCAAGGGCAGGGTACAGCAGTGCTGAGCTGGGCCGTGTTGTGACGTTAACAGACTGGTCGCCGCTGATTGGTCAGGTCGTAACCGGCGCTGATTGGTCAGGTTGTAACCGCCCCTCTCCTCCTCCTCTTCTGCCGAATCTTCACGACCTTCAATAAAGTTTTTGAAAAAAAAAAAAAAAATAAGAATCTTCACGACCGCCATTACCCAGCACGCAACCACTGTTGGCGGTTTATTTTCAGTGTATTGCTGTGCTATTTTCATTTACTCTCTATCAAAAATGGCTTCGCGTAATAAGGGTGTTCCATGGACCAATAAGGAGGTGCAGTGTCTACTCACTGCATTGTCAGACGAACGCATCCAGCGCGAGTTAGACGGAGCCACCCGGAATGAAAAAATATACCGGGAGGTCTCGACATCTGAGTCCTTTAACGGTGAGTTTTAATTTTTTTTTTTTTTTATTGTGCGTTTTTTCGCAAATATATTCGGTAAGACGCTCAGTTTATTTATGCAATAAAAAAGCTGTTCATTTGTGGATGATGATCGCTCTGCTTTATCGCAGCACACTGCAGATGTGAACAATACGCTGAAATAAGCTTATGTAATCTTGTTAAAAACTATTATCTTTTCTGTATATCTTGCACTTTCGTGCTGTATTTTATTGTGTGCATTTTCCTTGTAGAATCATCCCACGCGTCCGCCGCGACAGCCCGCCCGGATTCTCCAATGTGAATCTGTCCCGCCACCAGGCGCAAAATGTATTCAATGATAAATATTTGCAACATTTAAATGAGGTTGCAGAAAACGAGAGGGTATCCCAGGAGCTGGCAGAGATGGCTTCATTCAACCGAGCCTTCCTGACCCAGTTTGGGAAGCTGGTAGAGGCACTCAGTGGTCGGCGTGTATAAAATGTCGATTAACCTTCATGTTGTGTTGCAAAGTTTGTTTTTTATTTTAATATTTTGTATATAATAAAATGGAATTGTTTTGGAAAGTGTGGTTTGTCTGTTATAACACTGAATTATAAAACAGTATAATTACATAGAAATTCCATTGCCTAGTCTGATCAAAATGATGCTGATCATCCTGTCAGGGGTCAACCATTGTAAAGGTAATGTAATTTTTAACTAGACCAAAAAACAAATGTTTTTGTAAGCTTTCTGTTCTTTTTATTGAAATATCATAAAAAATTAGCACCACATGATCTAGTTCTAAACTTTGGGTAAATTTTTTATGTTAACTTATAAGAAGTTGCACAGTTGGACTTTAAAATGCAGCAGGAGAGACTGATCAAGCTTACAAGTCAAAGTAGGTAAAAAAGTAAGTATATGTAAATTGAATGTTCTATCGGCATCCCAAATTCAGAGAATTACAATACTGTAGAAGGAGTGTAGCATCATCTAAACGGAAAATAATAATACTGTTGTTCCAAACGTTGACCTGAAGGTAAAAAACATGAATTTTTTTTATTCAGTACATCCAAAATGCCCTAGGATGTAAAAAATAATACAATTTGGTGTTGGCCAGTGTGCCACTGTCTCATTATTTAATACGAATAAAAAGTTTCAGCTCATTATTTCTAGGTCATTTGGCAGTTAATTCAAACCAAAAGTGACTTGTGTTGTTGCAGCTTTTTTATCAGAGAGTTTCTCCAGTTTTGGAGCATATAATCATCCGTCCCTTAACTGTTAAACATTAAATAACAGCAGACAGATTGGCAAAGGATACACAATTGTGTTGCTGTTGCCCAAAACCGCTGTGACCCACTGCTTGTGGTGCTGCCTTTCATGTGTGTGCTTTTTATGAATATTCACACGTTTTTGTAAGTACAAGTGGGATAGTATTAAATTGAAATATAACATATTTCTAATACTGTTTGCTTTTTGCAAATATTTACACTTATTTTGAAAGTAAAAGTTGGATACTGCGGGGGGGGGGGGGTGTCTAATCATGTGCATGGAGGGCCAAGACCCTGCAGGCTTTACCTCCAACCAGTGTCTTCAACAGCAGATTCCACTGAACTTCTTCCACTGACTGATCAGTGATAACACCTGCTGAAGAGACTGGGTAGAAGAGAGAACCTGCAGGGTCTTGGCCCCCCCATGACACATGATTGGAAGCCCCCGGATTAGGTTTAATTGGATTTAACATTTTAACACAAACTGCTTTATGGTTCATAATTCTGTTGACAGACTTGCACCAAACCAAAAGTGATTTCTCAAACTGCTGGATTATTCTTAGCTTTTCCAATCTTTCAGTATTTAATTTATGCCACATGGTGGTAACCTTCACATATAAAAAAAAAAGAGACATCTGCAAAAACTTCATAGGTTTATTGTCAGTGCAAATCCCAGTGCAATACAACATGAATGCATATCTAGTACATTGTTGATGCAGAGAATATATATTTCTACAGTACATGTTTCCATGTAAACTTGTGACTGCATTATTTTAATTGCTTTTAATCCTAGATCAAGTTTGTTTTGGCCTAAAATGCATGATAACTGTCAAATATATCTTATTATACCTAACTCAGTAAAGTTTACTTTTTGAATATATATTTTGTGGCTAATATTAACCTGGCGATCAAGTTGTGTCAGCTGATCGTTTTTTTCTGTGATACCATCTCAGAATCTGCTGCAGAAGCAGGTAAGTCCATGATGTCTCAGCAGTCTCTCCATGATTTTCAAGCAGATCAGAGCAATTTGTTGTACAGGAAACAAAACGTTTCTACAGACATTCTTAAGCTCAATACTGCTCGTTTGTGAAGCTGTGTTGACATCAGTGACAGGCTGATCACATCCGTGACAGGCACGCCCAGCGCGAATGAAGCAGTAATTTCCCCACAACAGAGCCATCTGACACACACACAGCGTACATATTTAGTACCTAACAGCGATAACTTGCAGACATTAAAGTGTAGCACGACGTACTTATAGCAAACTAGCATTAGCAACCATTAGCTTACCGTCATATACGACCTAGTTTGTATCCTCACGCCTTTGGCTCTCCCAGAAGCTGCAGAAATATTCCAGAGTGTTTTCATCTCGCTGCCTGTACCCTTGTCTGGCGGTCCTTTTTGGCGTTTACGGTGAAAAAAGCCACAGACCGAGGAGTGGCCTTGTACAGCTGTGTTATGTTTTGCTTGGGTCTTCTCAAAGTTTTGAAAAAAAAAAAAATGTTTTGCTTGGGTCGTGTGCGTTATGTCACGGGAGTGTGGCACCGCCTCGCTGTTATAAACCCACCCACCCCAGCACAACACCCATGCCAAACACCGTGCTAATGGAGACAGAAGCATTCCGAGCCGTACTGAAGTGAATCGAGCTGTACCGAGGTGTGCTGGGCTAGTGGAAAAGAGGCTATAATATGTGTTCATGTACAGAATGATCTGTTTAGGCAGTTATAGTTGTGCGCTCAGGCTTTCCCGTCAGGCACCTCTCTAGGCAGCCGCTGAAGGACCTCAGTTTAGAGCTAGCGTTTTTAGCGGTTGCTTTTTGTCACTGCCACTGGAGAATAAAAACGTCACGCCTGCTCATGCAAGAAAAGAGAGAACTTGCCAGTTTCTTCAATCCTGCAATTCCTACAGAACATAACTTAATATTGTAGTGGCTGGTGAAATATATCCTCAGCAATTCATCAGTCCCCCTTGCCTTCCCCTTCATATGAAACCGGCTGCATATGAATTCTAACCACATCTTTTAGCTAAGCGACTCTTCCATTATTGCCCCCGTTTCCAGCGGGTTAAAACCATGATAAACGCCAGTGCTTACATACCTCTCATGATTTTTTTTCCGCATTTAAAGTACTTTAATAAACTCATGTTTCTGTCAAACAGTCACACTTAGCGAGACACTGTTTGCTGACTGACTGGAAAACTTGTGTGAACGGGGCGCTTCTAAACTCCGCGTGGATGACGGCCACACGCGTTGTTCGTGTGCACACTTGCGGAAAGTCACTGCTTCATATATTTTTCTTAATAAATTCATATCGCCTTGGGGTGGCGGTAAAATTTCTGGCACAGAAGGCCACCTCCGAGAAATGTTACCAGAGGAAACTCTGTTGTATATGTTGCATGTTGAGACCAAAAACAATAGAGCTGGCGATCAGAGCAGCAATGAAGTTAGCATTAACAGGCTGTAAACAGCAGTAAATATACAAGGTAGACTGCTTTTAAACAACAATAAATGCTCCTCAGAGTCTCAGAGTGATGGGTAGGTGAAGCTTCAATGAAGCTCTGAGTGCCAAAAAAGATTAAAAGCCTCAGGCTTCAGTATAACTAACAGTGACATCTGGTGGCCAACTGAAGACATAGCAACTGCAGCACAGTGATTCAATCCCATGTCAGCAATAAAAGTTCAGAGAATACTGTAAGTAAAACTGTATTTATATAGCACTTTAAAAAAAAAATACACAGTTACAAAGCGCTGTACAAACATAAAATAAAGTATTTCGAGATGAAACCAGACAACATTTCCAACACAAAAAACTGAGCACATCAAAAGAGACAGACACACACAAAAACAAACTCACAGACTCATAACTGGATTCATTACAAACACACACACACTGCATAATGTAGGTTATAAAAATGCTTGTCGGTAGAGGTGGCAGAGGTTTTCAAAAGACGTTTAAAACAATTCAGATTTTCAGTGCATCTGATGGATTGGGGTAGCTGATGCCAGAGGGTAGGTGCAACAATGGAGAAGGCACGATCTTGTTTCTTGTATTATGGGTAGAACGTGGTATAGATAAGAGGCCAGTATTTGAGGAGTGGAGCGGACAAGATGTGGAGTACTGAACCAGGAGGTCAGAAATGTAATCGGGGCGAGACTGTCCAGTGCTTTAAATGTAATTATGAGAATTTTGAATTGAATCCTAAATTTTACTGGGAGTCAGTGAAGGGATGCAAGTATGGGGGTAACGTGAGATTGACGGCTGGCTCTAGTTAATAACCTGGCAGCTGAATTTTGGATTAATTGTAAACGGTTTTATTGTGGATTGACTGAGGCAGGTGTAAAGAGTTACAGTAATCTTGAACGGGAGAAGATGAAAGTGTGAATTAACAGCTCAAGATCAGACCGAGGAAGTACAGAAACGGGACTGGATGAGCTTGTTTATGTGGGAATCAAAGGACATGTAACGGTCAAAGATGATACCAAGGTTTTTAAGCAGTGGGTGTGATGTTAGAATGATGGCAACCAGTGAACTGCTCACCACAGGCGACAAAGTTATCTGGACCAATTATAAGGATTTCAGTTTTACTGAAATTTAAGTGAAGAAAATTAATAGACAACCAATCTTTGATAGCAGCTTAACAATTATGGAGGGAGGATAGTTGATTCAGGTTATTGGTTTTGGCAGAGAAGTAGATTTGAATATCGCTGGCATAACAGTGATATGTATAACACATCCAAAAACTGTCTGAAAAGGTAATCTAGAGGGAGCATGTATAGTGAAAACAAAATAGGTCCAAGGACCGAACCCTGGGGGACTCCACAAAGAAGTAGAGCAGAGGAGGAAACATAATTGCCACTATGGATGTTAAAGTGTCTATTAGTTAAATATGAGTTAAACCAGTCTAATGCTGTACCAGAAATGCCAACCCAGTTATGAAGTCTGTCTAGCAGGATGGCAAGATCGATGGAATCAAAGGCTGCTGTCAAGAAGAATGAGAATAGTAAGTTCACCTTTATCTGCGCACATGAGAATGTTACTGGTTACTTTAAGTAGTACGGTTTCTGTACTGTGCTTATGCCGAAATCCAGATTGAAATTTATCAAAAAATTCTGTTGTCTTCAACAACCTGCAGGAGTTGATTGGTGACTATTTTTTCAAGAACTTTCAACAAGAATAATAACTTGAAAATCAGACAATTTGCTAACTGAGCTGGCTCTAGAGTAGGTTTTTTGAGAATCAGACACTAGCTATTTTAAAATAATCAGGAACAGAGCCAGATGAAAGAGTTGTTGGTGATATTAAAGCCTTATTCATGCTGCATTTCCCCTCTAGTCCGCTTTGGTCCGCGTGCGCTTTGGACGAGCCCGGCGCACACACAGCATTGTACATGCTCACTTTTTTTGTCTACCAGGCCAAGCAGTTGACGCATGCGCACAACTGTTATTTGTAGTTTCGCCCAAGCCTTATGGGTAGCGCAAATGCGCTAACATGCCAGTTTGTTCACCGGCTATAAAACTCAAGAGTGACGCACATTTCTTTTGCAGCAACAACAATGGCGTCGTTTCAAGGAAAAAGAAGAATTATCGTTTTCCAGTGCTCTTCACTGCTCAAGCTGCTGCTGCAAAAGGATTCATGTGTGTTTATTCTCATCTTCTGCCTCCTCATTGTCTTCCTCATCTACTTTGCCTTTGTATGCTGTGTTGATAGCGCCATCTCGTGAATAGGACGTTCAGTCTTGCGTATGCTCTGTCAACGCGTTCAGATTGTGGGCAGGCCGCGTGGTCACAAAATTTGGGCTGCACACAGTCGTCTGCGGTAGAGTCCTGCATACACTAGCAGAGTGGAGACAATGAAGTAAATTTCGTCACACAAGGCTTCCAGTTGCACGTACATGGACAGCGGAGGTGCAGCATGAATCCAGCTTTAATAAGCTCGGACTAGAGGTGTGCCATATCGTATTGTTCACGACAATACAGGTATAAATTTTCATACCGGTGTAAAAATGAATATTGCAATATTTGGGGTCTGCTGTGTGATATCACACCGTTACGCTGCCAACGGGAGGTGCGCGTCAGCATCAAAACGGCAAAACAAACATGTCGTGGGAAAATTACAGCTACTAAGTCAGACGGTCTATATCCAGTTGACTGGAAATATTTAAGTTTCATTTTCTGTTTCAGACTACCATCATGTTAAAAAAAAATAAAAATAAAAAATGGTGCAGCAGTGTGGATAATCTGCCTGCATTTTTTCCCCACACAGCTACAACACCGCTGGAACAGTATTAACGTCGGACAATGTGCTGCTCGAAGTGGCTGTAGTTGTATCTCAGTTCTGTTTTGGCAACTTCTTGCTGATTTTATTCAACCACCCCAAGAGAGAAGAAAAAAATATCCATTCAGTGCAACAAGAGCCAAAAAGCCCCAGGACAGGTCTGTGCAACGAGAGTAATGCTGGTAAAGTGATTCAGCATAAAACCCAACATCTGTGTGCAGTTAAGATGTATGTCATTTTCTTGTAATATTTGATACAGAACTAAAAACTATTTAAACTAAGTCTGAGCTGCTGTTCATAAACTGGAGAAATAAGTTTTTGTTTTGTTTTGCCTGAATATGTAGAAGGTATGCTGGCCTGTGAAACTGTCCTTTTAGATTTAGTATACTTTATTGATCCCCAGAGGGGAAATTGAGGGTCATCCACCACCTGGATGGATGAAGCAGCCACGATACGGCGCTATCCCTTAACCATTCACACACACATTCACACCTAGGGCCACTTTAGAGTCTCCAATTAACCTAACCTGCATGTTTTTGGCATGTGGGAGGAAACCGGAGAAATCCCGGAGTAAACCCACGCAAACACGGGGAGAACATGCAAACTCCACACAGATCACTGTTAGTCGGGGGCTGGGATCGAACCCATGATCCCCCGGCCAAGGGTAAACTGTGCTGCCGCAGTGCTAACCACTGCGCCACCGTGCAGCCCAAGTATACATTTAGTATACATTTAAAAGAAAAAAAAAAAACTGTATGCTTCAATATCACGAAAAACATTGTTATTGTGAAAATTAACAGAAATATCACAATATCATTTTTAGGCCATATTGCCCACCCCAAGCTAGGACCAATGGCTATAAAAACAGATTTCAGGAATTTAGAAGGAACTACACTCACCGGCCACTTTATTAGGTACACCTGTCCAACTGCTCGTTAACACTTAACTTCTAATCAGCCAATCACATGGCGGCAACTCAGTGCATTTAGGCATGTAGACATGGTCAAGACAATCTCCTGCAGTTCAAACCGAGCATCAGTATGGGGAAGAAAGGTGATTTGAGTGACTTTGAACGTGGCATGGTTGTTGGTGCCAGAAGGGCTGGTCTGAGTATTTCAGAAACTGCTGATCTACTGGGATTTTCACGCACAACCATCTCTAGGGTTTACAGAGAATGGTCCGAAAAAGAAAAAATATCCAGTGAGCGGCAGTTCTGTGGGCGGAAATGTCTTGTTGATGCCAGAGGTCAGAGGAGAATGGCCAGACTGGTTCGAGCTGATAGAAAGGCAACAGTCACTCAAATAACCACCCGTTACAACCAAGGTAGGCAGAAGAGCATCTCTGAACGCACAGTACGTCGAACTTTGAGGCAGATGGGCTACAGCAGCAGAAGACCACGCCGGGTGCCACTCCTTTCAGCTAAGAACAGGAAACTGAGGCTACAATTTGCACAAGCTCATCGAAATTGGACAATAGAAGATTGGAAAAACGTTGCCTGGTCTGATGAGTCTCAATTTCTGCTGCGACATTCGGATGGTAGGGTCAGAATTTGGCGTCAACAACATGAAAGCATGGATCCATCCTGCCTTGTATCAATGGTTCAGGCTGGTGGTGGTGGTGTAATGGTGTGGGGAATATTTTCTTGGCACTCTTTGGGCCCCTTGGTACCAATTGAGCATCGTTGCAACGCTACAGCCTACCTGAGTATTGTTGCTGACCATGTCCATCCCTTTATGACCACAATGTACCCAACTTCTGATGGCTACTTTCAGCAGGATAATGCGCCATGTCATAAAGCTGGAATCATCTCAGACTGGTTTCTTGAACATGACAATGAGTTCACTGTACTCAAATGGCCTCCACAGTCACCAGATCTCAATCCAATAGAGCATCTTTGGGATGTGGTGGAACGGGAGATTCGCATCATGGATGTGCAGCCGACAAATCTGCGCCAACTGTGTGATGTCATCATGTCAATATGGACCAAACTCTCTGAGGAATGCTTCCAGCACCTTGTTGAATCTATGCCACGAAGAATTGAGACAGTTCTGAAGGCAAAAGGGGGTCCAACCCGTTACTAGCACGGTGTACCTAATAAAGTGGCCGGTGAGTGTATATCACCTGGGCTGCAAGAGGGACGTACATGGGTTATGATGTTGGAAAGAGTCCGCAATGAAATAGGTGTGAAGTCTGACAGCAGGGTGGGATGAGAAGGCTGGTTTGACATTGTTGAGACAATCGGGGTGAAACTGGACCTTAGACCATCAATCTTGCCAACAAAGAAAGAAGCTCTCACAGTCAAGTGATGATGATGAGGTAATTGGATTAACAGGTGGGTTTAAAAGCTGATTAATAGTCCTAAACAGAAACCTTGGGTTGTGTTTGTTCCCATTAACCAGGCTAGAGAAATATGCAGCTCTTGCATCTTTAATAGTGTGGTTTAGTTTTAGCAATAAGTCTTTCATGAACAGGTAATGTACTTGGAGTTTTGACTTCTTCCAGCTACGTTCAGCCCTCCAATATTCCTTTCTTTGCTGTCTGATCTTATCATTGATCCAGGGTGTTTTATTTAGTTTATTGTGATTAAGATACTGTTCGTCAGCAACTTCAGTTCAAAACAAGAGCAGAAAACAAAAAAATTCAGGCTGTTCGTGTTTTGTAAAAGATCAAAGGTTCAACAAATGTAAACATTTCATATTTTTACTTCTTTGTCCTAAAATAAACAATCAAATTTGGAGTAGCTATTAGTTTGTTTTGCTATTATTTTACGGGTCCAGCCCATTTGGCATCAAGTCCGGCGGTATGTTGCCCCCGAACTAAAATGAGTTTGACACCCCTGCTCTACATCAACAAAAGGCAAGCTCAGCCTTGATACGTGCTGCTGCCCATTATTGGCCAGCATCTGGCATCTTTTTTATCCAAATTTCCAAAACCATGACTACTCAGAGTTGGGACCAGGAAGCAGAGTCGCAGTCTTACACGCCTCTCTGCAGCTCCTCTTCATCCGCCACCCCTCAGCTTAGCCCCTGTCTTCCCCATCAGAGAATCGTTGTCTGCTCCCTCCAAAGTGAATAAAAATATAATGTATAAGCATCCCAAAGTGATAAAGCAAAATATTGGTAAAACTCAAATTAAACATAAAGCCTCTAAATTGAATGATTTGGCCTCTGTTCCTCCTCATAATTTAAAAATTAAATGTGGTTTGTTAAATATTAGGTCTCTAACTCCCAAGTCTCTGTTAGTCCATGATCTGTTAATTGATCATCAGATTGATTTAATTTCCCTTACAGAGACTTGGTTAGGACAAGAGGATTATGTTGGTTTAAATGAATCAACCCCCTCTGGTTATTTAAACTGTCAAAATCCCAGAAGTTCTGGTCGTGGAGGAGGAGTAGCAACAATTTACCATTCCAAATTACTAGTTAATGTAAAGCAAAAAACATGTTATAATTCCTTTGAGGGCCTGGTCCTCAGTATTGGGCACTTTAGCAATTTCAGGTTAAACCCAATTTTATTTGCCATTGTTTATCGTCCCCCATCAACCTATTCAGAATTTTTATCCGAATTTGCTGATTTCTTAGCTGATTTAGTGCTGAAATCTGATAGAATAATTATAGTAGGGGACTTTAATATACATGTGGATGTAGATAGTGACTGCCTTAATGTGGCTTTTAATTCAATATTAGACTCGATTGGGTTTTCTCAGAAAGTAGGAAATTCTACTCATTACCTCCACCATACATTGGACCTTGTTCTGACATATGGCATAGAAATAGAAAATCTTGTAGTGTCTCCTCATAACCCTGTACTGTCAGACCATTGTCTGTTAACCTTTGATTTTACTATTTCTGACTATTTGGCTCCTAAAGAAAAATATTATCACAGTAGATGCCTCTCAGATGATGCTGTTTCCAAATTTATGCAGATTGTTTCCTCTATGCCATGTGTCAACACAACGGAAATAAGCTATAGACAGCTTGCTCCTTCTGTAATTGATAACATGGTGGATAGTGTTTCAGCTTCTCTGCATCAGGCTCTAGACTTGGTGGCCTCCATAAAAAAGAAAAAGTCTAATCAGACATTTTTAACTCCTTGGTTCAACACAGAAACTCGTAGCTTAAAACAGAAGACTCGTCAATTAGAAAGAAAATGGCGCTCTACTAATTTAGATGAAATCTATTTAGCTTGGAGAAATCATCTTTTAATTTATAAAAAATCTCTTAGAAAAGCTAGAACGAGTTATTACTCTGCATTAATAGAAGAGAACAAGAATAATCCCAGGTTTCTTTTCAGTACTGTAGCCAGGTTGACAAAGAGTCAGGACTCTGTCAATCCTAGCATCCCCTTAGAGCTTACTAGTCAGGACTTTATGAACTTTTTCAATAATAAAATTTCATCCATCAGAGATAAAATCAATCAGATTCTTCCCACAGTTAACTTAAATACTGTAACTACTACAACTCCTTCTATTGATGTCTGTCTTGATGAGTTTACTCCAATCGACCTTTGTGAGTTAGACAAAGTAGTTTCCTCATCCAAACCTTCAACTTGTCTTTTAGATCCTATTCCTACCAGGTTATTTAAAGAAGTCTTCCCACTTATTGGTAGCTTTATTCGTCATATAATCAATTCTTCATTAACTTTAGGCCATGTACCGCAGGCTTTTAAAACGGCTGTAATTAAACCCTTACTCAAAAAGCCAACGCTAGATCCAGGAGCTTTAGCTAACTATAGACCAATCTCTAATCTCCCTTTCATTTCAAAAATCTTAGAAAGAGTTGTTGCTACGCAATTATTTGACCACCTGCAGGGAAATGGTTTACTTGAAGAGTTTCAATCTGGTTTAGAATCCATCATAGTACTGAAACAGCCTTAGCGAAGGTCACTAACGACCTCCTCATTGCATCTGATAATGGACTAGTTTCTGTACTTGTCCTTTTAGATCTTAGTGCAGCTTTTGATACTATTGATCATAATATTCTACTTGATAGATTAGAACACTATGTTGGACTTAATGGAACTTCGTTGCAGTGGTTTAGATCTTATTTATCTGATAGGTTCCAGTTTGTTCATGTAAATGATGAGTTTTCTTTCAGCTCAAAGCTTAGTCATGGAGTTCCACAGGGATCTGTGCTAGGCCCTACTCTTTTTAGTTTATATATGCTTCCGTTAGGCAACATTATTAGAAAGCACTGTATACATTTTCATTGTTATGCAGATGACACACAATTATACCTGTCAATGAAGCCAGATGATACTAATCAATTAGCCAAGTTAGAAGCCTGTCTTAAGGAAATCAAAGCTTGGATGACTTGTAATTTCCTGCTATTAAATTCAGATAAGACTGAAGTCATTCTTGTTGGTCCAAAAAACCTTAGAAAATTCCTTTCCAAATCAAACTTTCAGTTTGGACGCAGTTACTCTTTCTCTTAATAGCTCTGTGAGGAACCTTGGAGTTATTTTTGATCAGGATTTGTCCTTCAATTCACATATTAAATTTGTTTCTAAGACTGCCTTCTATCATTTGTGTAATATTGCCAAGATTAGGAGCATCTTGTCTCAGAGTGATGCTGAGAAGCTGATCCACGCTTTTGTTAGCTCGAGATTAGATTATTGTAATTCTTTATTATCAGGCTGTCCTAAAACATCTTTAAAAAGTCTTCAGCTGATCCAAAATGCTGCAGCAAGAGTTTTAACAGGTACTAGAAAGAGAGATCATATCTCTCCGGTTCTGGCCTCCCTTCATTGGCTTCCCATAGAGTTTAGAATTAAGTTTAAAATCCTTCTTCTCACTTACAAAGCTCTAAACAATCAGGCTCCTTTTTATTTAAAAGATCTGATACTACCATATTATCCTAACAGAGCACTACGCTCCCAAAATGCAGGATTACTTGTAATACCTAGAATCTCCAAAAGTACAATGGGAGGCAGAGCCTTCAGTTATCAAGCTCCTCTCCTGTGGAATCAGCTGCCAATCTGGATTCGGGAGTCAGACTCGATCTCTGTTTTTAAGAATAGGGCTAAAACCTACCTTTTTGATCTAGCCTACAATTAGGGAGGGATCATGTGTTTCTGAACCCTCCCTTAGTTATGCTGCTAATAGGTTTAGTCAGCCGGGGGACCTCCAGTAATGCACTGGGCCTCACTCCTTTCCTCACTCTATGAAATATTTTTTTTTTTTGCTGGTCATTAACATTTGTTTGTTCTCTCCCATAGATTGAGTCCCCATCGTGCTGTTTGCTCTCTACATGTCTGTTCTTTTCTTCTTCTCTATCCCCTCACCCCCCAGCCAGTCGCAGCAGATGACTGCCCCTCCCTGAGCCGGTTCTGCTGGAGGTTTCTTCCTGTTAAAAGGGAGTTTTTTCCTCTCCACTGTCGCCAAGTGCTTGCTCACAGGGGATCGCCTGATTGCTGGGGTCTTTCTGCAACTGTGGGGGTCCCCCCTACAGTTGATAGTGCTATGAGATGACTGTTGTTGTGAAATGGCGCTATATAAATAAAGTTGAATTGAATTGAATTGAATAGCTCTCTTTCTTCAAACCGTAAATCAGCGGGGAGGCCAGCCAAGGTATTAGCTTCAGAGCGAACACTGCTACTTGCCAGCATACCAGGTGTAGTTTATATTGCAATTTTCTTTCGATTTCAGTCACCCTAATAAACATCCCTGTTTCCAGCTGGTTAATAATCCAGTCAATAATATATCTTGTGTCATTTTAAGTTAATTTTTATATTTTCGCTGTGATACTTCATCAGTCTGTTAGCATCAGCTTGGCTATGTGATCAGCGCTGGTCAGTAATTAAATTAGTAGCTCGCCTCAGTGGGGAGAAGGTTAAGGACAGGCAGCCTGGTGTAGAGAGCCAGGAAATGTAAAGAAGGAGACAAAGCGGACAAATCACAGCTCTTGCAGTCTGCATTGCCGACGTGCACCCGCTCCTGCTCTGGAAAGGTGTGCGTTGGGCGATGCCGGGGAAGGCGGGGGGTACTGCATCGCTACCGAATTGACGCGGGTGTATAAATCCAGCTTTACTGTTGATCCGGCTGATTTTGATTGCCATTTTCTATAAATTCTATTCATCTCAACTGGAATCCTTGTTTATCTACAACACATGATCATATCCATTCTTCTTAGATGTTACTTTATTTTCTTGTAGTATTATCTCCAAGTGGGACCAAAGACAAGTAGCTGAAGATGGCAGTTTAACCACTCATTACCTCCGCCAAAGGGGGAGGGTTATGTGATCGTCGCGTTGTTTGTTTGTCTGTTTGTTAGCAAGATAACTCAAAAAGTTATGGACGGATTTTCATGAAATTTTCACAGATTGTCCAGAAATGGGGTATCTACAGATGATTAGATTTTGGTGGTGATCGGATCACCGTCCACAAGAAAACCGCCATTACGCAAAAATGCCATTTTCGTGAATAACTACTAAACCACTAATCCTATCATTGTCAATCCAATTGTTGTGAATCCAATTGCTAGTCATATGTTTTTATGGTCAAGGAATCTGAAAACGTACACACAAACACTGTATGGGGGGGAACTGTGGCACTAAACCGCCATTACGGAAAATGCCATTTTCGTCATTAACTACTGAACCACTAATCCTATCATTGTGAATCCAATTGCTTGTCATGTTTTCATGGTCAAGGAATCTGAAAACGTACACACAAACACTGTATGGGGGGAAACTGTGCCCGCCATTACGGAAAATGCCATTTTCGTGAATAACTACTGAACCACTAATCCTATCATTGTCAATCCAATTGCTAGTCATATGTTTTCATGGTCAAGGAATCTGAAAACGTACAGACAAACACTGTATGGGGGGGAACTGTGGCCGCCATTACGGAAAATGCCATTTTCGTGAATAACTACTGAACCACTGCTTGTCATATGTTTTCATGGTCAAGGAATCTGAAGACTGTATGGGGGAAACTGTGGCGCTTGGCGGAGGTCTGCGCTCTCCGAGTGCTTTTCTAGTTCACCAATGTTTCTGTGCTTATTGTACTCCAGGGACCGATCACATACAATCAACTACTGCAACCACACATCCAAGTACACCAGTGATTAGGGCTGTATGATATGATGATATAAAAACATCTATCGTTTATATTGTTATTTAAAATGCACATACTCCCATTTCTTGAGCAAAGTTCCTCACCCACTACTTGTCTGCGCACCGCCTCTCCCCTGCAGTGCGCCCAACAGAACAGATGTGTGGTGGGTGGCTAGACTCTCCGGTGGTTGCTGACTCCAAACAACCGGTTTGATCAAATAGCTGCTACTCCTGTCTGTCAGGGATGTGGGACTGTTTTCTATTGTGCTGCGTCAGAGAGGATAGTCCACTGACCTTGTTTTAATAGGAGCTAAGTAACATTAACACCATATCTAATTATAAAATGGCAAACGCTAAATGATGCTAAGTTGTGCTAATTGGAAACATTCTAGTGTATCAGACCATTGTTTCTTTGGTTTAAATTACTACTGAGTTTCTTAGTTTTGTCTGAAAAAAATTTATTAAAGCTGCAAAAGCGCATGATGGTGGCACATACAAAATAAAAAAAATAAAATAAAACAGGTCAGAGGAGCAAGTTGGCTCTTAATGTAATTTATTTTATTTCTTATCATTTTAATTAGTCAAGTAGCAATAACGAATCAAGTTAAAAGTCATCACATGTATTTTATTCCATTACCTTTTGTGTCTTTGATTTTCGGATCATGACCAATTTGAAATGTTTTTTACTAAGGAGCAAACACGTTAAATCCGGCCAGAACGGCAGGCTGAAGGCTCTGCTCCACACTTAAAATTTTCATTGATTTAAACTAACAGCTAATTTATATCTGTAGATGGCAGCAATGGGCAATTTCCTCATTTTCAGACATTATTTTATGTTATTTTTTTTTTCTGCTATTCTCCTGTGGCTCAGGAAATATTTAACTTACTGATGTTTATTTTTTATTCATATGATATGATTTAGAAGAAAACCCTGAAATTTATGAGAATCAAGTCTCAAATGCAAAAACAATTTTATAACAACACTGCAAAATTATGAGCGAAAAAGGTGCATGGAAAAAAAAGTTAAAAAAGATGGTCCTTTTTATGTGATTATCTAAACTGTAGAATTTACAGAAAATGAATATTGTGATATATATCGTTATCGTGGCATAAGATAACTTATATTGTGATACTGTGGGGGCATGGTGTGGGGATTCTCCACCCAGAGAAGGCAGTAAGGGAAAGGGGGAACAATGGACTGAAGGAGGAAGTGTCCCCAGGGGGTCTCAGTCGGGACAGTAAGGACTAGTCGTCCCTCGGGGAGAGGAGAAAACGCTGGAGCTGCTGGAAGAAGAAGGGTGTGAGAAGCGGTGGCATGATGTTATGTTAATGTGCCACACAGGTCTTTGTTCCAAACAATGTATTATGGTCGGAAGTTCTGGGTCTCAATGCATGGAATTAAAGGTATAAAAGGAGAATGCACAGAGACCCGGGAGTTTCTTTTACTGACTGTATGTTGGAGAAGGAATAAAGTTCATGTGTTGTCCAGCTTGTTGCCTTGCCTGCTTCCTTTCTCCACAATATGAAATTTGACATATCGCACAGCCCTACCAGTGATGCATTATTTTATTCCTTCTTTGGGACAAATTTACATTAATTGGCTCAGTCTCACTTTCTGACTAGCCAGCCACGATTGGTAACGACGCAAGAGGGAGGGTGACGTTAAACGCAGCTTTTAGGGAATTTTTTAAAAAAAAAAAAACATGCACTGAAACCAGCCTTCTGAGTAAGGCTGCAAAAGACGATTCACAATGATGCTGCAATAATTAAATATTTAAAGGCAATTTGACCAAAATGTCACAAACATTTCATTAAGAGTCGTGAGAGCTGTCAAAATCTGTGAAAAAGTGCAGTGAATTGTACCTTTAATTAAGAGGCTGTCAAAGTACAATCCATGTCACATTAAACCAAATTGTACTTGACAAAGGAAATTAAAGCATCAAATTACAGTAATTAATGTCGTTTGATATGAGGTATGGAGTTGCGAGAAGAAAAACAAAGGTAGGCCTTGGTGAGAAGATGAAGAAAAGATGAGAAGCGGAGAGGAGAGACCCTGGCAGTAAAGGGAGGAGGTGTGGGTGTAACTCTGGAAATAGCTTTCAGGTTTATGGTATCAGTGACCCTCTCTTGACATACCAGCTGCTCCGGATTGACATGGGGCAGCTGACACACACACAGAAAAAAATAGCCTGGGCATGACAAGGTATCAAATAATAGACGGTGACAGTTGGCCAAGAAGTCTGAGCAGACAGCAAACCTTAAAATTCCCCGGTACCGCCGTGAATGCGTCTAAACGCCACCCGGTCACATAAACTATATAAACAGCACACAGTTGAATAACCGACAGAATTAACAGCCGCCAGCAGCTCACTTCTACCAAATAATTTGACGTCAACAGTTTGTCAACTAGCAACTTTTAGCTCAGTGAAGGTACAGCTGGAGTCAGACAACATCAGTAACAGTTGTGATGAAACATGGATTCGCGTTATCACGGACGAGGCCGTTGTTTCTGTACTCCGGCTTTACCGAGATGCCTCCGAATAACAGTTTGCGAAGACTTGGCCAGCGGCGTTAGCTTAGCCTGCTAATTTTGGCTAGCGCTGCTAGTCCGTGCTAACAACACGGATTTAAGTGGTTTCAGAGGAGGTCGGACCAGGCTACCGCCGTTCATTACACTTCAGCTATCACACTGCACTGTGCGATACAATGAGGTTTTTCGTGGCTCACCTTTAAGCCTGTACTTACCTTGTAATAAGCTCCATTGGAGCCACGGACCTCCACCTCCAGTTCTTCCATATTGGACACGCAAAGGATGTCGGGAGCCGGGACTCAGGCGGAGGACAGGTGCTCCTTAAGTACCAGGGCAGGAGTTTGGAGACAGGAGAGAAACTGTTACGGTTTTAATGGGAAATACACAGCTCAAGACCCAGCAAACAGCACCAATACAAAACTGGCGTTACAGCGAGTAGCGTGCTATTTTATCTACGGTTCTGTTTTTATTCAGAATGCGGATTTATTGGCTTTGAGACGCCAAGAAAACCGTGTGGTTGGTAAATCAGTCACTCTTTGAGAGAGGCATACTGTACGTATTTGCTCCCTTTCACACTCTCTCACACCACAAACCCCATTTCTTACTCTAAAATGCGGGGGTGTAGAGGATGCCTTCACAAACGAGACTGAGTTTATTTCTCAGGAAAGGTTTATTGAAAGTCTACATCCTCTATCAAGCAAGTATCTCAACAAAAGAGGGAGAACAATCATTCAACACAGCTCTTATACTCTGCAGAGACACAAAACCCCCCAACATCAAATATTACATTCCCAGCCCACAGTCCTTCAGTAAACATATAGCTTCCGAGGCTCCTTGGCGTCCCTATTGTCTTTCAACTCTTCAGCCTCGGGGGCTCCTGCTGGGATATTCTCTCTGACTTCCCATCTTTCAAGAAACCACTTCACACCTCCCGCGGTCTCCGCCGGGTCAGGACTTCTTGGCCGTTTAGACGTGAAGTTCCCAGAGTATGCACCGTCGTGCCTACTGAACATAAGTGAGGGAAAATGCATACCATACATGCATACTATATATGGGCCCTAAATGCGCACCATATAACCCCCCCCCAAACGTCTAAATAAGGACAACTTACACCCCAGATGCATAGAATCATGACATATTACACAGAACGAAAATGAAAAAAAAATTTTGGCACAACATATCACACATCCAACTGCTTGGGCTTCAACCGCCTGCCATACCTGCTGTGAGCAGGTCTCGCTCTGCCTGTGGCTGTCTCTTGCATCTGTGGATCAGAGTTATTAGCACATCGTCGTGAAAACTTAGCAGAGTGTCTCCCCGGTGGCCTGCCCCGACGGGGGGCCCTAGCTACCTGCACTTGTTCATCAGCTTACACAAAATCGGGTTTGAGTCTGTTAATGCAGACTAACTCCCTCCTGTCTCCCAAATCGAGCAAAAAATGCTTTTCCCCGGTTTCTAACACTCTGAACGGTCCATCATAAGGTGGTCTTAAACCTAACCTCTGTGCGTCGTGTCTAACAAAGACGAATTCTGCATTCTTTAAGGCTTTAGGCACAAAAACGCATGGAAAACTGTGATGAACTGGGCCGGGGAGGGTGTTTGATCCTGCGTCGCTCTGCAGCAGCTGAGCGGGGGGACGATCTGGTGCGGGGTTCTCAGGAAGGAATTCTCCCGGTAACCGGAGAGGTTGGGCGAAGACTAGCTCGGCCGGAGAGGCTTGCAAATCTTCTTTAGGTGCCGAACGCAACCCTAATAAAACCCATGGAAGCTTATCAACCCAATTTGTGTCCGTGAGAGCCACTCTGAGGGCTGCTTTCAATGACCGGTGAAAGCGTTCGCACAAACCATTGGCCTGGGGGTTATACGCAGTGGTGCGATGAATTTTCACCCCCAGGCTGAGTGCCATGGATGACCAGAGCTCGGAAACAAACTGGGGTCCTCTGTCAGACGTTATGTCTGACGGGACTCCAAAGCGCGCGACCCAAGTCGTTAAAAAAGCGCGCGCAACGTCTGCTGCTGTGGTTGACGCCAGGGGAATCGCCTCTGGCCAGCGCGTAGTGCGGTCCACCATAGTCAGAAGGTGTGTGAACCCCTGTGACAGCGGGAGGGGTCCCACCAAGTTGACATGCACGTGGTCGAAGCGTTTGGCTGGGATGTGAAAAGGTTCTAGAGGGGCCCGCATGTGCTTGTGTACCTTTGCTCTTTGACACGCTGCGCAGGCTGCAGCCCATTCTTTGACCTGTTTACGCAGCCCCGGCCAAACGAACTTCTCTCCCACCATTTTGATCGACGCGCGAACGCCTGGATGTGCCAGCGAATGTATTAAGTCAAAAACGCGGCGACGCCATGCAGCTGGGACCACGGGGCCGGGGCACCCCGTGGAGATATCGCAGATTAGAGGGGGCATACCTCTTTGAAGCACCCTGTGCTCCAGCCTTAGCCCTGTTGGCCCAGACTGGAGCGCGCGCACGTCCGCATCGTTAACCTGCTCGGCGGCCATGGCTGCATAATCTAACCCAACGCAGACCGAGGCTGTGAGCGCTTCCGCGCCGCAAGCCTGGCCCGCGTCTACAGCCGCCGAGTCTGCCCCCTGGGGGCCTGGCAGTGCAACTGCGCGCAAGAGGCAATCTGCCACGACATTGTGTTTGCCCGCCACGTGTTGAATGTCGGTGGTAAACTCCGAAATCGCAGCCAGCTGTCTCTGTTGTCGGCCCGACCAAGGCTCTGAAATTTTGGCCATTGCAAATGTTAATGGTTTGTGGTCTACAAAGGCGGTGAAACGGCGCCCCTCCAACCAGAACTGGAAGTGGCGGATGGCCAAATGCAGGGCTAAAAGCTCCCTATCAAACGCGCTGTATTTACGCTCATTATCGCGCAATGTTTTGCTGAAAAACGCAAGTGGTTGCCAGCTCCCTGCTACCAGTTGCTCGACAACCGCCCCCACTGCCACGTCGGAAGCGTCCGTGGTTAGCGCCATGCGAGCTGCTGGCACCGGGTGTGCCAATAACGCAGCGTTCGCAAGGGCCGATTTGACTTGTGAGAAAGCGCGCTCCCGGTCCGGGGACCACTCGACCTTAGATGCAGGTTTTTGCTTCTTTAGTGCTGCGTACAATGGGTGCATGAGCCGTGCCGCGTTGGGGAAGAAGCGGTTATAAAAACTGACCATCCCCAAAAATTCTTGCAGTGCCTTAACTGTCTGCGGTTGAGGGAAATCCGTTATCGCACGCACTTTATCCGGCAGCGGGACCGCGCCCTCTGGAGACACGCGGTGCCCCAAAAAATCGATTTGCGCTACCCCGAACTGGCATTTCGCTGGGTTAATTATCAGCCCGTGTTCTGTCAGCCTCTGAAAAACGGCTGTGATGTGGCATTTGTGTTCGGCTTCAGATGTACTGGCTACCAAAATATCATCCAAATAAGCGAACACGAAAGGGAGGCCGCGCAGCACTGCATCCATCATGCGTTGGAACGTCTGTGCGGCGCCTTTGAGGCCGAAAGGCATGCGCAAAAACTCGAAGAGCCCGAAAGGGGTTATAACTGCCGTTTTGGGTATGTCTTGCGCGCGGACTGGGACTTGGTGATAACCGCGCACCAAATCTATTTTGGAAAAGATGCGCGCCCCCGTCAAATGTGCCGAAAAGTCCTGGATGTGCGGAATCGGGTAGCGGTCGTGTGCTGAAGCATTATTTAATCTGCGGAAATCACCGCAAGGGCGCCACGAGCCGTCAGCCTTGGGCACCATGTGCAGGGGTGACGACCAAGGGCTGTTAGAGCGTCTAACAATGCCCAGTTTTTCCAAGTTGGCAAATTCCTCGCGCGCGATGGCCAGTTTAGCTGGGTCCAAGCGCCGAGCTTTTGCAAAAACAGGGGGGCCAGAGGTAGTTATGAAATGCTCGACCCCGTGTTTGGCAACTGACGCTGAAAATGTTGGGACCGTGAGTGTTGGAAACTGATTGAGTAGTGCATGAAACTTACCACCCGCAGCTGTGACATTGGGATGTGCAGAAGGCAGGGCCACCCGAGCTGTGCAGGAGATAGAGTAAAAAGCATTTACAATACGTCTATTAGCAAGATCAACCAATAAACTGTTTGAGCATAAAAAGTCAGCACCTAGCATGTTGTTGCTAACTGCGGCCACGACGAAGGTCCACTCAAAGGTGCGGCCGTGGAGAGATAGGAGGAGCGTCTTCTCCCCATAGGTTTTGATCGTGGAGCCGTTCGCCGCCAACACCAGGGGTCCGCGTAGGCAGGCTTGACAAAACTCAGCTGGGAGCCTGTGTCCACCAGGAATTCTTTCCCCGAATTTGCGTCTGTCATGAAAAGCAGCTTGTTCTTCGTGCCGAGAGTCGCAGCTGCTACCGGCTCTCGGTCCTGGCGTTTCCCTGGCGCTGGTATCGGCACGGTGGGGTGCATCTGCGCGCTCTCTCGGCGAAGCGTCGATGGTAGAAACAGAGGGTGTTGTCAGCCCCGCTTCTCCTGGCCTCTGCCGCTGCCGACGTCAGTGGGTCCGGTGCTGCAGCCTCTGGTCTCCCCTCGTCTCGCGGGGGTGCGTTCAGCTCTGCTGCTGCCGTCATGGCTGCGTGTCGTCTATGGGCGTCGACGAGCTGCTGCGCCTCCTGGCCCAGCTCATGGTAGTCACGGTTGTTGAGTAGCTGTGAGCTGGCCAGGGTGACTCTCATCGCTGGCGGTAGCGTTCTGAGAAAGAGGTGGGCGAAGATAAAGCTGTCGTCATCCTCGCCTCTCAGGCTCATCATCTTCGCCATCGGATCTGCCGGCCTGTCTGCTTCCCCTTCTGTCAGCACCAGGAGCTTCTCTGCTCGCTCTCCCAGCGAGGGAGTGAAGGCTCGAATGAGGGCGGCTTTCAGTGCGCCATACTTGTCGTCTTGGGGCGGGTGGTTGGTCAGGCTCTCCACCCGCTGCACTGTGAGGCTGTCCAGCTTCGCGACGACATGGTAGAACCTCGTTGCGTCCGCTGAGATTCCCCGAAGGTGGAACTGCGCCTCCACAGTGGTAAACCAGGAGCGCGGGTTATGTTGCCAGAAATCGGGCAGCTGTAGTGCGGTAGCTGCGTTAACCCGGTTGGCTCCTGAAGAGTCCGGTGCGGAAAGCTCACCGTCACCGGCCATGGTTTGTCGTAGGTCACCAGTGTAGAGGATGCCTTCACAAACGAGACTGAATTTATTTCTCAGGAAAGGTTTATTGAAAATCTACATCCTCTATCAAGCAAGTATCTCAACAAAAGAGGGAGAACAATCATTCAACACAGCTCTTATACTCTGCAGAGACACAAAACCCCCCAACATCAAATATCACATTCCCAGCCCGCAGTCCTTCAGTAAACATATAGCTTCCGAGGCTCCTTGGCGTCCCTATTGTCTTTCAACTCTTCAGCCTCGGGGGCTCCTGCTGGGACATTCTCTCTGACTTCCCGTCTTTCAAGAAACCACTTCACACCTCCCGCGGTCTCCGCCGGGTCAGGACTTCTTGGCCGTTTAGACGTGAAGTTCCCAGAGTATGCACCGTCATGCCTACTGAACATAAGTGAGGGAAAATGCATACCATACATGCATACTATATATGGGCCCTAAATGCGCACCATAGGGGAAAGCTTTTAGTTACTGAAAATGGGGCTGGTTGAGCTAAATTGTGGAGATTCCTGCGCTTAAATTTGACACATCCCATTTCCTGCAAATTTCACTCCTAAATTTTCTGAAAAGCTGGGAGTTCTGTACTTTTAAAAAATTATCTAATCATTTAAAGAGGCACTGTAGTGTATATAAATCCCCTTAAAAACAAATCTATAGTTTCTAAAATGAATGAATGAATGAATGAAATGAATCTTTTATTTCGAATAGATTAAAAGTAAAGCAGATTAAAAGAAACAGAATATATAACAAAGGGGGAAGAAAATCCAACAAGGTCAAATTAGACAATAACTCCTCTGAGTACACAGTTCAACATAAGTTATCCGAAATGGGTGATGGCTGAAGCCCGCAGCTTATATTGCCTGTGGGGAGCGAGAAATGAAGAAGCTGAGTGATTTTATAATTCAGGTTTAATGTCGCTTCGCCATCCCCAACATGTCTCACCAAAGGCAGAAAGCAGAAAGAGGCTGATTGCAGTCAGACCCCCATACTTATAACACCACACAATAGCCAACATCACACATCCTTGTCATATTCCTTCTCATCATCCAAAGTCTCCTTCCAATGTCCTCCGGTTCTTTCGTGCTGACCCTAGTGGGTCAGGAAATCTTTTCAGGTCTCACCGCCACGCCTCCATCTCCTCGTTGTTCTCCGCAGGGCGGTCCAGACCTATTGTCCTCTTCTGAGACGTGAGTCATTCCACACATGCAATCACAAAACATCTCCCTGTGTCTATACATATGCAGATATGGATATATGCACTAACAGCCCCCCCAAACGTCTAAGAAAAGGACAATATATGAAGGTTCACAGAATATGGTGACATCACTGGCATAACTATACAAGTTGATCACGTTAAAAACACAGTGATAACAGTAACAGTACAGTCTATGCCCCATGTCCGCCTTAAAACTGCCATGATGGAACTTCCGGTCTGGACGCCATGGTGATAGCAACTTAACGCTGAAGCTCCCAGACCCAATCCAGGAAAACATCTTCAAAATCAGACTTAACGGATTTTTGGAAGAATAAAAATCAAAAGACAAAAACACCATGCCTAACCAAAAACAGAAGAAACTGACATTCTCCAGGCCAGGACGCGCAGCGGCCGCAGAATCTGAACCGGAGGACTTCCGTTCAGAAGACGAGGAGCTGAATGTAGCTAACAAGAAGGTTAGCTTGAAATCGCTATTTGATGAATTACGATGATTTCGGGCCGAATTTCATGAATTCAGAGAGGAATTAAAAAGGACGAACAGCAGAGTGGACCAGGCCGAGAACCGAATCTTGGAAGATGAAGAAAGTATAAAAGTGCTTGAAGATTCTATGCTGGATTTACACAAAAAACAGTCAAGGCTGGAGGCTAAGCTAACCGACCAAGAAGGAAGACAGAGACGAGACAACATTAGAATTGACGGTCTGAAAGAAGGAGCTGAAGATAGTTTCAACACAATGGCGGAATGCGTGGAATCCTTACTGAGAGAGAAGTTGGATATTCCACAAACCACTGATTTGAAGATAGAAAAGGCCCATCGTACATTAGCCGCAAAGCCAGCGGCAGAAGCGCCCCCACGTTCGGTGGTGGTAAGATTCTCCAATTTCAAAATAAAACAAGAGGTTGTAAGACGGGCTTGGCAGAAAAAAGGATTTATGCATCTAGAGAGAAAAGTCTTCGTGGAGCACGATTACACCCCGGAAGTTCTTAAAAAGTGACGGGAATATAACAACGCCAAAAAGGTACTACGGGCACAGAATCTACGCTTTCAGACACCATTTCCTGCGAAGTTAAGGGTCTTTTACGGTGAAGAGTCATGTCTCTATAGTTCGGCGGAAGAAGCAACAATTGACATGGCGAGAAGAGGGCTCCCGGTATCGGTGTTTAAACCCGCAGCAGACCTGAGCAATAGGATCAGGGCTCAAACGTGGTCCACTCAGAGACCTTCAAAATCCACGGGCCAGCAGCGGGAAACCCAGCCCCAGAGCTACAAAGATAAGCTTTCTTTTTTTTTTTTTTCCACAATATCTTTATTGAACCTTTTTTTTTTTTTAACAAACATGATACAAACAATCAAACACTAACACTAAAGTACTACAAAAAAAAAAAAAATGCACTAAAAAACACCAACAACCACCAACAAAATCAAATCTTCAACAATGCTCCTCTGTTTAGTCTAGACAATCCAATAAGATAAGCTTTCTAGTTCCAGGAAGGAATAGCGACCTTTTTGTTTTTTTCTTTTCAGTCATTCTGCACTTCCATCCCCCATCCTACAAGGTAACAAACATTAAAGGAGATGCAGAATCGGCATATGGTAAAACCTTTCATGGAGCAGTTATAGCATTAGAAACAAATGTCTTCTTAATTTAAAGGAAAAAAAAAATCTTGTTAAAATAGAAATGTGACAATGACCCACATGTTCTCCCCACACTAACAAATACTGTATTAGAGTGAATGTTTGCTGTGATGGGGGTGGGAAGGTGCACACAATCTCATAGGGTATAGGCATAAAAAAAAAAAAAATCATTACAAATTCGGATTGGGATATGAAATTCACGTTAAAAACATGGGACAACTTACAGGGGTAAGAGAGGGCCCTCAACACGTAACAGAGTTTGAGGAATTTCCCTCAGAGCCTACACTCCATCAGGGCTCTTACAGGGTCTTTAAAGAGACCCCAGCTCAGGAAGTTTTTTTGACAGTTTTTTGTTTTAAAGTTTCGTACACTATGTTCTTAATATTTTTTATGTTCTTAATGTTCTTTCAGTTTCTGAGTAGCAAAAAAGAGGGCCACCACACTGTTATACTAAATAAGAAAATACAGTGGAGAAACAGGGTGTAACCAAAATAGCCTCATATAATGTAAAAGGGATCCTGAATCCAGTTAAAAGATCCAAGATTCTACGCAAAATGAAAAAAGACAAAGCAGAAATAATATTTTTACAAGAAACCCACCTAACAGACGTGGAACACACTAAACTCAATAGACAAGGGTTTAAAATGATCTCTTCATCTTCATATAAGTCAGGGAGGAGGAGGGGAGTAGCGACATTGATATCAACCAAAATTTCATTTGAAAAAAAATCAGAACACAAAGATAAAGAAGGGAGGTACAGTTTGGTAATTGGGCGGCTAGAGGGAGAAGATATCACCCTGCTGAATGTATATGCACCACCAGGGGCTAAATGGAAATTTTATAAAAATGTATTCGACCTAATGATAACTAAAGCCCAAGGTTTAGTGATATGTGGTGGAGACTTCAATCTAAGACTGAATCCATACTGGGATGCAACAGGTAAATCTTCACATCAAAATAACACTCAAAGTAGGAAAACTCGGATGCTATTAAAAGAAATGGGAATCTGTGACGTGTTGAGGGAATTCAACCCCAATGTAAAAGATTATACTTTTTATTCAACGCCACATTCATCTTACTCAAGGATTGATTACTTTTTTATGTTTAATAGAGACATTGGAAGAGTAAAAACATGTAAAATAGGACTGATGGATCTCTCTGACCACAGTCCGATCTATATGGACTTAAACATCCAAAAATACACAAATAATACATTTTCTTGGAGGTTGGATTCAAATGTCCTGAAAGGACCACTGAAAGATGAATTGGAATCAGATATTCTCAGATATTTGGAAGAAAACGATAATGGAGAAGTATCCCCTTTAATACTGTGGGATGCGTGCAAAGCTGTAATAAGGGGAAAAATTATTGCAAAACTGGCAACCCAAAAGAAACTGAGACAAGAAAAACTAATCACATTAGAGTCAGAACTCAAGAACCTAGAAAAAGAACACAAAGGCAACACTCATTCTAATGACTCGCTCAAGATTAAAGAAATTAAAAATCAAATAAATGAGATCTACACAATAGAAATCCAGAAGAAACTTACATTTCTGAAACAAAAACACTATGAAGCAGGCAGTAAATCGGCAAAATTACTAGCCTATAAATTGAGGAAACAACAAACAGAAAGAGCAATCTACAAAATCAGAGACCCAGTATCAAAGGAAATAAAATTCAGAATTCAGGATATTCTTAAAAGCTTCGAGAATTACTATAAGAACTTATACCTCCCACAAAAAACATAAAAACGCATCCGAGACATTCCTAAACACATTAAACCTTCCCCAACTTACGGAGTCACAAAATAAAACACTACTGTCAGAAATACAACCTAAAGAATTGGAAAAAGCAATTATGAAACTTAAAGCTAACAAATCCCCAGGAGCATATGGCTATACAGCAGAGTGGTACAAAACCTTTAAACAGCAACTATCTCCTCTCCTCCTGAAAACATTTAACTATGTCCTCCACACAGGGGAAATCCCCCCTCCTGGAGAGAAGGGGTCATTGCAGTTATACCTAAACCTGAAAAGGATAAACTAGAATGCTCCAACTACAGACCAATCAGTGTATTAAATCAGAACTATAAGCTTTATACCATTATCCTTGCCAAAAAGTTAGAAAACATACTGACAGACTTAATTCACTTAGACGCAAAACAGGTTATAGACAAAGACAGACACAAGACAACATTAGACGCCCTTTACACATATTCATCATATAAAAAAATATCACTTAAATGCAGTCATATGGGATTAGATGCTGAAAAAGCCATTCTGAGTCGGTTGACTGGTCTTTCCTATATAGAATCTTATCCAGTTTCAATTTCATAACAACTTCATTAGAACTATACAGGCATTATAAAAAAAAAAACAACAGCTAAAATAAGGATTAACGGTAATTTATCATCATCTTTTGAGCTGGAAAGAGGATGTCGTCAGGGCTGCCCCCTGTCTCCACGGCTCTTTGCAATCTTCATAGAACCTCTGAGCAATGGAGAAGACAAAATCAAGAAATTCAAGGTATTACACTTGGTCAGAAGGAACATAAAATAGACTCTTTGCTGATGACATTTTAATATACCTAGGGCAGCCGGACACTTCTTTACCAGAACAAATCTCAGTTTTTTCAGACTATGAGATTATCGGGTACAAATTAACATGCATAAAACCCAAGTTTTAACATTCAACTATGACCCAAATCATTATTCACTAAGTGAACTCAAAACTAACTGGGAGATGGAATCTATGAAATATCTGGGGGTCAATATCCCGAAACAACTCAACAAAATTATAACACTAAACTATGATCCACTGGTGACAAAAATAAAATCTGACCTAGCAAGATGGAATATGATACCATTCTTAGGTACTGCACAAAGAATTGAAGCAGTCAAAATGAATATACTTCCACGTCTTCTATACCTTTTCCAAACAATACCGTAGAACCTCCCAAAAAAACATGGCAGGAGCTGGACAGAAGGATCTCAAGATTCATACGGCAGGGCAAGAGACCTAGAATCAGATATAGAACCTAACAGCTAAATAAAGACAAAGGTGGGCTTGTGCTGCCAAATATCAGGGACTATTTTAAAGCCGCACAAATTAAAAACTTTAATAGAGATATGTAACCCAGTCTACACTGCACAATGGAAGGAGATCGAATGCCAAATACAAGTGACATCCCCCTACAGGCGATAATAGGGAACAATGCCTTACCTCAACTCTTGAATAACACTAACCCGTGGATAGAGACCCCGCTAAAAATTTGGTTAAGATAGTCCAGAGAGAATCAAGCTAAAGAGCCCTATCGACTTCTGCAATGGATTGCCTATGATCAAGACTTACCCCCAATAAAACAGACACTAGATTTAAAGAGTGGAAAGAGAAAGGGCTGATAAAATATTACAATTTTTTTAAGGGGCAAAACCTTAAGAAGTTTTGAAGATTTGAAAAAACAAGGTCTAATAAATCAAGATCTTTACAGGTTCTTTCAGCTTAGACACCACATAAACAAAATCTTAAAAAGGAGGATTTGGAAAGGGCCCAGTCAGGTGTTCTGAAGGTCTTCTTAATGGCATATAAAGGGATCCCAGGGATCAGATAACATTTCTAAAATATACCAAGGTCTTCAAGACTTAAAAGGAGACAACACATCATATATAAAAGAGAGATGGGAAAAAGAGGGGAATTTCACTTTACAACTGGAAATATGGGAAAAGCTAAATAAACAGCAATGGAAAAGTACCTCATCCCTGCAGTGGAGAGAATTTGGATGGAAAAATTTGGTAAGATTTTCAGAACACCTGCACAAAACAAATTTACCCATAAGGGGTTGAACTGTTGGCGCTTGTGTGGTGAAAAGACTGCAAATCATTTTCATGTGTTTGGTCATGCCCAGTTATCCACCAATATTGGACCAATGTACAGACAATATTGGGGAAAATATTCAAAATAACAGTTCCCTTTTCTTTTGTAACTTTGTATTTGGGTTTACTACCAGACTCACTGGAAAGACGAGGAGATAAATACTTATTCAATTGTTTTAATATTGGCAAGTAAAAAAGCCCTAACTAAAAAATGGATGCTGAAGGGACTGTCCTACACCTGAAGATTGGATTAACGTGATTCAAGACATTTACTCGATGGAAAAGTTGACATTCGCACTGAGACAGGACATGGATGGGTTCATGAACTTTTGGCAACCCTGGATCGCATATGTGTCTTCCATTAGATCTAATCTTTGACAAATACCATTTCAATAATGGTCCCGCTCTTTGTTCCAACGCTACTCAGATGCTCTTTTACTTTAATTACTTAATTTTCTGTTGTTTTTTGCTGTTCCGTTTGTTTGTTTTGTTTTTTTATTTATTCTCTTTAATTTCACTTTTCTTTCACTTTAAAAAAAAAAGGGGTGTTGTAATAATTATCCTACCAATGTTGTCAAATAGCAAAAAATAAGGGAACATGTGATGAAAATGTAAACAATGCAATGCTGTAATGACCTGTATACCCTTTACAAAAACTTAAATAAAAAAAAAAACTGCCATGATAACCCCGACAGCATATCTTAAAACACATTGTCACATTCACATCAGTCCTGTGTGTCGTCTGGGTTTCAACCGTCTTCCAAATCTGCTGTACACCTGCCTCGGCGTCCCAGCGGTGCTGTCTTGTAAGGAATCTGCAGCTTGAGGAAAAGAGTGGTTATTTGATCCCTGCGGGGGGGCTGGGACGTGTCCCTTGGGGAGTCTACCACGTCGAGGTGCTCTCGCCACCCGTACAGGCTCGTCACTCAACATGAAGGCAGGCTTGAGTCCGTCAATGCTGACTGTCTCTTTTCTGTCCCCCAAATCCAGCACAAAATGCTTATCTCCAGGTTCCAGCACTCCATATGGGCCATCATATGGTGGGCGGAGGGTTGGCTTTAAAGCCTCGTGCCTAACAAAAATGAACTCGGCATTTTTTAAAGCCTGGGGAACAAAAATCCGCGGAAAGGTGTGATGAACCGGGCCCGGGAGCATGTCCGCTCCCATGCTGCTTAGTGGCCTCAGAGCTGGGAGGGCGCCCCGGCTCTGGCTGTTCTGGTAAGAATTCATCGGGGAGCCTGAGAGGTTGTGCAAAAACTAATTCTGCTGGGGAGACGTCTAGATCCTCCTTGGGCGCAGAACGCAACCCCAATAAAACCCACGGTAGTTTGTTAACCCAATCTGCATCCGATAGTGACGCTCTGAGGGCAGCCTTCAAAGACCTATGAAAACGCTCGCATAAACCATTAGCCTGGGGGTGATATGCTGTAGTGCGATGGATTGTCACCCCTAAGCTGCTGGCCATTGCAGACCAGAGCTCTGAGACAAACTGAGGCCCCCTATCAGACGTGATGTCCGACGGGACTCCGAAACGCGCTACCCAGGTCGTTAAAAAAACGCGAGCCACCTCTGCGACCGTAGTTGACGTCAGCGGACCGCTTCTGGCCAACGTGTGGTTCAATCCACCATTGTTAAAAGATGTGTGAACCCCTGCGAGATGGTAGGGGGCCCACGAAGTCGACATGCACATGGCCAAACCTCCTGGCCGGGGATTCGGAACGGTTCTAAAGGGGCTTTCGTGTGCTTGTGAATTTTGGCACGTTGGCAAGACATGCATGTTCTTGCCCACTCCTTTAGGTGCTTGCGCAGGCCCGGCCAAACAAACTTTTCCGCCACCATTTTTACCGAAGCGCGCACTCCCGGGTGCGCCAGGGAGTGAACCGAGTCAAAAACGCGGCGGCGCCACGCGGCCGGGACTACCGGGCAAGGTCGCCTGGTTGACATGTCGCAGATTAAGGGGGGCACACCGTCACGCAAACCCCTGCTCGCCAGCCTTAACCCTGTTGGTCCAGACTGGAGTGCGCGCACGTCCGCGTCACTACCCTGTTCTGCTGCCATGGCTGCGTAATCTATCCCTACGTGAACTGGGGCCACGTGCGCTTCCGTGTTGGTCTTGCGCTCTGCGGCTGTGGTAGTATGATCTGCCTCCACGTGCCCTGACGATGTCACAGCGCGGGAGAGGCAATCTGCCACCACGTTGAGTTTGCCTGCTATGTGCCGAATGTCTGTGGTAAATTCCGAAATTGCGGCCAGCTGCCTTTGTTGCCGGCCCGACCAAGGTTCTGAGATTTTAGACATCGCAGAAGTGAGCGGTTTATGGTCGACAAAAGCCGTGAAACGCCGACCTTCCAGCCAGAACTGGAAATGGCGGATGGCCAAATGAAGCGCTAACAGCTCTCTGTCAAACGTGTTGTATTTGTGTTCGGTTTCGTTTAAGGATTTGCTAAAAAATGCTAGCGGTTGCCAAGCCCCGTCAACGTGCTGCTCCACGACTGCCCCTATGGCCAAATTTGATGCGTCTGTGGTAAGCACTATGCGGGCCAAGGGGTCGGGGTGGGCCAAAAGCGCGGCGTCAGCCAGGGCTCTTTTTACTTCCGCGAACGCGCGTTCCCACTCCGGGGACTACGCAACTGCGTTGGAGGGCTTTTTCTTACTAAGCGAGGCATATAATGGCTGCATGAGCTGAGCTGCGCATGGGAGGAAATGGTTGTAAAAATTTACCATTCCTAAAAATTCCTGCAGCGATCTGACCGTTTGTGGTCGGGGAAAATTTGCCACTGCGCGCACCTTATCAGGCAATGGGACTGCCCCTTCTGGGGAAACGCGGTGTCCCAAAAAATCAATCTGCGCCACGCTGAATCGGCACTTGGCTGGATTAATTATTAACCCATGTTCTTCCAACCTCTGAAAAACTGTAGTGAGGTGATTTTCGTGTTCCTCCTCAGACGTGCTGGCGACTAAAATATCGTCGAGGTAGACAAACACGAAAGGAAGATCGCGTAACACAGTGTCCATCATACGCTGAAACGTTTGTGCCGCGCCTTTAAGGCCAAACGGCATGCGCAGAAACTCAAAAAGACCAAAAGGGGTTATTACGGCCGTTTTAGGGACGTCCTCAGGTCGGACTGGGACTTGGTGGTAGCCGCGGACCAGGTCTATTTTAGAAAAAATACGCGCACCCGCCAGATGTAGTGAAAAATCCTGGATGTGAGGGATTGGGTAGCGGTCATGCGCTGTAGCATTGTTTAATCTGCGATAATCGCCGCAAGGTCTCCAGGAGCCGTCGGCTTTCGGGACCATATGCAGTGGCGAAGCCCATGGGCTTTTCGAGCGCCGAATAATGCCCAGCTTTTCCAGGCTGGCGAACTCGTCGCGTGCTATGGCGAGCTTGGTCGCGTCTAAGCGCCGAGCTTTAGCGAAAACAGGGGGGCCCGTTGTGGGGATGAAGTGCTCCACCCCGTGTCTCGCTACTGTTGCCGAAAATTTGGGGACTGTGAGTGCTGGAAATTGGGTGAGGAGTTTGTCAAACTTACCTCCTGCTGTGGCGACGTTGGCCTGCACGGGTGGTGGGGACACTCGAGCTGCACAGGGGATAGACAAGAATGACAGTGCATTGATTAAGCGTCTGTTTGCAAGATCAACTAACAACCCATGTGAACATAAGAAATCAGCACCTAACATGTTGAAACACACCGCAGCTATGATAAAAGTCCACTCATAAGTGCGGCCGTGTAAGGACAGAGACAAGGTCCTTTCACCATAAGTGCTGATGTTCAAGCCGTTTGCCGCCGTTGCCCCGTTGCCGCGGGGTCCAGCCACTCGGTCAGCGTAGGTCGGGGTGATGAAGCTCACCTGAGCTCCGGTGTCTATGAGGAAATGTCGCCCGGAGCCTTCATCAGTGATGTAGAGCAGCTTGTTGGCCTCGCCGAGAGCCGTAGCTGCTAACGGTTCCCGGCTTTGGAGTTTCCCGAGCTCTTGAAACTGCACGGTGGCACACACTTGTATGCCCTCTCAGCGAATCGCCGGTGGTAGTAACAGAGGTCGTCTCGTCTGTTGCGTCGCGGCCGCGTCGCTGCCATGGTGGGCAGGATTTGCTCCTCTGTCTCCGGCTCCCCGCTGCCCTGGGCTTCCGCACCGAGGTCCGCCGCTGCTGCTGTAGCCATCTGCTCGCCGCAGGAGTTGAGGAGCCGCTGTGCTTCCCGGGCTAGCGCGTGGAAATCCTGCTGGGTCTTACAACGCATGCTGGCCAGAGTCCCTCTCATGTGCACCGGGAGGGTGCTGAGGAAGATGTGCTGAAAGAGGACGCTGTCGTTGTCTGCCTCCCTCAGCTGAAGCATGTCTTCCTTCAGGGCCATCGGTCTGCGCCCTCCTTGGCCATATATCACCAGTAGTCTCTTGGCCCTTTCCTCGGCCGAGGGAACGAAGCTCTCGATGAGAGTAGCCTTCAGCTCCTCGTATTTGTCGCTGGCGGGCGGCTGCTGTATCACGCTCCGCACGCATTGTGCTGTGGTGGCGTCGAGCCTGGCGACGACGTGGTAGAACTTGGTTTCGTCTGCCATCACCCCTGCGAGCGCGAACTGTGCTTCAGCCTGCTTGAACCACGAGTTCGGGTCGTTCTGCCAGAATTCTGGGAGTTTGATGGCAACGGCGCTTGCTCGGGCCGCCTCCAACGAGTCTGCAACGGGAGAACGCCTTTTATCCATTCTCACGTCTGGTCACCAATGTGGGGAGCGAGAAATGAAGAAGCTGAGTGATTTTATAATTCAGGTTTAATGTCGGCTTCGCCTCCCCAACATGTCTCACCAAAGGCAGAAAGCAGAAAGAGGCTGATCGCAGTCAGACCCCCATACTTATACACCACACAACAATAGCCAACATCACACATCCTTGTCATATCCTTCTCATCATCCAAAGTCTCCTTCCAATGTCCTCCGGTTCTTTCGTCTGACCCTAGGGGGTCAGGAAATCTTTTCAGGTCTTCACCGCCGCGCCTCCATCTCCTCGTTGTTCTCCGCAGGCGGTCCAGACCTATTGTCCTCTTCTGAGACGTGAGGTCATTCCACACATGCAATCACAAAACATCTCCCTGTGTCTATACTTATGCAGATATGGATATATGAACTACATTGGCCACCGATATTCCATCCAAGAATTCAAAAGAAAAACAAACAAGAGCGATTACAATTCAGAACAAAGCTAAGACAAAATGTGACAAGAAAAACTAAGCAACAACACAAAGCAGACTGGATATGACAATCCTTATGTGATTTTACATGTCATCTTGTATATATGTTTGGAGTATTTCTTCCTTTAGTTTTTGTTTAAATTGTCCAAATGTTGTACATGATTTTAATTCAGGTTCAAAATTGTTCCATAATCTGACTCCTTGCACTGTAACACAGTGTTGCTTGGTGGTAGTTCTCACTGAAGGTTTTTGAAATATACATGTTCCTCTGAAATGATATTGTTTCTCCCTTATTTGGAACAGCTTTTGGATATTTGCGGGCAGTGATAGATTCTTCACTTTAAACGTTATTACTGCAGTTTTAAAGTCAACCAGATCTTTCAACTTGAGAGCTTTTAATTTAAGAAAAAGTGGGTTGTTGGTTCCCTGTAAGCAGCTTTGTTATTATTCTAATAGCTCTCTTCTGAAGCATAAAGACTGGATATATGTTTGTTTTATATGTATTTCCCCATACTTCAGTACAATATGTCATGTATGGGAGTATTATTGAATGATACAAGGTATATAGTGTGGGTTGATTCAGCAAATATTTCACTCTGTGTAGTATTGCAATTGATTTGGATATTTCACCTTTAATATAATTAATATGTGACTTCCAACACAGTTTATTATCAATGACTACTCCAAGAAATTTAGTTTCGGATACCATTTCAATCTCTACACCATTTACACTGAGTTTAGATACTAAGTTGTTGTGATGGTTGTTAAAAACTATAAATTTTGTCTTACTTAAATTGAGCGTTAATTTGTTTGAATCAAACCACAGTTTAAGCTTTCCTAATTCCTTTCCGAGTGTATCCAAAAGTTGTTCCAAATTGCTTCCACTGCATAATAAATTAGTGTCATCGGCAAACAATATTAAATCCATTTTTTCCAAAACTTTACATATATCATTTATATACATATTGAATAACAATGGCCCCAAAACTGAACCCTGTGGGACTCCACAAGTAACCTTCAGTAACTGTGAGTTTTTGTTACCAACACATACATACTGATATCTATTCTTTAAGTAACTACATAACCAGGACAGTGCTACTCCCTAATACCACAATTTTGTAGTTTCTTTAATAATAAATTATGATCCACTGTATCAAATGCTTTTTTAAGATCCAGGAATACCCCAACTGAATACTCTTTATTTTCAACGGCAGTTGATATTTTTTTCTATAAATTCCATTAGAGCAAATGCAGTTGTCCTCTTGTGTCTGAACCCATATTGCTGCTCACACAGTAAATTATTCTTCAGTATGAAGTTGTCAGTTCTCTCATAGAATATTTTTTCAAGTATCTTGGAAAATTGCGGCAATAGTGAAATTGGTCTATAGTTTGAGAATTCCCCTCTGTCACCCGTCTTGTATATCGGAATTACTTTAGCTGTTTTCATTGCATTGGGAAATATACCTGTTTGGAGAGACAGGTTACAGATATACGTCAGTGGTTTCACTAAGCATTCAATAATAGTTTTGACTAAGAGCATGTCAATACCATCACAGTCCGTAGATGTTTTACTTTTAAATGATTTAACAATTTCAATGACCTCTCTCTCTCTGTGTTCTTTAAATAGTATCTTATGCCCTAAAAAACTTTAATTGTCTTACAGTTGCTTGTGAAAATCTTTTCACTTTTCCCTGTCCTTCAAACGCCAGGATTTGTGAACTGGCCCACCCTCATCACACCCATGAGGACTCTGACGTGCTGCCGCTCCTCCACCGCCACAGCACACAGAAGTCTGCAAGCTGGCAAATTTGACCAAAAAACAAGAGTATTGAAAATATAGCTAAAAATTTCCAATACAGTGCTGCCAAACAACCACTCGGAAACTTGCAGAGCACACAAGCACCATAGCATAGTGGCACGACGCACACACCGGCCACCACCACTGTCCTCTGCCGGAACATGAGCTACACCGCCAGTCTCCACTGGTGCTCACATGCCTAGAATATCCAAATCTTCAAAAGTTTAACTCAACCATGACTGTTTAGAGCAGGAATGGGCAACTTTGGTGGTAGTGCGTGTAGTGTAGTTATTTATTGTTCGTATTGTGCTGTATTTGGAGCTCTTATTTGTGTGGCATGGGGTGGTGGCTCCATGTTCTGGTTCTGCCAACCCCATGCGTATAAGCCATCTTTATTGTCATTCAAATCCATACAGCCAATCATGTACAGTAGAACGAAATTATGTTTCTCTTATCTACAATGTTAATCACACATATATAGAATCAGAGGAGTCGCTCCCATGCAAGGCGCTGCCACAAATTTCCCTCCTCCGTTCCATTATTGCTGAGCACCAAGCTGGACGGCAGGAAGTTCCACTTTTTATATGGTCTTCGGCATGACCCTGCTAGGATTTAAACCCCAGCCTCCTGGGTGTGGGGCAGATGTGCTACCAACTGAGCCACCACTCTGGTAGAAGGGCTGCAGGTGGGAGGGGCGCTCTCTTCCGCCTTTACCTCTGCAGCAGGTGTATGTGTGATCAGGTGCACTGCGCCATGTAATATAACGTGTGTTCAGCTCCACTATTGCTCTCCTCCTTGACTCCAGTTCCAGACATAACATTTGGCGATGAGAAGAAAAGCCATGAAAGTGTGTGGAGCACCAATTCGCCCTTTCTTGGAGCTCCCAGGTGAGCCGCCGGTGCCGTGGCCTCGGTGGTACGAAGCCTTTAAAATGTACATGGTGGCGTTGGAACTGGGAAGGATTGAGAAGGTGAGGGCGCATGCATTGCTTATGCACAACCTGGGTATGGAGGGCCAGAGGATTTTGGACATGCTTGGTGACGCAGACAGTTATGAAGAAATGGTCGAGCTAATGGCACGCCATTTCAGGGCACCAGACAATGTCATTGTCTGGAGGATTAAATTCCAACGGTGCTGCCAACAGGTTGGCGAACCCATCCAGCGGATTGTATTGGACTTGAGGCAGCTAGCTGCTGAGTGTCGGTTCGGACTGTTGGAGGAACAAATGATTCGCGACCAGTTGGCGGAACACACCAACTGTGCTGCGGTCCGGTCTAAGCTCCTCAAGATTTCCGGGTGAGTTGACCCTGGTGAAGGCCATCGAGTTGGCTCTCCAGCTGGAGGCAGCGGATAAGCTGATTTGGGAGCTATGTGAGCGTCTGTCACCATGAGAGTTGGGATCCTCCATGGCTACACAGGTAGTGGACCCGGACAGCAATGGGAGTGTCGAGGATGACGGCGAGAGTGCCAACCCTGTACAGATGAGGTCTGCCCCAGGGAAGTCCAGGTATATGGGCTGCAGGTCCACGAAACACCGCTACAAGGCCAGAGAGTGTGCGGCAAGAGGAAAGCACTGCGGCAAATGTGGCTGTCTGCATCATTTTGCGAGGGTGTGCCAGTCAGCGGAACAAGATAGCCCGCGCAAGAGCTCAACTTCTCCCACCCCGACAGTGATTCATACTGTGTCCCCGAGTAGAAGTGGGCGCATACATTACATGGTAGAGTTGGACGGAGTCCCTGTACCGATGCTGATCGACGTGGGGGCAGAGAGTTCACTGCTGAACTGGGCTACAGTGCAACAATGTTTTCCCCACTACAGAATTGGAGGTGACTCAGCGCTGCTTTGCGGTTATGGAGGAGGGCAGTTGGCCACGGTGGGTACCGTCAGACTGACAGCTCGGTACAAGTCGGCGGAGATGGCTGATGTGGAGTTCGTCGTGACGGCCCGGGGCACGAACATCATGGGCTGCAACTTATTCTATAACCTTGGGTTTTTCATCAGGAGCAGTGCTGGAGAAGAGTGGTTGGGCTATGGACTTTGGGAACGACCGGTTCCGAGAGTTCGGACGACACAGTGCAGGATGAGCAATTGCTGGGCACTCGGAAAGTGGACAGGGCCTTGTCTTGCTCAGGTTGTCACGGGGAGGGCCCCAGTGCCAGTGTCCGAGTCGCCCTGGACGAGGGTACCGGACGGCACGGGGAAGAGCCTGTGGCGGTGAGCAATGCCCAAAAAATGGTCACAGGTGTTCCTGGAGCATGGCCGTGGTGGGCCGGTGAACATGGGGGCACATCGGCAGGGTCCGCAGCGGATTCACAAGCAGTCGGGGCAGGACCGAGTGGCACTGGGAGAGCGAGTGCCAGGCGGCGACATCGCAGGCCCTGCAGGGACCCACTTGGAGCCGCGGACTGGGTTCGGGCTCGGGCAGAGGCAAAGTCCAGGTGGGTGAGAGAAAAGCGGAAGATGGAGCGGTACCAGGGTCGGCTGCAGGTGACGTCATCTTCTGCTGTCGGATGGCTTGTGGCACCATCCTAATGAGTTACTGCGTGCCCCGAAGAAGGCAGTTGGGCACGGCTCCAGATGATGGGAGCGCTCAGAGGTGTGGAGGAGAAGGCGCACCGGGATTGAGGCAACCAGCTGTAGCCTGGGAAGCAAGCTACCTCCAAGGGTAGACTGACTGGTGAAGGGTCTGGGGGCCCACGGATCATCCTCACCTAGCCATGGATGTCTATGTGTTGATAGTTGTTAATATGTATTTATAGTTCTAGGATTATTTTGGTGTTATGTTTAAGTAGGAGACATGGCAGTAATTTTTTTTTAGCAGGACTTTTTTATATCATAGGCGGCAGAATAACCCACCATGCTGTGAGGGGGGGGGGGGGGCAGTCTACCCGTCCCCCCTAATTTTAGTTATTTTGTGTGACTGCCATAGGCCCCTTTTGTGATTTTTTTTTTTTTTTTTTTTTTAGTTCAGTTACGTTTAGCGGATAATTCAGGTTCCAAATTGGGGTGGGCTAATTGTATGTGTGTGTTTTGGACCTTTTCTGCGGGGGGGGGGGGGTGTTAGTGTAGTTATTTATTGTTCATATTGTGTTGTATTTGGAGCTCTTATTTGTGTGGCACGGGGTGGTGGCTTCATGTTCCTGTTCTGTCAACCCCGTGCATATAAGAAGGGCTGCAGGTGGGAGGGGAGCTCGCTTCCGCCTTTACCTCTGCAGCAGGTGTATGTGTGGTCAGGTGCACTGCACCCTGTAATATAATAAACGTGTGTTCTGCTCCACTATTGCTCTCCTCCTTGACTCCAGTTCCAGACATAACAGTGAGGGCCACAAATTTTTTTCCTCACTTCTCGAGGGCCAGATTTACATGTAAACCTTGAGGGAGGAGGGGTATTTTCTTCAAAGTCAAAAGTTTCACAATTAAAACTGAAAATGAAAATAACTCAATGTTTTATCATATTAGATTTAAAATTACTGATAAAATTATATCATGACCTAATTTTTAAAACTCTCCATCAAAATGATGAGCAAAGAGAAATTCTGGACAGTAATTAACAAAAAAGCCAAGAAGAAAAGGAAATATGATGAAGAAAAATGTTTTTAAAAATATTAAAATCAAATCAAAGCTTTATTTATATAGTACTTTTCATACAAAAAGATGCAACACAGTGCTTCACACATTGAAATAAAACACAATTACCCTCCCCCCCCCCCCCACACACACACACACACAAAGAAACGTTCGTCAGTGTAAAGCTTATGGCCTGGCACCGAGATCCAAGTGTGGAAGCACCATCACTTGGGAGCCATCACCAATAGGGAAAGTACCAAGTCCACGGCTACAGGAACACCACCTCTGAGACCGCCCAAGTCCAACCCAAGGGGTCGACACTGCAGGTGTTGTCCACAGTGTATGATCCCCACAGCCGGGGTAGACCAGGGCAATCACAGCCAGTGCCCCACAGCCAGAAAACACACACAATCCCCGTGGGAGGGCTCCCATGAGCAAATGCCGGAGCTTGGACAAACTGATAAAAAAAATAAAACGGTCACTGATAAATAAGAAGATAATTGTGCTAATAAAAAGAGTAGACAGTTAAGATGACTAGAAGAATAAAACAACACTTAAATACAGTCAAACAGATATATATTCCATCCATCCATCCATCTTCTACCGCTTTTCCGGAGGTCCGGGTCGCGGAGGCAACAGTTCAAGCAGAGAAGCCCAGACTTCCCTCTCCCCAACCACCTGCTCCACCTGCTTTTCCGGCTGAGGACCATGGACTCGGACTTGGAGGTGCTGATTCTCATCCAGCCGCTTCACACTCAGCGCAAACCGTCACCAGCAAGAGCTGTAGGTCATTGCTGGATGAAGCCAACAGGACAACATCATCTGCAAACAACAGAGATGAGATCCTGTGGTCACCAAGCATGACACCCCCATTCCCTGGCTGCGCCTAGAAATCCTTCCATAAAAATTATGAACAGATCGGTGACAAAGGGCAGCCCTGGCGGAGTCCAACTCTCACTGGAATGACTCCGACCGAGTGTTGCAATACGAACCAAACTCTCACAACGGTCGTACAGAGACCGAATAGCTCGTAACAACAAGCCCGATACCCCGTACTCCCGTAGCACCCCCACAAAAATCCACGAGGGACGCGGTCAAATGCCTTCTCCAAGTCCACAAAACACATGTAAACTGGTTGGGCGAAAACTCCCACGAACCCTCGAGAATTCTCGAGAGGGTAAAAGAGCTGGTCCGATGTGCCACGGCCAGGACAAAACCACATTGCTCCTCCTGAAACCGAGTTTCGATCCAACGGCCGACTCTCCTCTCCAGTACCTTGGCATAGACCTTCCCAGGGAGGGCTGGGTATATAGATATAGGTATATAGATATATATTCATAAGTAATTAATATTCGCAGTTAAGATAAGTAATTGTGACATAAAATAGGGTTTAAAATAATAAATGAAGACAATTAAATAGAAACTTAATCAAAAGCAAGGTTAAAATAGTAGATCTATTTGAAGAAAGTGATCAAAGTTAAAAAAAATTGTTTGATAAATATGCTACATTTCTGGCTTAAATTAGCCATTTTTTTGTAAATCAGTATTTTATTTTGTTATTAGATGTTCAAGCTTCTAACTGATAATTTGCATCAATTTTATTAAAAATTTATAACTTTTTACTTGTACTTGTGTGGGCATGGTGTGGGGGTTCTCCACCCAGAGAACACAGCTGGGAAGGGGGCAACAATGGACCGAAAGAGGAGGTGTCACCGGGGGATATCAGACAGGACAGTAGGGACTATGCACCCCCCGGGGAGAGGAGTAACTGCCGGAGCCGCTGGAAGAGGAAAGGGTGTGAGAGAAGTGCCGGCGTTATGTCATGTTAATGTGCTACACAGGTCTTTGTTCCAAACAGCAATGCATTATGGTCGGAAGTCCGGGTCTCAATGCATGGTATTAAAGATATAAAAGAGGAATGCACAGAGACCCTGGAGCTCTTTTGCTGTTCTGTATGTTGGAGAAAGAAAAAGTTCATGTGTCGTACAGCTCGTTGCCTCGCCTGCTTCCTTTCTCCACATTGGTGACCCTAAGACGTGCCATGGAAAGCAAGCCGAGCACCGCCCCGGAGACTACCTGAAGGGAGAGCACCAGCACCATGTGCGCTGTCTCAGTCAAGCTCCCAGACTTCTGGCTTCACAACCCGACCACGTGGTTCTTGCACACAGAAGTCCAGTTTACACTCCGTGGGATAACAACGGACAATTCCAAGTATTACTACGTGGTCGCTGCACTGGATGCGCGCGCCACTCAACAGGTGACAAGCCTGCTCTAGGCGCCGCCGGCCCAAGAAAAATATGAAGCGCTCAAGAGGATGCTTCTCCAGTACTATACCCTTTCTGACAGTGAGAGGGTAGAGAAACTCCTAACATGTTTGGAGTGAGGTGACTGATCAGCAGTGGAGCTCATGGAGAGCACGTTGGCGCTGAGGGGAAAGGACGATGAATCTTTCCTGTTCACCCACTTGTTCCTCAGGAATCTACTGGCTACAGCGAGGGCGATCCTGGCCAACTCGCCGTGACTGGTTGCTAAGGACTACTGTGCCCTGGTGCAGGAAGCGGACATTTGGCGACCTGAACTCTCAGCGTGCAGGCAGTGGCACTGGCATCCATGAGGGACTCCAGCGAGGTCGAGGAGCTGTTGTTGGTAGCTGGGACAGACACCAGGAGACAAAGGAATGGGGTGATCTGTTTTTATCATCGCCGTTTCAGCTCGAATGCCCAACACTGCCTGTCGCCATGCCAATTCAAGAAGCTGGGAAGACGGCACGTTCGGAATTCAGTTGCAGATGCAACCGATGGCGACAGGAACAGACTGCTTTTTGTCACCGACACACGTTCGGGGAGACGGTTTTTGGTACTTGGATGCAGCTAAACTAGCCAGCGCGCGAGAGGAGTTTGCCAGCTTAGAGCAGCTGGGCATCGTCAGGCACCCCAACAGCCCGTGGGCATCCCCGCTACAGATGGTGCCTAAAGCTGACGGGTTGTGGTGCCCATGCGGCGATTTCTGACGCTTGAATAACACCATGAAACATGATCGTTATCCCATTCCGCACATCCAGGATTTTTCCGTGCACCTGGCCGGGGTATGTGTTTTTTGAAAGTGGATCTGGTCCATGGATACCATCAGGTCCCGGTGCGCGCAGAGGACGTTCCGAAAACAGTGGTAATAACTCCTTTCGGCCTTTTCGAGTTTTTATGCATGCCGTTCAGATTAAAAGGTGTGGCGCAGACTTTCCAGAGGATGATGGACGCAGTGCTTCACGACTTGTCCTTCATTTTCGTCTACTTGGACAACATTCTGGTGGCTAGCACATCCGAGGAAGAGCACATCGCCCATCTCAAGATGGTTTTCCAGAGGTTGGAAGCGCACGGGCTTATAGTGAACCCGGCGAAGTGTCAGTTCGGTGTGCCTATGATTGATTTTTTGGGCCACCGCATTTCGCCGGAGGGCATGATTCTGCTACCGGATAAGGTGCGTGCTGTGTCAGACTTTCAGCGTCTGCAAACCGTGAGGGCCCTGCAGGAGTTTGGGGATGGTCAATTTTTATAACCGTTTCCTTCCCCGAGCAGCCCAGCTGATGCAGCTGTTGTATGCCACGCTGAAAAAAAAGAAGCCCGTGGAAAACGTCGACTGGACTCCCAAGCAAGTCCAGGCTTTCACGAATGCCAAAACAGTGCTTGCGGATGCCGTGTTGCTGGCTCATCTGGATCCGTTGGCACGGATAGCACTCACTACAAATGCATCTGATGTTACCATAGGAGCAGTGGTAGAGCAGTACGTCTCAGGTTCATGGCAGCTGCTCACATTTTTCAGTCAGACTTTGCGCAACATTGAAAGCACATACAGCACGTTCGGAAGAGAGTCGTTTGCTCTACACCTGGCGACGCGCCATTTCCAGTTTTGGCTAGAAGGGCACGAGTTCACCTCGTTCGTGGACCATAAGCTGCTAACGTACGCGATGTCCAAGGTCTCGGAACCATGGTCGGCCCGGCAGCAACGACATTTGGAAACGATCTTGGAGTTTACGAACGACATTCAACACATCGCCAGTAAGCTCAACGTTGTGGCCGATTGTCTGTCGCGCATGTTAGTCTCCCTGGTCTACATGAGAATAGATTTCCTTGCGATGACCGCCAAGCAAGCTGGGGACGCGGACATTTGCGCGCTCCAGTCTGTGCCTACTGGGTTAAGGTTAGAGAGCAGGTTGGTGCAAGAAGGGTGCCCTCCCTTGCTCTGCTACATCTCCACCGGCTGCCCGTGCCCGGTGGTTCCTAGCTCTTGGCGCTGTCGCATTTTTGAGTTGGTCTATTCCCTTTCGCATCTGGGAGTGTGCACTTCAGTGAAGCTAGTGGGGGCGAAATTTGTCTGGCTGTGCTTGCGCAAGGACGTGAAGGAGTGGGCTGCAGCTTGTGTCACGTGCCAGCGGGCCAAAGTGCACAAGCACACCAGAGCCACCCTCGAGCCATTCCAAATCCTGGCCAGGAGGTTCGACCACATCCACGTGGATTTGGTGGGACCCTTCCCGCCGTCGCAAAGTTTCACGCACCTTTTAACAATCATGGACCGCACCACGTGCTGGCCTGAAGTGGTCCCGCTGGTTTCTAACACGTCCACAGAAGTGGCTCGTGCTTTTTTTGATGGCTTGGGTTGCACAGTTCAGCTCCCCGTCAGACATCACTTCCGACAGGGGTCCACAATTCGTTTTGGAACTCTGGTCCGCGATGGCCCAGAGCCTGGTGGTCAAAATTCACTGCACTACCACGTACAACCCCCAAGCTAACGGGTTATGCAAGCATTTTCATAGGTCGCTTAAAGCAGCACTCAGAGCTTCGCTCACGGACACAAATTGGGTCGACTGCCTGCCCTGGGTTCGCACCTCAGGAGGATTTGGCAGCCTCTCTGGCAGAACTCATTTTTTCTCAGCTGCTGCGGCTCCCCGGAGAGTTTTTACCGTAAAACCTGCGCCTGGGGCTGAGCCGACCGTGCAATTTTTGCACAGTACGGAGGCTTTTAACGTACCGGGCCCGGCCCACCATTGTTTTCCCTGCACCTTCGTCCCAAAAAGCTTGCAGAATACCAGTTTTGTTTTTGTCAGGCACGATGTGCACCGGACCCCGCTGTGCCCACTGTACGATGGACCGGTCAGGGTGTTGGAACCTGGGGCAAAGCATTTTGTGTTAGACTTGGGGAGACGTAGGGAGACTGTCTGCATCAACAGGCTGAAGCCCGCTTTTGTGTTGGCAGACGAGCAGGTGGTATTGGCCCAAGCTCCCCGGTGTGGATGCCCACTGTTGGTGGCGCCGCAAGTTGGTGAGCTCTCGGCAGGGACCTGTGCTCACGAGGCTAATATGTTTTCTCCCTCTCTCTTTTTCCCTCCACAGACTGACGTGCCCTTCGATACACCTCACCAACAGGGCGGTTTGATTGGATCAGCAACCCCCCGCTACAGCCGCTATGGGCGCCGGCTCAAGCCCAAAGTGCAGGGGGGTTAGTTCCCTTTCTGGGTGTTCCGGGGTGGGGGTGGGGGCATGGTGTGGGTGTTCTCCACCCAGAGAAGGAAGCTGGGGAAGGGGGAAACAATGGACCAAAAGCGGAGGTGTCACCGAGGGGTATCAGAAGAATAAAGTTCATGTGTCATCAGCTCATTGCCTCACCTGCTTCCTTTCTCCACATATGGAGTTTTTTTTTCTAAATTAGTATGTTTTTCTGACGTAAATTTGCCATTTCTTATATAAATTTGCCTTTCAGTGTGAAATTTGTAAATACTCATCAGTGAGGAGCTGTAGCATTTATTGTTGTTTAAAAGCAGCCGACTCTACATTTACTGCTATTCACAGCCTATTAATGCGGTCTCAGCATGCATCACTTACATACCTTAAAAGACGTACTCCAGGACAAACTGATCTCTCTATCTCTGGCTCCCTCATTCTCGCTCTACCACTTGCACCTAGGTTTTGATTAGAGCTCCCTCTGCTAGCGCACTCTATAACTGCATGTAAGAATGCAGTATGTGTACGTTCAAACGGGATATAAATAATTGATTTTTGGAAATGGACTGGCGGGCCGCAGTGGATGACGTCGGGGGCTGTATGCAGGCCACGGGCCGCTAGTTGCCCAACCCTGGTTTAGAGGATCAGCAACCACACATGTAACACAAGAACACGTACAGCAGAGAGGCAGCCAGAGCTGTCTGTCAGCAGTTACCAAACAACACTATGTTCATTCTGTGCATAATCATCTCTGCATTATCTCAACACATTCCAAAAATATTTTACTTTGCTGCACTGCAGCAGTGCAGAACTGTCAGACTGTCACTTCTGATTACATCGCTTTTCTCTTCCTGTCTTTAACATTCAGCAGCATCTCTCTAAAAAAGTCTAAACAAACAACACTTGTAACATCTAAATATATTCAGGCTTATCTGCATATTTAACGGTACAGGAGTGGTGGCTCAGTTGGTAGAGCATCCGTCCCACAACCGGGAGACCGGGGTTCAAATCGGTAGCACGGGGGCCCACCAGGGAATGGTTTCGCCTCCCTTCCTGTTCACCCTTTATACTGCGGACTTCTCACACAACACAACACACTGCCATCTACAGAAGTTCTCTGACGACTCTGCAATCGTCGGCCTCATCTCCAATGGAGATGAAGCTGAGTACAGAGGGCTTATCCAGGACTTCGTGGACTGGTGCCATCGGAACTGCCTCCAGATCAACGCAAAGAAAACTAAGGAGCTGGTGGTGGACTGCCGCAGGCAAGGACAACCCCTCACAGCACCAGTAAACATACAGGGAACAGACATTGAGATGGTGACATCCTACAAGTACCTGGGTGTTCATCTGAACAATAAACTAGACTGGTCACACAATACCGACGCACTCTACAAGAAAGGACAGCGCAGGCTGTTCCTGCTGAGGAGGCTCAGGTCTTTTGGTGTACAAGGGGCGCTGCTGAAGACATTCTATGACACGGTGGTGGCATCAGCCATCACTTTTGGAGTGGTCTGCTGGGGCAGTGGCGTTACAGCAGCCGATAGGAAGAGACTGAACAAACTGATCAAGAAAGCTAGCTCTGTCCTGGGGCAACGCCTTGACCCAGTGGAGGAGATGGGAGAGAGAAGGATGGTGGCTAAACTGTCATCTCTGCTGGAGTCTGAGTCCCACCCTATGCAGGACATATTGAACGCACTGAGGATCTCATTTAGCAGTAGACTACATCATCCTAGGTGCGCAACCAAGAGGTTTCGCAGGTCCTTCCTACCTACGGCTGTCGACTGTACAACCAAAGCAGGGCTGCTCGTAGAGATAGCAAAAAAAGCGTGACGACCTAATAGTATTGAATGCAAACGACGCAATAGACTTACACAAATGGTCCCCTTCAGTATACAACTAGGACAATATCAGTCCGCTACGGAGGGTGGACAATAGTAGTGGGTACATATTCATACTATGTAGGATAACTAAGTAGAACGGTTATGCTGTTATTCCGTCTAGCTACAATGCTCCTGCACTGTGTATATATATATTTATATTTATATATATGTGTACATATGTATATTCGCTGCTCTTGTTTTTTTCTTGTCTTCCTGATTGTTGCTCTGAGGTGTTGCTATCCCTGTGGCTGTTGCAATCCTGGAATTTCCCCATTGTGGGACTAATAAAGGCTTATCTTATCTTATCTTATCTTAAATCCCGGCTGGGTCATGCCGAAGACCATATACAAGCAGAACTTCCTGCTGTCCAGCTTGGTGTTCAGCAATAATGGAACAGAGGAGGGAAATTTGTGGCGGTGCCTTGCATGGCAGCAACCCCTCTGATTCTATATTTGTGTGTGATTAACACTGTAGGTAAGAGAAACATAATTTTGTTCTACTGTACATGATTGTCTGTATGGATTTGAATGACAGTAAAAATGGCTTATCCTTATATTTGTGGATCTTTTTCTCTCTAGCACATTACCTATTTGACTGAAGGCTTTAACATTTACTGTACGTAAAATCGTAAAATGAGAAGGTTACCGTATCGGGCACATTAAAGGCTAATGGCGGCTAAAGCTACATTAAACAATAAATCCTATGAAGAAATACAGACTTATCCTTTGAAGGACATGCCCAGTTATATAGGATAATGACTGAAAATGCATTAGTCCTTAAAAGTAGTTTAATGGTAAAACCCATCTCAAATAGTGTCACATTTTCAAAACAGCTGTCCAAAAATGCTAACTGGCGCTGGAGGCTAAGTTCACTCTTTAGTTCCACTCTCTTCCCCCAAGGCCATAGACAGTGCTTAGTCCTTAGTGGTTCACCTGTTATAGTGGTGTAACTACAACCCCACTTCCGGTGAAGCTGGGATGTTGTGTAAAACATAAATGAAAGCAAAACAGTGATTTAATCCAAGATGGCTGCTGTGAATGAACGCGGTCTGGCAGGTGCTGCGGGTTCCTCACAAAAGTCATCATTGCAAAACTTGATCACAGTATGATACACAGCCATGTTGTTCATGCTTTCTGTATGACATTGCTTCTTAAAAGAAAACAATGGCATAACTTACATTCCGGCTGGAAGAAGTCAACATCACCTGTTCTCCCAGCTACTCCACAGTGGACATGCCAGGTTGCAGTGATGTATACAGGAAAAATCTTTTGTTTCACATCTGGGAGTAGTGCAAGCTGCTGCTGCGATTTTACTCCTTGCTGGTAATATTGAACTTAATCCTGGCCCCCAGCCAACTGAATCAAGCAGAGGCAGGCCCAATATACAGCTGCCTGGGCCACGGCCACGACTGGCAGACTGCCCCGGATTATCAAGAGTGTCATGGGCAGCGAGAGCGCACCCCTCCTGTCCTGCCTGACATTCGTCAGCTCATCACTGCACCTGAGGCAGAAGACACACCTGCGCCCGCTCGTCAGCCAACATACTTAAGGAGGCTGTCTCCACGCATTCAACGCTGGCTTGTCTGGGTATATGGCCCATGCTAAGACAAGCAAGTATAATTACAAACAAGTTAGACACGCTGTCTCACCTTGTTTTCCTCTCTCCTTCAGGTTGCTGCCATCGTGCGAGTGTGTCTCCAGGACTGTACGCGCTCTCCTGCCACATCTCCATAATCCCTTGGCTCACAACCTCCACCCGGTCAGGCATCATCAGCTCATTCCCCCTACCCTACTGGTTCGTCTATTCCCAGCTGGAGTCCTGCCAGTTCTTTCCCGGAACCCAAGTAAGTGGCAGTTTGGCTCGCCCATTTCCCCTTACTCTGTTCCTGTGCTCACAGCTCTCGTCTTCTCTCCACAGGTGGATTCCTTTGGCGAGTGACTGTTCCCTTAAGCTGTGTGCTGTTTTACAAATTAATAAACTGTCAAACGTGCCCCTTCGTGTGGTTACTTTCCCTGTGCTGCTGCATCATGCACGTGTGCTGTCAGCTTAATTAATCATGACAAAGAGGGCTCACCGGGCAGGAGCCGTGGGGCCCCAGCTTTTTTTTTTGCTAATTCTGCAATGCCCAATGTTTATTGGAGGGTTTGTTTCAGCATATCAACATTTTGGTTCCAAGGTTGTCATAGCCAGGAGCGGCACTGGGGTTAAGCTCCCAGTGCTCATAAAATGCTCCTTACGGCGTGCGTCTCGAAAAGCCTCTGACAACTAAGTCCAACTCCTAGCCTGCCCGTGTGGTTTAGTCTCTAAGCCCGGCGGAACTGCTTTTACTAATAGGAGAAGGGGCGAGGGCGGATCTCTGGCGCCTTAAAACCAGATGCTTCGGGTAGATGGTGGCTCGTCAACCTGGGAATGTAGCCCATCTAGGGGAAGGTAAACCCTGATTTCAAACCTCCGCTGCCTTGCGGCACATCCGGTCACGGGAAAGGCTTCGGGAGTCAACCCTGAGGAAAAATCCGGAGTTGGAGCCCCTAAGGCAGTTCTATGTTGTGCTCAACATCGTTCTGGCAGATCCTGCGACGGCGCTGGTGCCAAACTATAGCAGCCCTGGTGTTCCTTTGGATTCATCAGTGACGTGGAGAGGGGGGACATGCTGCATGGGTAACATCTTGTCCTCCATATCTTCCTGCCCAGGCTTGAATCCTACCAACGGCCAGCGCTGGAAGGTAGAACACCGGTGCGCATCGGCCTGTTCAGCCACAGGCGGTGCTGTTCCAGCAGAGTAGACGTTTAGGATTCTCTTCCATGGTCATCATAGACCGACGGAGGCCGACGACGACGATGACGATCAACATTTTATTTGTTGAGGTATATGTCTGTCCCACCTGCTTAATTTAATTGGTTAAGAGTTGACATTTGACCTGATTAAGGTTGGACGTGGGCCAGTAGTGAATCTGTGGACGAATGAATGAATGTACAATAGCGGCGTCCAAAAGAGAAAAAAGAAGAAAGAAAAACAGGAGCGTGAGAAGGAGGTTTTAAAAAAAGACTCCTAAATTGACAGGATTTTTTTAAAGTTGCGATACAGCCGGACAGTGTCAATTTTACAGTCACAACAACATGTTTGTCAAACTGTTAGCATTACAAATGCTAACACGGGACACACCGGTGGAGCTGCTGTCTGAAGATCTGTCAGTCATACACACCGGGAATACTGAACCAGAAAAGGAGCGAAGAGCTGCCGGAATAAGGATGCTGATCTCAGAACATCTGAACATTCCCACAAACAGCAGAAACATTTTTTTCCCCAAGTGCCATTTCAATCGCAAACTTCCAAATGGTGAGTACGTTTCAAGACACTGGCTTCTATATTCTCCCTCCATGGCTGTTTGTATTATTTTGCCTGCTGCATATACAGCGATGTTTTTCAATTCAATTCAGTTCAATTCAACTTTATTTATATAGCGCCACTTCACAACAACAGTCATCTCATAGCACTTTCAACTGTAGGGGGAACCCCCACAGTTGCAGAAAGACCCAGCAATCAGGCGATCCCCTGTGAGCAAGCACTTGGTGACGGTGGAGAGGGAAAACTCCCTTTTAACAGGAAGCTGGATAACATCCAGCTGTCACCGCGGAGCTCGGCTCTGACAGCTGGAAGCCCCGCCAAGACGCTGTCAGAATAAAAGCCCGGAAAGGCCATAAGGAAACAAACACAGAACGGGAGGAAAATACTGCATGACCCGAGCGCGGACAGTATCAGCGCTCAGACCATGACATGCCAGTTATATTAATCTGCTCTGGTGAATGCAAAATTGTAGATTTAATTCAAGACAACTATCGGGATATTTTTTTTATTTTGAATCATTCTTTGAAAAGAATAACAGTGAATGAGGTTAAAATTGTAAAAACTTTCATCATTAGATAATGAATATCAGATTTGTGTGCACATAGTAACCTGCTCTACTCCTGGGTCGTGGAGAAGAGCAGGTGTTTTCCCAGTAAGGCAGACTGGTCTGGTAACGTTTTTTTTCCCCCCTCTATGTAGTGAAAAATCCTGTTCTGGCTTCAAATAGTTAATATTTAACCCTTGAAAAGAGAACATCGGCTGAGTGTGTTTTCATTGTTATAATTAAAGTTCTGAGTTGATACAAGATATTTGTCGGTTGTTATTCCTGATGGCACTATTCAGTATTTTTCTACTATTCAAGCTAAACCTAGAATTTTGTGGTCATTCATTTTATTTAGTAATTGGCAGTGGCTATGGATACAGAAGCTGTATCCCTATATGAAATGTCTATTGGTACGGAAGCGTTGACAGTCCAACTAAACTTTTTCAGATCAGCTCCAGTCCAACTGCTGCTGTGGCTTAGGTAGATTAGGTAGGTACACTGGGCCTGTGATCAGAAGGTTGCTGGTTTGTGTCTGCTATAGACACCTTGTCCAAGCCATTTTACTATGAGATGAAATTTAGACTTAAAATTAAGAGGTTAGCCTTACGATGTGGGAGTGGGTAAGGTTAAAAAGGTAGTAAATAGATATTAATTAAAAACAAAATAAATGACTCAGATTTCCGTACCTGTAGCCGCTGCTTTTAAGCTACGCATTAATAGGACATACTGGCCAATCAGATTCGAGCCGTATCTGTAACAAAAATTCTATGGGTACGGTTCTGTAGTCATAGCCACTGCCTTAGTAATTTAGGACCTTGAAGGTCAAGCTGATCCATCAGTGGCCCCGGCTACATGGCCACAATGATCCCATAACTAGGAATAATCAGATAATGGAAATCGGAATTGACATGTTTACATGCACTGAATAAATGGATTTTTGGACAATAAACTATATGTATTAATGTAATTTCACTTTATGTAACACAATAATTGCCTTTTGTTGGATTATTGTTTTTACATGACTACTTTAATAATCAGATAACTCCAAAAATCCGATTATAAACGGTTTATTACCGTGCATGTAAACACGGCCATTTTGCATATCATACTCCCATAAATATGTGGGAGGGCCCCAAAAATTGCTCTAGTCCAGGGGCCCACAACCTCCTTAATCTGGCCCTGCCTGCCAACCACCTGTGCATTGCTCCCCAAGGAGGTACAGTATCTCTTCCAGTGCCCTTGGTGTGTGCGGGATTGTTGTTGGCTGGGCTGTGGTTAATTGCCGGGAATGGTGTGGGAACCGACTCGTTTTCTCTGTCCGGGCTACCTGTGCCGATGGGCCGGTGGCCTGGTGGATTCGTCAGGGTGTGGCGCATTGCACACCTGCATCTTGGAGGTCTGGCGTCTCTGTCTTGGGAGAGGATTTTCCGCAGACGGTGTCGGGGACGCTCCCAGAGCAGATCACACCAGTGTCTGCGGCCTTCATCCAGTGTTTCCTCTGGCTTTAAGACATTGGCGCGGTGGCATCATATTTTCCGGGGGGGGGGGCAGAAAGAAGATATGTATGAATATGTTAATTTTATATTTATTTCTTTTTTTTAATTTTGCACATAATAATAATGCATCAGATTTATATAGTGCTTTATTATAGACACTCAAAGATGGTTTTTACAGATACATTATTCATTTACTCCAGACAGACAATGGTAGTGGCAAGCTACTACTGTAGCCACAGCTGCCCTGGGACAGGCTGACGGAAACATGGCTGCCAATCCGGGCCAACACTGAACATTTATACACATTCATATCCAGTGTTATGGACACTGGAGGCTAGGTGGGTAAAGTGTTTTGCCCAGGGACACAATGGCAGACTATGTGGGGAGAGTGGGAATCGAACCTCCAACCATCCGGTTATTGGATGACCCACTGTATCTCCTGAGCCGCTGCCGTGCGTATGGTGTTTACATTTTGAAGTATTGTACAACCAAGGGCTTGAATGTTGGAATAGTGGGCCATTTGGGGTCCCACCCAGACGTCCTGTATTTGGACTTCTGGTACTGGTGGTCATTCCTTCTCTCCTTCCTCTGCTCTCACCTCTCCTGGACCCTCTGCCTGAACACTTTCCTATCCTTGGCTCCTCTCTTCTGTCTCATCTTGCCCTCTCTGAGCTCTGACTAATTCAGGTTCTATCTCTGTCTATGGAGGTATACAAACAGGTTAGAAAATATCAAGTGCCATGTAAATTAAAGGAGACAACCAAAAATTTCTAGTGAAGGGTACAAAGAGCACCCACTTAAAACTTGAGTAATGACTTCAGTCTTGAAGGTTTGAGGTTTTTCCTCAAAAATTTATAACAATTTTCTTATAGTTTTCTACTTTTCTCTATAAATTTATCTAAATTTGAAACCTTTTTCCTCAAATTTGTAATTTCCTCTTGTAAAATTGACTTTTCTTGTACATTTGAAACTTTATTATAAATTTGCGGATTATTTTATGCCTTATTTTTGTCTCTTTGTTAAAATAAAACTACTGGTTTTTTTTTAAATAAATTTGAAACAGACTGTGGTATTTTTTTTTTACTTTTTCCTTATAACAATTTATATTTTTGACCATAACTTTGCAGTCAGAACAGAGCAATAATTTAACTCTCATTACAAAGAAAAAAAAAATATACCCTGCCTCTCGCCCAAAGATGCTGGGATAGGCTCCAGCCCCCCCACGACCCGAAAAGGATTAAGTGGAAGAAGATGAATGAATGAATGAATGAATGTATTTAATAATTCAAATTAACTTAAATGACCAAGGATGCCATTATTTCTGTTATAATATTTCCATATATTTATAGTTTTTTTTTTAGAAATCTCCTCACCACCAAGAAAAAACCTCCCTTATTTTGAAGTCCAAATGGTGGTACATTTAGTTTGTCTGAAGGCTGCTGACGGATTTAAGTCACTGACTTCATCGAGCATGCATTTCACTTGCTCAAGACAAAACTTAAGACAGAAAGACCCATAGACAAGCAACAACTGAAGACAGCTGCAGTAAAGGCCTGGCAAAGCATCACAAAGGAGGAAACCCAGCGTTTGGTGATGTCCATGGGTTCCAGACTTCAGGCAGTCATTGCCTGCAAAGGATTCTCAACAAAGTATTGAAAAGTAACATTTTACTTCGGGTTATGTTTATTTGTCCAATCACTTTTGAGCCCCTGAAATGAGGAGCATTTGTATAAAAATAGCTACAATTCCTACATGTTTAATTATATATTTTTGTTCAACCCCTCGAATTAAACCTTAAAGTCTGCACTTCAATTCTGTTGTAGTTGTTTCATTTCAGATCCAATGTGGTAGCATGCAGAGATTGTGTCACTGTCCAAATATTTCTGGGCCTAACTGTAAGTGCAAGTTTATTGCAGAACTTTAAAGCTGAGTATTTAAGTAAACATTCAGAGGAAATTCAAAGTGTCCCTGTGCATGGGGTTAAAAAAAATGCTGTAGATCTGAAAATACAGGAACTAACACTTTAAGCTGTATTTTTGGTATCCATTATTATTAATTATCCATGATCTATTACCGGAGAGGTGGCCTAGTTGATAGCGCATCCGCCCCACAACTGGGAAGTCGTGAGTTCAAATCTCGACTGGGTCATACCAAAACCATATAAAAATGGTACTTCCCACCTTCTAGCTTGGTGATCAGTGTAATAGAATAGGGGAAGAAGAAGTTGTTTGTGGTGGCACCTTGCATGGCAGTGACCCCTCTGATTCTACATGTGATTAACATTGTAGGTAGGAGAAACGTAATTTTGTTTCTACTGTACATGATGGACTGAATGACAACAGAGATGGCTTATTATCATAAGTATTCTCCTGATCCTCAGTTATTCTCTGTGCATAGTTTTTAGGTTTGCTCTTATTTTTGAAGTCATCCCTGTTCCATTCATGTAGCCTTGTTCATCCAGCTTCTAACTCACCAGTTATAATTGCTATTTGCTATTTCTGTCACCTACCTCTCATCAGCTGTAATTGTCCATCTAAAGGTAAGCGCATCGTTATGTCTTCATTCCTGCTCCTCTGTTTTTTTACTTTCAGTTTCATTCTTTAAGTTTCACTTTTAGGGTATTCCAGCAGTAAAACAGCGGCTGCTGCTGCACGACACACTTGCTTCTGCTCGGTTCTTGACAGAATTCAGTATACTCCTGTACTGTGATACTTTTGCAAGTGTTTTATCAAGTTAGTGGTGTAAAATTGTAAATGCTGTGTAGTACCAGCAATATATTGTGGCGTTGCAAGGGTCCACACAATAAGGAGAGATGACTGTGACAAAACAGGCTTATTTATACACACTCACAACACAGAACAGAGGGGAGGTCATTTATACAGACCCTCATTTCACTCATGGTGACACAGACACATGATTTGGAACATATAGGGAAACAATGCTATCTTCCGCTGGTCTGATTACACATTTACAATGGCACAGTAGAACACACAAATAACACTTAGAACACACAGATACAGTATTTGAATCCTCCCCGGTGCAATCATGCCGGGAGAATCCCCGCCCCCTTATCACAGTCCCGATGTTTACACTGTCCCCCTCCAGACTGGTTTCCATCCCAGAATAATAAAGTCCAACACAAATCCGTCCAGGTGTCGGGGCGGCCACCGATGTCGGTGACCAACAAGTACAGGCCTGTTAGTGTCCATTCGTTCCTCAGCCGGGGTATCCGGTTGGGATGAAGCCTCTGGCTCAGCCACCCTCAGGGCAAATGACTGGTACAGGGCGAGACGGTCACAGTGAAGCACCACGACCCAGTTCCTCTTCTGCAGCCTCACCCTGTACACTACATCTGACAGTCTCTGTAGGACCACGCACGGCCCCGACCAATGGCTCGCCAGCTTTGGCGACAGTCCCTTTTTGTGCTCCGGGCAGAAGACCCAGACTCGGTCCCCTGGTGCAAAGTCCCTCCCCTGGCAGTGGGAGTCGTATGCTCGCTTCTGCCGACTCCCCGCTGCTGCCAGAGCCTCCCGAGCCAGTTCGTGCACCGTGTGGAGACGTTCTCTCAAGCAAAACAAATAAGCCAACCCTGGCTTGCCCTCCACCTCTGGCTCCAGCGGGGGCACCGGGTGGATTCCTGAGCTGCCGTATGGTACGCCCACAGAACCAAGGGCAGATGGAGGTCCCAGTCTTGCTGTCATTGGTCCACTAGGACGGCAAGCTGAGTGGTTAGAGTCTGATTAAAACGTTCAACCAGGCCGTCGCTCTGTGGATGCAGCGGAGTCGTCCGGGTCTTCCGGATGCCCAGCTGCCTACAGACCTCCCCGAAGACCTCTGCCTTGAAGTTCCGCCCCTGATCGCTGTGCAGCTCCTCTGGTGTGCTGAACCGACAAAACATCTCATCCACCAGCTTTGATGCTGTGGTGGCAGTGCTCTGATCAGGGACTGCATACGCCTCTGGCCATTTGCTGAAGGAAGCCTGTAGGGCGGCTTGGGCGCGGTCCTCTGCCCACTGGCAGTGCCGACAGAGACACAGGGATGCCGAGACAGCACATCACTATTGGCATGGAGGGGGCCTGCTCGATGCACAATCTGAAAATCATAATCCTGCAGTGCCTCCAGCCATCTCACTAACTGTCTATCGGGCTCTTTAAAATTCAGCAGCCAGATCAGGGAAGCTTGATCCGTCCTGAGCTGGAACCTCCCCCCGTACACATATGGGCGAAAATGATGAAGCTCCTGGATGACAGCCAACAGCTCTCAGTGAGTGACACAATAATTTCTCTCGGCTCTGCTGAGAGTGCAGCTGAAAAAAGCAACTGCCTGCTCTCCGTATTCTCCCTCCTGGGTTTGACACTGCCCCAATGCCCTGGTTGCTGGCATCCGTGTCCACGATGAAAGGGCGGTTCAGGACAGGATACTGCAGCACGGGGGCTCCGATGAGCACTGAACAAAGCTGGGAAAAAGCAGCAGCACAGTCCTCACTCCACTCAAATGTGTGGCCCTTCTGCGGCAGCTGATGCAGCGGGCTGGCGATGGTGGCAAAATCCTTCACAAACCTCCAATAATAGGAGGCCAGTCTGAGAAAACTCCGTAACTCTCCCACATCCCGCGGTACCGGCCAGTTTTTCACCGCTGCCACCTTCTCTGGATCGGTGGCGACTCCTGCAGCGCTGATGACGTGGCTCAGGAAGGTGGTTTCTCGCTGAAACAAGTGGCATTTCCACGGGTGCAGCCATAGCTCAGTCTAGTGGATAGTATCTAATACTTCCCGGAGGTTGGACAGGGCACCATCAAAGTCAGCTCCGTGAACCAGCAGGTCATCCAGATAAACAATGCAGCGGCTCCGGGGTACGTGAGCCAGCACTCGCTCCATCAGCTGTTCAAAGGTGGCCAGGGCATTGCACAGTCCAAATGGCATCACCTTGAACTGCTGCAGTCCCTGCCCGATGGAGATGGCTGTTTTCTGGCGGGCCTCCGGTGACAGCTGTACCTGCCAATAGCTACTGCGGAGGTCCAGTGAGCTAAACCAGCTGGACACGGTGATGTAATCCAGCGCATCATCAATGTGAGGCAGAGGGTAAGAGTCCTTGCAGATGACGTCATTCAGGCGCCAGTAATCCACACAGAACTGCCACAAACCGTCCTTCTTAACCAGAACCACCAGCGCTGCCCAGGGGCTGCTGGAGGGCTCAATAACATCCACCTCCAGCATTTCCCGTATTTTTTGTTCTGCCACTGCCCGCGTTGAAAAAGGCAGATGGCGGGGGCAGAGCCGGATCAGCCTGGTCTCACCGGTGTCAATCTGGTGCTGCACCAAGCTGGTTCGGGTGCACTCCTCATCCTTGGCAGCGAAGACGTCAATATAACAGTCCAACAGCTCCCGCAGCTGGCATCTCTGTCCCGATTCTAATCTGCTGCAGCGCCGCTGGAACATTTCCTTGACCGCCTGTTGTGTTTCTGCTGACACAGTGACCTGCCCTGCTGCCCCCCCTCCGCTGTCTCTGTCTCTGCTGTCTCTAGCAGTGATAGCGCTTCCTCTGCTCACACAGGTGGTGCTGCTGTGTTCAGTTCTGGTGGCAATTTGCCCGGTTTGGTCCGTTCTGGCAGCCCTTCAACCATGCAGGCCCATGGGTTCCTCATCTGGGTCCCGCTGCAGAGTGTGATGGCTCTGGCCCCCAACAGGAGAGACAAGCTGGTGGTGTTGATCGTTGCACCCCATGCTACGAGCAGATCTAGTCCAGTAATGCAGGGATTTTGGATGTCAGCCAGCCAGAACTGGTGGTTTGTATTCTGGCCGGCCACCCCCACCGCAAGAACTCTCTGCACTCCCAATCTGGTGTGCTCACCGGTGGCTGTGGTGATGCAGCACCTGGTAGTTTCCCACCCCTGTGGTCCTGCCTCATCCATACCGGGCAGCACTCCGGGTTGGACCAGGGAGCTGGTAGAACCGGTGTCGATCAGGGCCCGGATCGGTGTACTGTCCAAGCTACACTGCAGGTACATCCCTAGTGAGTGTCCAATTCGGCCCAAACATGGTGACAGTCCATCGGGGAAAATATCTGTGGGAGGCGGCAGGTCCCCGTTCATGCCACCTCGCTCTAGTTTAACACCAGTGAGGAAGCGGTTTGTCATGGCGTGGGTGCTGGGTAGTAACGGGCGATGTGTCCTGGTTCCCCTCGTGCCGCAGTTGTTGTCCTCTCGCTGGCTGCTCCACTGTGGTCTGACACAGTTCCGCCTCCTCCTCCTCCTCACTCTCAACTGTGGCCTAGAAAACTCTTTGCCTCGGTGATGACACATCAGCTGCGTAGTCCATCATTGGTCCCACCCGTGCCATTTCTACCACTGTGGCCTCCCAGCTGCTCGCGTGTTGTTTCCTCCAGAGCCCGGTGTGCTCCGACACGTCTATGTAAGTCCTCCTTTTCCAGTTCATGTTTCTTGTTTCCCTCTGTGGCCAGCCTGCCCTGGGGCTTGTGTGAACTGTTGCCCTCTTAGCCCAACTGGACTTCATGGAACTGTATTTATCTGCTGTGTTGCTCATCATTTTTGGACTCCTGTTTTGGACACTTAGATAGATAGATAGATAGATAGATAGATAGATAGATCTTTAATTGTCATTGTCACAAGTACAACGAAATTCAAAAGTGCTCTCCAGTCAGTGCCCCATTTATAAAAACATTGCCCCATTATAAAAAACATAGACCTAAAATTACTAAAAAATCTGTTAAAAATAATAATTAAAAAGAATAAATAGCAAGCCACATTCACACAGACATCAACACAGGACATCATGCACACACAGTCATTGCAAGGAGCATTCAACAACATATAATCATGTCCATTTAGCACATTACTGTCATAGCCCGAGTGTCGGTTTCGTCCACACTCGGGTCTTGTATCATATTTTCCTGGCTTTGGCAGCAGAGGATTCCTTCTAGCTCCTTGGGCTCTTATTGTGAAAGCGCCCGGGGGAGCTCCCTGCTGTCAAAGTCAGCTGCTGCGCTGCTGTCAAACGGAGCAGCTGTGCTGCATCGGGGTCATTAGCTGCCAGAGATAAAAGCAGGTGCTGAATGCTCCCTGATGCGGCAGTCTCTGTTGACCTTCTGTTGATCTCTGTTGATTCCTGTTTATCGCTGTTGATTCCTGTTAACGGACTTGGGAATCCCCTGTAACCCGCCTGTTAATGGTCCTGTTGTTAAGGTACGCTCTGTGTGACTTTACCTTCACTATTATTCGTCTGGTACATCGGGTGCTCCCCGGCTCAGACGTACCCATTCCTTTGTGTGTAATTCCTATGCCTGCCTAACCTGCACTGTTAATAAACATCACTGCAAAACTCACTGGAGACTGTGGCGTCTTCTGGTGGTCCGTGAGGGCCACCGTGACAATTACTTCCTCATTTTATTCAGAATGGTTATTGCTGTTGGATAGAAGCTGTGTTTGAGTCTGTTTGTCCTTGTTTTATTTGACTCTTTGTTTAATAAACACTCTCTTCACCCGCAAGTGGGCTTAACTTCTTTCATTTGTACGTGCGTATAGCGGTACAACGGTAGAATCCAAGCAAGCTACGAAGAATCCTTCTGAATCATACCCCGAAGGATGACGGTGGGCGGGGGGGGGGGGGGGGGTTAACATCCCAATCAGATAGACCCTTTGGCAACGACATATACAAATGGACAACCAACTACGAGTTCGGTCTGCATCTGCGGCAAGGTATGTAAAAACCTGAGAGGTCTGAAAATTCACCAGACCAAGATGGCCTGCCTGAGGGATCAAGTGAAGCAACGCACAGTAACTGCAGCCAGTTTAATGGATACGTTGGAGATGTCTACAGAGCCTGGTCAGATGGTGGGGGAGCCTGGTCCGGAGTCATGCCACAATGCCCGGAACCTCCAAGCATCACAAGTCCCTCCACCGAGCAGGAAATTGGAACAGTGACGAGTAAAGTGGCCTGGCAACAAGAAGGAGTGGCATAAATTTGATGAGGATGTGGACAAGATCCTGAAGGCAACATCGAGGGGAAATGCCAAACAGAAACTCCAGACCATATGCACCCTCATAATGAGCATCAGAGCAGAGCAATTTGGTACCAAGGAACAGAGAGCCACAAGGAAACCAGCAAGACCTGCAGCCCAGCAGAACCGGCGAGAGGTCAAACTCATCCAGTTGAGACAGGAGTGGAGAACCCTGAGGCGCAAATTCAAGCTGGCCAAAGAGAAGAAAGCAGCCTTGTCAGACCTCACAGACATCATAAGGAGGAGTCTCATTACACTGAGGTGGGCAGAGCGGATCAGGAAGAAGGGCAAGGGGAGGGCTTGCAACCGGAGTGCATTCCTCGCCAATCCCTTCAGCTTCACCAAGGAGCTGTTTGGAAAAAAGTGAAGAGGCAACCTGTCTTGCTCTGCCGAAGAGGTGGACCAGCACCTCAGCATCACCTTCAGTGACACCCTGAGAGAGAAAGACCTGGACCCATGCAAATGTTTAGTGGCCCCACCGGAGCCAGTGTCCCAGTTTAACACCTCTAAGCCCACCCTCAGGGAAGTTAAGGAAGTTGTTAAAGCTGCAAGAGCAAGCTCCGTCCCTGGCCAAAGTGGGGTCTCTTACAAAGTTTATAAGCAGTGTCCAAAGCTCTTACTGCACCTCTGGAAAATGCTCAGTGTGATCTGGTGGAGAGAGAAAGTCACTGATCAGTGGAGGTATGCGGAGGGCATTTGGATACTGAAAGAAGAGGAGTCAAGCAATATCGAGCAATTTCCTATCATCTCACTACTCAGCATCAAAGGGAAGATCTTTTTTAAGAGCATGGCCCAACAGCTGACTGACTTCCTCCTGAGAAATGTGCACACTGACACCTCTACAAAAGAGGGGAGTCCCAGGAGTACCTGGATGCATTGAACATACAGGGGTGATGACCCGGGAGGCAAGAGAGACCAGAGGGGACCTTGCAGCTGTCTGGTTAGACCTGATTAATGCATATGGGTCAATTCCACACAAGCTGGTTGAAATAGCATTGATGAGACATCATGTTCCAAGGAAAATTTGGAACCTCATGCTGGATTATTACAACAACTTCAGGATGAGAGTGTCCTCGGGCCCAGTAACTTTGGCCTGGTACTGGCTGGAGAAGAGAATTATTACCAGCTACACAATTTCAGTGACACTCTTCTCATTGGCGATGAACATGATTGTAAAATCAGCCAAGGTATAGTGCAGCGGTCCCATGTCAAGATCTGGCATCAGGCAGCCCCCTACAAGAACATTCATGGATGACCTTACAATGAAAGCAACATCTGTCCCAGGGTGCAGATGGCTTCTTCAAGGACTGGAAAGACTTATCACATGGGCAAGGATGAGTTTCTGTCATGTGTGCCCTTTGGGGCAAAGAGAGACAGATCCAAGTGCTGAACTGTTAGTGCCATTTATTAACAGAAAACACAAAACAACCTGTGCATGAAACAAAAATGCAAACTTATAGTAACTTACAAGAGTAGGATTAGTTCAAATGAGTCCTTAGACATGAAATGACTAAGCGTCAGACAAGAGAGAATTGGCAAAGCTGCTGCACTGAGGGAATGTGCAGCCAGTCTTAAATAACAGGCAATAGATGAGTGACAAGTGCGTGCCAGTGAGTGAGCCGGTGACCTAATTACAGCTGTCCACACCTGAGATAGAAAAGGAGCAGGCAGAGAGCAGCTGGTAGGGAGTGTCTGGAGAAAGAGGAAAGGCTCTGTCAACAAAAAAACAGAAAATATACAAAAACTGACAACATAATAATAATAACAGACATACAAAACTTAGGAATGAATTGAGTCTGAGCTCAGAGGGAAAATTAGAGCTCAGACTCATGATAGTTTCAAGCTGACCAAGTCCAGGTCTCTGGTCCTGAGGAAGGGAACAGTCTTTGCTCAGTTTCGCTTTACCCTGGAAGGGACTCAGATTCCATCAGTGGTGGAAAAACCAGTCAAGAGCTTGGGTAAGATCTTTGACAGCTCCCTGAAGGATACAGCCTCACTTCAGCAAACCAAAAGTGTATTGAAAACATGGCTCTCTGCAATCCATAGATCAGGGCTTCCAGGGAAGTTTAAAGTCTGGATGTGCCAGCACAGAATCCTGCTGAGACTGCTGTGGCCCCTCCTTATCTATGAGGTATCAAAGACAACAGTGGAGGCAATAGAGAAGACCATCACCCAGTAAATCCAGATGTGGTTAGGGCTCCCCCGGTCTCTGAGCAGCATTGCCCTATACAGTCATTCCACCAAGCTGCAGCTCCCTATTTGTGGCCTAGTAGAGGAGTTCAAAGTCACACGGGCCAAGGCAACACTTGTATCCCCCTACGTAAAACTGCTTTTAGACAATCAGCTTTCTCATACAAAGCTTTAACAGAACGGAACAAGCTCCCCACTGCTTAGAAGACCAGAACAAATTACAAAGACTTTTCCACAGACACAAAAAAATGGATTTTAAGTAATCAAGCCTGCCAGCATTGATTCTCTCCCTTAAATGGGATTTAAAATTGGACTCTTAAATTGTTTTTGTGTGCCGTTTCTCTTATCTTTTTACCTTCACCTTGAAGGTAGTCATTACATACAAAACGACCAACAATAATATCTCACTCCAACATATTTATAGGTGGAGAAGAACTAGACATTGTAAATGAATTCAAGTACCTTGGACTTATATTGGACCCCATGTTAATTTTTAAAAATCATGCAAAGAAAGTGCCAAATTGCCAACACTGTCAAATTTAATCTGCAGAATTTTAAACAAATACAGCCACTCTTGAACAGTTGTACAGCCAAATGTATTGACATGCTATGATTCTGTCTCCTATTGAATATTGCATCACTACATAGTCCATTTCAAGTGGAATAGTCTGTAAGCCGATAGAGTCACTATTCAAAAAAGCAATTAAAGTATACGATAAAAAGCCATTATCATTTCACCATTGTGACATTTTAGAAACACATAGTCTAATGAGTTTTGATAATTTTATGAATTTTAAGTATGCTTGTTTTATACAGTGGTGTGAAAAAGTGTTTGCCCCCTTCCTGATTTCTTTTTTTTTTTTGAATGTTGGTCACACTTAAATGTTTCAGGTCATCAAACAACTTTAAATATTAGACAAAGATAACACAAGTAAACACAAAATGCAGTTTTTATATGAAGGTGTTTATTATTAAGGGAAAAAAATCCAAACCTACATGGCCCTGTGTGAAAAAGTGATTGCCCCCTAAACCTAATAACTGGTTGGGCCACCCTTAACAGCAACAACTGCAATCAAGCGTTTGCAATACCTGGCAATGAGTCTTTTACAGCACTGTGGAGGAATTTTGGCTCACTCGTCTTTGCAGAATTGTTGTAATTCAGCCACATTGCAAGGTTTTCGAGCATGAACTGCCTTTTTAAGGTCATGCCACAGCATCTCAATCGGATTCAGGTCAGGCCTTTGACTAGGCCACTCCAAAGTCTTCATTTTGTTTTTCTTAAGCCATTCAGAGGTGGACTTGCTGATGTGTTTTGGATCATTGTCCTGCTGCAGAACCTAAATGCACTTCAGCTTGAGGTTATGAACAGATGGCTGAACATTCTCCTTCAGGATTTTTTGGTAGACAGCAGAATTCATGGTTCCATTTACCACAGCAAGTCTTCTAGGTCCTGAAGCAGCAAAACAGCCCCAGACCATCACACTACCACCACCATATTTTACTGTTTGTATGATGTTCCTTTTCTGAAATGCTGTGTTACTTTTACACTGGATGTAATGGAACACACACCTTCCAAAAAGTTCAACTTTTGTTTCATCAGTCCACAAAGTATTTTCCAAAAAATCTTGGGGATCATCAAGATGTTTTCTGGCAAAACTGAGATGAGCCTTTATGTTCTTTTTGCTCAGCAGTGGTTTTCGTCTTGGAACTCTGCCATGCAGGCCATTTTTGCCCAATCTCTTTCTTATGGCGGAGTCGTGAACACTGACCTTAACTGAGGCAAGTGAGGCCTGCAGGTTTTTGGATGTTGTTGTGGGGTCTTTTGTAACCTCTTGGATGAGTCGTCGCTGCACTCTTGGGGTAATTTTGGTTAGCTGGCCACTCCTGGGAAGGCTCACCACTGTTCCATGTCTTTTCCATTTGTGGCTAATGGTTCTCACTGTGGTTTGCTGTCATCCCAAAGCTTTAGAAATGGCTTTATAACCTTTTCCAGACTGATAGATTTCAGTTACTTTGTTTCTCATTTGTTCCTGAATTTCTTTGGTTTGCAGCATGATATCTAGCTTTTGAGGATCTTTTTCTGCAAAGATGAGTTGGCCAAAATTCCTCCACAGCGCTGTAAAAGACTCATTGCCAGTTATCGCAAACACTTGATTGCAGTTGTTGCTGCTAAGGGTGGCCCAACCAGTTATTAGGTATGGGGGAAATCACTTTTTCACACAGGGCCATGTAGGTTTGGATTTTTTTTTTTACCCTTAATAATAAACACCTTCATTTAAAAACTGCATTTTGTGTTTACTTGCACTATCTTTGTCTAATATTTAAATATGTTTGATGATCTGAAACATTTAAGTGTGACAAACACAAAAAAAAAAAGAAATCAGGAAGGGGGCAAACACTTTTTTCACACCACTGTATACAAAGTTTTAAACAGGCTTGCTCCACCACCTTTAAAGGATTTTATCAAACAGAGGACTGAGAATGGTGTTGACACCAGGGCCTCCACCAGAGGAGACTGTGAGGTTCCATACAGGCGAAACACATTTGGACAAACTCTGCTGTCAGTTAGAGGAAGCAAATACTGGAATGGTTTACCAGTCTCATTAAGGGAGTCTTCCTCACTGTTTACATTCAAATTACACCTCAAACAATGGTTGAGGGAACATCAAATCAGTGATCATTTTTAAATTTGTTTAATTTAATTAGACGTGCCTCTTGTTTGTTAGGTGTTGTCCTAAATTGTTTCTTTTATGTTTATGTAAGTTATGGTATTTATCAGGTTCTGAGCATGGTCGGGGGACCATGCTCACACCTTAAGTTCATTTCTGTTATTCTCTGTATTTTTCTTACCTCAGCTCAGTTTGGTTATTGGGTTTGTGTTCACAGTCGTGTCCCTAATCATGTGTCGTTGCCGGTCAGCCCTCATCGTCGGTGGTCGACGTTCCCCAGCTGCTGTCTCTCGAGCTCCATGCTCCAGCCCCTGCGGTCCACGAGGTGCACATTTCTCAGCTGCTATCTCCAGGGGGTGGAAATATTGTGCTGTCTGGTCAGGTGGACCAGGGACTCTGGGAGACCACCTGACACATCACGCTCTCTGATCTGGTGGTCCAGGGATAAGATAAGATAAGATAAGCCTTTATTAGTCCCACAATGGGGAAATTCCAGGATTGCAACAGCACAGGGATAGCAACACTCAGAGCAACAATCAGAAGGCAAGAAAAAACAAGAGCAGCTAGTAAACATATGTACATATTAATATAAATATATATATATATATATATATATATATATATATATATATATATATATATATATATAGACACACAGTGCGGAGCATTGTGGTTGGTGGATGTGCAGCAGAAAGTCTAAGCTCTCTCTCCGCGGATGCAGCGGGCCAGCTGGATGTCTTTGGGCATGATGGTGACCCTCTTGGCGTGGATGGCGCACAGGTTGGTGTCCTCAAAGAGACCCACCAGGTATGCCTCGCTGGCCTCCTGCAGAGCCATGACGGCGGAGCTCTGGAAGCGCAGGCCGGTCTTGAAGTCCTGAGTGATCTCCCTCACCAGGCGCTGGAAGGGCAGCTTACGGATGAGCAGCTCCGTGGATTTCTGGTAGCGACGGATCTCTCTCAGAGCCACGGTACCGGGCCTGTAACGGTGAGGCTTCTTCACTCCGCCGGTGGCCGGAGCGCTTTTCCGAGCAGCCTTGGTGGCCAGCTGCTTCCTGGGGGGCTTTTCCTCCAGTAGATTTACAGGTGGTCTGCTTGGTTCTTGCCATCGCTCTTTATTATTCTGTCTTATATTTCTTGCACGCCGCCTAAACTCCAGCCCGGCACCCGCGTCGTTTTCACTTCAGTTCTCCCGGTATGTCAAATTTCTCCGTTAGCACCGGGTGGTGGTTGAGTGCTAGCTAGCTCTTCCCTGCTGTATCGTCTCCTGCTGTAAACAGTGGCTCCATCCGCCGACTCGGGAGACCTTTGGGGCGATCTGTGTGTCCGTGATATATATAGAGTGAAAGGTGTGCCGGATCAGAAAGTTATCACCGGATCAGAAAGAAGAAGGAAGATAAAAAGACTCAGAATTGAGCCGCTGTTGCAAAAGGCAGCCAACTCGTGTGGCGCTGGAACCGGAAGCTGGGATGCTGGGAGGCCACCTGGCACATCATGGTCCTTGGTCTGGTGGCCCAGGGGCTCTGGGAGACCATTAGACAAATTGCGCCCTCCAGTCTGGTGGTCCAGGAATGCTGGGAGACCACTTGACACGTCATGCTCCTTGATCTGGTGGTCCAGGAACACTGGGAGGGAACCCGATGCATCATGCTCCTTGGTCTGGTGGCCCAGGGAGTCTGGGAGACCATCTGACACATCACGCTGTCTGGTCTGGTGGCCCAGGAATGCTGGGAGGCCACCCGATGTATCACGCTCCATGGTCTGGTGGTCCAGGGACGCTGGAAGACCACCTGACACATCATGCTACTTGGTCTGGTGGGCCAGTGGCTCTGGGAGACCATCTGACATGTCACGCTCTCTGGTCTGGTAGCCCAGGAATGCTGGGAGGCCACCCGATACATGCTCCCTGGTCTGGTGGTCCAAGGTCTCTAGGAGACCACCCGATGCATCACGCCCTACGGTCTGGCGGTCCAAAGACTCTGGAAGGCCACCCAATGCATCATGCTCTCTGGTCTGGTGGCCTTGGGATGCTGGGAGGCCACCCGTTGCATTACACCCTACGGTTTGGGGGCTCTGGGACACTGGGAGGCAACCCGATGCATTACACTCTATGGTTTGGGGGCTCTGGGACACTGGGAGGCCACCCGATGCATTACGCTCTTAGGTTTGGGACCAGGGTGTCACGCCTGAGCGCTGATTGCCATCCGCGCTCAGGTTGTCCAGTTTTCCTCCAGCTCCACCCCATTCCGGGCCTGGTTTTACGGCCTCATCCGAGGCTCTAGTCTGACAGCGTCTCGGCAGACTTCCGGCTGTCAAACACAGCTGCTCCGGGACAGCTGTCTGTTATTATTAATTACCTTCCCCGCTCCTGATTGGCTTCTGTCCCTCATTTAAGGGAGCAGCTGAGAACCCCTCCTCGCTGTGACCTAAACGAAGGAAAGACGGACATCGTGTTTCCACAACTGGGGTTCCTACGTCCAACTCCAGTCTTCCCGTTGTCTCTGCTCTTCTCCCTTCCATAAGTGCTGCTGCACAGCGTGCGTTTTCCCCCTCGTTGTCTCCCTAGCCTTTCTCCCAGGTTAGGATGCTATTTAAATTATGAGTGTGTTTTTGCCCCATGTGGCGCTTTACTTTGTTATTTGTATGTTGTGTGTCCTTTGTTAATAAAGTAACGCAAACTCACTGGTCGCCTATAGCGTCTCCTTTATGGTTCGCGAGAGCCATTCATGACAGTAGGTCGCAGCCAAACTGAGACGCCGGAGACCGTGAGTTTAGCTAATTTGGACTTGTTGTCTTTCACCCTTCTTCTGGGTACTGGCGAGCTGGAGTTATGTCGTCCTTCAGGAGGTGCGTGCGGCGCCCAGGCTACGAACTCACAGAAGCCCTGGGTTACGTGGATGGGACGCTTTTCACCGCGGGCCTCTATGACACTCCCAGCGATGTACGCCGGCACCTGGACCTTGCTGAGGATATTATCAACGGCCCTTCCTCGCTACTTCCAACATCCCAAAGTTAAGGCGAGGAGGGCAGACATCTCTGCGCTCCGGGAGAGACTCCGTGGGCTTGAGGAAAACCCCAGCAGGAAGCCGAAGACAAGGCACCATCGCTCCTCGCTTCGGGATCCCGCTCCAGCCTCGATCCAGCCCAGGAGTTCGCACCACCCAGGGGTCACCCTCATGAAGCAGTGACTTCAGCCGGGATTCCCCCGGAGAGAATACAGGTGGCAGCAATCTGCATTCAGGACCGAGTGGCTGCTGCTCGCTCCGCTGCCCATCCCACTGCAATCATGAAGCATGAGACGGCGGCGGTCAGGCTGCTAGAGAAGAACCCTGAGCTGAATTATTACCCGGAATACGCTGACCTGCTCGCTTCAGTTTCTGCGCAGGAGCGGCGTTTCCCTAACCTCACATTTGCCTCACCCTCGGCCAGAAGATGTCGCTCCCAACCCTCTCAAACACCTCAGCGAGAACCCCGTCCGGATCCAGCCCCGGGTAGTCACACGAACTCTGTCCCCTTGCCAGCTGTTGCCTCCGTGTCCCGCCGAAGAGGTGAATCAGCCACTCCCGTTTCCGGGTCATCTCTCCCTGCTGTCCCGTCAGCTCCTGGTTCCCGGTTCGCCTCAGCCGTTCCTCCCTCTTCTTCGATGCTCACTCCAGCTGCTGTGGAGTGCATGAGTCCGTCTCCGGATGCCCCCGGTCCTGATCCAGTGCGAGAGGCTCCTCCTCGTCATCCCAGGGGGTCCTTACTTCCATCCAGCAGGGGAAGGGAAGACTCAAGTCCACTGCGGCGGGTTCCACCGGTTCTCCGGGAATCAGGAAAGTGCCTTTTCATTCTCTTCCTCTATTTGATAAATTGCCTTGTTTGATTCCTGGAGGTGGAGTTCGGGGTTCACAGTCCCCTGAGCTCTCTCCACCTGCTGCAGACATAAGATATGAACCTGCACCCTCTGTGTCTCTCCCCCCTGAGCATTCCCCGGTTCTAGGACTACACCGCCGGACGAGGAGGGAGCCTGCGGCCCTGGAAAGCCTGATTCCAGCCACGCAGCCACGTCGTGGGAAGAGGAGGAGGTCGGACCGCCACTTGGAACCTGTGCCGACGATCAAGCGTCCCCTGGTCTCCACGGAGGAATGGTTTGGCCCAGCAGAACTCAGATCCCCTGCCACCACGCTGTGCGGGCCTTTGACGTGGACTTCGGCGCCGGGAGATCTTCAGACTGTGGGAACCATCATGCCGGGCTGCGGAGCCCGTCGCAGTCGAGTGGGAGCCGGAAGACGAACTCCTGCATATTGAGCCTGGATCGTCGAAGTCCTGGACGGCGTCTGAACTTGAGATCAGGCAAGTGCTCAGTGTTGTCTTTGTCTTTTCCATTATTGAGCATTTTTGCCTGTCTCTTGGGGGGGCGAGCCGGGTGCAGCCGTCCACTGCATCCGAGCTTGTCTCGCCGGGGTCTGGTGCTTCCGGTGATCCTGATCCCGGTTCCTTTTGTTCCTCCGAGCCTTTCCCCAGGGTCACCGGAGACGAATCCACTCTGGTTGTCGCCACGGAGGTTCCGGTTCTGTGCACGGAGTTCGCCTCTGATGCTGCGCCGGCCCAATCGGGGCCCATCGAGGGTGCTGCTCCGGTTCGGTTAAAGGCCAGCGAGGGACATGGGGGTTCGCTTTCCCTGGGCGTTGGGCTGATCCTGTCCCGCACATCTGCCTTTTCCCCCTCGGTGAGGAAGCCGCACCTAAGCTTCTCCCTCTGCTCTTGGTGGTCTGAGGACGCGGGACAACCGCCTGCGAAACCGTCTGGTTGGTTTGGTGATCTGGGTCGGCCTCCTGAGATACTGTGTTCCCAAGCCTGGGACTCGGGTAGGCCGCCCGAACTGTGGATGTCGCTCCTGGCCAGGTGGAATCCGGGTCTGGGTCGCCCGCCGGACGAACTGTCATCTCTTGCCCCTCTCCACCTGCCGGCATCCCGGGAAAGATTGACTGTTTAGTAGTTTTGTGTGTGGATTGCCCTTCTTTGTGTATTATTAATCAGGACATGAATTTTGCCTTGTCCTCGCCCTAAGTTGTGGTTTTTTTTTCCCCTTATTTTTCATGACTGTCATTATGTCCTCGCATCTTGGGTCTGGTCATTCCCCTTGCCTTCTGTAGTTCCTGTTATCTATCTTGTGGTCATTGCGGGGGGGGGGGGAATGGCTAGGTTATTTTGGACAGTCAATGTAATCGCCAGGTGCTTTTTTTTTTCTGTCTTTTCGCCCCAGAAATTTGCAGAATTTTGTTTTCTTATAATTTGCTACTTTTTCTAATAAATTTGAAACCTTTTTCTCATGTCTCTATAGAACTAAGCAGACATGCGTTCCTTCTTGTAAATTTTCCCCTTTTTTGTATACTTTGGGTTGTCATGTAAACTTACTACCTTTTTCTAGTAGACTTGCTGCTTTTTCCCACAGAAATTTGCAATTTTTTTTCCTCTTGTATATTTGACACTTCTCTTGTACTCTTCTCGTTTTCTCATAAATCTGCAACTTTATTTCCACAAAATTGTGACTTTTTTTTTTCTCTTCATAAACTTGAGAATTTCCTTCTTGTAATTTGCAACCTTCTCAGTGTTTGTACGGAACCTCGAAGCAGACATGCATTTCCCCTTGTGATATACTTTGCTGTGTTCTGAGTTAGGCCTCCAGGTTCACCTTTTTATTTTCTGATTGTAAGGATCTGTTTGCCTGCTCTAGAGTACGGTATTTTTTCTTTCTCCCTTTTCACAGTGTTTTTCCGGTGTATCTGTGTTTTTGTTGTGGCCTGTTGAGCGGCCTGTGTCATATCCTACACTGTTACTCGTACCTGGGTTTTTTTGCTTTCTTTCCTCGTTTCTCTCCCCCCTGACCTGGCCCCCCCGCTGCCCTCCCTGGGCCTTCCCTTGGAGGGGGATGGGGGGCTAAGCCAGCGCCGGGATGCGCGGCTCGGGGGGGAGTACTGTCACGCCTGAGCGCTGATTGCCATCCGCGCTCAGGTTGTCCAGTTTTTCTCCAGCTCCACCCCATTCCGGGCCTGGTTTTACGGCCTCCTCCGAGGTTCTAGTCTGACAGCGTCTCGGCAGACTTCCGGCTGTCAAACACAGCTGCTCCGGGACAGCTGTCTGTTATTATTAATTACCTTCCCTGCTCCTGATTGGCTTCTGTCCCTCATTTAAGGGAGCAGCTGAGAACCACTCCTCGCTGCGACCTAAACGAAGGAAAGACGGACATCGTGTTTCCACGACTGGGGTTCCTACGTCCAACTCCAGTCTTCCCGTTGTCTCTGCTCTTCTCCCTTCCGTAAGCCGCTGCTGCCCAGCGTGCGTTTTTCCCCTCGTTGTCTCCCTAGCCTTTCTCCCAGGTTAGGATGCTATTTAAGTTATGAGTGTGTTTTTGCCCCACGTGGCGCTTTACTTTGTTATTTGTATGTTGTGTGTCCTTTGTTAATAAAGTAACGCAAACTCACTGGTCGCCTATAGCGTCTCCTTTATGGCTTGCGAGAGCCATTCATGACACAGGGACTCTTGTTGACTGTTTTGTTCTTGTTTTAGACTGTGTGTGTGTGTGTGTGGGGGGGTTGTTTTTGTTGATGTTGTTTTGAGGTGTCTGGAATCCACTCCTTAAAGGCAGGGCTCTGCCAGGTTCTGAGCGTGATCAGGGGACCGTGCTCACACTTCATTTCTGTTATTTTCTGTATTTTTCTTACCTCAGCTCAGTTTGGTTATTGGGTTTATGTTCACAGTCGTGTCCCTAATCATGTTCCTTTGTATTTTACCATTTATTTTTGTCCACTATGATTATCTTCTTAGTTCAGTCTTGTCATTCTCTCTACCTTAGTCTTAGTTTAGATCTTCATTGTCCTGTTTATTAGCTTTATGTTGATCATGATCACAGTTATGCTTGGGTTTGATTATTGTTCTCATGGTTAGGTTAATTGGCCTCAAACTGGGGATTCTAAATTGTCCTTAGGTATGACTGTGAGAGTGAATGGTTGTCTGTCTCTCTGTGTTGGCCCTGCGATGGACTGGCGATCTGTCCAGGGTGTACCCTGCCTCTCGCCCAAAGATGCTGGCATAGGCTCCAGCCCCCCCCGCGACCCGAAAAGGATTAAGTGGAAGAAGTTGAATGAATGAATGAATGAATGGTTATGTTCTCATGTTTATTCCAGTCATGATTTGAGTTTGAGCTTTAGTTTTTGACAGCGCCTTTTGTTTACTTCCAGTTTTGCCGCTGAGTTTTTGCTTTGTTAATTATTCGCAACTGCTTTTGATTTCTTGATTATGATTGTTCACGGAATGTTCTTGATTTGTTTCCTTATTTATGTCAGTTGAAGTTTGTATTCTAGTGTGGCATCATACCAGGAATTACCCTCTGGCTTCTCGTCAAGTATTTTGGAAATCTTGTTGTGATGTGCTTGAATTTTCACAAGCTCACCCTTTTGTTTAAGCCTTCATGTTTTTGTTTTTGTTTTTGTTTGTTTTTTGTGTTTGGGAGAATAAAATCTTGTTTGCACCGAAGTTCAGCTTGCATCTGAACTCCTATATGCCATCCTAATCTGCCGGAGGCAGAACCTGACAGTATTGACTTTGTCCTGCCAAGGAACTACAGATGGAAATTAACAAATTTGCTACAATCTGACTATTCACTTCCACAACTTGATGGAACTTCATTCCCTTTTAAATGATATAAATAAATAAAAAAAATTTAAAATCCTTATCAATCTATATTCAGTTGAATACACTACAAAGATATTTAATGTTCAAACTGATAAACGTTATTGTTTTGTTGCAAATATTCACTCATTTTGTGTCATAAATTGCCTCTCTGGGCAGAGAAATGAGACCCACATGCTGAACTGCCGTTAGTGGAATTTATTACAAAAACAGCAAATATAAAGTAAAACAAGGTGCTCAAAACACAAAGTACAACGAGGGAGAAAAACTTACGAGTATTACGCGCCACAGCGAGGCAGGGCTCTGGAGGAGACAAGGAGAATATCCAAGACAGTGGCAAAGACAGAATTAAAATAAAGCCCTTAAATAGGGATCAGAACCCCTTAACATAATTAACAATAGGTGTGGGTACCTGAACGGGCAGGAGAAGGCGATGATACATGATTGGGATCAGCTGAGGCAGTGAGAGGGAGGCAACCAACACTGACAGCTGACATGGCATGCCCACACAAAGCTTCACGCCCCTGACAGCTGTCAACAGTAAAAAGGACCATACTAAGGATATAAAGAACTATAATAACATACCAAAGTATAATTATAAATAAGTATAAAAAATAAAAGTATGACACTAACACAAACAGAAAGCTGGCAAGCAGAACATTAAAACATAACCCCAAAAAGGCATAAATTGTAACAGATAAGTAAATAAGCAGGAAAAACCCATGAGACTGAGTCTGCGGCGGAGATCTCCAGCACTCGGCTCATGACATTTTGTATTTGATGCCTGCAACACTTTCCAAAAATGTTGGGACAGGGGCCAGAAAAGACTGGGAAAGTTGAGGAATGCTCCAAAATTGGAGCATTCCACAGATGAACATGTAGTGTCTGGGCTTGGCTCCTGGCCATGCCCAGCACGTTCTATGTTTCTGTGTGTTCCTTGTTTGTTATTATTATCATCTTTATTATCATCATTGTCATCATTATTATTACTACTCTCTCTGCATACGTAGTTATTCCTAGTTTCTGTGTTTGGTTTTATTTTGAAATCATTCCTATATCATTTCCTGTAGTTTTATGGTTGTAGTCCTCCTTCCGGTTCATTTTCATAATTTACTATTTACATTCTGTTACATAACCTCCACCAGCTGTTCCCCATCTACCCTCATTAGTGTTTGTATATAGGTTCCCCTCATTCCTTTGTTTCCCTGCCAAAAGATAAACTCACATTTTGATCATGTTATGACCAAAAGTGATCCCAACAGACTCTCATGATGGATGCACACCAAGGATTCAGTGTATCCCGCCCAGTATGGAAAGATCGGGGGACCGTACTGAAGTCAGGCCCGGGGAAGGGGCTCAATGGCGAGTGTCTGGTGGCCAGGTTTCTGTCCACGGGATCCAACCAAGCTCAGGAGCTCGGTTGGGTCTACATGAGCTACATGGGTCCACCCTCCAGTGGGCTCTCACCACCTGGAGGAGGCACCATGGAGGTCCAGTGCTATGTGGATCAGGTGGCGGTCGAAGGCAGAGACCTTGGCAGTCTGATCCCCTGCTTTCTAAACTGACTTTTGGGACATAGAATGTCACCTCACTGGTGGGGAAGAGAGCTTAGAGCTGGCGCATGAAGGTTGAGAGATACTGGCTAGATATTGTTGGACTCACCACAATGCACAGCTCTGGTTTCTGGAACCACTCTCCTTGAGAGAGGCTGGAGCTTTGACTACTCTGGAGTTACCCCAGGCGACGAGGTTGGCAAGCAGGGGTGGGTATTCTTGTATCCCCTGCCTTGCTGTCTCTATACTGGAGTTCTCCCCAGTGAACAAAAGGGTAGTTTCCCTGCGCCTTCGGGTTAGGAAATGGGTTCTAACCATCATTTACGCATATGCACCAAATGATGGTTCAGTGTTTTTGGGAGTATCTGACTAGGGTGCTGGAAAGTGCGTCTCTTGGGAGATTCCATTGTCCTACTGGGGGACTTCAATGCGCATGTGGGCAACGACAGTGAAACCTGGAGGGGTCGTGATTGGGTGCAACGGCATGCCCCGATCTGAACCCCAACTGAGTGTTCAATTGTTGGACTTCTGTGCTAACTAGTGCTGCAACTAACAGTTATTTTAGTAGTCGAATAATCTAGCAATATTTTTTCGATTAGTCAACCAATCACGATTATTTCTGTCATGTCTGCCATTTCTGCTTCCTGTTGGCACGGCTCCTGTTCAGGGCTCCCAGGTCATGTTTTACCTACCTGTTTAAGCCCTTGTACACCTGTGAATATCCACTTTATCAGTCCCCTGATTTATGTAATGATAGCCTATTGTGGGCACATATGTTGGTTACATATGATATGTTGGTTACATATGCTCCCACAAATATATTGCTGTGTGTGTGCTGCACGTCTCAGGGAACAAAGGGACTGAGCCTCCTAGAGGTAACGAGAGCGAGAGTGTGAGAATTTGGCCTTTGTTTCAAGGAGATGACCATGGAGAGATTTCCGGACCACCGGAGACCAAAGGACGATGGTGTGAAGATCAGAGGAGTTACATTGTGACTGAGATTAAGTACCATGTGACTGTATGTTTGATATTAAACACCATGTGACTGCAGTTTTGATGTCTGGGGTATAAAAGACAGATGTGAGATGATTCATCCTCTTTTTCCTGCTTTGAAATTGTTGGCGTATGTGATTGTGATTAAAGCTGAACCTGAGGAATAAACTCAGTCTCATCCTTCCACACATTCTCCACACTATTATAAAAACTTCCCATAGCTAAATAAAATAATGCCCCAATTAAAAATGAGTTGGAAACTTGAAAGCTTAATCAAAAGAGTTTGTAGCAACACAGTTAAATAAACACATTAAAGTTCAGTCTTTTAACCCCAAAAAAATAAAGAAATAACAACTCAAATATCAGGTTCTGCTGCAGCAAAGAGGGCTGTTTTAACTCTGCATGTTCAAAACAAACTAGAGTAATAATATCGAATAATATTCAGCTCCATTAAATTAAAAAGAAAATAACAAACTAGTCCATAGTGTCTGAAGCCTTGCTGGCTCTAGAAGTTTAAAAGGTTTAATTAGACTCAGGTGAAAATTAACCCCTTACCATTCCTTCCAATTTCCTGTCAGAGTGGCCCATTCAGGGCAGATAACAGGATTCAAGTGCTGAGCGAGTTGTCGACATGATTTATTAATAAACAGAAAATAACTCACAGCTCGAGGGCTGGAAATGAGAAACAAAAGCTAGGCATGGCAAGGCAAGGCAAAACCACAGGCCATGATAACAAGTCTAGACTAGAAACTTGACATGACAAGACTTGACAGAAGTGTCTGCGAGATGCCAGTATGACGTAGGACACTGTACCGACATAAGGAGCAGCGATGTCGTGAATGGCCCTCTCCAAGGGACAGGACACCAAACGCCAGACTGTGAGTTTTTGCAATTTTATTAACTAAAAATAACTCAAGACACAAACACAAACAAATGGAAAAACACAGCTCTAAAGCTGGAGCAAAAAATGCCAGACAAAAACAATGACATGAGCAAAACAGAAAGACAATAACTTAGCTTAGACAAGGTGTCCAGGGATTCTTGACTGGGAAGGTTTGATGCTGCTGCACCAGGGAAGTGGCGACCACGGTCGCCTTAAATAGACAACCCCCGGATTACAAACAAATGCTGAGAACCATGAGTGGCGATCAATTGCTGGCAGCTGTGACAGCCCGCAAGCAGAATCTGACAGCCGGAACGTGATGCACAAGCTGTCACGACGCCAGCCAATGATCAACACAATAAACCCAAAAAGGAATTACCGAAACCAATAATGAACTTAACTCAAAACAGGAACCCAAATACAGCAAACCAGGTGAACAGAAAAATAACAACCAGGAAAGGGCAAATTAATCAGACAACTAAGCATGGCCCCCTGCCCGTGTACTGGATCATGACACAGCGTCCTTTAAATAAGGCAAGGACTAAATCAACAAACTAACAAACACCTCGTGGACAATCAGGAATTAACAAAACAAGGATCAAGCTAGGCTAAAAGGGAAATAAACAAAAGACACTGTCAAAATAAAAGCCCAAAACAGAACTGGGGATCAAGACAAGAAAACACGTAACCAAGATAATAATACTACTAAGGATGACAATCAAGAACTCAAGAATCAGGCAAGGATAATGATAACAACAAAACAGAGCCATGATAATAATCAAAACAAAACACAGACAATCTCATGAAACTAACTCAAAGCGAAGACATGGGCTGAGCTCATGTCTTGGTGTCACTGTCATAGATGGCCCTCACGAGCCATCATAAGACGCCACAAATCACCAGTGAGTTTGCACAATTTATTACAGAACAGAAAAGGAACAAAATAACAAGCCACGGGGGGCTAAAAAACACTACAATGAACACTCAATCAATGACGAGGAGGAACAGATTCATAATGAAAACACTTACCAATCATGGAATGGAACCGTAGGTAGCGTTCTGATCAGGGAAACACGGCGAGGAACGCGCTCGACGCTGTCAGACAGGGAAAATCTGATGAGGACTGCTGCGCCCTTTCGTTCTCAGCTGCCCTCTTAAGTAGAGAGCAGCTGATGAGCGCGAAATGTGGCTCAGCTGTCCACTCTGGACAGCTGGAAAGCCCCCCCCCAAGCGCTGTCACAATAAAGGCTCGGAGAGCCAAAAGGGGCACACACACGTCAGAAGGGAGAAAATTAGTGCATGGCCCGAGCGCAGATGAGATTGGCTCTCGAAACATGACAGTACCTCCCCCCCGAGGCGGCGAACTATGAGCGCCGTTATGGACACCCAAGGCCCCCCCCCCACCCCACCCCCCCACCCCAGGGCGGTGGGCGGATGGGGGGAAAAGGCCTGGGAGGGCAAGAAGCAGAAGGAGCAAAAAAAAAAACCATGGACGATGACAGGGAACAAATGAGGCAATTACAGAGTATGGTAAAAGAAAAACACAATACTCCATAACGCACAGATGATACATAGAACAGGGCAAAAAATGCAAATAATAGTCGGAGACCTAAAACTGAACACACAGGCTATACGACATAAAGTGACAGATGCAAATCATCCCTCAGACAGGGGAGGGGAGAAGAAAAAAACCCCAAACTAAACAGTGCTAAATAACACAGAATCGGCCATAGAGCAAAAGACAATACACCCGAGTGACCTCGTATTAAATGAAAATAAGAGACACACGGGGATGACGGCAGGCAGAGTCCAGTGAAGCGGAACTGTTCTGTGTGGGCTCCCCCTGCGTCCAATGTACAACTGGTGAAATAAAGGGAAAAGGAATGTTTGGGCGGCCCTACCCCAGTTCCAGGCCCGGAAAGACGGGAACCTACGGCGGTCGAACCAGGTTGCCCAATAGGAAGCACCGTACGTCGGGTGGCTGACCCAGAATGTCAAACCAGCGAAACAGCTCCACCAGGCGACTGACCCGCATCACTCAGCCACCAGGGACCGTAGGGGAAAAATTGAAGACGGACTCCCTGGAGAGGGGGAAGATGAGGGAGAGCCGGACCGAATCTTAAGAACCCCAACGGCCCCCCGGTGGAGATGAGCTGGGATGACGAAGACGGTGACGATGACGATGACGACGATGAAGATGATGATGACGATGAGCCAGTCCAGAGTCAGGCGGCAGAGGATCTGTAGCTCCCTCACCGACCTTGAACCACACCGGCGCTGTGCCCCTGCTGGACCCCGATCGGGTCAGCACTGCACCCACGACAGACCCCGATTGGGCCGGAGCAGCACCCGTGATGGACCCCAATTGGGTCTCGGCTGCATCCACGTCGGACCCGATTGGGTCTCGGCTGCACCCACGATGGACCCCGACTGGGTCGGCGCAGCACCAGTAACGACCTCCAACCCCGAACCTGGAACCTCGAGCACAACGACCGGGATTGACTCGCACCAGTGACCCTGGGAGAAGGGCTCAGGAGGAAGGAAAAGAACCGGTATCAGGATCACCAGTAGCGACAGAGCCCAGCGAGACAAGCTCGGGTGCAGCGGACGGCTGCCCCTGGCTCGTCTCCCTGAGAGACAGGTAAAAATGCTCCAAAATAGAGAGAAGGAAAACAAAGTAGAGCACTTGCCTGCACTCGAGTTCTGTCGCCGTCCAGGACTTTGACGATCCGGGCTCAGGACAAAGAAGGTCGTCGTCTGGCTCCCACTCGGCTACAGCGGGCTCCGCAGCCGTCATGATGGTCTCCGCAGCCTGAGGACCCTCCGGCGCTGATGTCCATGCTGACGACCCGCACGGCGTGGTGGCAGGGGACCCTCGACCCGCTGGATCGAACTGCTCGTCGGTGGAGACCTGGGGACGTTTTGGTCGTCGGCGCAGGCTCCATGCTGCAGTGTGCTCTCCTCCTCTGCCCATGACGTTGTGGCTGTGGGGCTGGAACCAGGCTCTCCAGAACCCCAGGCCCCCTCCTCGTCCAGCGACGTAGGCCTGGCGTCGTGGACCGCTCAGCGGAGGGAGACACATATGCAGGCAGGTTTAATGACAGATGCTACAGCAGGTGATGAGAGCTCAGGGGGACTGTGAACCCCGAGCTCCACCCCCAAGAGTCAGACAAGGCAAATCACAACTATGAGGAGAAGAATGAACTTGCACTTGCCTGTTTCCCGGAGGATAGATGGTGCCTGCTGTAGTGGACGTTGTTCCTCCCTTTCCCCTCCGGATGGTGATGGCAGGCCCCTTGGGAAGATGAGGAGGAGCCGCTCGTGGGTGATTGCTGACGGGCCTCGCCGAAGCATGACTTGCAGCACTCACAGCAACCGGAGATGACGGTCAAGGAGGAGGGGGCGACAGCCGAGGCGATCCGGGCACGAGGAGCTAACAGAACAGCTGGGACAGATGACCCGGGGGAAGCGGCTGCGGGGATTCCCTCCTGTCGTGACGTAGGAGACACAGCTGACTGGGAGGCTGGGTTCCTCCGACGACCCGGAGTTGGATCTGGACGGAATTCTCACTGGGGCCTATTTGTGGCATGGCGACGATGGTTACTGGCTGGTGGTGAGACCTCCTGGCCTGGAGTGGGGACAGGAATGGGATCCCGAAGCGAGGAGCGAGGATGCCTTCCTCTTTGGCTTCCTGCTGGAGTTTCTCTCCAGCCACGGAGTATCTCCCGTTGCGCCACGATGTCTGCCTTCCTCGCAATGACTTCAAGGTGGTCGGAGTAGCGAGGAAGGCGATTAAGGATGTCCTCAGCGAGGTCCAGGTGCCGGCGTACATCGCTGGAGAGTCGTAGAGGGTAGCAGTGAAGAGAGTTCCATCTACATAGTCCAGGGCCTGCGCCAGCTCGTAGCCCAGGCTCCAAACGCAGCCCCTGAATGATGACATGACCTCCCCCAGCGCACAGGCACCCAGACAGGGAAAAACAAGGTCCCAATTTAGGCAAAAACTCACGGCGACAGGCGTCAGTCTGGTGGCAGTCTACTGTCATGGATGGCCCTCACGAAGCCAATCATAAGACGCCACAAATCACCAGTGAGTTTGTACAGTTTATTACAGAACAGAAAAGGAAACAAAATAACAAGCCACGGGGGGCTAAAACACACTACAATGAAAAATCAATCAGTGATGAGGAGGAACAGATTCATAATGAAAACACTTACAATCATGGATGGAAAGTAGTAGTGTCTGACCAGGGAAACACGACGAGGAACGCTGTGAGACAGGGAGCATCTGACGAGACTGCCGCGCCTTTCGTTCTCAGCTGCCCTCTTAAGTAGAGAGCAGCTGATGAGGCGAAATGCGGCTCAGCTGTCCACTCTGGACAGCCGCAAGCCCCCTCCAAGCGCTGTCACAATAAAGGCTCGAAGAGCCAAAAGGGGCACGCACACATCAGAAGGGAGAAAATAGTGCATGGCCCGAGCGCGGACGAGATCGGCCGCTCGAACCATGACAGTCACAGAATAATAAACTAGAACACAAGGAGAGGACATGGGCCCAACACACATTCTGACACATTTCCAGCCAATGTGAAACATTCAGTGGGTGGAAAACTAAAATTTTAATAAGAGGCTAAGAAAGAAGATCTTTCGTTATTCACCATTACACATTGTTGTCTGTCACACAGATGAGATGAAAACACTGCATGGCCGGATTAGAAAAATTAATCTAGATATTTTTTGCAACTAAAATGTGGGAATTCACTGCATCAAAAGTTTTTATTTTAAGTCCAGTAAAACAGCTCCCACAACCTGACCTTGATTTATTGACTTTTTTAAAATTTGTTCAAATAGGGTGAGATGGAGGCAGATATCCACTGTGGCGACCCCTAAAGGGAGCAGCCAAAAGAAGAAGAAGAAGACGTTCAATCAAGTAGGAGTTAGCACTCTCAGCTGAATAATTTGGGCAGAAGCCATGGAGAGGATGTAAGTAATTATTAGTACATATACTCCAATAACTGTGTAGCAACAGTTTTTTCTAAAACGTTTAAGAAAATTTGTAATATACTAACAGACACATACCTGATTTACAGCTCAAGAATTAAACCCCTTACCATTCCAGCCAGTGTCCAGCCAATGTAAAACATCCCATGGGCGGGACACCGGAATGGTAAGAGTTTCTTCCAGTCCAAAATAAGAGTTTACAAATGCTTTAAGTTACAATGCAGGAATGTGAGCCTTCACTACACATACAGTTAAATATTTAAGCTGTTTTAATTTAGGGCAGTGCGGTGGCAGAGTGGTTAACACTGCGGCAGCACACAACTCACCCCTTGGCCGGGGTTCGATCTCAGCCCCTGGCCAACAGTGATCTGTGTGGAGTTTGCATGTTCTTCCCGTGTCTGTGTGGGTTTACTCCGGGATTTCTCCAGTTTCCTCCCACATGCCAAAAACGTGCAAGTTAGTTAATTGGCATCAAACTGGGGATTCTAAATTGTCCTTAGGTGTGACTGTGAGAGTGAATGGTTGTCTGTCTCTCTGTGTTGGCCCTGCAATGGACTGGCGATCTGTCCAGGGTGTACCCTGCCTCTCGCCCAAAGATGCTGGGATAGGCTCCAGCCCCCCCCGCGACCTGAAAAGGATTAAGCGGAAGAAGATTGATGGATGGATGGAGGCTTTAATTTATTTGTGATGTTTATTGTTATCTTTTTTTAATTAAATTACAACTCATGGTATTCTAATTTCCTGAGATGCACTAATATTCATAATGAGGGCTTATATTACCATGACAATGAGAAGATGAAAAAGAGTAAGCTTCTCCTGTAATTCACTAATGTACTGCAGTTAACGTGTTAGCCAGCATAACTGAAACAGCTCAGCCATCAGCAACCATCACTGAAGAGAAATTATTGTTCGACAGGTAAAATAACATAAACAGCACATGCTAACAGTTTAATTAGTTTTCTAAAGCTGAGACAGTTGCTCATTGAAAATAAGAACTGCTATCTTTATTCACCAAAACTCACTAACCTTACTGGTGCGGTGTTTAGAAGTGGCCTGACTTCAGTTATTCATCACTGGGGCAGAGCGCAGCGGAGGTTCTGTAACAGGTGGCCGGAGATGGGGAAAGTGAGAAGGAGGAGTGATATTGTAACGTCGAGGCTGTATGTGGTGGGGGGGGGGGCAGCGATTTTCCCCAGCATGCTTTGCAACAGAGGACGTTATTGTATGTGCGTATTAAATGTTATTACTGAGTTATTATACTGCTGTGTCATTATAACTGTGTTATAATCACCCAGCAGTGTTTCATAGGCAGGATTAGGGCAAGATTTATTATGTGTGTGTAACCATGATTTAAACGGAGGTCTGGGAGAATGACCTCCCCTCCTGCCTGTGCTCAGAGTGTGTGTGAATAAAGCCTGTTCGTCACAACTATCTGCTCCTCTTCTTTGTGTGAACCTTGCCTACGTCACACTGGTGTCAGAAGTGGAATGGAGCAGATGGAAGCCAGGATCAGAATGGAGATCCAGCAGCTGGAGCAACTCATCGCTCAGCTGGTGACGGACGATGGGACCGAGGCACCACCCCTGGGAGCCGCTCGCCGGGACGAACGAAGCGGCGAACCTGACGGGGCCAGCGCACCCCGCCCTCTGCCTTTTTCAAGGCAGAGCGGGCAGAGCAGAGCAAACCAGCCCCGCATCCCGCCCTTTTCAGGGCAGGACGGGCTGGCGATCCCACCGCGACCAGGAGTGGCGATCGATCAGGAGGCGACCGTCCCATCCGTCCGGCAGCGGGCCAAGATCCCCCGCTTCAACGGCGAGACCCCGTTGGATGACTACCTGACCCAGGTCGAGCTGGCCGCTGTGCTGAACAGCTGGTCACCAGAGGAAACCGCTGTGCAAGTCGCGCTGGCCTTGAAGGGAGGGCTCTCTGCACGCTCTCTGATCTCCGGCCTGAGGAGCGCTACAGCTGGCCAGCGCTACAAGGGGCGCTCCGAAGACGATCTGGGAGAACGGCGGCTGCTGAGCACACCCAGGAACAGCTGACCTGCCGCCGTCGAAGCAACCAGGAAAGCCTAGGAGCCTATGCTGCAGACATACGGCTGCTAACCGGCGCAGCTACCCAGATTTCGCACAGAGGTGGTAGAGAAGCTCGCCCTCCGGAACTTCATCCAAGATCTCCGCCCAGCCCAGCTCCAGAGCCACGTACGGATCCAGGTCGCGAGCGACTGGAGACTGAGGTGGCAGAAGCAGAGCGGGTGAGCCGCTAATGAATCACACAATTGAAGCGCCAACGCACAGACAAAGAACCTTCCAGGCCACGGCTGAGAGCGAGGAGGAAGAGGAGGAATTACGGCAAACCACGGCGGCGCGTGCACGGAGAAGATGGCCGCGGCGGCGCGAGGAAGGGTGCTTCTGCTGCGGAGAGCTGGGACACATCGCACGGTACTGCCCCGCACCCACCCCACGACAAACTGGCCCCTCGCCAGCGTTAAACTAGAGCGAGGTGGCGTGAACGGGGACAGGCCACCTCCCGCAGATGTTTTCCCCAAGGAGCCGGCGCCACGCGTGGGCCGAATTGGACACTCTCCAGGGATGTATCTGCAGTGCAGCTTGGAGAAGGCGTCTATCCAGGCCTTGATTGACACAGGCTCTACAATCTCCTTGGTCCAACCCGGTGTGCTGCCGGGCACGAACAAGACGGCCTCACGGGGGTGGGAACCCACCAAGCGCTGCGTCACCACGGCTATCGGTGAGCACACCAGACTGAGGGGGCGGGCGAGTCCTCGTGATGGGGGGTGGCCGGCCAGAACATAAGACAACCCGTTCTAGCTGGCTGACATCCAAGACCCCTGTATTATTGGACTAGACCTGCTCACAGCCTGGAATGCCAAGATCGACACCGCCGGGACCGTCCCTCAACTGGGAGACCGGACCATCACGCTCCACAGCAGAACCCAGAGAAGGAACAACGGGGGCCTGCGTGATCGAGGGACCACCAGGACGGACCGGACCAGGCGGGCCACCACGCGAGGACCGGACACGATGACGCCACCAGCGCGGGCAGAGAGAGCATGAACACACACAGGGACAACAAGGGGAGGGGTCAAAGTGTCAGCAGAGACGCAGCAGGCGGTCGAGGAATTATTTCAGCGGAGCTGCAACGGGCTGGACCCGGAACAGAGACGCCAGCTGCAGGAGCTATTGGACTGTTATATGGGTGTTTTCACCACGAAGGATGAGGAATGCAGCCGGACTGGTTTGGTGCAGCACGAGATTGACACCGGTGAGACCAGGCCGATTCGACTCCACCCACGCCGGCTACCCTTTTCAAGGCGGGCAACAGCAGAACAAAAAGTGCGAGAAATGCTGGAGGCAGATGTTATTGAGCCCTCCAGCAGCCCCCTGGGCGGCCACCGGTGGTGCTGGTCAAGAAGAAGGATGGGTCGTGGCGGTTCTGTGTGGATTACCGGTGCCTGAATGACGTCACCCCGGAAGGATTCCTACCCCCTGCCCCGCATCGATGACGCGCTGGACCACATCACCGGCTCCAGCTGGTTCAGCTCACTGGATCTACGCAGCGGCTATTGGCAGGTAGAGCTGTCACCTGAGGCCCGCCAAAAAACAGCCTTCTCCATCGGGCAGGGACTGTACCAGTTTAAAGTGATGCCTTTTGGACTCTGCAACGCTCCGGCCACCTTTGAACGCTTGATGGAGCGAGTGCTGGCTCACGTGCCCCGGAGTTGCTGCGTTGTTTACCTGGATGACCTACTGGTGCATGCAGCTGATTTTGACAGCGCCCTGTCAAATCTCCGAGAGGTGCTGGGTGCCACTCCAACAGGCGGGGCTACGGTTACACCCTAGAAAATGCCACCTATTCCGGCGGGAGACCACCTTCCTGGGCCACGTCGTCAGCGCAGCGGGAGTCGCCACCGACCCAGAAAAAGTGGCAGCGGTGAGAGACTGGCCAGTGCCGCGGAACGTGGGAGAGCTGAGGAGTTTTCTTGGATTGGCCTCCTATTATAGGAGGTTTGTGAAAAACTTTGCCACCATCGCCAGCCCGCTGCATCAGCTGACGCAGAAAGGACGCACGTTCAGTGGAGTGAGAACTGTGCTGCTGCTTTCTCCCAGCTCCACGCGGCTCTCATCGGAGCCCCCATCCTGTAGTATCCTGACCCGAACCGCCCTTCATCGTGGACATGGACGCCAGCAACCAGGGCATCGGGGCGGTGCTATCCCAGGAGGGAGAACACGGAGAGCAGGCAGTCGCTTTTTTCAGCCGCACTCTCAGGCAGAGCCGAGAGGAATTACTGTGTGACTCGCAGAGAGCTGCTGGCTGTCATTCAAGGACTGTGTCATTTCTGCCCGTATGTGTACAGGGGGAGGTTCCAGCTCAGGACGATCACGCCTCCTGACCTGGGTTGTTAAACTTCAAAGAGCCGGATGGACAGTTGACGAGATGGCTGGAGGCACTGCAGGATTATAATTTCCAGATTGTGCATCAGGCAGGCCGCCTCCATGCCAACGCTGACGCGCTGTCTCGGCGCTCCTGTGCGACAGAGGAGTGTCGTCACTGCCAACGGGCTGAAGATCGAGACCAAGCCGCCCCACGGGCTGCTGCTCTCTGGGCCGCTGTGAGCAGGAATAACGCAGCGACGCGCAGCCCCTCCTCGGATGATCAGGCAGCCTTCCCCAGCGATGACGTCACAGAGGTCCTTGGCACGCAGCAGCTGCAGAGCGAGCAGGATAGAGACCCCGGTCATTTCTCGGGTTCGGCAGTGGCTGGACGCAGGACAGCGGCCCGCCTGGGAGGTTGTGTCACCGCTGGACCCAGAGACTAAGGACCTACACTCCCAGTGGGCCAACCTCCGCTGCCACGAGGGTGTGGTGTATCGACAGTGGCAGACTCCAGCTGGACAGCGGCATGTCTGGCAGCTGCTGGTTCCTCGTCGACTCCGGCTCAACGTACTCCACCTGGTTCATGGGGCGGTGGGAACGGGCCACTTCGGAGTGACAAAGACGCTGCAGCGCCTTTGAGCCCGGTTCTACTGGCCCGGCTGTCATCAAGACGTGGAACTCCACGTTCACCGCTGCGACACGTGCATAGCTCAGAAAGGGCCAACTCAGCGATCCCACGCTCCCCTGCAGCAATACCGGGTGGGAGCACCGATGGAGCGAGTGGACATCCTGGGCCCTTTCCCCCGACCACGGACCGGGGGAACCGCTACGTGCTGGTTGCGATGGATTATTTCACTAAGTGGCCAGAGGCGTACGCGGTCCCGGACCAGAGCGCCGCTACGACGGCATCAAAGCTGGTGGACGAAATGTTCTGTCAGTTTGGCGCACCGGAGGAGCTGCACAGCGATCAGGGTCGGAACTTCGAGGCAGAGGTCTTCGGAGAGGTCTGCAAGCGGCTGGGTATCCAGAAAACCTGGACCACCCCGCTGCATCCACAGAGCGACGGCCTGGTCGAACGATTCAACTGGACCCTCACCACCCAGCTTGCTATCCTAGTGGACCAGCGACAGTGAGACTGGACCTGCATCTGCCTTTTGTTTTGTGGGCGTACCGGACGGCAGCTCAGGAATCTACTCGGTGCACCCCCTGCAGGCGCTCATGTTTGGACGTGAGCTGCGCACACCGGTGGATTTGGTATTCGGTCCCCCCCTGAGCTGGAGGTGGAGGGAAAACCCGGGTTGGATTATTTTTTTTGTTTGAAAGAACGTCTCCACACGGTGCACAAACTGGCTCGAGAGGCCCTGGCAGCGGCGGGGGGTCGGCCGAAGCGAGCGTATGACTCCAGCTGTCAGGGGAGGGATTTTGCACTGGGAGATCGAGTCTGGGTTTTCTGCCCTGAGAGGAAAAGAGAACGATCACCGAAGCTGGCGAGCCATTGGTCAGGACCGTGCGTAGTTCTGCAGAGACTGTCGGATGTGGTGTACAGGGTGAGGCTTAGGAAAAGGGACCGGGTCGTGGTCTTTCATCGTGACCGTCTCGCCCCTTATCAGCCATCCGCCCCGCTGGTGGACGAACCGGAGCCTTCATCCCGACCAGATACCCCGACCGAGACTCAGATGGACACTAGGGGGCCTGTACGTGTTGGTCACCGGCACCGAAGGCTGCCCCGACATCTGGATGAGTTTGTATTGGACTTTTGAACTGGACTTTAATTTTTCTGGGGACAGAACCAGTCCAGGAGGGGGGCAGTGTAACGTCGGGGCTGTATTGGGGGGGGGGGGAGCAGCGATTTTCCCCAGCATGCTTTGCAACAGAGGACGTTATTGTATGTGTGTATTAAATGTTATTACTGAGTTATTATACTGCTGTGTCATTATAACTGCGTTATAATCACCCAGCAGTGTTTCATAGGCAGGATTAGGGCAAGATTTATTATGTGTGTGTAACCATGATTTAAACGGAGGTCTGGGAGAATGACCTCCCCTCCTGCCTGTGCTCAGAGTGTGTGTGAATAAAGCCTGTTTGTCACAACTATCTGTTCCTCTTCTTTGTGTGAACCTTGCCTACGTCACACTGATATGACACCTCTGCTTTACAGAGTCTACATTTAACTGTTTCATTTTTTTAAATTTTGGGTAAAATCCTCCCATACTTTGAAACTTTTGGCCTTCTCCGTGATTTTCTCTCCGTGTCGCCATAATGTGCTCCTCTTCTTCTTTGATGGAACAGTTAAACTGAACATTTTCATGGTATGCATATAAACTTTAAAATTAAATGATGTGTTGACAATGAAAATCCGCATCTATGAATTTTTATGATCGACATCATCGACAACGTCGACTAATCATTGCAGCCCTAGTGCTAACCACAGATTGTCCATAATGACTACCATGTTCAGGCATAAGGGTGTCCATATGTGCACCTGGAACCAGGACACCCTAAGTCGCAGGTCAATGATGGATTTTGTTATCGTGCCATCAGACCTGCCACCATATGTCTTGGACACTCGTTTAAAGAGAGGTGCAGAGCTGTCAACTGATCCCCACCTGGTGACATGACACATAAAAATGATTTTGCTCTTGATATCTCTTGTAAGTCATAAAAAATATGTTACACACATTTGAACAAGAAAAAAACTTGATTTCCAACAGTGTGTCACGTAATAATTTTTTTGGGTCCTAAATAATCAATATACAAACTCCAATTCCAGTGAAGTTGGGACGTTGTGTAAACCGTAAATAAATCAAAAACAATTATTTAAAAATCCATTTTCAACTTGTATTCAACTGAATGTACTACAAAGACAAGCTATTTAATGTTCAAACTGATTCATTTTATTGTTTTGTTGCAAATATTTACTCATTTTGAATTGGATTCCTGCTACGCAAAGCTGGGACAGGGGCAAGAAAAGACTGGGAAAGTTGAAGAGTGTTCATAAAAACACCTTTTTGGAATGGTCCACAGGTGAACAGGTTAATTGGAAATAGGTGAGTGTCATAACTGGGTATAAAAGGAGCATCTCTGAAAGGCTCAGTTGTTCTCAAGCCATGAGGGGGTGAGGTTCACCACTTTGTGAACAACTGCGTCAGCAAATAGACTAACAATAGAAGAACAGCATTTCTCAATATACAACTGCAAGAAATTTAGGGATTTCATCATCTACAGTCCATTATATCATCAAAAGATTCAGAGAATCTGGAGAAATTTCTGCACATAAGTGATAAGAAAACCAACACTGAATGCCCGTGACCTTTTATCCCTCAGGCATCAAAACTGACATCATTCTGTAAAGGATATTACCACATGGGCTCGGGAACACTTCAGAAAACCACTGCCAGTTAACATTTCGTTGCTACAAGTGCAAGTTAAAACTACATGTGTAAAAGTAAAGTAAAAGTGTGTGGGTACTAGACTGGTCTACCTTCAGTCCTGACCTGTCTCCCATTGAAAATGTGTGGCGCATTATGAAGCACAAAATACAACAATGGAGACCACAGACTGTTGAACAACTGAAGTCATACATCAAGCAAGAATGGGAAAGAATTTCACCTACAAAGTTTAAACAATTAGTGTCCTCAGTTCCTAAACGCTTGTTGAGTGTTGTTAAAAGGAACGGTGATGTAACACAGTGGTAAAACATGACCCTGTCCAGCTTTTTTGGAACATGTAGCAGGCATCAAATTGTAAATGAGTGAATATTTGTTAATAAAAAAAATAAAGTTTATCAGTTTGAACATTAAATATCTTGTCTTTGTAGTGTATTCAATTGAATATAAGTTGAAAAGGATTTTCTAGAAATAATCACAGCAACTCAAACATGTGGCAATGTTATGGACGCCTAAAAAGACTTGTACATAACCTTCCTGTAATTTTTTAAAAATTTGTTTTAATTTAAGTTTTTGTAAAGGGTATACATGTCATTACAGCATTGCATTGTTTACATTTTCATCACATATTCCCCTTTTTTTGACAACACTGGAAAAAAAATTATTACAACACCCTTTTTTTAAGTGAAAGAAAAGAAATTTAAACAAAAAAAACAAAAGACCAGAAAAATAAAAGAGCATCTGAGTAGCACTGGAACAAAGAGAGGAGCCATTATTGAAATGGTGTTTGTGCATGATTAGATCTGATAGAAGACACATATGCGTTCCAGGGTTGCCAAAAGTTCAAGAACCCATCCATGTCCTGTCTCAGTGCAAATGTCAACTTTTCCATCAAATAAATGTCCTGAATCACATTAATCCAATCTTCAGGTGTAGGACAGTCCTTCAACATCCATTTTTTTGTTAGAGCTTTTTTTACTTGCCAATATTAAAACAGTGAATAAGTATTTTTCTCCTCATCTTTCCAGTGATTCCGGTAGTAAACCCAAATACAAAGTTACAAAAGAAAAGGGAACTGTTACTTTGAATATTTTCCCCAATATTGTCTGTACATTGGTCCAATATTGGTGGATAACTGGGCATGACCAAAACACATGAAAATGATTTGCAGTCTTTTCACCACACAAGCGCCAACAATTCAGCCCTTTACGAGTAAATTTATTTTGTGCAGGTGTTCTGAAAAATCCTTACCAAATTTTCCATCCAAATTCTCTCCACAGCAAGGATGAATACTTTTCCATTGTTGTTTATTAGCTTTTCCCATATTTCCAGTGTAAAGTGAAATTCCCCGCTTTTTTCCCATCTCTCTTTTATATGATGTGAAGTCTACTTTTAAATCTTGAAGACCATGGTATATTTTAGAAATGTATCTGATCCCTGGGATCCCCTTAATTGCCATTAAGAAAACCTTCAGAACACCTGACTGGGCCCTTTCCAATCCTCCTTTGTAAGTATTTGTTTATGTGGTGTCTAAGCTGAAAAGAACCTGTAAAGGTCCTTGATTTATTAGATCCTTGTTTTTTCAAATCTTCAAAACTTCTTAAATTTGCCCTTTAAAAAAATCGTAATATTTTATCAGTCCGTTCTCTTTCCACTTTTTAAATCTAGTGTCTGTTTTATTAGGAGTAAAATCCTGATCACAGGAAATCCATTGCAATAATCGATAGGGTTCTTTAGTTTGATTCTCTCTGATTATCTTAAACCAAATTTTTAGCGGGGTCTCTATCCACGGGTTAGTGTTATTCAAAAGTTTAGGTAAGGCATTATTCCCTATTATCGCCTGTAGGGGGAAGTCACTTGTTATTTGGCATTCTATCTCCTTCCATTGTGCATTGTAGACTGGGTTACTATCTGTACTAAAGTTTTAATTTGCTCGGCTTTAAAATAGTCCCTGATATTTGGCAGCGCGAGCCCAACCTTTGGTCTTTGTTTAGCTGTAGGGTTCTATATCTGATTCTTGGTCTCTTGCCGCCATAGAATCTGAGATCCTTCTGTCCAGTTCTTTTGGGAGGTTCTAACCGTATTGTTTGGAAAAGGTATAGAAGACGTGGAAGTATATTCATTTGACTGCTTCAATTCTTTGTGCAGTACCCAAGAATGGTATCATATTCCATCTTGCTAGATCAGACTTTATTTTTGTCATCAGTGGATCATAGTTCAGTGTTATAATTTTGTTGAGTTTCATAGATTCCATCTCCCAGTTAGTTTTGAATTTGCTTAGTAAATATTGATTTGGGTGATAGTTGAATGTTAAAATTTTGGTTTTATACATGTTTAATTCGTACCCCGATAACTCTCCATACTCTGAAAAAACTGAGATTAGTTCTGGAAAAGAGGTGTCCGGCTGCCCCAGGTATATTAAAATGTCATCAGCAAAGAGTGCTATTTTATGTTCCTTCTGACCAAGTGTAATACCTTGAATTTTTTGATTCTGTCTTATCCATTGGCTTAGAGGTTCTATGAAGATTGCAAAGAGCAGTGGAGACAAGGGGTAGCCCTGACAACATCCTCTTTCCAGTTCAAAAGATGATGATAATTTACCTTTAATCCTTATTTTAGCTGTTGGTTTTTTATATAATGCCTGGATAGTTCTAATGAAGTTGTTATGAAAATTGAAACTGGATAAGATTCTATATAGGAAAGACCAGTCAACTGAATCAAAAGCTTTTTCAGCTATTTTTTGATCTCCACAGAATTAAGGTCCAAGATTCAAAATTGCTTTTATGATAACATCGTGATCTCTGATCATGCACCCTGCTGTCTAATATATGTAGATAAGAAATTGACAAAGGAACCAGGTAGATGGCAATTTCAGCATAAATGGCTTCAGTATGAGGAATTTGTTAAGTACATAGAAAAACAATAGATGAGTTCTTTGACATCAATTACTACACAAACATCAGCATGTGTAAAGTGGAGGCTTTCAAAGCTTTTATTAGGGACAATTATTAGTTATACAGGTTCAAAATCTATAAGAGACTCGAGAGGAGAGAGTTCAATTGGAACATAAAATAAAAATTCTCAAGAAAAAGTGTATGCAGAAGTGATCCAAGGTTGGAGAACGAATTACTGATTTGAGAGCTGAATATGACAAAAAAATCAGCGAATAGAGCTGCCTCGAGTCTTCTAAGATTGAAACAATCTCTTTATGAACAAGGTGAAAAATCAGGAAAAATTATTGGCATGGGCAGATTAAACAATTAGAATTTAAACACCAGTTACCAGTATAATAAGTAAAGGACAGTGTAGTTATAGTTCCTTTAGAAATTAATAGAGCCGTTAGAGATGACTATGAAAAATTATATGATACCAACAAATGTAATCTGACTTAACAAAACTAAATGGTTTTTGAACTAACTATCTATACCGTGTATTTCAAATGAAAAACAGGGAGATACTTGATTCTAAAATTAGTCAAGAAGAAGTTGGGCTAGCCACTGATAATATGAAATCAGGAAAAAGTGCAGGGACCAGATGGTCTTCCAGTTGACCTTTATAAAAAATTTAAGAATAAATCAATAAAACCTTTTTGGAAATGGTTTTAGAAGCATTTCAAAATAGTAATTTACCATCATACATGAATAATGCCTTAATTATACTGTTGCCAAAACCAGGCAAACCCTCTAATAAATGTGAAAATATGAGACCAAAAGCCTATTAAATGCCGACCTTAAGAAATCTGTAAAATTTTAGCAAGACGAATACAAGAAATTTTACCAAAATATTATTAATCGAGATCAGAATGGCTTTATAAAGGGAAGACAAGGCTTCCATAATGTAAGAAGACGATTTAATATTATTTATTTCTAATAAAGAAGCACCGATACAGCTCTCCTATCACTGGACGCCGAAAAGGCTTTGATAGAGTCGAATGGCCTTTTCTTTTTGAAGTTTTACAAAGGTTTGGACTTGGAAATAATTTCATAAAATGGGTTCAGATAATATACAATAATGCTACAGCAGAAATCCTAACAAATAGCAATATTTCAAAATCAATAAAAATCAATAGAGGATGTCGACAAGGCTGTCCACTTTCACCTTTACTGTTTACTATGGCAATTGAACCATTAGCGATGGCGATACGTTTACAGTCACAAATATATGGAATTAAAGTTGGACCAACAGAACATAAAATCTCCCTGTATGCCGATGACATAATTTGTTTATGTCGAATCTTAAAAAATCAATTCCGACCTTGTTGAATTTAATAAAGAATTTTGGGGAAATACCAGGATATAAAATAAATAAAACTAAATCTTCAATATTAATGCTAAATGAGACCCAGAGAAATTACCCAGCCCCTGAGGTAAATCAATTCAATGTTGTAAATCAGTTTAAATATTTAGGAATCCAAATTGTGCCTAAGCTAGAATCAGTCGCCAGTGTCAACTATGAAGCCTTAATGACAGATATTAATGAGTTACTTCAGAGATGGATGTCACTACCAATGTCGATGATCGGGAGAATCAACATACTTAAAAGTAATATCTTACCTAAAATACTTTATTTATTTCAATACATTCCCTTACCACCACCTTTAGATTTATTCTCAAGAATTAAAAAAAAGTTAGTGGAATTTATATGGAACAACAGGAGGGCTAGATTACGTCTGTCTTTATTATATTTACCATTTGATCGTGGAGGTCAGAAATGTCCAAATTTTATGTTGTATTATTGGTCGGCACAACTGAGGTCTATGACATATTATTTTTCATCAAATGATCTCCCTCACTGGACTGAAATGGAATCATACAATTTGCCTTTACCTCTTCCCATATTCATATACTCAGATTCGGCAAAAAAATTACAAAAACAAGTTAAAAATCCATTTGTAAAGCATATGATCAAAATATGGTGTGAAACTAAAAACTATTTAAAAAGAACCACACTTATTGTCACAATTTAGCCCAATATGGGGTAATCAATATTTTAAACCAGGGAGAGCGGATGCTGTATTTAAAGTATGGAATTTAAAAGGGATTCAAAAGATTCAAGATTTATATCTGTCATGTTCAGATAACATAATGTCTTTTGAAGAGCTGAGGATCAAATTTAATCTTAATACAACACATTTTTTTAAATATCTTCAACTTAGGAACTTTATTAGATCAAATCAAAATAAAGCTCTCACTCGACCTATTTACTCATCCCTGGAAAAAATGTTGATGAAAGATAGTAAGAGAAAGGGTATTATTTCAGAGTTTTATAACTCATTGACACTATCCTCAAGTGAAAACTCACAGAAAAGATTAAATTACTGGAAAGAAGATCTGCAAACTGAAATTTCAGAGGAACAATGGGAATTGGCTTGTACAGAAGCTCAAACCAAATCAATAAATGTACGTCTTAAATTGATACATTTTAAATGGTTAATGCGGATGTATGTTACACCGGAGGAGTTAATAGATATAACAAAAACATACCAGATACGTGCACAAAATGCATGGAAAGTAAAGGAACCCTATTTCATTGTTTATGGGAATGTAGAATAATTAGAATGTTTTGGGAAGAGGTGAGGGTAACTATTGAAAAAATAATTTCAAAACAAATCATATTGAATCCTAAACTGTTTTTGTTGGGTTTATACCCAGAAAAGCATAACTTTAATAAAAGTGAAAGAACATTCATAGACCTCAGTTTGCTTAATGCCAAAAAATGTATTGCACTACTGTGGAAAAAGACTCATAGACCAGATGTGACTCAGTGGTTAAGACAGATGTTAACAAACCTTCCATTAGAAAGAATAACATATATACTGAAATCAAAGGAAATTGTGTTTGAGAATATATGGAGACCTTTTATTGATTATGTAAAAATTTAAACATAACTCTTGAAGAAGAAGGTGAATGATGTGTGTGGACCTTGTAAATACCAAACTGGTGAACATAATATGTATACTTATGTAATGGATTGTCTAGACTAAACAGAGGAGCATTGTTGAAGACTTGATTTTGTTGGTGGTTGTTGGTGTTTTTAGTGCATTTTTTTTTGTAGTACTTTAGTGTTAGTGTTTGATTGTTTGTGTCATGTTTGTTAAAAAAAAAGGTTCAATAAAGATATTGTGGAAAAAAAAAGCTTTTTCAGCATCTAATCCCAGTATGGCTGCATTTAAATTATATTTTTTTATATGATGAATTATGTGTAAAGTGCGTCTAATGTTATCTTGTGTCTGTCTTTGTCTTATAAAACCTGTTTGGTCTAAATGAATTAAGTCTGTCAGTATATTTTCTAACCTTTTGGCAAGGATAGTGGTAAAAAGTTTATAGTCCTGATTTAACACACTGATTGGTCTGTAGTTGGAGCAGTCTAGTTTATCCTTTTCAGGTTTAGGTATGACTGCAATGACCCCTTCTCTCCAGGAGGAGGGGATTTCCCCTGTGTGGAGGACATAGTTAAATGTTTTCAGGAGGAGAGGAGATAGTTGCTGTTTAAAGGTTTTGTACCACTCTGCTGTATAACCATCTGCTCCTGGGGATTTGTTAACTTTAAGTTTCATAATTGCTTTTTCTAATTCTTTAGATTGTATTTCTGCCAGTAGTTTTTTATTTTGTGACTCAGTAAGTTGGGGAAGACCCCTTGTATTTAGGAAGGCTTCGGATGTGTTTTTGTGTTTTTTGAGAGAGTACAAGTTCTTGTAGTAATTCTCGAAACTTTCAAGAACTTCCTGAATTCTAAATTTTATTTCCTTTGATACCGGGTCTCTGATTTTATAGATTGCTCTCTCCGTTTGTTGTTTCCTCAATTTTTAGGCTAGTAATTTTGCTGATTTGCTACCTGTTTCATAATATTTTTGTTTCAGAAATGTATGTTTCTTCTGGATTTCTATTGTGTAGATCTCGTTTATTTGTTTTTTTTATTTCATTAATTTTGAGCGAGTCATTAGAATGAGTGTTGTCTTTGTGCTCTTTTTCTAGTTTCTTAAGTTCTAACTCTAATGTGATTAGTTTTCTTGTCTCAATTTCTTTTGGAGTGCCAGTTTTGCGATAATCTTTCCCCTTATTACAGCTTTGCATGCGTCCCACAGTATTAAAGGGGATACTTCTCCATTATCATTTTCCTCCAAATATCTGAGAATATCTGATTCCAATTCATCTTTCAGTGGTCCTTTCAGCACATTTGAATTTAACCTCCAAGAAAATGTATTATTTGTGTATTTTTGGATATTTAAGTCCATATAGATCTGACTGGTCAGAGAGATCCATCAGTCCTATTTTACATGTTTTTACTCTTCCAATGTCTCTATTAAACATCAAAAATAGTCAGTCCTTGAGTATGATGAATATGGTGCTGAGTAAAATGTATAATCTTTTACACTGGGGTTGAATTCCCTCCACACGTCACAGATTCCCAATTCATTTGGTAGCATCCTAGTTTTTCTACTTTGAGTGTTATTTTGATGTGGAGAATTACCTGATGCATTCCAGTATGGATTCAGTCTTAGATTGAAGTCTCCACCACATATCACTAAACCTTGGGCTTTAGTTATCATTAGGTCAAATACATTTTTATAAAATTTCCAGTTAGCCCCTGGAGGTGCATATACATTCAGCAGGGTGATATCTTCTCCCTCTAGCCGACCAAGTACCATGCTAAATCTCCCTTCTTTATCTTTGTGTTCTGAATTTTTTTCAAATATAATTTTGGTTGAGATCAATGTCGCTACCCCACTCCTCCTCCCTGACTTATATGAAGATGAAGAGATCAGTTTAAACCCTTGTCTATTAAGTTTTGTGTGCTCCAAGTCTGTTAGGTGGGTCTCCTGTAAAAATATTATTCCTGCTTTGTTTTTTTCATTTTGCCTAGAATCTTGGATCTTTTAACTGGATTCAGGATCCCTTTTACATTATATGAGATTATTTTGGTTGCACCCTGTTTCTCCATTGTATTGTCTTATTTAATATAACAGTATAGTGGCCCTCTTTTATGCTACTCAAAAACTGAAAGAACATTAAGAACATAAAAAACATAAAGAACATAGTATATAAAACTTTAAATCAAAAAACTGTCAAAAGATCTTCCTGAACTGAGGTCTTTTTAGCGACCTTAGAAGAGCCTTGATGGTGTGTTGGCTCTGAGGGAAATTCCTCAAACTCTGTTACGTGTTGAGGGCCCTCTCTTACCCCTGTAAGTTGTCCCATGTTTTTAACGTGATTTTCAGATCCCAATCCGAACTTGTAATGATTTTTTTTCTTTTTTTTTAATGCCTATACCCTATGAAATTGTGCACAACCTCCCACCACCATCACAGCAAACAATCACGGTAATACAGTATTTGTTAGTGTGGAGAGTTCATGTGGTTCATTGTCACATTTTTATTTTAATAAGTTTTTTTTTTTTAAAGACTTATTTGTTTCTAATATTAAACTGTTCTATGAAATGTTTTACCCCTTCATATTTGCTGATTCTGCATCTCCTTTAATGTCTGTTACCTTGTAGGAGGAGGGTTGGATGCGCAGATTGACTAAAAATATTGTTATTCCCTCCTGAAAGCGTCCAGTTTTTCCTTATAGCCCTGGGGCTGGGTTTCCCACTGCTGGCCCGTGGATTTTGAGGGTCTCTGTCTGCACCACGTTTGAGCCTTGATTCTTTCAATCGGGTCTGCTGCGGGTTTATACACCGTTACGGGGAGCCCTCTTCTCGCCATATCCCTGGTTGCTTCTTCCGCTGAGTTGTAGAGACACGTCTCTTCCCCGTAAAAAGGGGGAAGAGACTTAGTCTTCCTTCCAGGTCGGTTAGCTTAGCCTCCAGTCTCATCTGTCGTTTGAGTAATTCCAGCGTGGTTTCTTCCAGCCCTTTTATTCTTTCCTCTGCTTCCAAGATTCGGTCCTCAGCCTGGTCCACTCTGTTATTTGTCCTTTTTATTTCATCTTTAAGTTCACGAAATTCGGCCCAACACTCTCGGCGAAATTCTCTTAATTCTTGAAGTATCGTTTTTAAGCTAGCAGTGTTGCTAGCCTCATTTTGCTCCTCTATTTCTGAGTGGTTGTTGTCTTTGAGGTCAGATTCTCCGGCCGATGTGTGTCTTGTCCTGGTGAATGTCGATCTCTTCTGTTTTCCTTTAGGCATAATGACTTTGTCTTTTGATTTTCACTCTTCCATAAGTCCGTTAAATCTGATTTTCATGGTATTTTCACAGATGGGATCTGGGAGCTTCAGCGTTAAGCTGCTACCACCATGGTGTCCAGACCGGAAGTCCCGACCTTCCTGTAATTTTAAATAGCATCGTTGTAAGGCAGTAAGTAGAGATGGACATCATTCAGTCTGACAGTGACAAGCACAGTTGCATTTATACAGCCGTGGACAAAATTGTTGGTACCCCTCTGTTAATGAAAGAAAAACCCACAATGGTCACAGAAATAACTTGAATCTGACAAAAGTGGTAATAAATAAAAATTCTTTGAAAATTAACCAATGAAAATCAAACAGTGCTTTTGAATTCTGGTTCAACAGAATTATTTTTAACCCCTTAACGCCTGAATTTATTTCCAATTATGAAAAAAAAATTTCACTTGTGTTTTTGCTTTCAAGTAGATGCTAAATAAAGTTGAGAAAGTTAATTTGACTATAGCACATAAAATATAATTTTAGGTATGATGCAAATTAGCGACAACAGGCATCTATGGTAAAAAAAGGTAAAAAAGCACCTGTTCCCATCTCAAGTATGAAGAGTCTTTTATTTATGCAACAAAGTTATTTTCAGTATTTTCAACTCTCATGACTGCCAAACTGTAACCCTAACCCTAACCCTAACCCTAGCAATCAGGAAATGGATGGTGCTCCGTCTCTGACCGTTCCTACGAGAAACGAATGCTTGCAAAAGGTTCCTAGGTATGTGTTGGAAGTGCTCCAACCGGAAGTGGAGGAATACAGACGGTATTTTGGTTGCATTTTGAGCGGAAGCAGTTTGATGCGAATTCGCGACGGCAGGCGTCAAGGGGTTAAAAAACAAACTCATGAAACAGGCCTGGACAAAAATGATGGTACCCTTAACTTAATACTTTGTTGCACAACCTTTTGAGGCAATCACTGCAATCAAACGATTTCTGTAACTGTCAATGAGACTTCTGCACCTCTCAGCAGGTATTTTGGCCCACTCCCCATGAGCAAACTGCTCCAGTTGTCTCAGGTTTGAAGGGTGCCTTCTCCAGACGGCATGTTTCAGCTCCTTCCACAGATGTTCAATAGGATTTAGATCAGGGCTCATAGAAGGCCACTTTAGAATAGTTCAATGTTTCACTCTTAGCCATTCTTGGGTGTTTTTAGCTGTGTGTTTTGGGTCATTATCCTGTTGCAAGACCCATGACCTGCAACTGAGACCAAGCTATCTGACACTGGGCAGCACATTTCTCTCTAGAATACCTTGATAGTCTTGAGATTTCATTGTACCCCGCACAGATTCAAGACACCCTGTGCCAGATGCAGCAAAGCAGCCCCAGAACATAACAGAACCTCTTCCATGTTTGTAGGGACAGTGTTCTTTTCTTGGTATGCTTCATTTTTGCGTCTGTGAACATAGAGCTGATGTGCCTTGCCAAAAAGTTCCAGTTTCGTCTCATCTGTCCATAGGACATTCTCCCAGAAGCTTTGTGGCTTGTCAACATGCAGTTTGACAAATTCCAGTCTGACTTTTTTATGATTTGTTTTCAACAGTGGTGTCCTCCTTGGTCGTCTCCCATGAAGTCCACTTTGGCTCAAACAACGACAGATGGTGCGATCTGACACTGATGTACCTTGACCTTGGAGCTCACCATGAATGTGTTTAGAGGTTGTTCTGGGCTCTTTTGTTACCATTATTCATCAAGTTTCCTCCTGCGGCCACGTCCAGGGAGGTTGGCTACAGTCCCGTGGATCTTAAATTTCTGAATAATATGTGCAACGGCAGTCACAGGAACATCAAACTGCTTGGAGATGGTCTTATAGCCTTTACCTTTAACATGATTGTCTATAATTTTCTTTCTAATCTCCTGAGACAACTCTCTCCTTTGCTTCCTCTGGTCCATGTTTAGTATAGTACACACCATGTCACCAAACAGCACAGTGACTACTTGTCACCCTTTAAATAGGCCGACTGACTGATTACAAGTTTGTAGACACCTGTGATGTTAATTAGAGGACACATCGTGGTTGAACATGTCCCTATGGTCACATTATTTTCAGTCTTTTCTAGGGGTACCATCATTTTTGTCCAGGCCTGTTTCATGAGTTTTTTTTTTTTTTAAATAATTCTGTTGAACCACAATTCAAAAGCACTGTCTGATTTTCACTGGTTGATTTTCATAGAACTTTTATTTATTACCACTTTTGTCAGATTCAAGTTATTTCTTTGACCATTGTGGGTTTTTCTTTCATTAACAGAGGGGTACCAACAATTTTGCCCACGTGTGTATATTTATGAAAATACAGTGGATATAAAAAGTACACATCCCTGTTCAAATGCCAGGTTTTTGTGATGTAAAAACATGAGACCAAGATAAATCATTTCAAAATTTTTTCCACCATTAATGTGACCTATAACCTGTACAACCCAATTGAAAAACAAACTGAAATCTTTTAAGGGGAAAAATAAAAAATAAACTTACAATAACCTGGTTGCATAAATATGCACACCCTGTTATAACTGGGGATGTGTGTCTTGAGTCTGAGCTCTAATTTCCCCTCTGAGCTCAGACTCAATTTATTTTCTGAGTTCTGTATGTCTGTTATTATTGTGTTGTCAGTTCTTTGTATATATTTTGGTTTGTTCACACTCAGATCCTTCCTCTTGCCCAGACACTCCCACCAACTACTCAAGCTGTCTCTCTGCCATCTCAAACTGTGAGTAGTTGATTAATCCAGTCACCTGCTCACTCAGCTCCCCGCACCTGCTGCTGATCTGCTGCCCACTATTTAAGGACAGCTGGTTATTGTCTCAGTGTGGCAGCAGTCTGAAGTCCTATATCTAAGGACTACCCCTGGTGTTATTTGGACTCTATCCTCATCATATTCCACCCTGGAGGACGCATTGTGGTATTTGGGACTCGTGGAGGCAGTGGCTCGCCGGTGCCCTCAGCTGATGGAGCACGCTGAGGGAAAAGAGAGGATTGCTTTGATCACTGCGCTGCAACGTGAGAATGGAGGAGTGGTGAGAAATTCCCCGGAGAAGCCTGGGCGCACGCCGAAGGGGAGGTGTTCCCGGGCCTCTGTTATCACCACTCCACACCAGTCTCCAGGGCCCGTTCCGGCTCCATTAGCTCCATGAAAGCAGCGTCATCCCACTCTGGACCACCAGAGGAAACCTGCTGCCTCTTCGGCAGCCATTTCCTGGACATTGAGCCCGACAATTCCCAGAGCAGAGCCCCGCTCTTCTTCTTCTTCATCTGCTGTCATGTCAGCCTCATCTCCCTCCGTTGCTGCTGTGATCTCATCCCCTCGATTTCTCCTCCTGCTGCCAAGAGGTCCTCCATTTTTTCCTCCGGCTATGTCCGCTTCCATGGCTACAGGGGTGGCTCCTCCACAATCCACTGAGGGGCTCATAATCACCATAGCCAGAGAGAGGGATGACTCTCCATACACAGCAGCAGATAAACATCAAGATCTGGGAAAACAGGCAAGTTTTATTTCATTTTACTTCAATTCATGATGAAATGTCTTGCCTGATTCCCCGTAGGGAGGCTCAGGAAAAGCAATCCCCTGAGCTCTCTCCACCTGCTGCTGTTATAAATTGCTCACCAGCCCTCTTGGTGTTCTCTCCTGTGGCCCGTGATTGTCTGCCAGCCCCAGAGCAGAGCACCAAACAATGGAGGAGCTCGTGGCCCTGGAGGACCCTGTTCCAGCGCCAGCGGTGAGCCATCCCCCAGCTGCCACGTCGGAAGAGCCACCAGCGTGGTCCACTTCATCTGGGGAGACATGGACTGCAACCACCATCATGCCTGCTGCGGAGGCCTCCGCAGCAGAATAAGAACCAGAGCTGGACGTCCAAGAGACAGTGCCTGAGACATTGTCGTCTGGATCGACAGAGTCCTGGACAGTGGTAGAACTCGAGCTCAGTGTGTTCTCTCTTGTTTTCCTCTTATCTGTTTTGGAGAGATCACCTTGCCGGGCTCTGCCGGTGACCCCGACCGTGTACCTCTGCTTGTTTGTTCTGAGCCTTCTTTCAGGGTCGCGGACAAAAATCCAACTTTGCCAGATGTCTCCCTGGGTCCAGGCTCGCCACATGAGGACGTTGTGGGTCCAGCTCCCCCCGCTGAGGTCATCATGGACCTTCCTCCTTCCTCCTTCGCCCTCGTCCGGTGTCCCATTGATGAACTGCCTCCTTGGCCTGGTGCTCTCACGGGTTGGCCTGTTCACCGTGGGTGCAGCTGTGGCCTAATCCGGGTCCACCATGGGTGCAGCATTGGCCCAGTCCGGGCCCACCGAGGGTGCAGCATTGGCCCAGCCCGGAGCCACTGCGGGTGCTGCAGAGCTCCAACCCGGAGCCACCGCGGGTGCTGCTATGCTCCAGCCTGGAGCCATCAGGGGTGTTGCTATGCTCCAGCCTAGAGCCATCGTGGGTTCTGCTAAGCTCCAGCCTGGAGCCACCACGGGTGCTACTGTCCTTCAGCCTAAGACCACCGAGGGCGTTGAGGCCTCCTGTCCTCTGCCTGACACCGTCACGGTTTCCCCGCCACTGCCAGATGCCATTGGAGGTCCTCCCCCGCCACCAGACACCGTTGTGGTTTCCCCCCGTCGGCCCTACATTCCCTCACTGGGCCTCCCCGTGGGGGAGCCACCTCCTGGGTCACCCCTCCGGTCCTGGTGGCTAAAGAACTCAGGTCGGCTGCCCGACAGAGTGAGCCGCTGGGTTGGCTGGCCCATATTCTCCAGCAGGCTGCCCGACTCATTCCACCTTGTTGTCTACCTGGCCTGGGACTTCAGCCGGCCACCTGAACAGCTGGGTTCTTTGGCCTAGGTGACCCAGGGGTGTTGCACAGATGCAGGTCATGAGTGGGGTTTGTATTTTCCCTCCATAGCCTGTTTCCCCCACCTCCCTCCCAGGGTGATTTTTTGCTGTTCCCTTTCCTTGGGGGAAAGGGGGGTTCCTTTTGGTGTGGCCTGGGGGTGTCTGGAATCCACCCCTTGGGGAAGGGGGGGGGGGCTCTGTCATGTAAGTAACTCTGTAAGTTACTTTGTTTGTATTTTTATGCTTGAGCACTGTTCTGGATTTTTTGTTCTCTTTTGTCAATAAATGTCACACTACAGTTCAGCGCGTGGGTCTGCCTTTCTGCCCCGGAGGCGCCAGTTTATGACAATGGTGCTGTTTTCAGAATTAATCAATCACATTCAAACTCATGCTAAATGGGAGTCAGCACACACCTGCCACCATTTAAAGTGTCTCTGATTAGCCCCAAATAAAGTTCAGCTGTTCTAGTAGGCTTTTCCTGACATTTTTTCCAGCACAAGTCATGGTCTGCAGAGAGCTTCCAAGGGATCAGAGGGATCTCATTGTTCAAAAGTATCAGTCAGGAGAAGGGTACAAAATAATATCCAAGGCATTACATATACCATGGAACACAGTGAAGACAGTCATCATCAAGTGGAGAAAATATGGCACAACAGTGACATTACCAAGAACTGGACATCCCTCCAAAACTGATGTAAAGACTGGGCTGGGCTGCACGGTGACGCAGTGGTTAGCACTGTGGCAGCACAGTTTACCGTCGGCCGGGGGATCGCGGGGATCGTGAGATCGTGGGTTCGATCCCTGCCCCCGACCAACAGTGATCTGTGTGGAGTTTGCATGTTCTCCCCGTGATGCGTGGGTTTACTCCGGGATTTCTCCGGTTTGCTCCCACATGCCAAAAACATGCAGGTTAGGGATACGGGGCGCTCGTGCACGCAGCGACCGGCAGCTGGTGGCTTGTCACCAGACTGCAAAGCAAATCTACCTACGGGTACAAAACAAGTAACAAAAAAAAAAAAAAAAAAAAAGACGAGAAGAAAACTGGTCAGGGAGGCTGCCAAGAGGCCAACAGCAACATTGAAGGAGCAGCAGAAATTTCTGGCAAGTACTGGCTGTTTAGTACATGTGACGGCAATCTCTCATCTAGGGTGGCAAGACGGAAGCCTTACCTTACGAAGAAAAACATCCATGTCAGGCTACATTTTGCAAAAACACATTTGAAATTTCCCAAACGCATGGAGGAAAATGTGTTATGGTCCGATGAAACCAAGGCTAAACTTTTTGGCCATAATTCCAAAAGGTGTATTTGGTGCAAACACAATATTACTCATCACCAAAAGAGCACCATACCTACAGTGAAGCATGGTGGTGGCAGCATCATGCTTTGGGGCTGTTTTTCTTCAGCTGGACCTGGGGCCTTAGTCAAGGTGGACGGAATTATGAACAGTTCTAAATACCAAGTCAGTGTTGGCACAAAACCTTCAGGCTTCTGCTAGAAAGCTGAAGATGAAGACGAACTTCATCTTTCAACACGACAATGACCCAAAGCAGACATCCAATTCAACAAAAGAATGGTTTCACCAGAAGAAGATTAAGGTTTTAGAATGGCTCAGCTAGAGTCCAGACCTGAATCCGATCGAACATCTATGGGGTGATCTGAAGAGGGCTGTGCACAGGAGATGCCCTCACGATCTGACAGATCTGGAGCGGTTTTGCAAAGAAGAGTGGGCAAATAATGCCTCATCTGTCATGAACCGAGCCTGTGTTCTCCTGCGGGCTCGGTTCTGATCGTTCTTGGTCATATGTTGTGTTTTGATTTCTGTCCTGTGTGTCGTTATTTCTATGCTTGTGGCTGCTGCTCTGGCCGGCGATCATTAGGCAGCTGTTTGACCCACTTTCTGGTGGGTGCTGTCTAACATTCGCCGGTCCGACCACACCCCCCTCTCTCTGACAGTCACCTGTGTGCCCCTGTAATTATCTTTCCCGCGCCTCACCCAGGTGTTCCCTATTTGTTAGGCCAGCGGTGTTTGTACTTAAGCAGCTCTTTGCTAGTCAAACACCGCTGGACCATTGCACGAGTCACATGGTCGTTCTCTGTTGTGTGACCAGCTTGTCACCGAAGGTTTGTGCTCGCTGTGAGACTGGAAGGATTTGGACTGCTCTGGCACTGTGAGTAACTTTAGCATTTCTGTTTGTGGTTGTGCCGCTACGCTGATAGCATTTCCTTTTGCGGCGCTACTGCTATGCTTTCTCCCCATTCTGCCGAGCTTCTTGAAGGACTTTCAGTTAACCCGAGCTGCCTAGGCATTTTGTACAGTTAGTCAATCTGTGTTCAATAAATGTGTGTTTGGTAAACCTTGCATTTAAATCTTCCTCCTTCCTTCTCTTCCTCCGTGCGCTGTGAGAAGCGCACGGGGAAGTTAATGACAGAATGGTCCAGCCAGTAAAAAGGATTTAGTGGGTTAACCCACACATCCCTTTTTCCCTTTTGGTGCATCACTTGTTGGAACTAATCTGGTTTGGAGATGTCTTTGGGCTGGTGTTATCCGATGAGCCTCGGCTGGGAACTCTGCCGAGCTCTCATGGACATCGACGGCCTGATATTTATGGCGAGCAGCTATTCCACCCCGGCGGACATCATGTGGTATGTCAAGTTGACGGAGGCAGAGGTTCGGCGATGCCCTCAGCTCTCCGAACATCCCGAGGGAGTTGAGCAGATATCCCAGCTGGCAGTGCTCCAACGTGAGTATGGCGAAAAGGAGAGGAAGTCTCCGAAGAAGACCGGGCTCGCGCCATAGGGAGGGCACTCCCGGGACGCCGCTGAAACTGCCCCCCCCCCCCAGGTCTGCGCTCCTGCTCTCTCTCCAAGCTGATCCCAGCAAGCAAAGAACAGCGTCATCCCGTGGGGAGACGCTGGGAGAAGCCCTCCTCTTTAGCAGTGGCCATCATTGTTTCAGCTGCCGTGAGGTCAGCTGAATTCACCCCGGCCACGCCTACCTCCGTCGTCAGGGAGATGGCTCCTCCACTAGTCTGCGGAGGGGTCCACGTCACTGCTGGCACGGGGAGGGATGAGTGTCTGCTGCCTGCAGCTGTGGAAATCATCGACCGGGATGACAGGCAAGTATTTTTTCATTCTAAGCCATTCATTAACATTGAATCTTGCCGGTCTCCCGAGGGAGATGCCCAGTATCAGCAGTCCACTGGGTCCTCTCCTCCAGCTGTAAATAATGATTGTTTCCTTCCCCTCTCTGTGTTTCCTCCCTTAATTCCTGAGGGCCTACCGGTCCAAGAACCGAGCTGCCAGACGATGGAGGAGGCTGAGGCCCTGGATGATCCTTCCCAGGGGCCCGCACGGAGGCGTTTTCCTGCAGCCACACCGGCGGAATCCCCAGCGTTGGAGCCGCTGCAGGAGGACAACGGGACTGCTAGCACCACCTTGCTAGCTGCGGAGGAGCCAGCACCAAGGTGCTTCAGGGCGACCACACCTGTGGAGTCCCCGCCTTCTTCTTCTGGGTGGGTGCCTGGTCCATCCCTGGGCACACCAACAGATGAGGAGTCGTCAGCTCTGCTCGCCACGCTCAACCACCGGGTCGAAGAGGAGCACTGTGAGAGGGAGGTCCAAGGACGCACCTCCCCGGCTGCGAGGGTTCCACCCCCTATGCCTGCTCAACCCCCAGACTCACCATCGGATGAGGAGTGGGCGAACCTGCTCACTGTGGTCAACAGCTGGGTCGAGGAGGAGCACCAGGGGAGAAGAGGAGACGTCCCGAAGGTCGCTGGGGAGGCCCAATGCCAGGAAAACAGGCAAGTGTTTTTTCATTTGACTCTCTCTGTTGATGAACAATTTTGCCTGCCTCCTGGCGAGGAGTCTCAGGGTGTGCAGTCCCCTGAGCGCTCCGCCCCAGCAGCACATAGTGTTCCCTCACTCAACCTCATCCAGCCTCTTTTGTGTGCCCCTACGAGCTTGGCTGCACGGGAACCAGGTCGCTAGAGGGGGGAGGAATCAGAGGTTCTAGAGGATCCTGCCCATGGGTCAGCGGAGAGGTTGCCCTTGGTCGCCACGCCAGAGGAGCCAGGGGCGTGGAGGACGGAACACCAGAGCGCCAGGACTGCAACCACCATCACGCCTGTTGCGGAAACCGCCAGAGTCATCCCCCGGACCAGAACTCCAGCCGACGGGACCTGGAATGCCATCGTCGGCAGCGTCGGAGTCCTGGACGGTGGTAGAGCTCGAGCACAGGCAAGTTATCTCTCCTGTAGTTCATTTGCCTATGATTGAGAGATCTTGTCTGGCTCTTGGGGAGGAGAATCGGGTGCAACTCCCAGCCGCACCTCAGCTCCCCTCACCAGGCTCTGCCACTGCTGGTGACCCTAACCTTTCCTCCTCTCCGGTGCCTGTCGAGCTCCTCCCTAGGGTTGCCGGAGAGGAGCTGCCACCACCGGGGTTGCCTACGGACGATGACGCAAGGCTGGCGGTTCCAGAGGAGGTCGACGGGGGCACAGCACCGGGCAAAACAATGGAGTCTACGCACCCCAAATTGCCGGAGTCTTGGACGGTGGTGGAGCCCGAGCTCAGACAAGTGTGCTCCATTGTATCAATAATGCATATGTCAATGTCACACTGCCCGACTCATGGCGAGGAGAGCCCAGGGCAGCTTGTAGTAGCCCTCGGGGCTGCCTCACCGGGCTCTGCCACTGCCGGCAACCCTGACCCACTCTCTTTAACTCTCTCCCTCCAGGTTCGGAGCCCCCTGCCAGGATTGTCGGAGGGCAGCTGACCTCGCCGGAAGCCGCCGAGGAGAGGGGTCCAGCACCTGAGGGTGTGAGGAGCATCACCTCCCTCGCTGGGGAGGCCACCGCGGGAGCAATGATGCCCCCGATGGGGGTCACCGCAGATGCTACGGTGCTCCAGCCGGAGCCCATCACGGGTGCAGTCACGTCCCAGACCGGGACAATCGCGAGTGCTGCAGAGCCTCAGCCGGAGGTCACCGCGGGTGCTGCAGAGCCTCAGCTGGAGGTCACCGTGGGTGCTGCAAGACTTCTGCTGGAGTCCATTGTGGGTCCAGCAGAGCTGGCCCGGTCAGGGTCCATCGTGGGTGCAGCGGAGCTGGCCTGGTTGGGGCCCACTGCAGGTGCAGCTGGGCCCCAAGCTGGGGTCACCGAGGGCACTGCAGATCACCTCAAGGATGCCGTGGTTCCCTTCTCCTCCTGGTCCTACGCCATAGGGGTTCCATCCCTTTGGTCCGGTCACCCACCAGCGAGTTTCCCGGTAGGCAGGCCGCCTCCTGCCTCATCCCGCCGGCCCTAGTGGATTAACAACACTGGCGGGCTGCCGGACGGATTGACTCCCCGGGTCTGGTGGCCCATGTTTTCCGGCAGACCACCGGATTCCATCCACCGGACCTTCTGCCAGGCCTGGGACTCTGGGCGGCCTCCTGAGCCCCAATGCCCGTGGACTTGGGGGGGTTAATTGTGGGCCCTGGGCAGGGCATTGTGTTCCCTCCTTTCCTATTCCCCCTACCTCCCACCCGGGTTTGTGTTGTTGGTTGTTGTTGCTCCTGTTGGGGGGGGGGTGGTCTTCATGATGTTACCGTGGGTGTCTGGTATCCACCCCTAGAGATGTTGTGTTTTGATTTCTGTCCTGTGTGTCGTTATTTCTATGCTTGTGGCCGCTGCTCTGGCCGGTGATCGTTAGGCAGCTGTTTGACCCACTTTCTGGTGGGCACTGTCTAACATTCGCTGGTCCGACCACACACCCCTCTCCTGACAGTCAGCTGTGTGCCCCGGTAATTATCTTTCCCACGCCTTGCCCAGGTGTTCCCTATTTGTTAGGCCAGCGGTGTTTGTACTTAAGCAGCTCTTTGCTAGTCAAACACCGCTGCACCATTGCATGAGTCACATGGTTGTTCGCCGTCGTGTGACCATCTTGTCACCGAAGGTTTGTGCTCGCTGTGAGACTGGAAGGATTTGGACTACTCTGGCACTGTGAGTAACTTTAACGTTTCTGTTTGCGGTTGTGCCGCTACACTGATAGCGTTTCCTTTTGCGGCACTACTGCTATGCTTTCTCCCCGTTCTGCCAAGCGTCTTGAAGGACTCTCAGTTAACCCGAGCTGCCTAGCCATTTTGTACAGTTAGTCAATCTGTGGTCAATAAATGTGTGTTTGGTAAACCCTGCATTTAAATCCCCCTTCTTCTTTCTCTTCCTCCGTGCGCTGTGAGAAGCCCACGGGGAGGTTTATGACAACATCAAGATGTGCCATGTTGATGGACTCCTACCCCAAAAGACTGAGTACTGTAATAAAAGCCAAAGGTGCTGCAACACAGTAACAAACTGCAACAAAGTATTAGTTTAAGGGTGTGCATATTTATGCAACCAGGTTATTGTAAGTTTTTTATTTTTTCCCTTAAAAGATTTGTTTGTTTTTCAGTTGGGTTGTACAGATTATAGGTCACATTAATGGTGGAAAAAGTTTTGAAATAATTTATCTTGGTCTCATTTTTTTACATCACAAAAGCCTGGCATTTGAACAGGGGTGTGTAGACTTTTTATATCCACTGTATATTCAAAACAGCTATTTCCTATGTAAAGAGTTGCCAAAAGGAGAGAAAGGTAAAACATTAGTTTGAATGGAAGGTAAACTACCTGCATGAATGTGTAATATTCTCCTACACGAAAATGCATTTTTAACGTTAATCAATTAAGAATTTTTTGGTTTTTATTTTCATTTTCATTTTAACAGTGCAATTTAATATACGGGTAGTTTCAAGTTCCATAAAATGTTGAGATATTATACATTGATTATACATCTACATCAACAATTTAAACTTTATAAACAGGCAGTGGTTTCTTCCTGTAGTATAAAAAGATAAGTTTAAATCCTGAAGTCCAGCTTAATGGGAATGCAGGAATTTGGTGAAGCTCTGAGAAAAGGGAAAATTAAACAGTTTTATGAATAGTTCTGAAAGGACACATTTGTACTGCTTACCTGAAGAAGGAGAAAAGGAAGACAAGGACCTCACCTCATTTTGTGAATATTTCTGGTTGCTCTGCTCTTTTATTCTCTGGATGTGGATTTGGTCCAGTGAGCCCCATTCAGTCGTACTGCCATTATAAAGACCAAGTCACTTCAAAGTCACACAGAGTGACGACATTTGTCCGGCGGTTCCTGTCCTGATGAAAGTTCTTCCAGAGTGGTGACAGCCAGAGCGGCTACTGACAGCAATGATGAGCACAAAAACTAACAATGGCTATTCTAGTAATGAAGTGGAGATAGCACACAATAATGTACAAAACAATATATAGAAGAACAGCCTTAAATAACTGAGCTTGTTTTCATTAAAGTTGTGTCTGTAAAATCATTAGCAAAAAACCTTTAAATGTTGTCAGAAGGGTTGTAAACACTCATCTTACTTTAGTGCTTTGTTTTGCATTCTTGAAAGTTTTGGGGGTGGGGGGGGGGCTTCTTCAGTTTGCCCTGGAGACATTTCATATGCAGGATTAAATCATTTTCAACCGCCACCAAACATTTTACTCATGCATTGCATTAAAAAATGCCAAATGCCTCGTTAAAGTATAAACTAACAAATAACAAGTCCACATTTGTTTTTCACCACATCACATGGAGGGGAGGGGGAGGCAGTATCGAGTATAGTGGTTAGCATTATTGACTCACAGCAAGAAGGTCGTGGGTCCAAATCCACCAGCCAGCAGTGGACCTACCTGTGTGGAGTTTGCTTGTTCTCCCCATGCGTGTGTGGGTTTACTCCCGATGCTCTGATTTCCTCTCATATTCCCAAAAACATGCAAGTTAGGTTAACTGGAAACTAAAGAGGCCCTAGGTGTGAATGTGTGTGTGAATGGTGAAGGGGATTGGCGCCGCACCGTGGCTGCCTCATCCAGGTGGATGCCATTAAATCCCCCTCTGTATACAACAACAATGCATGGTTTTATATGCAAACAACTAAGCTAAAGTGCATATTTGAAATCCCTTATTTTGCCAAGTGTATTTTTTTTTTTTTAGGATTACTGTAGAACCATCCAGTTTTGTAGAGAAATCCACATCGACTGAAACGAACAGCCTCAGCTTTTAGAAATAGCAACTGTGACACCTAGTGGTCCAGAATTACCTCATGGGGACTGTTTTCTGCGACCAGCAGTTTTTCTGATGTCACACCACCATGGGACTGTGCACAGACACAACATAGGAAATGTCCCCACTGTGGGACCATTGAGGGTATTTGTATCTTGATTGTATGATTAATTCAAACTTAACAGGCCATTTTAATGTAGGAGCAAGCCATGAGAGGTTTGGAGGATAAAATAATTTTTATTTAAAAAGTTTGCATTTTGTTTGTCAGCAAAGCAGTTATGTTGAATATTGATTGTGTCATCATCAGTTTGGAAATGTCACTGTGGCTCTTGCTTAGTTATTAAAATCATTACAACTTGGTTGCATGTTTAAATGAAATATTTGAAAGGGAAGCAACAAATGAAGGTGTATCTATGAAAACTCTTGGACGATTCTGATTTCAGGTGACTGAAGCAACCCTCAGCCAGCCACTGCTCTTAACGCCAGCAGGCTGAGGGGTACCGCTGGCAGCCGCCAGTATTTTTTTTTAACCATGTGACTCCATCCATAGTTTTTTTTAACCTGTTCTGTTTTTCTTATGTATTTATTTATGTTTTAATCTAAATTGATTGGTATGCATATTTTTAAGAGCTTTGTATTTTTTAAAAACAGAAGCATCCCATTTGTCCTGTCAAACAGCACTGGTGAGTTAATATTTCCACAAACGTCCTGCCAGTCATTTATACTTTCACCCATTGCTGCAAATAAAGGTGACTGAGGCAAACTGCTTTGCATGTGCAATGGAATCAATATAAAAAGCCTATGCCATTTCATTCACAAGTTATCACATTTGCAGTTTTTTTTTGTTTTTTTTAATAGAGTTGACCTCTGACCTTGACTGGGGTCAAGGTTGCCAAAATTCAAGTTCATCCAAGGTTTCTGAAAGCTAGAACTATGGTATCAATGTGAAACATTTACATCATTTCCTTTCTGAGTTATCATGTTTACAATGTTTTGAAAAAAAAAAAACCTGACCTTGACCTTGAGTTCAAGGTCACCCAAATTCAAACTCATCTGAGATTTCTCATAGATACACCCATGGTATCAATATCAAATCCTCCCTCATTTCCTTCTGGAGTTATTATGTTTGCAAAAGTTATGGAAAATCTGACCCCTGACCCTTGTGGTCAAGGTCACCCAAATTCAGCGTCATTTGAGATTTTTCACAGACACATCTATGGTATGAGTATGAAAAGCCTATATCATTTCTGTCTCACGTTATAATGTTTACAGGTTTTAGGGAAAAACTGACCTCCAAATTCAAACTCATTCAAGATTTTTCATAGATACAACTATGGTGTCTATTTGAAAAGCCTACATAAGTTCTTTAGTTATTGCGTTTACAAGGGAGGCGTTGACGCCACTGCCACCCATCTGCCCAGCAGGGTGACAATAATACCCTAGCAGCCTTTCCGGGGGCTAAGGGGTAAAACAAATCCAACAGTTACTGAAATGAAAATTAACTACATCTGCAATATATACCATTTAATTTATATAAAACACAAGCACTCTTTTCACTGCATGCAAAAGTTATATTTCAGCACACTACAGTTAAGAAGCACATTTAATGGGCTTCACAACAATTCAGTTGCTATTATTTCTTCTCTATTTGTAGAATGGTCACAGTGAGGTGTACTATTAGGTACAAAAAGAAACAAGCATGATGACAAAGTTGCAATAAATCCATGTATAGAACATAAACTGGAATACAACAGCTAAAAGAGGATTTGAGCAAATGATAAATAAAAATGAGAAATCTTCAGTAAAGTGCCGGCATCTTTTGATGCATTGTGACAACACAAGGCAGAGACGAAGACGCCGTGTTTCAGCAGTGTCGCGCCGTGTGTGTAATTCGGCGGGCGTGCAGCTGTGTGGTGAACATATTCTGTTTGGTCTGCAGACATTACCACAGACCCTCACAGTCTGCCTGATAGTCTGTCCCCACGTTCTGATTTAAACCAGTTTACCAATTCCATTATGCTAAGCCCGAACACTGGTTGGGAAATGATGAACGATTATGTGAAACACATAATCTCCCCGCTGCACCATCACTGCAATATGACAGCCAAATTTCATTCATCCTATCCAATTTCTTCCTTATTTAAGGAGAGAAAATTACTGGTGCCAGTAATCAGATATGTAGCGAGGCTGTATGCAGGAGTTAAGCCCACTCCCATTAGGCTTTCTGCCTGGCTCTGGCTGTAGTCAAGTCATGCGCGCAGACACACATGCACACAAAAAGACAGATACACATGTTCCACATGTCTGACCCTCCTCAGTTCTCACATCCCCTTTCACCCATTTCAAGGACTATTATTTGGCCTTGATATATTCTCTACAACATCATCCGTCAGCGATGCCAGTTTGAAACACAACGTCTCTTAAGTGGTTTAGAGAGCTGCAGACAGCCCGTTCTCTCTCTCGCTCACACACACGCGCTTTGTTGCCGTCTCTTCTGAAAGAGCCCTACACAAATGTTTTTTTCCAAACAACAACATAATTTTGGGAATTAGCCTTAATTAGCTAAGAATGCATTTTGGTCTCTTTTCCAATGATTACGCTTCGACATAAACCAAATGTAATGATGAGATATTATTGGGCGACCAATAGCAACTTTTTCTTTCTTCCTGTAGAGCAAAATCAGCAGTGAGCTACCATATTAAACACCATGTAATTTATTGCTAATACACTCTGGCTCTCATCAGCCCTTACAAAGCTCCGGTGTCGCACACAGAGAGAGGAGTGTTGGCTCTGCGACTGTTTGTTCTCCTCCACACATGTCCAATTTCTCGCTCCAATCGGGAATGCATTATAGGTGTAATTGAAAATTAGCAGTACATCTCTTTTTGAGAGGTAATTTATCAGGCCCCATTGTTCCTGTGTGACACCTCCAAGGCCTGCTCCTAACAAGGAGCCCGGAGCACCGGGAGGCTTTCTGCTCACCCAGGCCCCGTAGCGCTCTCTCTGCTTTGTCACTAATTGTGGCCTCCCTCTCCACCGAATTGTGATTCGGCTAAAAGAGCTTGTTGGCTCGATGCAATGAAGCTGCCAGTGACGCTCTCACCATTATCAAAGATACTCTTGATCTTTTCAAAAGCAGGAAATAGATTTTTTTTTTTTCTCCCAAGCCCCTGCTCAATCACACAGGGGGTGGTGGTGGGGGGATAGAGAGAAAAAGTAATTTGCAATGCGTCCATTAGTTCTTCATTAAAGCAAGATTAAATTGCACCTCAAATCACATCTGCCTTTTCTAGAGTAAAGGGTGACAGTTTTAGGGCCAAAACTAATTACTAGTGCCAATGAATGAGAGAGGAAAACAGGGCTGTTTTTACATGAGATAGTGTGGCCTGTCATTATATTCAGACTAATTCCACTCTGCCTGCTCTCTTAATGAGACCAGAACGTCCTCACATCTCTTTCACTCTCTTTCCCTGTATCTGCATGTGCTCCAAATGTATAATTTTGATAGCACTTGGAGTTTGCATTAATTAATTTTTCTGCGAGACCTGCTACAAGTGCCAAATCTGTGATGTTCTGAATTATCACTGGGGGACAGACAGACTGAAACAGACAGTGAGGGAGGAAAGACGGAGACAGTTTGGGAAACAGGAAAAGTGAGGAAAATACCAACTTTATATCTGCCTCAGTTCTTCTCCACATTTCTCTGCCACTGATGAGATGTCATGTCGGGCATGTAAAGTGGGTGCTGTGTTCATTTGTCTGGGGTGACAGTAAAAACTTGGTGGAAGAAAAAATTTGGATGAGCCAGCTGATACGCAACTTTTGGGAAATCGCACAGCGTTTAGCATCTGGTCCAAAATCTGGGTTCGTCCATTTCTCTTTGGCAGAATAAAAATGTGAATGCATGAAATAAAAACATAAATGTGTTTTTCCCTGTCAGTGACGTTGACAAAGATACATTAAAAGTCAGTCATCACAGATTAAAATGGGACATTAAATATGTTGATGGACTAGCAGTGCAAAGCATGCAACTGAATTAGCTCTGAGAACCAGATTATTTTCCTCTCATCTTAAACATTTGTGTTGCATCTTAACAATGTATAACTGGCATTATGCTTATTATTTTACATGTGAAATAAGAGCTGTTATATAAAGTGATTAAGTGACAAAGGTTAGTTAATATTAATAAAGTGTGGATGTTTCTTCTTATGTTCCTACCTCATATTTGTTGCTCCTTGACTAAAGGAAATATAGCCATCTCACCCCACAAATCCAATAGATCACACTGTAGAGTCATTTACAGTGCTGTGAAAAAGTATTTGCCCCCTTCCTGAATTCTTATATTTTTGCGTATTTGTTACACCTAAATGTTTCAGCTCATCAAACAAATTTTAATATTAGGCAAAGATAACTTGAGTAAATACAAAATGCAGTTTTTAGACGACGGTTCCATTTATTAAGAGAAAAAAAGCTATCTAAACCTACCTGGTCCTACGTGAAAAAGGAATTGCTCCCTAACTGCCCCCTAAACCTAACAACTGGTTGTGTCACCATTGGTGCCAACATCTGGCAATGAACCTTTTACATCACTGTTGAGGAATTCTGACCCACTCTTCTGTGCAGAATTGTTTAAATTCAGTCACATTGGAGGGCTTCATGAACTGATGGCTGGACAGTCTCCTTCAGGATTTTTGGTAGAGAGCAGAATTCATGATTCTGTCAATTAGGGCAAGCTGTCCAGGTCCTGGAGCAGCAAAACAGCCCCAGACCATGACACTACCACCACCATGTTTGACTGTTGATACGATGTTCTTTTTATGAAATTCTGTGTTAGTTTTATGCCAGATAAAACAGGACACATGTCTTCTAAAACTTCCAAAACTTTTGTCTCGTCAGTCCTCAGAATATTTTTCCCAAAAGTCTTGAAGATCATCTAGATGTTTTCTGGCAAATGTGAGACGAGTCTTTGTGTTCTTTTCGTCCAGCAGCGTTTTTTGTCTTGGAACTCTCCCATGGATGCAATTTTTTGCCCAGTCTCTTTCTTATTGTTCCATCATGGACCAGTGTCTAAACTGAGGCAAGTGAGGCCTGCAGTTCTTTAGATGTTGTTCTGGGTTTTTGTTTCTCATCTGTTCTTGAATTTCTTTAGATCACAATGGGATGTGTTGTGTTTTGAGTAGTTCAGCCTACTTCAGGTTGTCAGACAGATTCTATTTAAGTGATTTCTTGATTCAACAAGGCTGGCAGTAATCAGGCTTGGGTGTAGCTACTGAAATTGAACTCAGCTTTCCAAAAAATGTGGTTAATCACAGTTAATTCATGACGTAACACGGGGGACAATTACTTTTTCACATAGGGCCAGGTAGGCTTGGATAGTTTTTTCCCTTTAATAAATGAAACCATAAACTAAAAACTGCATTGTGTATTTATTCAGGTTGTCTTTGTCTGATATAAAAGATCTGAAACATTTAAGTGTGACAAATATGCAGAAACATAAGGAATCAGGAAGGGGGCAAATACTTTTTCACAGCACTGTAGGCATGTGTGTTATAGTTATGTGCACAATGCATGCATCTTTTAAAGGTAGTCATGCCCAGATTTTTGTCGGAGAATGCACCCCTTCACCCAGAAAACTGTTGCAGTTGCAAATGCTTTGGTATGCTCGTGTTTATTTCCTTTATTTGCATTTGAACACACACACACACACACACACACACACACACACACACACACAAAGAGAAAAAAGTCAGATACTTATGACAGTGACTGCATGTGTTTAAGCATGCAGATGAGCATGTATGGATCATATATAAATTGTAACATTTGGATGTTCTCAATTGTGATGTCTGAAAACTGTCTACACTTGTCTGGTTAATCACTGTTATTTTCTAGCCTCTTTAAGCTCTCTTGATCAGCCTTAATTAAACAAAAACCAAACAAACAAATGTGTGCTTTTGTCTGTTTAGTCCAATCAAAGCAACTGTTCTTTGCACCCGTCATGTATGCTCTCAGTCTGATGTGAAATTGGTTTCCCAGACTTCCTCCCCTCTCTGCCTGGATCGACATCCACTCCTCTCGCCCATGTTGGAGGTTGAGGGCTGTTAGATTAGTTTAAGAGCTGAGAGCAGTCAGGTCTCACAAACAGGATTTAGCATGTTGTCTCATAGTGGCAGCTCTGCCTGGGATCACATGGTCCTGATGAGCCCCGGGGCATAACATGCTTATGGCAGATACACAGCGATTTACAGAGACAGGAGAAGTGCAGAGTACACCAACTTAACATGTGTGCATTTGTTAACAGTGCACAAAGTTGAGATGTTGGCATCTTTAAATGAGTCAACAATGCTGTGAGGCTTTATCCCTGTGCTGTGTATAAATCTTTTAATGCACCTTACAGGCTTTTCAGAGTTGCCAGCTGATTAACCCACTCAAGACGATTTTTGCCTCCCTTAATTTTTTTTTTTTTTTTTTTTTTTTTTACACACAGTGCATTTTCCCCCCTTGCAAGGTATCAAACCCCCTTCCCTTGCAAAAAAAATATATGCATTAGCACTAATTTTTTAAGCAGAGGAATCACCCCACTGGTTTCTGCTGAAGTGAGATTTGGCTGCAGAGACCACACTGGTTCCAGAAATTCAAACCTCATACCATTCCAGGCTGGGCTTATCCTAAGCTTGTTAGTATGTGTGATGCCGGGACCGATAGGGACCTCTACATTACCATAACGCTGCTGAATTAACTATGATCTTTTACTGCACTGAGGAGGAGAAACTGGCCCACTGAAGTTTTGCAATATGCTGTGCAGGATATTATGATAACATGCGGTAATAAATGTTTATAATCTACTTAGTGGAGGAGTAGGGTTCAAATATGTTTCTATATTAGGCTTATTAATGCTGCCACAGATTTTCAGTTCTGCCGTCAGAATGGCTGAGTGTAATATGCACACTTGGCCAGAAATGAGAAAATAAAAGGTTTGTGAGCGATGATTAATTAAGATGGAGATTGTGCACGCAACAAAGAGAGGTGCTGCAATTCAAATGGGCATCAAACACACTCTGTAGAGATAAGTGAGAAACTGGATATCTTACAGTTGAAAAAAAAATCATAAAGTGAGTTTTTTTTTTAAAATATTGATTACACTGAGTCAAATTCAGATGATCACAGTGTAGCTTTTGTATTATGACAGCATTCAAACACACAATGCCAATGTAGTTTAAAGGTAAAATTATAATGTAAATTTACTAAATTTACTATACTAAATTGGGGTAACTCTGCATTACTTGAAGACAGTCAAATCTGACACCTACGTCATTACGTTTCTGCTTCTGTTTATCCTGCATTGATTTTAATGTGTCTGTCTTCAGTTTTGAAGTTTTTAATTCTAATTTTTCTTGATCCTTTTAATTATATTTATGCTCATTTCGCATGTATCATTGGGTGCTGTTATGATTTCCCCTTTGCAGGGCAAAGATGAGACGCCACAAGCCAGCAGTGAGTTTTGCTGCTGTTTTACTATAAAGTACAAAATAATGTGCCTCGAGGGGCGAAACACATAAACTATAACACTCGACCACAAAGGATCAAAATAACTAAACTAATACAGAGAATCAAAGGAGACACTTACACTTTATACAGCGAGGGTGAAACCTGACGCTGGGAAGAGACTGGAGCCGGACGTGGGGACTCCAGCCTGAATGGGTGTCAGATCGCAGCGAGGAATGAATCTCCACTGCAATCTTAAATAGTGCAACCAATAAACCACAAACAGGTGAGACAAATAATAAGGGATTAAGCGCCCGCAGCTGTGACAGCCCGCGAGCAGCCTGACAGAAGGAAGCGCTGCCGCGGCGCTGTCAAAATAAAAGCACAAAGTAAATCACCTAAAAAACAAGACTAAACAGACAGAAAAAAGGAAAATAATAAGTGACTCGAGCGTGGGTCTGCCCCGGGCTCGGGATCACCACAGTGCCCCCGCTTTAAGGGATGGGTTCCAGGCATCCCAATCGTAACATCTAAGAAAGAGGATCCCCCCCTCCCCCCCAACCAGGAGAACTATCAAAACTAGCCTCGAGAGGGCGGAGGGAGAAATCCCGGCCTAGAGGGAACGACACTGGAAAGAAAAAATGAACTCAAAATACTAAACAGCGAGATACTAAGACATATGCTAAACACCAAAATATCCCCATAAACTACAAATGGGAATTCCTGTTTTCCACAATTTTAATTCATTTAGGAGCTGGACCCACAACGACCTTGGGCAGTGGACCAGAACCCACGGAGACCTCTACCATGGCAGGAAGTACCTGGGTGACCCTGAGAAAAGGCTCAGAAACAAGGAGCACAGGAACACGGTCAGGGTCACCAGCAGCAGTGGAACCTGGTGAGGCGAGCTCAGACGCTGCTAATGGCAGAACCCGGCTGTCCTCCCCAAGAGCCAGACAAGATCTCTCCAAAACAGAAGCAATGAAAACAAAGGAGAGTACTTGCTGAGCTCAAGTTCCACCGCTGTCCAAGACTCCGTTGATTCGGATGGCGATCCTCTTGTCCTGGCCTCCTAAAGGTCCAACTCCAACTTTGCTGCGGCAGCCCCAGCAGCAGGTATGATGGTCTCAGCAGTCTCTGCGCGGCGACCGGAGATCCACTCCCAACTGGGACAGGATTCTGCTCAGTGGAGATCCGGGGACGCTTCATCATCAGCACAGACTCCAACTGGCAGGCTGACCTCCTCCTCTGTCCATAACGTGGCTGCAGGGCTGGAACCAGGTTCACCAGGGCTGCAGGCCCCTCCTCCCTCCCTCTGGCGGTTTAGTCCTGGCACCGGTGGACACTCGGGGAACATAGGAGGAGACACAAAGGAAGCAGGTTGCAAATTTATGGCTGCAGCAGGTGGTGAGAGCTCAGGGGACTGCAAAACCTGAGCCTCACTCCCAGGAATCAGACAAGATAATTCATCAGTTAGCGATTGAGAATGAAAAACACCTTGCCTGTCATCCTGGGGTACGGTGGTTACTGCTGCAGCAGACTCTGTTCTTTTCTCTCCCTCTCCAGGGATGCAGGCGGACCCCTCGGGGAGACGAGGAGGAGCCACTCCTGGCGGGTCGGCAACAAAGGCAGCCGGAGAAGAAGTCCCTGGGCTCGCAGCAGCTGGAGCAAGTGCCATAGAGGAAGGAGGAGCAGCTGAGGCAGTTTGGGGTAGGGGAGCTGGCGAAACAGCTGAAAATGAAAACCCAGAGGCTGAAGCTGCTGTCACACCTCTCTGCTGTGGCGAGGGAAAAACAGCTGGCTGGGAGACAGAGGAGTTTTTCCAGCGGCCCGTAGCTGGATCCAAACGGGAACCCCGCGGAGAATTGACCCGGTCATTATACTCCCTCCCCTTCGGAACGGCCGTGTCCTGGGGAGGAGATGAGTTCTGTGCAGGGCAGCGACGTTTTCTGGCTGGAGGCAAAGCTAAATTCAAATTGGGGAAACACCGCTGCTGTGCTGAAACTGAGGCCAGCAGCTCGGCGTATTCAGGATAATTATTTAATCCGGGATTTGCCTCCACCAGTCTAAAAGCTGCCACCATGCTCTTCAGAATTTCACCGGGGTAGAAGGAAGAGCGAGTCTCAGCCACACAGCCCCTGATGAGTTCAACTGCCCATTGTTCATCTTCACTGGGACCCTTGGCTGCCCTCCTCCTTTGGCACGCTGGAAGACGGCTTTTCGGCGAAGCAGAAACTGGGGCTGGAATCGTAACAGGAACCTGGTCCCGGGGCAAGGAACGGGAGTGCTTCACTATCTGCTCCGTCTTCGGCTTCCTGCGGGAACTCTTCACCAACTCATGATGTGTCCACGGAAGCGTCGCAAGCTCAGCCATCCTCTCCCTGCCCTCTGAGTGATCAGCAAGGTGAGGATGATGATTTACAGCAGCCTCCGCGAGGTCCAGGTACCATAATGCGTGCTTGGGAGTCGAATATTGGCGTGCAATGGCCAGGAGGTCGTCAATCTCCATGAGAGCCTGGATGAGCTCAAAACCCAGGCTCATTGGATACTGTGTCCTGAAAGACGCCATAACCTTCCCCCGAACAAGAAACGCTGGCACCCGGTAAGGGAAAAAATACAGAGCCAAAAACAAAAACTCACTGAGGCTGGCACCTCGTTTGGCTGCGATCTACTGTTATGATATGCCCTTTGCAGGGCAAAGATGAGATGCCACAAACCAGCAGTGAGTTTTGTTGTTTTATTATAAAGTACAAAAATAATGTGCCTCGAGGGGCGAAACACATAAACTATAACACTCAACCACAATGGGTCAAAATAACTAAACTAATACAGAGAATCAAAGGAGACACTTACACTTTATACAGCAAGGGCGAAACTTGACACTGGGAAGAGACTGGAGCCAGATGTGGGGACTCCAGCCTGAATGGGTGTGAGATCGCAGCGAGGAATGAATCTCCACTGCGATCTTAAATAGTGCAACCAATAAACCACAAACAGGTGAGACAAATAATAAGGGATTAAGCGCCCGCAGCTGTGACAGCCCGCGAGCAGCCTGACAGGAGGAAGCGCTGCCGCGGTGCTGTCAAAATAAAAAAACAAAGTAAATCCCCTAACAAACAAGACTAACAGACAGAAAAAAGGAAAATAATAAGTGACTCAAGCGCGGGGCAGACCCGTGCTCGGGATCACCACAGGTGCATATTGCGTGTGTTGCTCTGCCACCACCGCTAAGTGAGCCACTGTCTACGTGGGCAAAGAGACTCTCTCTACCCATTACATGCCTGTGTAAGGGATGATTTGTTCCTAAAATAAACTGTAGCTATTTGAAATATGGATGCTGTAGACACCAACTGACCACATTTATACATGTGATTGGTGCTAATGCTACTAAGCTTAGTAACTAAAGCTATGGTCACAAATACCCTTATGAACAGCTGCGAACACCATACAAACCATTTTTGGACCACTTTGTATGGCCTTCCTAAGGCAGCCGTAGGAGAATAGAGAGTTCATAGACTGTTCATAAGTTCACGGCCAGGTCGATAGTCTTGTCCAAGATTTCTATGAACGCCCCATGAAAACCCCTCATCGTAGGGGGGCTGTACGAATGCCATAGGAACAACATAAGAACTACACAAAATGTTCGCTGTAAGTATTCCTCAAGAACATTTAAGTTGTTCTTGAGGGCTCCTTACAATGGTTGTAGGATTTGCCGTACATTCCCCGTTTGTACAGAGATTCGTACAGTGTGCATAAGGTGGTAATGAGGTGCTCATAAGCAGTGTTGTGGTAGTTACTCAAAAAAGTAATCAATTACAAATTACTAGTTACTTTTTTAAAATGCAATCCCTTACTTTACTTAATTACTCATTGTCAAAAGTAATCAATTACAGATTACTTCTGGATTACTTTCAGATCGCGTCAGTGAAATGTACCATATTTCCACATAAGTTAAACTGTATATGCTCAAACTACACATTTTATCGCCTATACTAACAAATAAGACAAAGAAAAAGCTTTTTTACTCTTCTGTCTTTTAATGTAAAATTAAAATCTCCCTGATGGCACTTACACAGAAATGTAAAACAGTACTGGGAGCATGCAAATTTCACAAAATAAAAGCTTGAAAACACTGCACAAAGCTATATCCCTTTTATATATTGTGGCCATGTGCAGACTTCATTTTTCAACATTTTAAGAATTAAACCTTTAAAAAATGGGCAGTTCCTGCCATCCACTGTAAACATAAATTACTGCTGAAATAAAAATAAAACACTACCCTTGAATGTCAAGTTATAATGAAAGTTTTAAGGAAAACAACATGGCTTATTGAATATACTTTTAAAGTTTGCCCGGACAAAGTTTGCACATTACCGCCATGTTCTTGTCCTTTTGCTCAACATATTTGAAGTAATGAGCATATCTCCAGCCACCAAATGCCGATTTACTCAACACTTCCATTTGCATGATTCCCCTCGGCTGCTGCAAATGCCGTTTGTGTTATATCTGGAATTACGGTATAATGATGAGGCCAGCTGCACAGTCAGACTTAGCTTTATTGCAGGGGTTGGCAACACACAAGGTAGCTACCAGGCAGGCGCATCAGATTCGGCAAAGAGGCTGGACTTACGTGCCTGCTGATATTTATAGGAGCGTAGTGGCGGGAACGGAAGTGGGCGCCACTACTGCTTCTTCTTCTACTGTTTAATTTGGCAGCGCCGTTGTTTAGCGTAACTGTAACGGGATTACTACACTTATCAGACTAATGTGTTACATTACTGCATTACACCGAACAGTAATCAGATTACAGCCAACACTGCTCACAAGGTGAAAGTACGTCATTCGTGCAACATTTGTACCAAAAGCTGTAAGGTCTTCCTACCAATGACTTGAGAGTGCCGTGAGCACTGATCTCTATAAAATACCTGGATCGCTCACTGGCCAGCAGAAGTAAAGCCACCAGAAACTCTGTGGTCGCCATGTTAGTACACCCAAAACACTCAGCAAGGCTGCCGAAATCCAGGGCTTCGCCAATGCGCACAATTTACACCAGTTTTATGACACTATCAAGACCATCTTTTCTTTTTTTTTTTTTTTTTTTTTTTTTTCCGGTTCCGGTTCCGCCGGACCGGTGGCGCCACACGAGTAGGCTGCCCGTTGCAACAGCCTTTTTTTTAATCTTCCTTCTTCTTTCTACACCTTTCACTCTGTATATATATCACGGACGCACGGATCGCCCCGGGGGTCTCCCGGGTCGGCGGACGGAGCCACGGTTTGCAGCGGGAAACGTTACAGCAGGGAGGAGCTAGTGCTAGCTAGCACTTGGCCGCCGCCCGGTGCTAATGGGAAACTCTAAAATCTACTGGAGGGAGAAGCCCCCCAGGAGACAGCTAGCCACCAGGGCTGCTCGGAGAGGCGCTCCGGCCACCGGCAGAGTGAAGAGGCCTCGCCGTCACAGGCCCGTGGCTCTGAGAGAGATCCGTCGCTACCAGAAATCCACGGAGCTGCTCATCCGTAAGCTGCCCGTCCAGCGCCTGGTGAGGGAGATCGCTCAGGACTTCAAGACCGTCCTGCGTTTCCTGAGCTTCGCCGTCATGGCTCTGCAGGTGACCAGCGAGGCCCACCTGGTGGTCTCTTCTTCACTAAGGGGGTCACCATCATGCCCAAAGACTTCCTTTCTTTCAAAGGTCTTTTTATTATTATTAATTGAAGTATCAATACAATACAAAGTATTAGAAATTTTCATTTTTGTTTCAACCAAACAGTGAAAAACTAGAACTTAAAGCCAACAAATGTAAATGCTTCAAAGCACAAAAACCTTTAAATAAACAATAATTAAAAAAAAAAATACAAAGAAAAATTGTGTGTGTGAAGTGGGGGTGGGGTAAAGGGGATATGAGCTACTCAGAAACTATAATCGTGGGTCTTTCAAAGAAATCAAGAAACGGGCGCCATAATTTATAGAATTTGTTTTCAGAGCCACAGACTGTATATCTGATTTTTTCTAAATCCAAACAGGACATTATATCTTTTATCCACTGTAAATGTGAAGGGGGCGAAGAGTCTTTCCACTTCAGTAATACAGCAGGTCTGGCCAATAATAATGAAAATTTGAATACTTTTAATTTGGAACTTGGCAAGACAAGTTCTGGAGCCACACCAAAAATGGCGCATAATGGATCAGGTTTAATTTGATATTGCAGGACTTCAGACATAGTGATAAAAACAGAATGCCAAAAATTCATCAATGCAGGGCAGGACCAATACATGTGAAGCAAAGTGCCAGGAGCGCTACCACACTTTTCACAAGTTGGGTCTATATCCGAGTAAATACGTGCTAACTTAACCTTGGTCAGGTGCATCCGGTGTACAATCTTAAATTGAATAAGAGCATGACGAGCACACATTGATGCAGTGTGAACCTGGCCAAGAATAGAGTCCCACAGTTCATCAGTAAAAGTAAAATTAAGATCTTGTTCCCAGTTCAATTTGATAGCGGCCAGAGAAGAAGATTGTAAATTTGAAATTAAATTATATAAAACTGACATTACCCCCTTAGAGGTTGGTTTAACTAATAAAAAATCATCTAGAGGATTATCAGAAGGTTTTTGAGGGAATTGTTTTGTCATGGTTTGCACATAATGTCTGACCTGGAGGAAGCGGAAAAAATGTGTAGAAGTGATGTCGAATTTGGTGGAAAGTTGAGAAAAACTTGCAAATTGACCATCAAAATATAAATCCGCAAAAGATTTTAAACCTTTTCTGTGCCATATATGAAATGCACTATCAATAGTTGATGGGGTAAATAAATGATTTGCGGCAATTGGACTTCTAATGGAAAAAAAACTGAAGACCGAAATTTTTCCTGAATTGAGACCAAATTCTAAGAGACTGACGAACTACTTTATTATTACCCAGTGTAGACAAAGCAAAGGGAAGTGGTGAACCTAAAATTGCCGGTAGGGAGGTTTGATTGTCCACATGTGACTCCATAAGGATCCAAATAGGTGATTTGGGTTCCAGATAAAAATGTTTCCAATATAACATGCACCTGATATTTGCTGCCCAGTAGTAATATTGAAAGTTAGGCAGAGCCATGCCACCTACTGATTTGGGTCTTTGAAGAAAAACTTTCCTCAATCTCGGATGTTTACCATTCCAAATAAATGAGGTAATCAGAGAGTCCAAAGACTTAAAAAAGGATTTAGGAATAAAAATGGGGAGACATTGAAACAAATATAAAAACTTTGGAAGTAACATCATTTTTACAGAATTGATTCTGCCAATTAAAGACAAGGATAATGGGGACCATTTGGAAAGTATTAACTTGCACTGGTCAAGTAAGGGGAGAAAATTATTTTTAAACAAGTAGTTAAATTGTTTAGTGACACATATCCCAAGATAATTAAAATGATCAATAACAACCTTGAAAGGAAAATTTTCAAAATCCTGAACTTGAATCTTTTCATTAATCAGAAACAGTTCACTCTTATTAAGATTAATTTTATAACCAGAAAACCTACTAAAACTATCCAAAATATTGAGTATAGCGGGTAATGAAGTAAGTGGGTTGGAGAGAAATAATAAAAGATCGTCAGCATAGAGTGAAACCCTATGCTCAATGCCACCCCTACGAATGCCTAGAAAGTCCCGGCTCCCACGGATTGCAATAGCTAACGGCTCAACTGCCAAGGCAAAGAGCAACGGGTTCAAAGGACAGCCTTGCCTCGTACCACGGTAAAGTCTAAAATAGTCAGAATAGCGACAGTTAGTTAACACTGAAGCTAAAGGACTAGCATAGAGAAGTTTAATCCAGGAACAGAAGGAAGGACCAAAACCGAACCTCTCCAAAGTAAAAAACAAATACTCCCACTCAACCCTATCGAATGCCTTTTCAGCGTCCAAACTAATAAGACATTCAGGTATGTTGTGGTGAGGAGTATAAATAATATTAAACAACCGCCGCAAGTTAAAAAAAGAATGGCGATTTTTAATGAAACCGGTTTGGTCCTGTGAAATTATAAAAGGAAGAATCTTTTCCAACCTTGAAGCTAACAACTTTGACAAAATTTTAACATCGGTATTTAACAAGGAAATAGGCCTGTAAGAAGCACAATCAACAGGATCCTTATCCTTTTTAAGCAACACAGTGATACAGGCCTGATAGCATGAAGGAGGAAGTGTACCAGAGTCAAGCGACTCTGTAAAAACTTGACAAAGGAAAGGGGCGAGGTCGTCAGAGAATTTTTTGAAAAAATCAGCGGAAAACCCATCAGGTCCTGGAGATTTTCCTGATTGCATGGATGATATTGCCAGCTGAATTTCTTCTTTTGTGATGGGAGCTTCTAAAATTTGCCGAGATTCTGAAGAAATCGAAGGAATATCAATAGAATCAAAAAAAATTTCCAAATCCTTTAAGTTTGTTGTATATTCTGAGGTATATAATTTGGAATAAAATGACCTGAAAATATCATTAATCCCTTGTTGCTCAGATGTCACCTCTCCTTTATCTGTCCTAACTCCAGTAATAATTTGCTTAGCTCTAATACCACGTAGTTGATTAGCTAGAAGTTTACTGGTTTTTTCGCCATGCTCATAAAATTCACTCTTGTTCCTTATTAAACAACCTTCAATTTGTCGAGTAGAAAGTAAATTAAGTTTAGTTTGTAATGTCATACGTTCCTTGTACAGAGCGGGTGATGGAGATTGAGCATATTGTCTGTCAATGTCCAGGATTTGATCTAAAATAGCCTTCTGTTCCTGTATTAAGGATTGTCTTTTAAATGCTGCCAATGAAATAAATTCCCCCCTAAGAAATGCCTTCATGGCCTCCCATATCGTTTTATTTGACATACCAGGAGTTTTATTTTCTTTAAAAAAAAATTAATTTTAGAAGAAATATTCGCAACCAATTTTTCATCTGTAAGTAATAATGGATCCAATCTCCAATGCTTTCTCATGGAGTCACATCCATGGAGGATCATTTTAAGTACAAGAGGGGCATGATCAGAAACCGAGATGCTATCATAACTGCAAGAGCAAAGGTTATTAATTAATAAATTGTCAACAAAAAAATAATCTATTCTGGTATAAGTATGGTGTACGTGAGAGAAAAAAGAATAGTCCCTGCCGTTAGGATGTAAAAAACGCCAAGGATCTGTAAGGCTATATTCCTCAAGAAAAGACTTAACATAAGTTGCAGATTTATTAAGACTAGCAGGTTTTGAAGATGAGCGATCTAAGATCGGATCCATATACAAATTAAAGTCACCCCCAAGAATTAGAGAATGAGTATTTAAATCTAAAAGTTGCGAAAAAAGGTTGCGAAAAAAGTGCACATCATCAAAATTCGGTGCATACAGATTAGCCAAAGTGACATGTTTATCGCCAAGTTTACCTGATACTATTACAAATCGTCCATTTTTATCTGATACAACATTAGAGGGAATAAATGGGATATTTCGATCAATAAGAATAGCAGCGCCCCTGGCCTTAGCTTTAAAATTTGAATGAAAAAATTGTCCTGACCAACATTTTGACAAACGCAAGTGGTCGGAATCCTACAAATGGGTTTCCTGCAAAAACAATACCCCAGGCTTAAACTGCTTTAGACGTGACATGACTCTCTTTCGTTTAATTGGATGGTTCAACCCCTTCACATTCCAGCTTACCAAAGTAAGATTACTATTCATTCAGAGAGTAAAATTTATATATTATGTTGTGTAGCCCAAAGAAGAGTAAAGTGAGGTACGGGTAAAAAAAAAAAAAAAAAAAAAAAAAAAAAAAAGGAGGGGGTAAGGGGGGTGTAAATAAAACCATAACAAAAAACAAAACAAAACAAAACAAAAAAAAAAAATAAAAATAAAAAAAAATAAAATAAAAAAATCCAACAACCAAACCTATAACAACACTCCAGCCGGTTGCAAAAAAACAGCAACCGCTCCATCTCCAGCTCTATTTTCATCCTAACAGAATGCTCCCATACAACTGGCTTCAATCCTGCATAATATGAACGTTTTACCCTAAAAAAAAAATAATAAATAAATAAATAAGATAAAATTAAAAAAAGAATTAAGTAAACAACAACGTATAGGGAGCCAATTTTACCTTGTTTTTAAACATCTGAAAATGCATCAATGTCCAGTCAGTGCAGCTTCAATGAAGTAACAAGCAGCCCAGCGCGGCAGCTGGTCAACCCAGAAATGTCCAGTTCAAGGCGAAAATTGCTGGTTTCTCTCCATGGTTTGCATGAAGCAGGTGGCCTCCGAGACGGACGCCAGCCACTGGTTTTTGCCGTCTGGAAGAGTTATCCGGAGCCTGGCGGGGAAAAGAAGAGAAGGACGAAAACCTCTCTTGTACAACTCGGACATAACCTCCTTATATTCGGCTCGTTGCTTCTGAACGTCGGCGTTATAATCCTCGTAGAACTGAAGTTTATGCCCACGATATTCCAAAGTCCCACGGCGTCTCCGCGCTTCTCTCATCACCAAGTCTTTGGTCCGAAACCAGTGGAAACAAATAATGACAGCGCGCGGCTTCCCATTCGGACTCGGCTTGGGCATGAGGCTGCGGTGGGCTCTATCCAGCTCTGGGGGAGATGGCAAAGTTTGTTCGCCAAAGACGTCCACCAACAGCCGAGAAAAAAATTCAGATGGCCGTGGACCCACATCAAAGGACTCCGGCAGACCCACCAGACGAATATTCAGCCTCCTGCTTCTTCCCTCCAGGTCAGAAAGTTTGTTTTTCAAAAGTTTGTTCTCCTCCTGCATTGACTCGCATGTAACTTCAAGCGCCGCTAGGCGCTGGCTGACGTCCTCCGCGTTGTTTTCAAGGTCACCAATGCGTTGCTCCTGGTTCGCCACATCTGCTTGAATTTTGTCCAGCTTACCATTAATAAGTTCAAATGAAGCTTTGAAGTCAGCAGCTATGGACATTCTGTGTTGCTCAAGCAAGGCAACAAGTGCAGGGTTAAGGCTGATATTAGCATCCTCAGCTAAGCTGGTGTTAATATTGTTCCCTGCTGCCTCCTTTTCAGTCTGCTTTCTTGTTTTGGACATATTTCACAACTCAAAACAGATTCTGCACGTATTAAATGTCCAAAACATTAACAGCTTACAGCAAAATAGGGTTTAAAAAGTAAAGAAAAAAATATAGCAGGAGCCAGCAACGCACACACCTACTCCATTGCCAGCACCATGCCCAAAGACTTCCAGCTGGCCCGCCATATCCGCGGAGAGGGAGCTTAGACTTTCTGCTGCACATTCACCAACCAACCATAATGCTCTGCACTGTGTGTCTATATATATACATTTATAGTAATATGGACATATGTTTACTAGATGTTGTTTTTTCTTGCCTTCTGATTGTTGCTCTGAGTGTTGCTATCCCTGTGCTGTTGCAATCCTGGAATTTCCCCATTGTGGGACTAATAAAGGCTTATCTTATCTTATCTTATCTATGGTCCTCCCGCAGCACCAACGTGCCCCTCCATTCCTCTGATGGCTTCTCGCTCATCAAGGACGCTCAGGGCATTCTTGCACAATGGGTTGAACATCTCAGCGAGCTGCTCAACTGGATCAACTCATTTGATGCTACCTTCATAGACGGTCTCCCTACTCTTCCCCCGATGCTCGAGCTCGACAATTCCTCATCATTTGTTGAAGTCCATAAAGCCTGCAGAAGCCTCAAGAACAACAAGGCTTCTGGCCCGGACGCTCTCCCGGGGGAGATATTCAAGTATGGAGGGTATTGTGCGGCACGTCGTCTCCACCGCTTTATCAGCAAAGTCTGGCTTGCCGAGACCCTGCCCCAGCAGTGGAAAGACGCCAACGTCATTACCGTCTACAAAAGGAAAGGAGACAAAGCAGCATGCGGCAACTACCGCGGCATCTCGCTTCTTGCAGTTGCTGGTAAGGTCCTTGCTCGTGTCCTCCTTGCCAGACTCCTTAATTCTGTTGCGGAAGTCATTCTCCCTGAATTGCAGTGTGGCTTCCGGAAGGATCGTAGTACCACCGACATGATCCTCACCGCTCGTCTTCTCCAGGAAAAGTGCAGAGAACAACACCAGGATCTCTTCATGGCCTTTGTCGATCTCACCAAGGCCTTCAACACCGTGAACCGAGATCTTCTCTGGGTCATCCTAACCAAGTGTGGCTGTCCCCCCAAGTTCACCGCCATCCTGAGAAACTTCCACACAAATATGTTTGCATGCGCTGTAGCTGGAGGTCTGATCTCTGAGCCCTTTGCCATCAATGTAGGAGTCAAGCAAGGATGTGTCCTGGCACCCGTCATCTTTAACATCTACCTGGCGCCCGTTACTCTCCTCTCTCGACACGGGCTTGACTTAGCTGACGGTATCTCTATTAGATACCGGTTGGATGGCAGTGTGTTCAACCTCCATAGGCTACTCGCTAAGACCAAGACCAGTACTACCACAGTATTCGATCTCCAGTATGCAGATGATGCTGCCTTTCCTTCATTAACTGTGCAGGGCCTACAACGTACCCTTAACATCATGGATGCTTTGTACAGCAATGTCGGCCTAGTCATCAATGCACGAAAGACCGAGGTCCTTTGCCAACCTTCATCAGGTGCACCTCAGACCGAGCATAACTTCCTGGTTGGAGAAGAGCCCATCCTGAAGGTGGATCACTTCACTTACCTGGGCAGCATCTGGTCCTCCTCATGTTCACTCAGTGATGAGATTCAGAGCCGCATCCGGCAGGTCACCTCAGCGTTTGGCAGGCTCAGTGCTAGGGTATTCCTGAATAGGAATCTCTCCCTGAGAACTAAGATCGCGGTTTACTTGGCTGTCTGCATCTCCGTCCTGCTTTATGGCAATGAGGCCTGGACCCTGTACAAGGCAGACGTCTGGAGCTTTGAGGCATTCCACATCAGATGTCTCCAGCGGGTCCTTGGCATCACGTGGAAGGACCGCGTACCACATGTCCAGATCCTGCAGAGAGTTAACCTCTGTAGTATCGAGGCACTTGTGGTGCAATGCCAGCTTCGCTACGTCGGCCATGTCATTCGGATGCCGGAAAACCGCCTCCCCTGCCAGATCCTCTACGGTGAGCTCGCCACCAGACAGTGCTCTCAAGGAGGGCAGAAGAAGCGGTTCAAGGACCACCTCCATGCCGTCCTGAAGAAGTGCAATGTTCAACCTTCTGATCTGGAGACCGTTGCCGCCTCCAGGACACTTTGGCGCACAACCTGCCACCAGGCTGTCAACATTTTTGAAAGGGACCGTACCCGTGCCCGTGAGGAGTGCCACCAATGCAGGCGCGAGCGTCAGGAGTGTCAACCTACCCCACCCAGTGACAGCATTCCTTGCCCCACTTGTGGACGGAGGTGTGCCTCCGAATTCGGCCTTCGCTCTCATCTGCGAAGTCATAGGCGGCGCAACACCACTTCATAGTTTTTATCTTTACCCTAGGAGAGATGGATGTCAATATTGACCACCGATGGACTTCCATAACTAACTAACTAACACCCAAAACACTCAGCAAGTCATTGGAGAATGAATGGGTTTAGTAGTAAACGGTGTCACTTTTACCTCAGTAACTTACCAAAAAATTAATAGATCTTGAACTTCTTGGTATGGAGACACAGCTTATAATCTTGCACAAACAGTGAACTATAGAAATGGAGTTGACATTATGTTTATCCGCCGTGGGATGGCTGGATAATCAGAAAACTGAAGCCAAGGCAAGTAGTTCTGTGAGTAATGCATGCATTTAGTGTGTTTAGGCATGTGGTCATAATAATAGTCCTAATGATGGTCCTATATGAGTAACTTAAAATAACATGCAGTGCTTTAATCTTGCTATTAAGGGCCTTGGCCTAATTTAATTAGCAAAATACTGTATGATGACCAGCATGCTGAATAAATTAATTTAATTAGGATGCTGGTCATCATACAGTGTAAATATCTGTGAACTCTTAATTCACTTGTGATGCTGGTCATCAATGCATAATGGTCATGATGGTGGTCCACATATGATGACTGAATTATTTATAATATACTTACCAGGAATAGTGAATACCAAGGACACCTAAGGAGGACTTCTGGTTGCTGATGAGCTGACAGTGTTGATATCTCTGCTAAATTATTCCTGATGCTGGTCGTCAACTACTGATTACAAATCAACACTGGATCAATTCTACAGGCCGATTTTTGTTGATTACCAATCACCTTTAATTGCACCATTGCCTGGTCCCACGTCCAGGATGTGTGAGCAGGAGGGAAGGTGTCATGTTTTGGATCAGAATCCTAAACTTGATGATTATATAATTGTAATATAATTATATAAGAAGGCCTTACATTTTATTCCATTTGGGCCTATTCATCGGAGTGTGACAAATTATTTCAATATATGCTTAGTCTATACTAGTTAAGTAGGCTATGTATAGCAAGGCCTAGATCTACATCATCACAGAAAATATGTGAGGCCATTTTTCTCAAATTTTGACCTCAATTTTAATAGGACCTTTATGAAAAGGCTGTGATCCCATATTTTAAGATAAGATAAGATAAGCCTTTATTAGTCCCACAATGGGGAAATTCCAGGATTGCAACAGCACAGGGATAGCAACACTCAGAGCAACAATCAGAAGGCAAGAAAAAACAAGAACAGCTAGTAAACATATGTACATATTACTATAAATATATATATACAGACACACAGTGCAGAGCATTGTGGTTGGTGAATGTGCAGCAGAAAGTCTAAGCTCTCTCTCCGCGGATGCGGCGGGCCAGCTGCAAGTCTTTGGGCATGATGGTGACCCTCTTAGCGAAGAAGAGACCCACCAGGTAGGCCTCGCTGGCCTCCTGCAGAGCCATGACGGCAAAGCTCAGGAAGCGCAGGTCGGTCTTGAAGTCCTGAGCGATCTCCCTCACCAGGCGCTGGATGGGCAGCTTACGGATGAGCAGCTCCGTGGATTTCTGGTAGCGACGGATCTCTCTGAGCCACGGTACCGGGCCTGTAACGGTGAGGCTTCTTCACTCCGCTGGTGGCCGGAGCGCTTTTCCGAGCCGCCTTGGTGGCCAGCTGCTTCCTGGGGGGCTTTTTCCTCCAGTAGATTTTATGGGCGGTCTGCTTGGTTCTTGCCATCGCTCTTTATTATTCTGTCTTATATTTCTTGCACTCCGCCTAAACTCCAGCCCGGCACCCATGTCGTTTTCGCTACAGTTCCCGGTATGTCGAGTTCCTCCGTTAGCATCGGGTGGCGGTTGAGTGCTAGCTAGCACTAGCTCTTCCCTGCTGTAATGTCTCCTGCTGTAAACAGTGGCTCCGTCTGCCGACTCGGGAGACCTTTGGGGCGATCTGTGTGTCCGTGATATATATATATATAGAGTGAAAGATGTAGAAAGAAGAAGGAAGATAAAAAAAAGGCTGTTGCAACGGACAGCCAACTTGTGTGGCGCCACCGGTCCGGCGGAACCGGAAAAAATTTTTTTTTTTTAAAAATTGCAAATTAGATTAGGCCTAGGCACTTAATAGCAAGATTAAAGTGCTGCATGATATTTTAATTTACTCATATAGGACTATCATTAGGACTATTATTATGACCACATGCCTAAACACACTAACTGCATGTATTACTCACAGAACTACTCTCTTCGGCTTGACTTTTCTGATTATCCAGCCTTTCCATGGCCAATAAATATAATGTCAACTTGATTTCTATAGTTCACCGGTTGTGCAAGATTATAACTGTGTCTCCATACCAAGAAGTTCAAAATCTGTTAATTCTTTGGGAAGTTAATGAGGTAAAAGTGGCACCGTTTACTACTAAATACATTCATTCTCCATTGACTTGCTGAGTGTTTTGGGTGTACTAATATGGCGGCCAGGTGGCTTCACTTGGCTCTGTCCTCGCTAATGGGGCGTGCACTAGCCAGGTATTTTATAGAGATCAGTGGCTGTGAGCTGTACAAAAATTTTTGTAAGATGGCAGTAAGTATGCCCTAGGAAGATCCCAAGGCACCCTTACAATGAACGTAAGAATTCTAGGGCCATTGTACGACAGAAAAACACCTCATTTTTCAGAAGTTCAGCATTCAACACCATTATTCCCCAGAGACTGATGGAGAAATTACTCCTTCTCGGTCTGAACACCGCCACATGTCTCTGGATCCTGGATTTCCTGACTGAGAGACCTCAGTCTGTCCGGGTTGGAAACAACATCTCCAAGTCTGTCACGCTGAGTACCGGATCCCCTCAAGGCTGTGTACTCAGTCCACTGTTGTTTACACTTCTAACACATGACTGTGTATCCAGACACGAGGGGAACCAGATTATTAAGTTTGCAGATGACACCACGGTGGTGGGACTTATCCAGAGGGATGAGGAATCAATGTACAGGGAAGAAGTGAGAGACCTGGAGGGCTGGTGCAGGGAGAACAATCTGGTGCTCAACGTGGACAAAACGAAGGAGATGATTATCAACTTCCGGCGGTCACAGCCTGAGCACGCCCCCCTCAGCATCGGCGGCCGTTTAGTGGAGAGAGTAGAGAACATCAAGTTCCTCGGAGTGCAGATCTCGCAGGACCTGACCTGGAGCAAGAATTCCTTGGAGATCAGGAAGCGGGCTCAGCAGAGACTGCACTTCTTGAGGAAACTCAAACAGGCCTCTCTCCCCATCTGCATCCTCAGGACCTTCTACAGAGGTGTGGTGGAGAGTGTTCTGACGTACTGCATTGCTACATGGTATTCCAGCTGCAGTATGTCAGACAAAAAAGCCCTGCAGAGGATAGTCAAGGGGGCGGAGAGGGTAATTGGAGTCTCCCTCCCCTCTCTCCAAGAACTTTTTCAGAACCGTTGTAGGAGCAGGGCACTGAACATTGTCAAGGACCGTTCTCACCCTCTGCATAAACACTTTGAACTTCTTCCATCTGGTAAACGATTCCGGAGCATCAGAGGCAGAACCACCAGACTGATCAACAGCTTCCTTCCACAAGCTGTCAGGATGCTGAACAGTTGACCCGGAACCTCTCATACACACTACTGCACCTATGGACATTTTGTATATTATAGTTAGTTATTCTTTCCCCCCCCCCCCCAAGTATGTCTCAGGAATGTGTGAATGGATGGGGGGGGTGGGGGTGGGGAGCCATGTGGGAATGTGTCTTAAATCATGCTGCTTCTTATATGGATGCCGAGAGAAACGCAATTTCATCTTGCCTGCACTACAGTTGTATGTACAGCAATATGACAATAAAGTTTGATTTGATTTGATTTGATGTGATTTGAATGCCTCAAGTTGCTCTTGCGAACTGAACGACAGCCGTAAAAAGCTGTGCCCCCTTCCATGAATGTCTGCAAACTCCAGAATTTGTAGGAACTGGGAGATTCTTATGAACCCGTCATTCATAAAAATCTTTGTGACCATAGCTTAGTTGCCGTACACCAATAAACTGTACGGGAATTAACTGCTATTGCTACGGCAATTTACAGAAATTCACTGAGCCATAAGGACAAAATCTGCTTTTTTGCACCAGACTGTAACATTATTTTAACACCAGTCTGCCCCTGAAAACAGGCATTTCAATAAAGGAGAATGTGCAGATTGACTCACTTTTAAAAGTTTTCTCAAGTGGCCCCCTTTGAAAATTTTGGCACTGGCACCATTGTTAAGCACTGGAGGCTGCAACTTCAGACTATATTTGCTCCATTTTTATCACTTCATCTCAGACCCTTATTGCATTATGTAATATTTTGAAATTTCCTTTTTTTTTTTTGCTTTTACACAACCATTTTCATTTGTTTCAGCATTAGCTTGTGGCTAATTCTCTCAGGTGGGTGAGGCTGTGCCAGACTGATGCCATATCATTTGTTTTCAGTCTTCATGCCAATTTTGCTAAGCTACCGTGTCTCTATATTTACTGTAGAATTATGATCTTTTATCTGTCACAATGAGGTAAACACATATTTTTCTTTCTGTGTTTAACTAAAACTTGGACTCAAACCACAATCATGTGTTTTTACCTTAATTTAAATGTCATAATCCCCTGCAAAAGAGTCCCACATTAACCCATGTCAATATAAATTAATAATCCCCCTTCCAATGCAAATAAAAATCCTCCTCTTACCTCCACTGTTAATCTGTGGTTGAATGTTTCTGTGGCAACGCCATAAGGCCTGTACACATATGAGAAGCATTAGACGATGCACCCCTAAAGTATCCTTATTATACCACTCGTCTTATTTTGATAAACAGTAATTTGATGTCACAGAGGACAGTAACCAGTGAATGGGATGTGTCTGTCTATCTGCCTCGCTGCCATTCATACCACTCCTCTCTCCGGGTTAAGACTCCCCACTCTCTCCCTCGCTCTTTCTCTGTGTTGACACATATACATATCACACACTGGGATTAGTATGGCGGTGACTGTAACAAACCTCTCTTCGGAAAAAAAAAAAAAAAAGGAAAGAAAGAAAGCACCCCATTCTATATTGGAGGTGCCCAGCCAGAAAATAGCATACTTAGACAACAATGGTGTGGTAAGTACCTTAGCAAGGATCAGCGCTGGCAGAGTGAAACACATTTCAAAACAATGGCTGACTGCTTGCCTGCTTGGCTGCTTGGCTGACTGTCAGGAGGAGCCACTGGAAGCTGCCATGCTGCTATTTGTCAGGGGGCACAGAAAAGGAGGGACACACACATCATCATCATCACCACCATCATCATCGTCATGCCGTAAACACTGGTGTGAATGACTGGTCACAGGGAGTGTAATCCCACCTGCATGACCCTCCTCAGCAAAGTGAGGCATGGGATGTTGTTCCACTTCACCACGGCAGACATACGTGGAGGCAGAGGTGGCAGGAGGAGATGGGCTCAGTTAAATGTGGGCTGACCTTGAGCGTCACATGTTTGGGTTTTCATTTGAAGACAGTCTAAAAAGTTCAGCGCATATGCATACAGTAAAACAGGTGTACCACTTTACAATAAGAACATACATTGTTTATGGGTACATTATTAATCAGGTTTTATACAACAGTTTGTTCCGACCGAGCAATTTGATTGGACAATAGGGATTCCAGGAGTTACTATATTCCATGATAATTGCACTCCAACTTCACTGGATATGCATCACTTTGCTTCAAAGGTGTTCATGTAATTGTTAATTACTAACAGTAATTTACTATCAACTCTCTGACAATTGCGGTGCTGTTTTGGATACCTTAATTTCCACAGCTGTTTGACAAGAAATTATACATCCATGACCCGGAAGTCCCACCCTTTTGAAAAAAACTTGTGATATCCTACCGTGTAGCAATGATCACACTTGAGTTATTTCTTTGGCTAACTCTGCCATTTATTCTGTAACACACACAACAAGACTGAACATGGATTCTGCGCGGGGTTTTCACACTCTTATTCTAATGTGTCCCCTTCATAGTAGTGCTGAACAATACAGGTAGTTCCCCCTAGAGGCATGTGCCAGTAATGTTCTATTTTAGACTTGCAGTCTACCACATCCCTCCCCTCTAGATTAAACTACTCTTACTTACACTAGCCAATTACTAGACATCCTGGAACTCCCATTTAACCCTGAACTATCACAGTTACTTTTTAATTTCTTAAACACATGTGTCATACACATAATTTCTTTCTTTCTTTTTTTTTTTTTTTTTTTTTTTCACATGTATAACACACATAACAGTCTAACTGGGGAATTGGTTTGACTACCGCATCCCAGTGAGGTTCCAGGACGCATTCTTGTCCTGTGGCTGGGGAACTCACTACTGACTAAGTATAGTCCTTCAAGTAGTCTGGAGCTCTCCTAGCTCGCTGAGATCTTCTCACGGCGGGTGAGCCAACTGCAGGTGAAGACTCAGACTGCTCCACTGTTTCGGCTGCTGCAGTGCTGCCCGTAGAATCTGCAGAGACGGTTACCTCAGGTTTCACCTGAAGTGGTGGTTCGTTGATGCTCTCCTCAGGATGGGTGTCAGACAACACCTCTGGTGCCATCGGCAGGGGAATGGAGCTCCTACCATGAACTTGGTCGATGTGTCGCCTCACCACTTGTCCATGACCTAATGTCACCTTGAATGACACAGGGCCTGTTTTTTCTGTTATTTCTCCTGGTACCCAGGCTGGTCCTGAGCCAAAGTTGCGGGTGTAGACCACGTCTCCTTCTCTCAGTATTCTCTCTCTAGCATGCATGTCATGATAACCTTTTTGTTTCTCTTGTTTATCATGCACTTTGTTTCTGAAGTCTGGATGTATTAAGTCAAATGTTGACCTCAACTTTCTTCCCATCCATGGACCTGCGTAGTCAATGTGAATTCTTCTCCATGGTTTATCTGGAACTTCCCAGGGATGTAGTGGGGCTGCTGGAGGACTGTTCCTGTTCTCCTGGCATGCCGCACATGACTTCACAAGCGCCTCCACCTCTGCATCCATGTTGGGCCACCACATGTAGCTCCTCGCCAACGCTTTCATGCGAGTGATGCCAGGGTGTGCTTGGTGTAGTTGTTGCAGTAAGGCATTCCTACCAGGTGGTGGAACAACCACGCGTCCTCCCCACAGGATACAACCTTCCTGGTTGCTGAGCTCATCCTGTCGTCTGGCATAGGGAATGAACTCAGGACTGTTCATCTTCGGCCATCCTCGCAAGATGTATTCTCGCACTCTTGCTAGAACAGGGTCTTTGTCTGTCCACTTCTTTATTTGTTGTGCGTTCACCAGGGGCACGCCGATATCTTCAAACAATAGCACTCTCTCCTCCTCCTCAGGCGTGCTGTCTCTTCCTCCATCCAAGGGTAGCCTACTCATCGCGTCAGCATTCGTATGGTCCCGTCCGGCTTTGTAAACGATGGTGTACTCATACGCTGCTAATGTAACGGCCCATCTCTGAATTCTCTGAGATGTCATCTGGGGTATGGCTCTCATTTCACTGAACAGTGAAATTAGTGGCTTGTGGTCAGTCACTATAACGAACTGTCTCCCGTACAGGTATTTGTGGAATTTTTTTACACCAAATACTACTGCAAGGCCCTCCTTGTCTAGCTGGGAGTAGTTTTTCTCAGCTGCACTAAGAGTTCTTGAGACGAACCCTATGGGTCTCTCTGAGCCATCCTCCATACGATGAGAGAGTACAGCACCCACACCGTAGGGTGATGCGTCACACGCCAGGATGAGTGGTTTGTTTGAATCATAGTGCACTAACACACTACAGGACTGAAGTAGCGCTTTGGACTCTTCAAACGCCTTCTGCTGCTTGACCCCCCATGACCATTTTTCTTCCTTCTTAAGTAAGGTATGTAGTGGTGCCAGCAGCGTGGAGAGCTTTGGGAGGAACCTATGGTAATAGTTCAACAAGCCCAGGTAGGCTTTTAACTCAGTAACATTTTGTGGCTCAGGCGCCTCCGCAATGGCTTCCACTTTGTCTGTTAGAGGGTGTAGACCACTGGCGTTAATCTTGTGGCCTAGGAACACCACCTCTTTTCCCATGAACTCACACTTGCTTCTTTTCAACCTCAGACCGCTTTTCTCCAACCGTTGAAGCACTTCCTCCAGCGTTTTCAGATGTTCTTGTTCATTTGGTCCTGTACAAAGGATGTCATCCAAATAAATGGCAACATTCGGAATTCCACCTAGGATGCCCTCCATAGTTCTCTGGAATATAGCAGGACTGGAAGCTACTCCAAATGGTAAGCGTGTGTAGGTATATAAGCCTTTGTGTGTATTGATGGTTACATACTTTCTTGATTCTTCTTCCAGGACTACTTGTTGGTAGGCGTGACTCATGTCTAATTTCGTGAAGTGTCGGCCGCCATTCAGCTGTGCGAAGAGGTCCTCCACTTTAGGAATTGGATACTGATCCACCCGTGATGCTCGATTGACAGTGAGTTTGTAATCTCCACATATTCTAATGGAGCCATCCGGCTTTCTCACTGGGACTATGGGCGCCGCCCATTCTGCAACCTGCACTGGCTCAATGATCTTGTCATCCAGCAGCCTCTGTAGCTCGCTTTCAACCAGTGGCTTGACTGCATAGGGTACCGGTCGGGGTTTGCAGAATCGTGGTTGGGCCTCCTTGTCCACATTAATCTTTGCAGTGACGCCTTTTAGCTGTCCTACGCCTTCTTTGAACACCTCAGCGTGTCTTTCGAGGATCTCCTCCAGCTGCAATTTGGGCTGAGATTCCACTTTATTCACCAACTGATCAATCATGGCCAGTTCTTGTAGCCAACTTCGCCCTAGTAGATTTGGTCCTTCGCTCCCAACTACTACTACAGGTAAGTCCTTTTCTTTGTTTTCGTGCTGCACCTTCACTTGTGCCATGCCTAGCACGTCTAGCTTCTCTCCTGTGTATGTTTTTAATTTTAATGAACAGGGATTTAATTCTGCTGTGTCTGTTTTCTTCCACAGTTGTGTATATTGCTGTTTACTTAATATGGTTACTCCACAGCCTGTATCAACTTCAAATGTTACTTTCATTCCATTAACATTCATGGTACGCGTGATGGGCGCTACCTTGGTCAGCTCCTCTGACGTGTTGTAAATTGTGTGAAAACCCATGTCTTCTGTATCACTTTCTCCCTCCCCTCTCAGTTGATTCGCTCGCTGTTCCTTTCCTGGGCCCTTGTTTTCATACTTTTGCCCATTAACTGTCGCTTTCAGCACCTGTGCGCTGTCCACCTTTATTCTACATGCTTTCTTAATGTGCCCTCGCTTGCCACAATTATGACACAGCTCAGTGGCAAATTTGCACTCGGCAGCATTGTGCTGGCCTTTGCAGCGATAACAACTGGGGAATTTGTGCTGAGTTTTGTCAGTCGACACTTTGTGGACACCTACTTGGGTCTTAGGCACACGAACATGCGTTGCTGTGTCCTCTGTTAGCTTCCCTTGCATCTCTCTCACATCTTTAGATGCTGTTTCCATCGCTTGGCATAATTCCAAAGCCTTTGCAAAAGTGAGTTTTGTTTCAGATAAAAGTCGCCGTTGCATTCGGTCATCATTCACTCCACACACAAGTCTGTCTCTTAACATTTCTTCCAATGAGTCTTTGTAATCACAGTGCAGTGCTAATTTCCTCAATTCTGCCACATACTCTGCTATGGACTCAGTGTTCCTCCTTATGCGTGAATTAAATTTGAATCGTTGCACGATTTCACTCGGTTTGGGGCTGAAGTGCTTCTGAAGCTCAGCAGTAAGCTGGTCGTACGTTTTATCTTTCGGTAATGCAGGGCTTATTAAATTTCTCAACAAGCTGTAAGTAGTTGCACCAACTCCACTCAACAGTACAGCCTTCCTTTTGTCTGGCTCCTCAATGTCATTAGCTTCGAAGAAAAAGTCCAACATTTCACTATATTCTTCCCATGACTGAGTCGAGTTATCAAAAGGGGTTACCGTTCCGATTACAGCCGCCATTGCTCGTCGTGGTGGGGAAACCTCGTTTTTCCTCCTCTGAACTTGCACTCGAACTACTGGAGTCACTTGAGTTCGCCACACTTGCAATGTTCTCTGTTTCTCGCCGCTGATTTTTTTCTTTTAATCCTCGTCGCCAATTGTGTGATATCCTACCGTGTAGCAATGATCACACTTGAGTTATTTCTTTGGCTAACTCTGCCATTTATTCTGTAACACACACAACAAGACTGAACATGGATTCTGCGCGGGGTTTTCACACTCTTATTCTAATGTGTCCCCTTCATAGTAGTGCTGAACAATACAGGTAGTTCCCCCTAGAGGCATGTGCCAGTAATGTTCTATTTTAGACTTGCAGTCTACCACAAAACTGTTTCCGTATACCTTGTATCAATGTCATTAAGCTCATTAAGCTATTTCACGTCTGTTTAAAAAAAATATTCAGTGCTTGAGTTTGATTTATTGTCTCTATTAACAAACCACAATACCTTTGTGGTGATGGACTCTTTGTTTCATCTGAAAATGTGAAGAAAAGCAAGCAAAGTGTGCTAAATCGCTAGCAAGCTAACTACTAGCTATTGGCTAGCTGTCAGTGCTCTGACTACCGCCATCGGATACGTTTTGACCTGGGGTTTTCTGCAGTACCATCTCAACAGGTATATGTTTTATAAACACTTATGCACTTGACAATAATTTGTTTACATGTGTGTGAAATGACAATATGCTGACAAATGCTTCATGCTGATTGAGATGTTTAGCAACAGTTACTGGCTACATTTAGACTATTTTTTTTATCAGCTGAACAAAATAACTGCCTAAACAAACAAATCATAATATTTTGTCCAGTACTGCTATCATTTAATAAATTGTGCTTGCCGGAACTGTTGTATAAAAGCAGTATGACACTCGACATCGTTATGGTATCATGAATATAGAAACGGTGGGTGTGATACTCCACACCCGCAGTTACTATATTCATGATACCATACTTTGTCTCATGTAATATTGCTTAAGTAAGCAATTATTTATTATCGAGTCATTAATAAGCTGTAACAGCACATGAGGTAAAAAGGGATATAGTAACCTGTTCATTGCCAGAGAGTGATGCTACATTCATTTGTTCTCTCAAACCTCAGGTATCAGTTTTTCTCATCAGCTAGATTTCCACCCTCAGATACTTATGAGTAAGTTACTAACATTTAAGCACTATCAGTGTTAGCTGCACACTAGTGAGCCTGGATTGATCTATGAAATATGACTTATTACTTATCCTTATTCATGATTTACAAAGCATTTATAACCTAAATAATAACATACTTATTAACCGGAATGGTGGCCTAGTGGTAGAGCATCAGCCCTAAGGGTTCAAGCCCCGGCCAGGTCATACCAAGGGCAATGTGCTCAGCATAATAATAATAATAATAAGACGTGAACTTTACTGTCATTCAATCCATACAGCCAATCATGTACAGTAGAGCAAAATTATGTTTCTCCTATCTACAATGTTAATCACATCTAGAAACAGAGGGGCCGCTGCCATGTAAGGCGCCACCACAAACAACTTTTCCTTCCCCCATTCTATTATGCTGAACACCAAGCTAGAAGGCAGGAAGTACCATTTTTTTTATATGGTCTTAGGTATGACCCAGCTGGGGCTTAACCCACGACCTCCCGGTTGTGGGGCAGATGTTCTCTCAACTAGGCCACCACCTCGGTGAAGAGGTTGCAGCTGGTCTCGTACATGGGACCTTCTGCTTTATAATCTGGCACTAGCCACAGAGCTATACACCACATAATAATAATAATCCATCCATCCATCCATCCATCCATCTTCTACCGCTTTTCCGGAGGTCCGGGTCGCGGAGGCAGCAGTTCAAGCAGAGAAGCCCAGACTTCCCTCTCCCCAGCCACCTGCTCCAGCTCTTCAGAGGGGATACCAAGGCGTTCCCAGACTAGCTGGGAGACATAGTCTCTCCACCGAGTCCTGGGTCTGCCCCGGGGTCTCCTCCCAGTGGGACGTGCCTGAAACACCTCAAGTGGGAGACGTCCAGGAGGCATCCTAATCAGATGCCCATACCACCTCAACTGACTCCTTTCAATGTGGAGGAGCAGCGGTTCTACTCTGAGCCTCTCCCGGATGACTGAGCTCCTCACCCTATCTCTGAGGGTGAGTCCAGCAATCCTACGGAGAAAGCTCATTTCAGCCGCTTGTATCCGCGATCTCGTTCTTTCGGTCATTACCCAAAGCTCGTGACCATAGGTGAGAGTAGGAACGTAGATTGACTGGTAAATCGACAGCTTTGCCTTAGAACTAAGCTCCCTCTTCACCACAACAGACCGGTACAACGTCCGCATCACTGCAGATGCTGCTCCAATCCGTCTGTCGATCTCTCGCTCCATTTTCCCCTCACTCGTGAACAAGACCCCAAGATACTTAAACTCCTCCACTTGGGGCAGGAGCCTGTCCCCAACCCGGAGAGGACAATCCACCTTTTTCCGGCTGAGGACCATGGACTCGGACTTGGAGGTGCTGATTCTCATCCCAGCCGCTTCACACTCAGCGGCAAACCATCCCAGCAAGAGCTGTAGGTCATTGCTGGATGAAGCCAACAGGACAACATCATCTGCAAACAACAGAGATGAGATCCTGTGGTTACCAAGTATGACACCCTCCATTCCCTGGCTGCGCCTAGAAATAATAATAATAATAATAATAATAATAATAATAATAATAATATCCTGAGTTCGATACCAGCCTACCAACAGTGATCTGTGTGGAGTTTGTATGTTCTCCCCGTGTCTGCGTGGGTTTACTCTGGGATTTCTCCGGTTTCCTCCCACAAGCCAAAAACATGCAAGTTAGGTTAATTGGCATCAAAACTGGGGATTCTAAATTGTCCTTAGATATGACTGAGAGTGAATGGTTGTCTGTCTCTTTGTGTTGGCCCTGCAATGGACTGGCGATCTGTCCAGGGTGTACCCTGCCTCTTGCCCAAAGATGCTGGGATAGGCTCCAGCCCCCCCGTGACCCTATACAGGATTAAGCGGAAGAAGATGGATGGATGGATAATAATAATAATAATAATAATGGATTAGATTTATATAGCGCTTTCAATGTCAAGTGACATCTCAAAGTGCTTACAGTGAGTCCATTATTCATTCACTCCAGATAGACATTGATAGTAGTAAGCTACTTCTGTAGCCACAACTGCCCTGGGGCAGACTGATGGAAACATGGCTGCCAATCCACGCCAGTGGTCTCTCCGACCATTACCGAACATTTATACACATTCATGCCCATTTCCCATCATCAGTTCTATTTTTTTGCATATTATTTGCACCCTGATATATAAATATGACTACATGTACATATCATGCAAATATTACAAATTTGCAAAATTAGTGGGTTAAAATTAAACAGCTTTCAACATCCTTTAAAAAAAGATTTATAACCCAAAACAGATGAAAATCCACAATCCTAATTTTACATAAATGACAAATAATCCTGCTGTTCAATTATGCTAAAATAACAGAGAATATGCAGCAATTATTAACCTCCATATCATGTGTACAGAATTGCACATTTACATTCCAATATTTTGATAGGATCTAAATCAGGAAGTCAAATATATTCTGGTTTTATTATTGGGCCAATAATGAGCAGAGATTGTTTAATGCCAGTTAAAAGTGGAAAAAGGGGGCTTCTGCTTCAAAAAAAGGTGGGGGAGGGGCGTTACTAATGATGTAAGAGTGAATGTTGGAGCATCTCCTGGAAATCTGGCAGAAATCCTAATGTCACTGCTGTCCCCCTTTTAATGCAAACCAAATGAGCCTGCACTGTAATAAGAAGCTTCCCAGAATTAGTTTCCGTTTGCAGAAAATTGTGAGAAAAAAAGCCCCTAGTACCTTTATCTATGAATTTCACTCTGGCATAAGCAAGGGCTATGGGGGTGGTGGTGGTGGTGGTGGGGGGGGGGGTAGGCGGACCTTCCTCTGACATTATTTGGATGACGTTCCATCAGTAGCAGCAGCAAGAAATAACATTGTGCAAATTCTATGCATGTTAATGATAAATAGGAATCCACCTGCTCACAGATAAAATGAGTTTAATTTCCCCCCACCCGTGCCCATGTGCCTGCCTGGCCTTTTAGAAATTACTTATGCACAGCTATTATTAAAATAGGGCCAGAGCAAATGAGAAAGAAGCGCTATCTCTGGAGAGTGTGGCTGGGTTTTAGGCTGCTGCTGCCAGGACTCTTCGCTTCACACAGTCAGCGTTTCTTCCTCGCACGCACACATGCACATGTGCAAATACACCATGCAGACGCGCCTCACCTCCTCTCAGCTCTTGTGGCAGCTCTGACCCCGTATTCACTAAATTAACCCAAATCCTTTTTTTGGGGGGGGGGGGAGTTTTGGAGTGTAATGGAATTTGCCAGCTTTGTCAGAACATCTGTTTGCAAGAGTGTCTAAATGTGTGCTTGTGTCGCTTGAGGGAGAACGCATTTCTGTGTTCCAGCGCGCATTTGTGCATTTGGGTCCGTGCGCGCCTGTTTTTGTATCCAAATGTAATTTTGTTGTTGGTTGGAAATTTCCTTTGGGTGTACAATGTGCTTGTCCCCACGTCTTCAGAGTGGCTGGGGATGTAACAATGGAAAGCTGAAGACCTGGGAGATGTCAGTCATAAGTGGTGACTGAAACATTTATTTATGCACGGCCAAGAAGAGAGGGAGAGATGGCCAGGTGTCTTTTTTTTTCTCTCTTTCTTTTAAAGAGGTCATAGCAGGAGTGTTTTTTTGTTCACGGGGTGCTGTAGACTCTCTGCCACCTCCGCTCCATTAGCCAATCAACAGATTCCTCTCATCTCTGGCTTTGGCCTTGAACACTTCCAGAACATTCATCCTTTTCATTCACACGTGCTGAAGGATGTTCTGATGGCTGGCTCTACAGCCTCTCTCTAATCTCAACCCCTTGCCTTCTTTGTGGCTCTCATTCAATGATGACTGAGAGACACGGGGTGGGGTGGGGGGGGCAACAACAACATACATACAAACTGGAGCTCAATAGGTGAGAAAAAAATCTAAATTGAAACTGAAAGAACACTCGAAGGTCACATCCTGACATTGTGTGAAATTAAAAACTGAATGTGAGGAAAAGCAGAGGAGAATGTTCATCTGTAGACAAAAGAGTCATCAAAGCTGAATGACAAAACAATGAACTATAAAGCGTGTGCATTTTACATGTAGGTGAAAATTCTGTGCAATGTCTACAATGTAAAACCAAAACGTGGAAGCCAGAATGCTTCAAGTGAAACAGGGTGGAAGAAATAAATGAAAATGTTGTGCCATTGGGCTACGAGGACTAACTCGGAGGACGCACACAGCAGTGATGCGCAGACTTATTTGCGTCTTGTCTTGGGGCTTCCTGCTGTTTGTATGCTTTCTAATGATGGATCTCTGGGAAGAAAAACAGCTCTTGGGGATGTTAAGACGCTAATAAACGAGGTTGAACCACCACTTCACACACTCTCAGGGCAGCAATTATGTCAAAACAGTGTTTATGGATGAAACAGTAAAGAATTTTTTTCTGCGTTGAGAAAATTGGCCTTCCTGTTCTTGACAGATTTTCTGAAGTTGAAATTACTATGGCGCATTGTCACTGTGTCACTATATAATGTTCATAAATGATACACTACCCTATAGTTTACAAATACTATGGTAATTATTAGAGTGTGAACCCTGATAAGAAGTCCCAAAGACATGTGATTGTGTTGACATTTTAAAGTTTGATGCATGCAACACATTGTTTAGAAATGTAAATGCATATATATACTTTGCTCGCTTGTGTGCTAGAACCTGTAGTTTTCTCTGTGGAAGCCGAGAGAATCACAGCTGGTGCACATTAGTGAAAATTGCTGTTATTTTTCGTTGGCAATCCAAACACTACATGTATGTTTGTTTTTTAAGAGTGGAAAGAGGAGTGAAGAAATTGCATCTACTAATGGACGTGACTTCGAAAGGATATCCAGGGGCGAAAGGAAAAATGTATTGGTTATTTTTACTATAGTACTGTGTTGAATAGAAAGTAGGATTTACATTGCGGTACTTTTTGTACTGTAACCTCCACAAACACCAAATTACTTACAGTTCCTTAAATTAGTGTCATCTGCCATGTACCCTAAATTCAGTTTCTTGTCTTCCTGAAATTACGACGAGATATTAGCTTTCTCATAATTCTTCAACATCTTGGTCCCACACTGTCCTCCAACTCATACCTTTACTGTTGCCATACAGCCGTCTCCACACAACACAAAATTCATCCCTTTTCAAAAGCCATAAAGTCTGCACAGGTACCAACAAATCTCCTTCCAAGCAGGTGACCAGGGGTCAAGTTCACCTGCAAATGTTAAAGGTGAAATATGCAATATTTTCTACTTTGAAATATTCCAGAAATATATATAAAAATGTTATAGTGTAAAGAAACATCTCTTTTTAATTTATGATATTGCAGAGCCATGAATTAATTTATGTTTGCCAGACTGATAATGTGATAAATACCAATTTACACCAGCAGGGTGAGTATAAGCAAGTTTTCAGCTCAGAAAACCAATGCCTGACCAGGCATTGGTTTGCTTGCTACTGGATAACCATGAAAACCGATACTACCTGTCTCATGGGTTGGGCTGTCGGTGACCCAACCAGCAACCCCACCCTTCCGAGGGCATGGAGGGTGAAACTGGGCATCCTGGCAGAACTAAAAACTATCTGTCACAGATCTGTGGTGGACCACTCCCAGTTACATTGGGTGAGACTGGACATCCTGGCAGATTAGCACATCTGTCACAAGGTCTGTGGCGGACTTTTGCCAGTCGGTGCATCGTGACATGCACTACACAATAGAGCAGAGATAAACAAACCTATCATCTGGTCAGTCACTGCAACAGATACCGGAGTCAGTTTGTCTTGACCTGGCCTTGCCACTGATACCTCTATCTGTCAAGAATGTGCCGCTAGTCCAGCAAAAGCTAGCGGTACTCAAATACTTTGCAAGCAGTTTCATGAAATGGTCAGTCAGAAAGCAACTCATATCAGCTCGGATGTTGCCTGGGTTAACAAGGTCAGGAGTTCCTGGCAGCGGAAGGCAAAGGACAGAACTGCGTGGACAAATCTGATCAGACCTAAATGAAACAGTCACTGTTGCCCCCGACAGACTGCTATGATGATGATGACATTAAGTTGTAGAGTAGGGCAGAACACAGAATGATACCAGTTAATTACTGGTTCTCTTAGAGTAGACAAATTTGAAGACGTCATCATGGGTCACCAGTAAGAAAAAAACTTTATCAAATTCACCTCAGCCTAGTGGATGAAGGGGTGGGTGTTGTTCATTACTGCTATCTGGTGTTGTCAGTAATCATCTGCAGTGTCTACATACACCACCTTTAAGTTCCATGTCTGCTTTACATCCAGGTTCCCTATTCACTACTTTTACTGACTGATCTGTTTTTGTGCATTCATAATGCTGCAGTTATAGTTTACCACTAAACACAAAAAAAGGAAAAGTTAAGGTTAGGGGTTGGGGGGTGAGGGGTAAGCTTTTCATGTTAAAAGTCTCATTCTGTAACACCCTCCCTTTGTCATCTCATTGCCTGATGTTAGTGAGCTTCTCAGGTGGAAACACTGCTAAATTCAACAGTTAAACTATTGCCTCTAAACTCTATCACTTTTCATGGTCACAATAATCAGGTTCAAGTCTGAAAACAACATAAATGAAATACCAGAAAAAATGGCATGGAATTAATCATTAAAATTTATAGTATATGTTCAAATGTAGAGTATTTCAATGGTGATAATGTAAAAAAAAAATAAAAAATTAAAAAAGCATATATTAGGATCAAAGTACTGTGATCCTGTATGTGTTAGACTACAAGCACTCCAAAATGTGTGCAGGTGTAATCTTCAAGCATATCTTTAATGTATGCTACTTCATAGGTGCTAAAGAAAATTTCCCAGTTAAATGAACTGATCTCCCATACCTCATAATGGATAGCAGTGCACAATTACAAATGAGTTGGACTGAAGGGAACATTAGATCTGTACAGTGTTAAGGTAATGACACGCAGTGGATATTCATCTTAAGATCTGCAGTTAATGTGTTGTACATTCATGAGCAAAATCAAACCATGACCGTCACTAGCAAATGATTCAAAGAGTTACAACAAGCTTAAAACAAAAGTGTGAGGTGATTAACGGCATGCTCTTACCCACTGCTGTTCTCTTATTATCTGTGCATCTCAAAAACATTAAACATCTCAAGTATTTCAGGCTCGGCACTGATTGCAGACCTTTTATGTTGTGAACATTTCATGAAGGGAAAGCCATGCACTCAAATCTTTTATCTTCCCTTTCGTTAAGACCTTAACCAATCTTTTAGGCACATACAAGGAAAGTATACTACTTAGAAATAAATGTGTTTTGTCCCGAAAAGTAGGTTATTTACATTAAAGTCAAACCTGAAAAGGCCTGTTGACTCAACACTGGATTTTATTAATGGTGGCTCATTTTGTTTTCTGCTGTTACCTTTTAACTGGTTTTTATATTTTATGCATTGATGTCACTAGTCTGGTTATCGTTTGTTCATTAAACCTAATAAGGAATATGGATCACATGCATTTGATTAATGGCGCCTGGACATAAGAACAAGCTATCTAAATTAAATGTGCCTTGTGCTTTCCAGTTAATCTGATTAACTGCTCCCTGAGCCTGGTTCTGCTGGAGGTTTTTTCCTGTTAAAAGGGAGTTTTTCCTCTCCACCGTCGCCAAGTGCTTGCTCACAGGGGATCGCCTGATTGCTGGGGTCTTTCTGCAACTGTGGGGGTCCCTCTTACAGTTGAAAGTGCTATGAGATGACTGTTGTTGTGAAATGGTGCTATATAAATAAAGTTGAATTGAATTGAATTAATAAATACTACTTATGGACACAGGACAGTGAACATCCTGCATAAAAATCTAGATATCTAGATATTAAAAAAACATGTCTGGATCTTTAACTAGAAATTCCACAAGGCAGCATTACAATGAGATGCCAGTCCTTATCCTTGAAACTTTTTCCCTTGAAAGAGAAATATTTGTCACCTTTGGTTGGCTTTTCTATCAAGTGCATACCCTTTTTCGGACTCTCGGAAGCAGTCAGTGGTTTTCTGTGCAGGTTTGCATTTTCTACTTTTCTACCACGGTTTCTGACAAAAGTTTTAATACATTTTTGAACTGGAACTTAATTCTTCTATAAAACAGCAGGCGAAACACAAGTCATCAGAAACTTAACACTCCCAAGGCTGATTAATCTGAAACTAAAAGATCAACTAACGTTATGACTGATGGTGCATTTTAAGACAATAGGAATATTAAAACAACCATGTGTGCCCTTTAGTGTGAATTTCCCACGATACTGTTGAAATCAGAGTTGCTGGGATACTCTTTTGAGAATGATCGCAGCATAGTAAGAGTGAAGACTTTGCTCGATAAGCTAATATCCCAAACCCTTCTTGACTAGTTCTGAGTGACCTCAGAAATTATTTTGAAGTGTCTTCCTCTAAGTTTGGGTCCTTGCAGGCATATTTTGACAGGCCTAAGATGAGAGCCAGTGACAGCGACAGGGTGAGAGTCTGACTGAATGGCAGCGGAGGACCATACATCTTTAAATTCCTCATTATCCACTAACTCACAGACACCACGTATGCTCCTATTCCATTACTTACTCCTCTTGTATTGTCATGCTCTGAGAATTCAATGTAGTACCTTTTATTGTAGAAAATGAAAAATGTCATTCCCCCCCCGCCTCTCTCCCTCTCCGAACACTAATTTAAAATGTCTCATCTCCCTTTGCATGTTCAACAGTCTGATTGCCTCAGTGCTGAAGAAAGAGGCGTAAGAGGAGGAATCCCCTCTTTGTGAACAGGAGTCCAGGTGGGAGCAGAGCAGGAAGAGGAGGAGGAAGAGAAAGGGAGTGAGATGATTCATGAAGGCGAGAATCTGCAGCTTCATCAGACTCGGTCAAGCAGGACAGCTGCTACCGCTGACCTCTCGAACTCATGGAAGGACGCACACGTTCAAGGACTAAAAGGTCTTCCTATTCTTTCCCTCCAGCGGTCACGCTGCTCTTCCTCCCTCCCTCCCACCCTCTGTCATTTTTATTTTTCCCTGCCACTTTTTTTACTCTGTGCCCATTGCAGTAGCTAGAGGTCAGGGCACAAGCTCACAGAGAAATAAAGTCCTTCATGTCTGCAGGAAAGGACAATGACAGGGTTCCTCTGGCCTCGAAATACAGTTAAAAAACGGTGTGTTTACATCCACCTGAATGAGTTGGAAATGTTGCCAAAAAGGATGAGTGACAGAATAGTTCAGTGTGCAATTTCTGTGCTCTTGTCTGCTGTTCCTGGTCTATTTCTATACTTTTTACTCTTATGTTAAAAACAAATCCTTAAAATTATCAATGTTTCTATTGTTTTGAGGCTTTTTAAACATTATTATTATTGTTGTTATTATTATTATTATTATTATTATCCTATTTTAAAACCATTATCCCTGAATGATACTTTTTTGCCTTATTCTAATAACATTACCAGATGTCATACAAATACTGTCCCTATATGACACAGTTGGCCATGGGCCTGTGACCATATTGTGGATTATAGATACTATCATTAATATTAAGAAACATTACCTTTTCAGAGGGTCCGCATTCTCTAGCTTAAGAATGATTGTTTTCCCCAAAAAACGTGAGTACTTGAGTCTATGGAACAACTCGGGCTCTTCTTGCTTCAAATGCCGTGTTTCCATTCAAACAAAAACTGGTGATTAGCAGTAAAGACAGCGTGCACTGTAGTCTTTTCTGCGTGCTATCTGTCTGCACAAACACGGTGTTAGACTGCCCTCGAGAGGAAATCTGCAGAACTGCATGGCGGTGAATATGCCAAGTTTGAGAATGCTGATCATTACCAATAACTAACGGTTATGTTAACAATTAGTACAGTTCTAATCAAAGATCTTACTGCTTTTGTTAAAAACAAGAATTTATTGGATTTTGCATTTTATACAAAAGCCAAGCCAGTAACACGTATATGTGGACGCTGGCACATGGAACTGTTTACATACAGTACAAGCCATTGACTTTTGTGACTTTGTGAATAAGTTTCATTTAGCACTTTCTAAGTCTGGTCTCATCCACAGATTATAACACCATAAGTCAAATCTGTAGGTACCTCAGAAATCCACAAAATGTATCCTTAAGCATTGATCCCATGATGCAGGAAGGTGATATGAGTCTATCTCCCACCTACTCCTATTTTACTCAACTATGACTTAAACCGGACAGCTCGGTGGTGCAGTGGTTAGCACTGCAAGCAGGTTGTGGGTTCGACCCCATCCCCTGGCCATTGGTGACCCTTCTGTGTGGAGTTTGCATGTTGTCTGCATGGGTTTCCTCCCACAGGCCAAAGACATGCACATTTGGTTAATTGGGATCAACTAGGGATTCTAAATTGTTCTTAGGTATGAATGTGAGAGTGAATGGTTGTCTGTCTCTCTATGCTGGCCCTGCGATGGACTGGTGATCTGTCCAGGGTGTACCCTGCCTCTCACCTAAAGGTGCTGGCATAAGCTCCCGTGACCCAAAAAGGATGAAGTGGTTCAAGATGGATGAATGAATAAGTTAAACCTAACCAAGTAGTTTTGCTGCCTACTGTATATCTGACCATTCATGGAGTTTGATGTTTTATATTAGACACAATTTACACACAATTTAAAACAATCAAAAAAGTCTGTTCCAATTTTATAATAGTTATTCACAGAGTGTTCAATACAACTAATGAACAACATTTTATAAACAAAAGATAACACTCTGGATAATGTTCTGTGACAGAAACCAATCAATAGGCTATCAAGCATTATAAAATTGTACTTCATCATTTAGAAAAATCTATCATCCTACTAACAGTGGTTTTAATAAAGACACCTTGTTGTTTTTTCTTTTTCTGCATATGCTCTGTAGACCATATGGCAAATAAGGATCAACAGATAGTGGACCATAGAGAAACTAGACAAGGTACACAGAAACTTACTTAATGTGGGAGAAGAACAACAACCATGCCATACAGCATCAAACTGGAAGGCCAACGACCAACAAAGGGAATTTATCCATGAGAAATATGCAACAATCCAGTGAATTTACCAGAAATAAACATCCTGACATTACTGCAGTGATGAGATGTGCACCTGTTTCAGCACAAGATTTCTTTGTTATTTTTCCATCCATCCAATTTCAGTCATTTTCTGAATATATCTTCAGTCTTGTAATGGTCTATTTATGCTACTCTGAAGCAGCAGGCCTACATAATACATTCCGGGCCCTATTTTGACAGTCACCAGTGGACTTTTGCGCCAGACTTCCCACTGTATACCAGTGTTTTTGTTAGTTTCTGTCAGCACATTGTCTGTTTTTTAACATTTTCCCCAAATTTTACATTGTGTGTAAACTTGTATTTTTGTACCTTTGAAAATTTATTCTCATAAATTTGAGGTTTTTCTGCTAAATTTTAGACATTTTTTCCTGAAAATTGGACAGTTTTTTTCCCCCATTCAATCACTGATTAATCTTCAACCACAACCTTTTTGGGTTGCTGGGGTGGGGGTGGGGGTGGGGTGGGGGGGACTGGAGCCTATCCCAGCATCTTTGGGCGAGAGGCAGGGTACACCCTAGACAGATCACCAGTCCATCACAGGGCCAACCAACACAGAGAAACAGACAATCATTCACTCTCACATTCATACCTAAGGACAGTTTAGAGCCCCAGTTAATGTCTTTGGCCTGTGAGAGGAAACGGGAGTATCCAGAGAAAACCCATGCAGACAAGGGGAGAACATTCAAATTCCACACAGAAGGGTCACTGCTGGCTAGGGGGTGGGAACACATTCTTGCTTTGCTGCCATGGTGTTAACCAGTGCGCCCAAGAGCTGCCCGGTTTTACATACGAGGGGGGGCAGAAAAATTCATAGTGGTCAAATTTGACCAAGTGTGGTTTATTTTTCAACCGCAGGGATCCAAGGCAAGGCAAGTTTATTTGTATAGCACATTTTTTGTACAAGACAATACAAAGTACTTTACATAAAAACATTAAAGCATTACAAAAAGTTGCAAAAGGAAGAATTTAAAAGCAAACTAAAAAGTAAATTAAAGAGAAAGAAAAACAAACTAAAATGGAATATGACAGAAATAAAAGTTAAAGTACATTGTAGGAGATTAACAATTGTTTTACTGAAAGGCCGTGGCAAATAGGAGAGTTTTTAACCTTGATTTAAAGCAGCTGAGAGTTTCAGCAGTTCTGATGCTTTCTGGGAATTTGTTCTTGTTCCACTTGTGAGGGGCATAAAAACTGAACGCTGCATCACCATGTTTGGTTCTAACTCTGGGCACAGATAGTAGGCCTGACGCTGATGGCCTGAGGGCTCTGGGTGGTTCATAATGAACCAGCAGATCTGAGATGCATTTTGACTCTAAACCATTTAGAGCTTTATAAACCAACAGGAGTATTTTGAAATCTATTCTCTGACAGACAGGAAGCCAGTGTAAAGATCTGAGGACTTGAGTTACAGTGGTGTGAAAAAGTGTTTGCCTCTTCCTGATTTCTCATTTTTTTTGCATGTTTGTCACACTTAAATGTTTCAGATCATCAAACAAATTTAAATATTAGACAAAAATAATACAAGTAAACACAAAATGCAGTTAAAATAAATTAACTGTGGTTTATCACATCTTTGGAATGCTGGGTTTAATTTCTCTAGCCACACCCAGGCCTGATTACTGCCACAACTGTTCTCAATCAAGCAGTCACTTAAATCGGACCTGTCTGACAAAGTGAAGTAGACCAAAAGATCCTCAAAAGCTAGACATCATGCTGCAATACAAATAAATTCAGGAACAAATGAGAAACAAACTAATTCAGATCTATTAGCCTGGAAAATGTTATAAAGCCATTTCTAAAGCTTTGGGACTCCAGCAAACCACAGTAAGAGCCATTATCCACAAATGGCGAAAACATGGAACAATGGTGAACCTTCCCATGAGTAGCCGGCTAACCAAAATTACCCCAAGAGTGCAGCAACGACTATTCCAGGAGGTCACAAAAGACCCCACAACAACAACATTCAAAGAACTGCAGGCCTCACTTTTCTCAGTTAAGGTCAGTGCTCATGAACAACAGTGTTCAACAGTGTGTTCAACAGTGATCTGTGTGGAGTTTGCATGTTCTCCCCGTGTTTGCGTGGGTTTACTCCGGGATTTCTCCGGTTTCCTCCCACATGCCAAAAACATGCAGGTTGGGGAGTTAAGGGGCGCTTGCGCACGCAGCGACTGGCAGCTGGTGGTTTGTCACCAGACTGCAAAACAAATCTACCTACGGGTACAAAATAAGTAATAAAAAAAAAATAATAAAAAAAAATGACTCCACCATAAGAAAGAGACTGGGCAGAAATGGTGGTAGTGTGATGGTCTGGGGCTGTTTTGCTGCTTCAGGACCTGGAAGACTTGCTGTGGTAAATGGAACCATGAATTCTGCTGTCTACCAAAAAATCCTGAAGGAGAATGTCCGGCCATCTGTTCGTGACCTCAAGTTGAAGCGCACTTGGGTTCTGCAGCAGGACGGTGATCCAGAACACACCAGCAAGTCCATCTCTGAATGGCTTAAGAAAAACAAAATGAAGAATTTGGAGTGGCCTAGTCAAAGTCCTTACCTGAATCCGATTGAGATGCTGTGGCATGACCTTAAAAAGGCGGTTCATGGTCAAAAGCCCTCCAATGTGGTGAATTACAACAATTCTGCAAAGATGAGTTGTCCAAAATTCCTCCACACACTATAAAATACTCATTGCCACTTATTGCAAACGCTTGATTGCAGTTGTTGCTGCTAAGGGTGGCCCAAACAGTTATTAGGTTTAGGGGGCAATCACTTTTTCACACAGGGCCATGTAGGTTTAGATTTTTTTACCCTTAATAATAAATAAATTCATTTAAAAACTCCATTTTGTGTTTACTTGTTATCTTTGTCTAATATTTAAATTTGCTTGATGATCTGAAACATTTAAGTGTGACAAACACACACAAAAAATTAGAAGTCAGGAAGGGGGCAAACACTTTTTCACACCACTGTATATGATCCACTTTCTTGGTCTTAGTGAGGACTCGAGCTGCAGCATTCTGAACCAACTGCAGCTGTCTGATGGATTTTTTTAGGGAGACCTGTAGTCCAATTTACTGAAGATAAAAGCATGGACAATTTTTTTAGATCCTGCTGAGACGTCAGACCTTTAATCCTCACCATGTTCTTTAAGTGATAATAGGCTGACTTCAATACTGTCTTAATGTGGCTGTTAAAATTCAGGTCTGAGTCCAGAACCACACCCAGAATTTCTGGCTTGGCTGTTGGTTTTTACCATCATTGGCAAGTTAGGTTAATTGGCATCAAATCTGGGGATTCTAAATTATCCTTAGGTATGACTGTGAGAGTGAATGGTTGTCTGTCTCTCTGTGCTGGCCCTGCGATGGACTGGCGATCTGTTCAGGGTATACCCTGCCTCTCGCCCAAAGATGCTGGGATAGGCTCCAGCCCCCCCGCAACCCAAAAAGGATTAAGCGGAAGAAGATGGATGGATGGATGGATGGATGGATGATTGAAACTGACAAATTAACTTTGAGTCTTTCTTCTTTGGCTTCGAAAATTATTATTTCGGTTTTGTCTTTGTTTAACTGAAGAAAATTCTGGCACATCCACTCTTTAATTTGACCAGTGCATTTGATCAGGGTTTTAATTGGGCCACAGTCTCCTGGTGAGATAGTTATGTAGATTTGTGTATCATCTGCATACTTATGGTAATATATTTTGTTGCTTTTTATGATTTGAGCTAGTGGGAGCATATAGATGTTGAAAAGCAAAGGTCCCAAAATGAAACCTTGGGGAACTTCACAGGTTATTTTTGTTCGCTCAGATTTGTAGTTACCTATAGACACAAAATAGTCCCCGTCTTAAATAGGACTCAAACTAGCAAAGCGCTGTACCAGAAAGTCCCACCCAGTTTTTCAGCCAGTCTAGTAAGATGTTATGGTCGACCGTGTTGAATGCAGCACTGAGGTCCAGTAGAACCAAGACTGAAATGTTGCCGCTATCTGTATTGGAGTGGATGTCATTAAGGACCTTAACTAGAGCTGTCTCAGTGCTGTGATGTGGCTGAAAACTTGACTGGAAGACATCAAAACAGTTATTTAATGTCAGGAAGTTGTACAATTGTTGAAAAACAGCTTTTCTTTTACTTTACTAAGGGGAGGTTTGATATGGGCCTATAGCTGTTCATGAGTGAGGTGTCTATGTTGCTCTTTTTTGAAAGTGGCTTGATAACAGCTGTTTTAAAGCACTGAGGGAAGACACCTGAATGCAGAGACATATTTATGATCTGTAGTAGATCTGAGGCCATACAATATGAAATGTTTTTAAAAACCCTGTTGGGAGGGTATCAAGGCAGCAGGTAGTGGATTTCAGGTGGCATATGATGTCATCCAAGTTTTTATGGTTGATTGGGGAAAATTTTGCCATGGTGTTTACATCTTCTCTGCGTGGACACAGAGGAAGCGCATGTCCGGCACCTGGCATTAGAGCACTGACTGTCTAATTTTCTGAATTTTGTCAGTAAAGAAAAAAGCAAAGTCATTGCAGTCATGGTTAGATAGAAGTTCAGGAGCTACTGACACAGGAGGATTTGTTACCCTGTCAACAGTCGTGAACAAGGTGCGTGCGTTGTTGTTTGCTGCAACACCAATGAAAGAAGTGTATGGATCGAAGGGGAGACTATGTTGAAAAATAAACCACATTTGGTCAAATTACCTACCTATAGGCCACCAGACTGGTGGCCTATAGGTAGAGCATCCACCCCACAACCGGGAGGGTTGGGGTTCAAGTCCGGCCAGGTCATGCCAAAGACCATATAAAAAATGGAACTTCCTGCTGTCCAGCTTGGTGCTCAGCAAATTGGAACGAAGGAGGGAAATGTAGCAGCAGTGGCTCAGGAGGTAGAGCGGGTCGTCTAATAACCTGAGAGTTGGCAGTTCAAATTCCGGTCTCCCCAGAATCCTGCCGTTGTGTCCCTGGGCAAGATGCTTTACCCACCTTGCCTCCAGTGTCCATGACTCTGGGCATGAATGTGTATAAATGTTCGGTAGTGGTCAGCAAGGCTGTTGGCGTAGACTGGCAGCCACGTTTGCATCAGTCTACCCCAGGGCAGCTGTGGCTACAGAAGTACTTACCACTACCATTGTCTGTGGAGTGAATGAATGATGTATCCATTGTAAAGCATCTTTGAGTGTCCTATGAAAAGTGCTATATACAGACATGGACAAAATTGTTGGTACGCCTCTGTTAATGAAAGAAAAACCCACAATGGTCACAGAAATAACTTGAATCTGACAAAAATGGTAATAAATAAAAATTCTATGAAAATTAACCAATGAAAATCAGACAATGCTTTTGAATTGTGGTTCAACAGAAATATTTTAAAAAACAAACTCATGAAACAGGCCTGGACAAAAATGATGGTGCTCCTAGAAAAGATTGAAAATAATGTGACCATAGGGACACGTTCAACCAAGATGTGTCCTCTAATTAACATCACAGGTATCTACAAACTTGTAATCAGTCAGTCGGCCTATTTAAAGGGTGACAAGTAGTCACTGTGCTGTTTGGTGACATGGTGGGTACCACACTAAACATGGACCAGAGGAAACAAAGGAGAGAGTTGTCTCAGGAGATTAGAAAGAAAATTATAGACAAGCATGTTAAAGGTAAAGGCTATAAGACCATCTCCAAGCAGCTTGATGTTCCTGTGACTACAGTTGCACATATTATTCAGAAATTTAAGATCCACGGGACTGTAGCTAACCTCCCTGGACGTGGCCGCAGGAGGAGACGGATAATACGAATGGTAACAAAAGAGCCCAAAACAACCTCTAAACACATTCAAGGTGAACTCCAAGGTCAAGGTACATCAGTGTCAGATCACACCATCCGTCATTGTTTGAGCCAAAGTGGACTTCATGGGAGACGACCAAGGAGGACACCACTGTTGAAAACAAATCATAAAAAAGCCAGACTGGAATTTACCAAACTGCATGTTGACAAGCCACAAGCTTCTGGGAGAATGTCCTATGGACAGACGAGACAAAACTGGAACTTTTTAGCAAGGCACATCAGCTCTATGTTCACAGATGCAAAAATGAAGCATACCAAGAAAAGAACACCGTCCCTAATGTGAAACATGGAGGAGGTTCTGTTATGTTCTGGGGCTGCTTTGCTGCATCTGGCACAGGGTGTCTTGAATCTGTGCAGGGTACAATGAAATCTCAAGACTATCAAGGAATTCTAGAGAGAAATGTGCTGCCCAGAGTCAGACAGCTTGGTCTCAGTCGCAGGTCATACAGTGGGGCAAAAAAGTATTTAGTCAGCCACCAATTGTGCAAGTTCTCCCACTTAAAAGATGAGAGAGGTCTCCAATTTTCATCATAGGTATACCTCAACTATGAGAGACAAAATGAGAAAAAAAAAGATCCAGAAAATCACATTGAAGGATTTTTAATGAATTAATTGGTAAATTCCTTGGTAAAATAAGTATTTGGTCACCTACAACAAGCAAGATTTCTGGCTCTCACAGACCTGTAACTTCTTCTTTAAGAGGCTCCTCTGTCCTCCACTCGTTACCTGAATTAATGGCACCTGTTTGAACTCGTTATCAGTATAAAAGACACCTGTCCACAACCTCAAACAGTCAGACTACAAACTCCACTATGGCCAAGACCAAAGAGCTGTCAAAGGACACCAGAAACAAAATTGTAGACCTGCACCAGGCTGGGAAGGCTGAATCTGCAATAGGTAAGCAGCTTGGTGTGAAGAAATCAACTGTGGGAGCAATTATTAGAAAATGGAAGACATACAAGACCACTGATAATCTCCCTCGATCTGGGGCTCCACGCAAGATCTCACCCCGTGGGGTCAAAATGATCACGAGAACGGTGAGCAAAAATCCCAGAACCACACGGGGGGACCTAGTGAATGACCTGCAGAGAGCTGGGACCAAAGTAACAAAGGCTACCATCAGTAACACACTACGCCGCCAGGGACTCAAATCCTGCAGTGCCAGACGTGTCCCCCTGCTTAAGCCAGTACATGTCCAGGCCCGTCTGAAGTTTGCTAGAGAGCATTTGGGATGATCCAGAAGAGTTGGGAGAATGTCATATGGTCAGATGAAACCAAAATAGAACTTTTTGGTAAAAACTCAACTTGTCGTGTTTGGAGGAGAAAGAACACCATACCTACTGTGAAGCATGGGGAAGAAAACATCATACTTTGGGGCTGTTTTTCTGCAAAGGGACCAGGACGACTGATCCGTGTAAAGGAAAGAATGAATGGGGCCATGTATCGTGAGATTTTGAGCGAAAACCTCCTTCCATCAGCAAGGGCATTGAAGATGAAACGTGGCTGGGTCTTTAAGCATCACAATGATCCCAAACACACTGCCGGGCAATGAAAGAGTGGCTTCGTAAGAAGCATTTCAAGGTCCTGGAGTGGCCTAGCCAGTCTCCAGATCTCAAGCCCATAGAAAATCTTTGGAGGGAGTTGAAAGTCCGTGTTGCCCAGCGTCAGCCCCAAAACATCACTGCTCTAGAGGAGATCTGCATGGAGGAATGGGCCAAAATACCAGCAACAGTGTGTGAAAACCTTGTGAAGACTTACAGAAAACGTTTGATCTCTGTCTTTGCCAACAAAGGGTATATAACGAAGTATTGAGATGAACTTTTGTTATTGACCAAATATTATTTTACCAAGGAATTACCAATTAATTCATTAAAAATCCTTCAGTGTGATTTTCTTTTTTTTTTTCTCATTTTGTCTCTCATAGTTGAGGTATACCTATGATGAAAATTGGAGACCTCTCTCATCTTTTAAGTGGGAGAACTTGCACAATTGGTGTCTGACTAAATACTTTTTTTCCCCACTGTAGGTCTTGCAACAGGATAATGACCCAAACCACACAGCTAAAAACACCCAAGAAAGGCTAAGAGTGAAGCATTGGACTATTCTAAAGTGGCCTTCTATGAGCCCTGATCTAAATCCTATGAACATCTGTGGAAGGAGCTGAAACATGCCGTCTGGAGAAGGCACCCTTCAAACCTGAGACAACTGGAGCAGTTTGCTCATGAGGAGTGGGCCAAAATACCTGCTGAGAGGTGCAGAAGTCTCATTGACAGTTACAGAAATCGTTGTGATTGCAGTGATTGCCTCCAAAGGTTGTGCAACAAAATATTAAGTTAAGGGTACCATCATTTTTGTCCAGGCCTGTTTCATGAGTTTGTTTTTTTAAAATAATTCTGTTGAACCACAATTCAAAAGCACTGTCTGATTTTCATTGGTTAATTTTCATAGACTTTTTATTTATTACCACGTTTGTCAGATCCAAGTTATTTCTGTGACCACTGTGGGTTTTTCTTTCATTAACAGAGGCGTACCAACAATTTTGTCCACGTCTGTAAGGCTGACGCATTATTATCATTATTATTATTATAAATAGTAAGAAAAAAATGACATTATCAGGAGTAATTGTATAAACTGTGTGGGAAATAGGATAGCAGTAAAGTCACCAGGAATAAAACAACAAAGGATGCGATAGTTGGTATTCAAGAATCAAATGCCAGTGTCTGCTGGTGACTACTGCTGACATGTTGGCTTAAGTCAGGAGTTAAGGAGAGAGGCAAGAGGTTACTCATTCAACTTGCATTATTGCTGGACATGCACTACAGAATGCAGCATGTTAGTATAGTGGTTTGTACTATTGCCTCACAATAAGAAGGTCATGGTTCAAATCCAACAGCCAGCAGGGCCTCTCTGTGGAGTTTGTATGTTCTCCCTGTGCTTGTGTGGGTTTACTCTGGTGCTCCGGGGTTTCCTCCCACATTCCAAAAAATCATGCAAGTTAGGTTAATTGAAGACTCTAAAGTGGCCCTAGGTGTGAATGTGTGTGTGTGAATGGTGACGGGATTGGTGCCGCACCCTGGCTGCTTCATCCAGCCATCCCTGAATTTCCCCCTGGGATTAATAAAGGAAAACAAACAAAAAGAGTCTTTATTCATGTTCATAATGTTTCACATACATATGACCAAGGGACAGGGGTGAAGGCCAAAGCGTGGTTGGAAATTTGAACTTGCAACCTTCAACACCAGAGTTCAGCACTCAACTTGTGTCTCCAAGAGGGTCTACCCAATTGGCAAGCCAAGTAGGAATGCTTTTTTTTTAACTTGACGTTGTTACATAGTTCTCCTCCAGATTTTGACATCGTCCCAATGTCAGAAGTACATTTGAGCTTTAGGATGTCTATTAAGGACATCTGACAGTCTACCTTTTTTTATTTTTTTTCCCCTCTTGTCCTGTCAGGCAGCTAGGCAAACAGAACAGGGATCTGTCACCCTTATTGTGCCAAAACAGATTTACTTTGCCAAGAGGAGCTTATACAGTACCTAACTGTGCACTGTATATTGTTGTAAACTCCTCCTGTAATAACTTTTAATACTTTATTTTAATTGTTTTACCCCATGGAAGACCCAACAGGATGGGGAAAAGGGAAAGGAAGTGTGTGAAGGGGGAAAAGAAAAGGGAGGGAACAGACAAAAAAAACAAAAACAACAACTAAAACAAACAAAAGACAAACTGCTTCTTCCACCGGAGATGTCCTCAACACGAGTCTGGTTTCCGCACCTGTTAAAGGAGAGACACTTGTGCATGTATGTCTGTGTGCATATATATGAGAACGCGCGCAAAATAAGTGTGTGCATGTGAGTGGTTTGTCAGGAAACACACGAGCGGAGGGCCAGTCGCAGCAGCTCTCCCCCCGGGAACCCCGAGCAGGCAAGGCAGCGCCACCAACCCCCGGCCCCGAGGTCAGCAAGCTCCAGGAAAGCCAGGCATCCACCCCCGGAGGGCCGATCCAGGGAGGGCAAGCTGCCCGGCGGCTGGTGCGGTGAGCCCACACCCCCGGACCCGTCCGACCCCCACCCCCCAGCGAGGCCAACATCCGCCCCCGGGCTCCAGGAGGCCAGCGACCCCACCCCCCAGGACAGTGACCAGTCCAGCGCCCCCTGGCGTGAGCCCCCCCAGGCACCCCCACAGCGGCCCCGCTCCAGCGCCTCCGCCGCACACCCCGGGACCCCCACGTCCAAAGAAGTCCCCTCGCCCAGGGGAGCCAACGTTGCCGAGAGACACTACCCCCCCTTAATCCAGTACCTCCCGACTCGCAGGCACACCCCTCCCCATACCTTCACACCCACATGTTCCCATGCACACCCCTCACTCACCCAGACCGACCCATTCTCTCTCACTCCAGTACCCACTCAAATTCACTCCTCATTCACCTTTATTTCAAAAGGCGGCTGCGAAGCAGATGCAGCGAGCCTGAACATGCACCAGTGCCCGGCAGTGACCAGGGAGGCCACCGGCGCAGGCCACAGAAACAGACCCCCACTCCCAGCACCCATCTGAGCGAACAATCAGCAGACCACCGCAGGCGCCCCAAGATGCCACCCGGCATGCAAAGCGCCGCACAAAACCGACCCACCATCACCACATGCCATTCATCACCCCTCACACTCACACGTAGACTCATATTCAGCCCCCCATCACTTCCTTGGTTGTATCTATATATTTAGTAGCACCCAGGGATTTTGACAACATGTAGGTCCCAGGCTCCCCACCAGGCTCCCACACCCCCAGCAAGAGCAGGGCAACAGGGGTGGGGGAAGACCCTCACCTCCTCCCCCCGCACAGAACATGGTGGGTGTGGTCAGTTATATGATATAATTGTGTGTAAATGTGTGGAGTACTAAAAGTGCAATTAAAGTCTACCTTCTGACTGTGTCACTGCCAGCAAGTCCTACCAGCAACACCTCCTGTGGTTGGGACAGGAGGTGTGGTTGGAATCGATCTGGCCGTTCCTTTCCACAGGCATGGCTGGGTTAACTTTTGAAATTTTGGATATTACAGGCACGCGAGCGCGAGTGAGGACTCGCAACCTGCTTTTGGGTGGCTGTATGCAGCTCATATCCCAGCAGAGGACAGCAGTGGCGGCTGGTGTGTGCGCCATGCCGTTTGCTATGGTGCTCCTGTGCTCTGCATGTGCCAATTGGGTCGTTTCGACCCTCTGCGGTCACAGCAGTATTGTAATTTTTTGAGCATGAGGACTCTTCAATGCTAGAATTTTCTGGTCAAATTTGTTAGCTTGCAGACTTCTGCGTGGTTGCTCTCAAACGCTGAATGCTCTGGTCCTCGAGGAGGGGCAGTGCCATCAGCATTTTGTGGGTGAGATGGCAGTGGGCCTAATTAGAATATTCATAGATAGATAGATGTACTTTATTGATCCCAAACTGGGAATTACAGTGTAATTTACAGTGTAAATAGAACCAGTGTTTGAAAGAGGAGAAAAAGAAGCAACATTTTCACAAACAACAAGCCATTAACGTTTTTGTGGAAAAAGAGGTATAAGATATCAATTTAGACATGTAAATTTGTTTTTAAGGGATGTATATCCACCAGAGTGTGTTTTTAAGAGGATATGAAAAAGAGAATATATTTTTTAAAAAGATAATCATATTTTTAAATCTCCACACCACAAACATGCAAAAAATATACCGTAATCATAAACACAGTACACAGGCACCTGGAACACCCAGCACCACAGCCAGACTCCTGTTTGCAGATTTCCTCACCGGCATTTAACACTCTGCAGCCACAACATACAAAGAAACTCTCTCTCGATTCCGTCTGGCTGACTAACTAATCCTGTGGTTATTAGCCTTTGTGACCAACAGGGACACAGAGAGCTCTGGTCAGTAATGCCTTCTCCAACCTCTCAATCACCTCCACTGGCTCCCCTCAAGGCTGTGTCCTCTCACCTCTGCTCTTCATCCTCTACATAGATGATTTCAGGTTCACCCCACCCTGACTGTCAACTGGTCACGTGTGCAGATAAACCAGTTATCCTCTCTCTGTTCTCTGACCCCTCACATCACCACAGCTCAGTGCTCTACAAGTTGTGGGTGGTGTGGCCAATGCCTCCCTGGAGCTGAATGTGGAAAAAATCAAAATGATGGTGTGACCAATTCCAACAAATAAAGGGATCTGGCTACAGTGGCCAGTGGAAGACAATGGAGATTGTAGAGGAGTTCAGATCTACCTGGGTTACAATTTTTACCAGGTTCACGTTTGCCTCAAACACTGAGGAGATCCTGAGGAGGTGCCAGCAGCAGCAATATCTCCTGAGGGAGCTCATCAGCTTCGGAGTCAACAAAAACATCCTGAGGACATTATATTACTCCTTCATTGAGAGGATCATCACATTCTCTATTAGCTGCTGGTTCCACACCATTAGTCTACAAAACAGATCCTGCTTGCAGAGCATGGTCAATGTGTGCTCTAAAATGATCGGACTCCAAGTCAGAGCTTTGTCCACCGTATACAGTATGACCAGCAAAATAGTGAAGACAGAATGTCAAGGACCCTCCATACCCTGTTTCAAGCATTTAAATTGGCTTCCCTCAAGACGTCGACTCCACTGCCCAGGCTGGAAGACTCAGAGAAGAGCCACTATTGTTCAAAGGGCTGGTCAATGCTTCAAATCACCACCACCTTTACCCTCCCTGCAATTTCTGCTTTAACTCCTTCTCCTACCTCATCCTACCCATGACCACAACTTGACTAGCAGAATTTACCTAGTGTCATGTTCCTGGGGCACGGGTTAGAGCCGTGCCCAGGTCTTCTGCCCAGTGAAGCATTTTTGGTGTTTATTTTCTGTGATTTCTTGTTTATTATGATGCTTCGTATTTTGTTTTATTGTATTTTCTGTTTCCGGGTGGTTTATTTTGACAGCGCTGCACAGCTTCCAGTTGCCAGTTCTTGGAGCTGCGCAGCTACTGCTATTGACCACTCAAGTGTTACACCTGTCGTCATGATTATGTTTAGTATTTAAGAGGCACGACTATCTCTGGCCATTGTTCTGCCCTACTCCTATCTACATTCTCTGCTCACCTGCCATGACCTGCTTTTCGTGGTTTAGGTCCCACTGTGGAGGTAAGTTGGTGTGCTCCGTCTGGGTGTCTGTTTCCCCTATTTGTCTCAGCCATTGAGCCCCATTGCTCTTAGGGTCTCTGACTGCGATTTTCCCTTTGCTCTGGCATTCTCTGTGTTTGGCAACCTCAGACGGTGAGTTCCCAACTTCCTCCAGCATTGTGCTTCTTTCATTTCATTAATTGTGTTTATATTATCAGTTTCATGTCTGCTGAAACTGGGCATCCTGGCGGAACTAAAAACAATATCTGTCACAAGTCTGTGGTGGACCACTCCCAGTTACACGGGGTGAGACTGGACATCCTGGCAGATAAGCACATCTGTCGCAAGGTCTGTGGTGGACTTTTGCCACTTTTGCATTGTGACATGTATGCACTATACAAAGAGCAGAGATAAACCTATCATCTGGTCAGTCACTGCAACAGATACTGGAGTCAGTTTGTCTTGGCCCGTCCTTGCCACTGATAATACCTCTGTCTGCCAAGAATGTGCTGCTAGTCCAGCAAAAACTAGCGGTACTCAAATGCTTTGCAAGCAGTTTCACGCGGCTCGGACATCGCCCGGGTTAACAAGGCCAGGAGTTCCTGGCAGCAGAGGGCGAAGGACAGAGCTGCCTGGAGGAATCTGATCAGACCTAAATGAAACAGTCATTGTCACCCCTGACAGACTGCTATGATGGATGGATGGCTGCTTTATGTTAGGAGGCTGCCCCATAGTCTGGCATTGCCTCCAACTCTCTACTCAGTAGCTAGCTTTCTTTTCATTTGTGTGTTCAGTTCCTCGCTGTGTGTGCTGCAAGTAATTTGCAGGTTGGCCAGCGATTACGCTCACCTTAGTCTGAGCTATTTTGATGCCCGTCTTTGATGTTATTCCTAGGGTTGCCGGCGATTATGCTCACCTTAGCTCCACTATTTTGCCAACCTGTAATCACTTGTCCCCAGCTCTGTGTGTGTGTGTCTTATGTTTTGTTAATAAATGTGCAAAAACCTACAGCGTGCGCGTGGTGTCCTATTTCTCGCCCGTTAAACGGACAATTCATGACACCTAGACTAAGCCAAGAACACCCTTAAATAAACAATCTGCCCCAACTTTCCTTAGGTGGACCACTTCAAAGACACTCCTTGGTCAGAACTGTTATCTTGAGGCCATAAAACCTACCCCCAGCCTCTGTATAATATATGTATTTTTTACACGGTGCCGTAAGAAGAGGCAGCCGTAACAGCAGCAGCTCTCATGTCTTTGTGTCTTTATTAGTTTATTCTTGTATCTAGTGTGCTTCTTTTCATCAGGGTTTGATAGTAAGACTGGGATTAATGACTGGACTAATTTTTTCTTTTTTTCTCCTGGTCTTTCTTTTATTTTTCTTCCTCAGGGCAATGAAGAACAATAGAGGTGGGGCAAATGCATTGTTTACACACACGAACAGCTGACTGCACTGGGGAGGCCAGCACTGCTGCCCGAAGCAAAGCCCCTGATCCTGGATGAACTGAAGAAGAGATGCTGCGGGCAAAGGGCTGGAGCCAAGGTGAGGAGGAGGAGAAGAAAACATAAGTCGACGGTACTGATGTTCATCATGGGTAACGTAAAGTCACTGGGAAACAAGGCAGATGAGCTCACAGCGCTTGTCAGGATGCAAAGGGAATATCGTGAGTGTAGTATCATGTGTTTTACAGAAACGTGGTTACACATAGCGATACCTGGCTTTAAGACTGCCTGGTCAAACAGGGACGTTATAAGGAGCAGTAAAGGAGGGGAGGATGGATGGCACTTTTTGTGAATGAGAGGTGGTGTAATCCAGGGGCACACTTATGTGAAGAAACGTCTCTGTAGCCCGGACATTGAACTGCTTGCTGTGAGCATGCAACCTTATTACGTATATGCCATGAGAGTTCACGTGTGCCATTGTGATTGCTGTTTATATCCATCCATCAGCTGATGCAGCGGTGGCCTGTGATGTCATCAGCTCCACTGCTGCCACTTTACTGGCACAGCACCCTGATGCATTTATGGCCATCACAGGAGATTTTAACCACGTCTCACTGGACAAAACATTACCAAACTTTCACCACTTTGTTGACTGTCTCACCAGATAAAATAAAACACTGGATCTACTGTATGCCAATGCCAGAGATACATACAGTACCACAACTCTACCTCCCCCCCCCCCCAGGCAGATCTGATCGCAACCTGGTTCTGTTAACCCCAAGAACGTTTGCCTTGTGCAAAGACAGCCTGCTTACACACGGACAGTGAGGAGGTGGACACAGGAGGCTGCTGACTGCTTTGAGATGACGGACTGGGACGTACTCTGTGAAGCACATGGAGTGAACATAGACAATATGACCGACTGCATCACAGAATACATCAGATTCTGTGAAAACACAACCATGCTAGCCCAGACCGTGCATTGTTTCCACAGCAACAAACCATGGATCACCAGTGACCTGAAAGCACTTCTTAACAAGAAGAAGAGAGCTTTTAGGTCTGGAGACAGGGAGGACTGAGGAGAGTGTGACGTGAACTGAGTGAGATGCTGAGGAGGTGTAAAGACAATTACAGGATGGAAGTTAGAGGATAAACTACAGCAGAAAAATGTGAGGGATGTGTGGACTGGAATGAAACACATCACTGAGTGTAAGGGGAGAGACAGACAGACATCGGGGAGCCTTGAGAGAGCTGATGAGCTGAACCTGTTTTTAATAGGTTCAACCCACCATCTGGGGGCGGCAGTGGCTCAGGAGGTAGAGCAGGTCGTCCAATAACTGCATGGTTGGTGGTTCGAATCCTGCTCTCCCCGGATATCCTGCCGTTGTGTCCCTGAGCAAGACACTTCACCCCCAATTGCTCCTGGTGGGTCTGGAAGCACCATGTTAGGTGGCATGCTGCCATCAGTGTGTGAATGTGTGTGTGAATGGGTGGATAGCAGGATCTGTAAAGCGCTTTGGTCATCAAGAAATGAGAATAAAAGCACTATATAAGTGAATGCCATTTACCATTTGTCCATTAAAAGGCTGTGTGATGTGTCTAGTGCGTTATAGAAGTGTACACTTCTGTCCCGCTGCTAGCTAGCCTGCTGTTTACAGCAAGCGAAAAGGGAACCGAGTGCATAAGTCTCCTCTGCTAGTACATAGCCTCTCGACAGCAAGCCCCATGCATACCTCCTTGTGGTAATGGATGGAAACTGGGTACCGTGAGGCCCCAGGCTAAAATGCAGGGACTCGGAGGAGCTTTGGCCCCCAGACTTGTGGTAGTCATGGCCCACTGGCGTGTGGACATGCCCTATACCCATGAACCAATCCCCAACTATGGGTTAAATAGTATACGGACTACATAGTCCGTTAGGAAAAGTCTCCAACAAGCGAGTAGTCTACTACTGTTTGCAGCCAACTTCAATGAAAATCGCACGTTTCGCTTGCCGAACCGTGTTGGACATGTTGATGGCCAAGAGCATGTGCGTGGCCCTTGCACAGCCCGACCACCCTAAACAAAGTTCACAAGCGACTGGCCTTCGTCTTACAACTCGGGACGATCCCTTCAAGCTCAATGGCGATGGAACTGCGAGTAACGGGGGCAGTTTGGTATGACTGGAAACCTCTAGCTCGCAGCCACACATTGGCGGCGGATCTAAGATGATCGCCTTCTAATGAACTCTGCGGTGTCAATTGGATTTCGGTAGCTGGATCCGTGACTGGGCTGGCCTATTTAGGACTCCCACAGCCCACCCCATAGGGGAGGCCCCTAGAAAAGGTGGGGCAAACATTGGACACTGCAGACTTATCTGGCTAGCATGCCGCGGCTGGCAGATTACCCATCACAGCGGTTGACCTACATATCAAAACCATAAAAACTCACACTCAACCGCTCTCAACCACCGCCTGGATTCTCAACCACCAATTGGATCTCTCATTACAAAACGCCAAGTGCTTGCTCACAGGGGATCGCCTGATTGCTGGGGTCTTTCTGCAACTGTGGGGGTCCCCCCTACAGTTGAAAGGGCTTTGAGATGACTGTTGTTGTGAAATGGCACTATATAAATAAAGTTGAATTGAATTGGAAAACCCTTCTTCCTGGTGCTTGGAACTTCCGCACACTGCAGGGCACGAGGAACAGCGAGCGCCCAGAACGTCGTACAGCTCTGGTATGTAAAGAACTTGGCACGCTTTAACATCGACATAGCAGCTCTAAGTGAGACTAGACTTGCTGGGGAAAGGCAACATCAAGGAAACTGGATCAAACTACACATTTTCTGGAAGGGAAAGGAACAGAAGATCCACATATCCATGGTGTAGGCTTTGCCATCCAATCCCCAGCTTGTGGACCAACACAACCTTGTCCCAACTGCAATCAATGATTCGTAATATGACCCATCCGAATCCCACTCACACAAAAACGTTTCCTCACTCTGATCTCAGTGTATGCACCTACATTTACATCTGAAGATGAAAGCAAGACCTCCTTCTATGAACAGCTCACACATACCATTCTGACAGTCCCAGAATCTGACAAGCTTGTTTATTCTGGGTGACTTCAGTACCAGAGTTGGCATTGACCACCAGCTGTGGAAAGGCATCATAGGCCACTCTGGTATGGAAAATGCAATGCAAATGGGGAACTTTACTGGGCTTTTGTGCTGAACACAATCTTATTGTAACAAACACCCTTTTCCAACTCTCCATCACCAGAAGATGACCTGGAAACACCCTTGCTCCATAAAGTGGAACACCCTCGACTATGTCCTTACAAAAACAAGAGACCGAAATGATGTCCGCATCATGCGATCCATGCCTGGAGCAGGTGACTGCTGGACAGATCACCGCCTCCTGATTTCCCGACTCAATATTACAATCCGGTGACCACCAAAGTGCATTTTGGCAAATGTTCCTCACCGTCGCTTTGACTGTGACAAGCTCCGCGATCCCCAAATGTTGCAGTCTTTTAGAGAGGCCATTGGTAGAAACATGAATGAACTGAGCCTTCCTGACAATGCCTCAGTTGAAGACCGATGGACCACTCTCTGTGATGCATTGACTGCTGCCGCCAAAGAAACGATTGGTCACAAACACAAGAAAAACCAAGACTGGTTCAATGAGAATGATGAAACAACCACTGACCTCATAGAGGCTAAACGCCATGCACGTCTTGCATTTGAAAATGATCCGTCTGCAAAGAATCAACAGAAACACCAGCAAGCAAAAGCGACATGCCAGAGAGGGATTCGTAAAGCCCAAAACACTTGGTGGCAGCAAAAAGCAGAAGATTTGCAAAAATATGCCGACCAATGGGATATGCGCCGTTTTTATGCTGCAACAAAGGAGATCTTTGGCCCCACCAGATCATCTGTGGGCAGCCTAAAAGATGCAAATGGCTCCACCATTATCACAGACACTAAGGGGATCCTTGACCGTTGGAAGTCCCACTTTGAGAGTCTGTTAAATAGTCACTTTTGCACCCCTAGTGATCTCCTCTGCAAGACCCCGCAACACCCCACTCGCGAGTGGATGTCTACACCACCTTCACTACATGAGCTAAATAAAGCTATAAAGCACATGAAGACAGGCAAAGCACCAGGACCAGATAACATCCCGCTGGAGTTCTATCTTCATGGAGGTCCCGAGATGAAAAACTATTTAATGCAGGCTTCTAATTAAAATATGGGAAACCAAGACGTTTACCAAGTGACTTTAAAATGCAAATATAGTCACCATTTTCAAGAAGGGAGATAGAGAGAACTGCAGTAACTACCGCGGCATCTCACTACTGAGCATTGCAAGCAAGATCTTTGCTTGTATCCTTCTCAACCATCTTCTTGTAGTAGCCGAGGATGTACTTCCTGAGTCTCAATGTGGCTTTAGACCCTCTTGTGGTACAGTAGATATGATATTCTGTGCTCGACAACTCCAGGAAAAGAGCCAAGAACAACAACAACCACTCATGTTCATCTTCTGGGACCTCAAGAAGACCTTTAATCGAGTTTCTCGCCTTGCTATGTGGGTTGTTCGTGCTCGTTTTGGATGTCCAGATGATTTCATCACTCTCGTTTGCGCTCTCCACGATTGGCATGGTTGGTAGGGGTTTGCCACCAAAATACCTTCTCAGACCCTTTTCCCATCACTAGTAGTCTCAAACAAGGATGTGTCCCTTGCCTCCAACCTGCTTTTCGTTGTATATGGCTGCAATGCTAAATGAAATACCACCAACAACCCCTGGTATCAATCTGCAATACCGCTTGGATGGGGGGCTTTTTAATCTTGCTCGCTTTCGTGCGAAATCCAAAGCCTCGGTCACCAGTGTTCATGAATTGCAGTTTGCAGACGATAATGCCACACCAGCTCAGATGTTGATGACCTCCAGAGGATAGCTACCATTTATAATGACTCTTATGAGCATTTTGGAATGGAAGTTAACACTGACAAAACTAAAATCCTCAACCAAAAAGCACCTGGTCAACCTTCCTCAAGGACCAACCTTAAGATTAACGGAAATCCTGTCGATGAAGTGGAGACCTTGGTAGCATCCTCTCAAAAATACCAACTTGTGCAAAGGACATCGAAAACTGCATAAAAGCTGCACACTCCACATATGGACGCCTTTGTCATCGAGTCTTCAATAATCATGTGATAACCATCCGCACCAAAATCATGGTTTTTTCGAGCCGTTGTTCTTTCCACCCTTCTTTATGCCTGTGAAGCCTGGTCCCTTGTCGAGGTATCAAGTTCAGCAAGTTCAGACAAATACTTGGCATTCGTTGGGAGAATCGACTTTCAACAATGAGATTCTCAAGCGTGCTCTGCTACCTATTGTGGAAGCTACCATCTTGCAGCACCGTCTTCGATGGACAGGACATGTCATACGGATGGACCCCACAGACTCCACGAATCATGCTCCAGGGGAGCTTAAGACAGGAAAAAGATCACATGGTAGGCCAAAACTGTGCTACAAGGACCAGCTAAAATGTTCCCTGAAGTAAGCCAACATAGACAAAAGATCTTGGGAACAACTTGCCACCAACAGAGCAGCCTGGAGAAGAAGAACTTGGGAAGGAACAGACTCATTTGAGAGGCTCAGAAAACAACAGGATGATGGTGAAAAACACAAACAAAGACAAGAAAAACAAAACCAACTACGTCCCCCACCCATAATAAAATGTGACTTCTGCCCACGACAGTTCTATCATAGGCTGGGCCTTCAGAGCCACATCCGCCATCAACATCGATCACAGATGGCAACGTCCTGAAAACTAAGACGAAACCAATGCTCGGACATGAGCTGGAGCCGCCACCGACGAATTACCATTTACCATTTACCATGTATCACCCCCACAATACAGCCAGACCCCACACACCCCTCCACCCTCATTCTCCTGTTCAGCACCTCCTCCACCCCCTCACCCCATCTCCCTCCTCTGAAGACGTCAGCATCAATCCTCACATCACTGTGACTACAGACCAGGTTAAGAAACAGCTGGAGAGACTCCACCAGCGGAAGGCCATGGGCCTGGACGGCATCTCCACCAGGATCCTGTGGACCTGTGCCAACCAGCTATCTCCTGTACTGAAACACCTGTACAACCTGAGCCTGAGTCTGGAGAGAGTACTGGCGCTGTGGAAGACATCTGCTTGGTCCTGTCCTGTCGTTTCCATCTGACCTGAATGACTATCGACCAGTTGCCCTCACATCTCATGTGATGAAGGTCCTGGAGAGACTGGTTTTAGCTCACCTGAGGCTACAGGTGAAGACGTGCCTGGACCCTTTGTAGTTTACATATTAGCCCCATTTAGGAGTTGAAGACGCTGTCATCTACCTGCTGCAACGAGCCCATTTGCACCTGGATGGAGGTGGATACCCTGTGAGAATCACATTCTTGGATTTCTCCAGTGCCTTTAATACCATCCAGCCACTGCTGTTGGGTGAGGAAGCTGCGGGTGATGGGGTCGACAGCTCTGTGATCTCCTGGATTACTGACTACTTAACAGGCAGGCCACAGCTTGTCCGGCCAGACAGCGTCTTGTTTGATGTGGTGGTTAGTGATACGTGAGCCCCACAGGGGACTGTGTTTTCTCCTTTTCTTTTCACCTTATACACCACTGATTTTCAGTACAACTCCGAGTCATGCCACCTGCAGAAATTCTCTGATAACTAGGCTGTTGTTGGGTGTATAGGAGGGAAAGAGGAGCGAGAGTACAGGGCACTGGTAGACAGATTTGTGGAGGGGACAGAGCAGAATCACCTGAGGCTGAACGTTAGCAAGATCAGAGAGATGGTGATTGATTTCAGAAAGAAGAGGACGCCTATACAGCCATTGTGGATTGGGGGGAGGATGTGGAGGACTACAAATACCTGGGTGTTGTTATCAGCAATGGACTGGACTGGAAATCTAACACCGATGCTGGAAGAAGAAGTACGTGGATAGGACACACGAGCATAGAATGATGATACAGAGTGAAGTATGTGGTGGTAATGCACCTGTAAGCTGGTTGCCAACTGTCAATCAAATCTAGAAGAAGAAGGACTTGTATGAATTGGCTAGACAGAGAGATTGAGCTGGAAAGGATGTGCAGCAGGATAGGTTGATTAAAGACAGAAATGGTAATGTACTAACAAATGACGAGAGTGTGTTGAGAAGGTGGAAAGAATACTTTGAAGAGCTGACGAATAAAGAAAATGGGAGAGAGAGGAGAATGCATGAAGGAAAGATAGTGAACAAGGAAGTCCCGAGGATTAGCAAGGCGGAAGTGAGGGCGGCTTTGAAGAGGATGAAGAATGGAAAGGCAGCTGGTCCAGATGACATACGTACCTGTGGAGGTATGGAGATGTTTAGGAGAGATGGCAGTGAACTTTTTAACCAGATGGTTTAACACAATCTTAGAGAGTGAGAGGATGTCTGAAGAGTGGAGAAGAAGTGTTTTGGTACCAGTTTTCAAGAACAAAGGTGATGCTCAGAGCTGTAGTGGCATAAAGAGGCATAAAGTTGAGGCATAAACAGAGGCATAAAGTTGATCAGCCACACAATGAAGATATGGGGAAAAAGTTATTGAAGCCAGGTTTAGAGAGAGGTGATAATCAGTGAGCAGCAGTACAGTTTCATGTCAAGAAAGAGTGCTAAAGATGCAATGTTTGCTTTAAGAGTGATGGAGAAGTATAGAGAAGATCAAAAGGAGTTGCACTGTGTCTTTGTGGATCTAGAGGAAGCATATTATAGGGTGCCAAAAGAGGAAGTGTGGTGCTGTATCATGAAGTCAGGAGTGGCAGAGAAGTATGTGAGGGTGGTGCAGGACATGTATGAGGACAGTGAGATGGTGGTGAGGTGTGCTGTAGGAGTGACGGATGGATTCAAGGTGGGGGTGGGATTACATCAGGGACTGGCTCTGAGCCCCTTCTTTTTTCCATGGTGATGGACAGGCTGACAGACGAGGTCAGGCAGGAGTCTCCGTGGACCATGATGTTTGCAGACATCATTGTAATCTGTAGTGAGAGTAGGGAGCAGGTGGAAGAGAATCTGGAGAGGTGGAGGTATGCTCTGGAGAGAAGAGGAATGAAAGTCAGTAGAAGTAAGACAGAATACATGATGTGAATGAGAGGGAGACAGGTGTAACGGTGAAGATGGAAGGAGTAGTGGTAGTGAAAAAAGATGAGTTTAAATACCTGGGGGCAACCATCCCAAGCAATGGAAAATGCACAAGAGAGGTGAATAAGAGAGTGCTGGCAGATGGAGTAGGTGGAGTCCGAGTTTCAGGGGTGATTTGTGACAGAAAGGTAGCAGCAAGAATGAAAGGAAAGATTTACCAGATGGTAGTGTGACCTGCTATGATGTATGGTTTGGAGATGGTAGCGCTGACAAAAAGACAGGAGGTGGAGCTGGAGGTGGCAGAGTTGAAGATGCTGAGATTTTCATTAGGAGTGACTAGGAGGGACAAGATTAGAAATGAGTATGTCAGAGGGACAGCCAAGGTGGAACGGTTTAGAGACAAAGTAAGAGGCAAGGCTGAGATGGTTTGGGCATGTGCAGAGGAGGGACAGTGGAGATATTGGACAAAGGATGTTGAAGATGGAGCTGCCAGGCAGGAGGAAAAGAGGAAGACCACAGAGAAGATATCATAGATGTAGTGAAGGAGGACATGGAGAGGGTTGGTGTTACAGAGGAAGATGCAAGAGATAGGGTGAGATGGAGGCAGATGATCCGCTGTGGCGACCCCTAAAGGAAGCAGCCAAAAAAAGAAGACCTTAATAGTAATCCTTGTTTCCATCTGGTTCACTAATCCACGGTCTAATATATCTCACATCGTTTTGGCTTATTTTGTTATATTCTTGCCGTGATGCTGTGTCAGACTGTTAGCATTATTTTCTTTAAAGGGAATTCTCATTGAGAATCCTAAGATAAATATATTATACCTCTACCGAAAGCTGAGAACATAATAAATATGAATATAGTACTTCTGTAGCCTTAATTATGTCTAGAAAGAAAAGAAATTGGATTTTTTCTCATCATTCTGTGCACCCACGTCGAGGCTCTGACTTCCGTATTTGCCAACTGAATTTGGTGATGTCACCAACTGAACAAATTAAAAGCTCAATGGCTCCAGCGGATCCAACCCGCACTTTTGATTATGCACTTAAATTGTAGAAATGCATGAATATTGCAGACAACAATCCTTGTGAAGATTTTGGTCACTCGGTGATGATGTCAATATTCTCATTGCTAGCAAGCAACTTGCAAGGAGAAGGTGAAGATATGAAGCAAAAATGTTGATCAAGACTTGTCTAAAAATCATCCCAGTCAATAAAGCACATATATTTGAAGAATAAGGTCTACCCTTGCTAAAAACATAATTTGGTATTAAAATAAGACACTCTTGTTTCTCTAAAATTTAACGAATAACTTTGGTTGAGCTGCTGATCGCTTAGGGACAACTTTTACACATATATATTTTTTTAAATTTAGAGAAAAGACAATCGCAAAGTCCATCCATCCATACATCCATCTTCTACCGCTTTTCTGGAGGTCCAGGTCACGGAAGCAGCAGTTCAAGTAGAGAAGCCCAGACTTCCCTCTCCCCAGCCACCTGCTCCAGCTCTTCAGAGGGGATACCAAGGCGTTCCCAGACCAGCTGGGAGACGTAGTCTCTCCACCGAGTCCTGGGTCTGCCCCGGGGTCTCCTCCCAGTGGGACGTGCCTGAAACACCTCAAGTGGGAGGCGTCCAGTAGGCATCCTGATCAGATGCCCATACCACCTCAACTGACTCCTTTCAATGTGGAGGAGCAGCGGTTCTACTCTGAGCCTCTCCCGGATGACTGAGCGCCTCACCCTATCTCTGAGGGTGAGTCCAGCAATCCTACGGAGAAAGCTCATTCAGCCGCTTGTATCCGCGATCTCGTTCTTTCGGTCATTACCCAAAGCTCGTGACCATAGGTGAGAGTAGGAACGTAGATTGACTGGTAAATCGACAGCTTTGCCTTAAAAATCAGCACCTCCAAGTCCGAGTCCATGGTCCTCAGCCGGAAAAAGGTGGATTGTCCTCTCCGGGTTGGGGACAGGCTCCTGCCCCAAGTGGAGGAGTTTAAGTATCTTGGGGTCTTGTTCAATCACAAAGTGGATTTCTAAATTTTCTATGATTTAAAATTAAGACAAGAAACATCAATAAATACATTTACATGTACCAGTTCACAGTGTTGTTAGGGTTAAGCTACGACTCGTCTTCATTTCTCCTCAGTTCATCATCACCATCACGGAGGCGAACAGTTTAGCCACTCATTCACAAACGTTACTTTGCTTATCGTATTCTGGGGACAGGTCCTATTGACACCTGAAACCACACATCCGTTACCCATTAGTGATTAATTATTTTATTCATTCTTGAAGACAAATTTAAGTTGGCTCAGGCTCACTACCCGAGCTAGGAGCTGGCCAGCTAAGATTAGCAACATTGATGTAAGGAGGGTGGAGTTAATTGCAGTTCATGGACATTTAAAGAGGCATGCGCTGAAACGAGCCATTCTGAGTAAAGCTGCAAAAAATGATTCAAAATGATGCCACAGTAATTAAATATTCAGTCCCTCCAGGATTTCGCGGGATGTTATTATGATTGTTGCAGCCCAAAAAGCTTGAATTCGCAGGAGCTTTTTTGGAAAGTTGCGATGGAGGTTGCGGTGTTTTTGGAGTGTTTTTTGCTGTGGGGGTGTGGGAGGAATTACAGGTTTTGGAGCGGATGGTTTTTCCAGTTTGCTGCAGTGATGTTCTATATGGCAGTGCAGGAGGGGAACGGGATTGTCGGGGATTTCCTATTGCAGTGATTTGTAGATTGAGCGGAGGCTTCTGCTGTGCGGAGAAGGGTTCTTTTGTGTGGCAGCAAGTGCAGGCATTGACACGGTATCCATTGTAACCACTGAATTGTGCTGGGTGCATGTTGGGGAGTGGAGATTTGGAGGTTGTTAGCAGCACCTTCATTTGAGGGCTGTTGTCTTCTCGTGCAGGGATGCTTGCTTGCGTGGGCATGCATGGGTATGCACTGGTTGTGTTTGGTGAGCTGGGGTGGGTTTCTGCAGGCATGCATGTGTGTGCACTGGTTTACATTGGTGTATAAACATATTTAAGTGTGTAGATGTTTGTGGATGAATCATGGGCCTGGTCACTGTGGTTGCTATTGTTTCGGAGTGGAGGGTATCCCATTTCGGTTCTTGGAGTGCCTTTGTGGCATCATTGGTGGCAGCGTCGCAGAGGCTCCTCTGATCACATTTAGGCCACACCTTGGACACAGTCCAAGGACAGATAATTTTTTCACACATAAGGTGCTGTTCAGATCTCCTTATATAAAGATATAGAGTGATGATAATCGTGGCGGTAATGCACCTGTAAGCTGGTTGCCAACCACCAATCAAATCTAGAATTAGAAGAAGAACACCGATGCCGCGTACAAGAATGGGATGAGCAGACTACTTTCTGAGGAAGCTGAGATCCTTCAACGTGTTGCAACAAGATATTGGAGCTTTTCTACCAGGCGTTGTTGCCAATGCCATCTTCTTTGCTGCTGTTTGTTGGGGGTAGCAGTGTCAGAGCCAGCGACGCCAGCAGACTTGACAAGCTTATCAAGAAGGCTGGCTCTGTAATTGGGCTCAGGCCGGAGACCTTTAAGACTGTGGTGGAGAGGAGAACACTGAACAAACTGTTATTCATTATGGACAATCTTGATCACCCCCTCCACCACACACTGGACAGACAGCAGAGCACTTTCCCCAGTAGACTGCTACAGCTCCGCTGCCGAACGGTCAAGTACAGGAAATGTTTCCTGCCACATGTCATTTCACTGTACAATAACGCACTCTAATGTTGAATCGTGTTTCATAATACAGCTGCCACACTGCACCTTACAGTCTAATTGGTGCCTTACATTTCATCCCGCACCCAATAGTCCTGCATTATACAGCTAGTATGATCCATGTATCTATACGGGTCATCATCTGTTCATCTTAGTGGTGGTCTTCAATGTATATAAAGTTATCTAGGCAGTTTTGCTTTCCCTGGGTAATTCCTTTTTCATTTATGCTGTGTGTTTCTGTCGTTTTGGCCGTCTACTGTGTCATGCTGCTGTTAGACTGTAATTTCCCAGTTTGGGATCAATAATGTGTATCTATCTATCTACAGTGGTGTGAAAAAGTGTTTGCCTCCTTCCTGATTTCTCATTTTTTGTATGTTTGTCACACTTACTGTAAATATTTCAGATCATAAAACAAATTTAAATATTAGACAAAGATAACACAAGTAGACACAAAATGCAGTTTTTAAATGAAGGTGTTTATTATTAAGGGTAAAAAAAAAATCCAAACCTACATGGCCCTGTGTGAAAAAGTGATTGCCCCCCTGTTAAAACATAAATTAACTGTGGTTTATCACATCTTTGGAAAGCTGAGTTCAGTTCCTCTAGCCACACCCAGGCCTGATTACTGCCACACCAGTTCTCAATCAAGAAATCACTTAAATAGGACTTGCCTGACAAAGTGAAGTAGGCCAAAAGATCCTCAAAAGCTAGGCATCATGCTGTGATCCAAAGAAATTCAGGAACAAATGAGAAACAAAGTAATTGAGCTCTATCAGTCTGGAAAAGGTTATAAAGCCATTTCTAAAGCTTTGGGACTCCAGCAAACCACAGTAAGAGCCATTATCCACAAATGGCGAAAACATGGAACAGTGGTGAGCCTTCCCAGGAGTGGCCGGCCGACCAAAATTACCCCAAGAGTGCAGCGACGACTCATCCAAGAGGTCACAAAAGACCCCACAACAACATCCAAAGAACTGCAGGCCTCACTTTCCTCAGTTAAGGTCAGTGTTCATGACTCCATCATAAGAAAGAGATGGCAAAAATGGCCTGCATAGCAGAGCTCCAAGACAAAAACCATTGCTGAGCAAAAAGGCTTGTCTCAGTTTTGCCAGAAAACATCTTTATGATCTCCAAGACTTTGGGGGAAATAGTCTGTGCACTGACGAGACAAAAGTTAAACTTTTTGGAAGGTGTGTATTCCATTACATCTGGCATAAAAGTAACACAGCATTTCAGAAAAGGAACATCATACCAACAGTAAAATATGGTGGTGGCAGTGCGATGGTCTGGGGCTGTTTTGTTGCTTCAGGACCTGGAGACTTGCTGTGGTAAATGGAACCATGAATTCTGCTGTCTATCAAAAAAATCCTGGAGGAGAATGTCTGGCCATCTGTTCGTGACCTCAGGCTGAAGCGCACTTGGGTTCTGCAGCAGGACAATGATCCAAAACACATCAGCAAGTCCACCTCTGAATGGCTTAAGAAAAACAAAATGAAGACTTTGGAGTGGCCTAGTCAAAGTCCTTACCTGAATCCGATTGAGATGCTGTGGCATGACCTTAAAAAAGCGGTTCATGCTCGAAAACCCTCCAGTGTGGCTGAATTACAACAATCCTGCAGAAATGAGTGGGCCAAAATTCCTCCACAGCGCTGTGAAAGACTCATTGCCAGTTATCGCAAATGCTTGATTGCAGTTGTTGCCGCTAAGGGTGGCCCAACCAGTTATTAGGTTTAGGGGGCAATCACTTTTTCACACAGGGCCATGTAGGTTTGGATTTTTTTCCCCCCTTAATAATAAATAAATTCATTTAAAAACTCCATTTTGTGTTTACTTGTGTTATCTTTGTCTAATATTTAAATTTGTCTGATGATCTGAAACATTTAAGTGTGACAAACATTCATTCATTCATCTTCTTCCGCTTAATCCTTTTCGGATCGCGGGGGGGCTGGAGCCTATCCCAGCGTCTTTGGGCGAGAGGCGGGGTACACCCTGGACAGATCGCCAGTCCATCGCAGGGCCAACACAGAGAGACAGACAGCCATTCACTCTCACAGTCATACCTAAGGACAATTTAGAATCCCCAGTTTGATGCCAATTAACCTAATTTGCATGTGACAAACATACAAAAAAAAAAGAGAAATCAGGAAGGGGGCAAACACTTTTTCACACCACTCTACCTATCTGTCTGTCTGTCTGTCTAAAAGAGCAGAAACTGAAGTTTTTATTATTGTGATTTTGATATTATGATTATGATCTTGTTTTCCTGAATTAACTTATTTGTTCGATCAACTTGTTCGATCAACTGCCTATGTTGTTTAATCATCAATAAGAAACATCTCCCATCCTGGATGAACCTGTGCAGGACTCTCCATCCTGATAAAGACCTGAAGCATGCATGCTCTTCCCCCTTTGAGACACCATTCCTTCCCTCTTCAATCAGAACTGCAGAGCATTTGACTGACAATGTCATGAAGTACCTCTACGAGGCGAAGAGAGACAGACTTAGATGCTGAATTACATCTATGACATTTTATTAAAGAGAAGAACTAAAGTCCCAAAATTGTGCAAACATACAAAAATAGGAATAATCAAAAACTTACAGTTGACGTCCCTGGGCCGACACCGCCCAGCGGATGCAGGAGAAGACGAGGATCCACGAATGAAACGTGATAGTAGACATTCAGGATTACACGAACGAAACGTGGTAGGAGACAAACAGGATTACACGAATGAAACGTGGTAAACGACATTCAATTGTGCAGCGAGGAATGACTGACCATGAGCAGACTAAATACAAACTGATAACACAGTGAGTGGACGCACCTGAGTGAGGGAATGGGGAGAATCCTAATGGGGATTGGAATCAGGTGATGATGATGATGAGAGGGGAGTAGTCGGGCTGGCAGTCTGATAGGCAACGCCCACACAAAGTGCAGACCCAAACGTGCTGCCTGTCAGCTGACAGTCAGAGAACCAATACAAGAAATAAACAAACTCAGAAACAGACTGGAAAATAAATTGCAAACAACACAGGACAAGACACAAACAAACTAAACAATAACAAGGAAAAATGGGAGATAATATGGAAACTCAAAAGGCGTAACAATACACAGATAAATATGAAATCAGAAAAGGCATGAAGCTGAGCCTGGGAGGAAACCCAGCTCAGTTCATGACTGAGAATCCTTTTTCATAAACTTATAACTTTGCTCTTCATATACTGTATGTCTCCATTTATGACTGTGTCAATTTGATATGCATTTTTGTACTTTGTTTAATCACTTTTTCTTCCCCAGGTTATAGTGACAAACTCTTACCCGCAATTTATTCACAGAATTATTATGCTTTGATTATGGACACAGAGTGGGACTCGAGTCCCACATAGCGGCACACTGCCCTTTGAGATCTTGTAGCTCAGCAGCTTGGCCTCCAGCCAGCAGCCTCGAGTCTCGGGCCAGGTTGGTTGCAGCGACTGGGGGGCTGCCCGGCACACGGTCCTAGCGATTTGCTGTGGAATCACAGCAGAATTATTGTGAGATGGGCTGGAGTGCCTTTTCAGTAAACCAATGCCGCTCATCCAAGCTAGAAGGAGGCTAAAAGCTAAAGGCTAGAAGTTCATCAGTGAATGGCTAACTCACATAAGACGGAGGCTGGAATTGAATACGTGAAGGATGTTTTTTAAATTGATAGGCTTTAAATCACAGCCTTTCAAGAAAACCAGGGAAAATACAAAACAGATTTGCTTCAATAATTATAAAATTAAAGAAAATGTGAACAAAGGATTTCATTAAGACATGTATGAGCTGTTAAAATGTGGAAAAAGTGCAATGACCCTTTTAAAATATTTGATACTGTTATCTTTCCCATAGCTCTATGTGGTAGTGAGGTGTGGGGTCCACCAAGTGATCAGAGCTATATCCGCTGAGATATACCCCAACAGACTCCATACAGTATTCTATAAATACATCTTACATCCATCCTATAATTCTGTCAAGCAGAATTATGCAGATACCCACTGATAATTAACATCCAACAGGGAGCACTTAATTTTTTTAATCACCTGTGATGCAGCACCCAAGACACCATCTACTTTAGGGATATGGACTACTTGCACAGACTTTCATGATTTACATATTGCAGCTCTGCTACATCTGGTCTGTATGTTCTACACTGGCTGTGAATGAGAGCTTGACAAAATTTAAGATCACTAATTCTCCACAGACTAGTAAGACGATAAATATTCACTATTATAAAGGTGGAGACCATGGCAGATAACTGTTGGATTATTTTAAACTGATACTACAGGGCTGTATATCAACTTTTTTGCTCATAGCGCTGGTGCTACAGAGGTTCATAGTCATAGCTCAAGACAAAAATTTGTAGCAAGAGAAAGATATCTGTTACTTCTCTAAAACTGACTGCAAGTAGTGCAGTTAAATTATTAAAAATATAGTATTTCACTTTATGATATCAACTTATCAAGATCTAGAAATTATATTAAATTTACATACATTTATACATCAGTCATCAATCTTAATCAACCTAACCACCTGTACTCACCACATCATACAAACTAATGGGCCAATTTTGGCCCGTAAGCCGTATGCTTGACGCCCCTGTAAAATAGATATGTATTTGGGGTTTAGTTAACCTCAGAAGAAGCTTCATTTGTTCTTCACAGCAATATGTAACTAATCAAAGTGAGGTCACTTTTTTCTCTGTTGTAAGAAAACTCACATAGTGCAACTGTGTACGGCTGAGAGCGGGTGTCAATGTCTTCTGCCGCCTGCCTGTCGCTCTGTTTGTCACCCCATGGAACTTCCTTTTTCTCCGTCGAACTCCTCCTGCAGAGACTGGCCGCAAAATGAACCCACTGTGAACAGAGTTGGGCTCCATTGTTGGCCCAGTATAGGAGAAGCCATGGACGGTCTCCATCACGGGAGGCCCTCGCCTTCCCAGGGGAGAAATACATGGTGAGTGACAACAGAGCACAATCCAGATATATTGAGCACTTTTTCTTTTTTATTTATGCTTTAAAAAAATGCTCTTATTTCATGATTAGAGCTCATCTCTAGAACATTTTGTTTCATTTTTTTTGTTGCAAAAAGTGTTGATACATTTAGTCAGAAATTTAGCTGCATGAATCACTTATTTAGTTAATGTCTCGTTTTCATCAGAAAAAATATGATGAAGACTATGCCAAAAATTATTAGTCAATAAAATTAACACTGCAGCAGACAACTGTGTGTGCCACAATTACACAAATATCACAGAGCTAAGAGTGAGAGGTTTCTTAAGAGCATTTTTTCAGTCACTCCCTCGGAGCCTCTAGCAGCTCTGACTGCCCCCAGCTGCTGCGGAGAAGAGGACAACTCATCCTGGTTCAGCCAGGAGCAATCTATGCAACCCGGTTCACCTTGTATTAACTTATCCTCTGCTCCTCTTTTTTCATGACAGCCCCCTCTGCAACATATTTGACTTTGTGTGGCGCTAAACGCAACACACGAACAAAAGTACAGCCTGCTTACTCTGTCAGGTGTATTTTGCAGTCCTCTCCATTGTAACAGAGAACAAAAAGCAGCAACCACTGAACTATATAGATCAGTGTATTCCACCACTGATCTGCACTGAGTTTGACATGGGGCAAAAAATTAAAAGACTTGGAAAAATGCCAGTAACTCTCAATAGTGGCCTGCATCACCAGCTTCTGGACTGACCAGCACATTTGTGTGACATCAGCAATGTGAGAACATGGAACTTGATATCCTGGAGAAATGCGCTGCTCTGCAGGAGATGAGACCCACTTAAAATCTCAAAAGGCTGTGGTTGGGGTTGTTGAGATGTGAATCTATGCTAATGGAATTCACGACTGTGACACTGATGCTACTTCAGTTCATTCATTCCTCGCATAGACCAATTTTCAGGTCCTACATGCTGTCATGAATGCCCCTTGCAGGGCATTAATGAGGTGCCAAATGCCAACAGACAGTTTGCTTGTTTTATTAAAGAAAGGACAAAGGAACAAAGTAAAGAGCCACGTGGGGCAAAACACACAGTAAACTAGGACACAAAATAACGTATACTAACATCAGTGCTAAGCGTAGCAAGGGCGGAACCAGACACTAAGAATAAACACTTACACCTGATGAAGCGAGGATGAAACATACGTAGAAGGAAAGCTGGAGCTGGGGTTTGGGACTCCAGTCCTGGAACACGGATGTAGGTCGCAGCAAGGAGTGAGCCTCAGCTGCTTCCTTAAATACTGAAACCCAAAGTAACAGAACCAAACAGGAAAGGGGGAACGTAATTACCGAAATAAAGATCAGCTGTGACAGTGCCGACTCAGCTTTGACAGCCGGAAGTTCGGCCGCGGCGCTGTCACAATAAAAGCCCTGGGAGAACAATAATAACCAAACCAAAATAATCTGGGAGAAAAAGGGAAAATACTGAGTAACCTGAGCGCAGATGAGATCAGCGCTCGGATCACAACAGTACCCCCCGTTCAAAGGGCGCATTCCAGACGCCCATAGTGACACTCAGGGAGCCCCCCCCCTCAATCAGAAAGCTAATCAGACTGACCTTGGGTAGGCGGAGGGGGAAACAGGCTAGGAGGGAGAGAAACTCGAAAGTAAACAAGCACAATGTCAACCAGCAAAAATACAGAGGAAAAAACCCCACAAAGAACAAATTACACTGAATAGTGTGGCTAAACTTGCTTAACAACACAAATCATGAAACAGAAAAACCAGGTGAACAAGTGAAAACAAAAATACAGGTACACTTCAACTTAGAACCTGGTCGAGTGCAGCGGAAGGGTGAACACAGAAATATCAATGTATACAGTCACTCGATCATAAGGCAGGAAAAACAAAGTCTTTCACAATATACGAGAATGACAGGAAAAAAAAAAACACCATGAAAACACAAGTATAGGGATACTAGTCGGTAGAGAGAAGAAAAAAAAAATGCAGTTCAGGTGGTCTCCCGGCATCCCAATTCCACATCAGGAGAAAAGACAAAAAAAAAACAACAAAAAAACCCAAAACAGTTCAGGTGGCCTGCCCAAGTCCCAGAACCGGGAAAACAGTCTTTCCGGTGGCTGGCCCAGGACGCAGAACTGGTGAAACAGTCTTTCCGGCAGCCGATCCAGGATGCAGAACTGGCAAAACAGTCTTTCAGGTGGCCGACCCGCGTCCTTAGACCACCAGGACCGGAGGGTGGAGCTCAGAGGTGGCTTCCCTACCAAGAGGCACAGCGAGGGGAAGCCGCTCGGATCACAACACATTGCGGCATACAGTGGGGTAAAAAAGTATTTAGTCAGCCACCAAATGTGCAAGTTCTCCCACTTAAAAGATGAGAGAGGTCTTCAATTTTCATCATAGGTATACCTCAACTATGAGAGACAAAATAAGAAAAAAAAATCCAGAAAATCACATTGAAGGATTTTTAATGAATTAATTGGTAAATTCCTCGGTAAAATAAGTATTTGGTCAATAACAAAAGTTCAACTAAATACTTTGTTATGTACCCTTTGTTGGCAATGACAGAGGTCAAACATTTTCTGTAAGTTTTCACAAGGTTTTCACACACTGGTGCTGGTATTTTGGCCCATTCCTCCATGCAGATCTCCTCTAGAGCAGTGATGTTTTGGGGCTGTCGCTGGGCAACACAGACTTTCAACTCCCTCCAAAGATTTTCTATGGAGTTGAGATCTGGAGACTGGCTATGACATAACGCACGGCTCAGGAGACGCGCACACACAGGCTTAGAGTAGTTCAAAGAGTTTATTTACAGCAGGAGTGTATGAGTGTGTGTCTGCGGGATGTAGATGTGTTGGTGGTGGCGTCTGCTTCAGGCACAGAGGCAGATGACCGTTCGGCCGAGCAACCCTATGGAGAGAACACAGGGAGAGGGTGACGGGCATACACCAATACAGGATGAATTATGGCAAGAGAAGATCTTACTTGAGTTGTCAGGATAGCTGGCACAGCAAGGGGAACGCAGCCCGGGAGACAGCCACCTGGAGAGCTCCGTGCAGCAGCGAAGGATGGGCGGTGGAACGGAGACGTCCGCCGCCGGGGAATCCACCTGTGCACAGGGGAGCAGACTGGAAAAGGAGGTAAGGGTTCTTACCCAGAATAGTGATGCTGAAGAAAGGAATGCTCACGACGGTGAGGGAACGAAGTCTGACGGCTTCAGGCCGAGCCTCTGGGCGAGGCGGCTTTTATCCCTCGCCGCTGATGAGGATCAGATGTGTGAGCAGGTGGCGCCGCTGATGAATGGCGCGGCGTGACAGGCTAGGCCACTCCAGGACCTTGAAATGCTTCTTACGAAGCCACTCTTTGGTTGCCCGGGCGGTGTGTTTGGGATCATTGTCATGCTGAAAGACCCAGCCACGTTTCATCTTCAATGTCCTTGCTGATGGAAGGAGGTTTTCACTCAAAATCTCACGATACATGGCCCCATTCATTCTTTCCTTTACACGGATCAGTCGTCCTGGTCCCTTTGCAGAAAAACAGCCCCAAAGTATGATGTTTCCACCCCAATGCTTCACAGTAGGTATGGTGTTCTTTCTCCTCCAAACACGACAAGTTGAGTTTTTACCAAAAAGTTCTATTTTGGTTTCATCTGACCATATGGCATTCTCCCAATCCTCTTCTGGATCATCCAAATGCTCTCTAGCAAACTTCAGATGGGCCTGGACATGTACTGGCTTAAGCAGGGGGACACATCTGGCACTGCAGGATTTGAGTCCCTGGCGGCATAGTGTGTTACTGATGTAGCCTTTGTTACTTTGGTCCCAGCTCTCTGCAGGTCATTCACTAGGTCCCTCCATGTGGTTCTGGGATTTTTGCTCACCATTCTCGTGATAATTTTGACCCCACGGGGTGAGATCTTGCGTGGAGCCCCAGCTGGAGGGAGATTATCAGTGGTCTTGTATGTCTTCCATTTTCTAATAATTGCTCCCACAGTTGATTTCTTCACACCAAGCTGCTTACCTATTGCAGATTCAGTCTTCCCAGCCTGGTGCAGGTCTACAATTTTGTTTCTGGTGTCCTTTGACAGCTCTTTGGTCTTGGCCATAGTGGAGTTTGGAGTCTGACTGTTTGAGGTTGTGGACAGGTGTCTTTTATTCTGATAACGAGTTCAAACAAGCGCCATTAATACTGGTAACGAGTGGAGGACAGAGGAGCCTCTTAAAGAAGAAGTTACAGGTCTGTGAGAGCCAGAAATCTTGCTTGTTTGTAGGTGACCAAATACTTATTTTACTGAGGAATTTACCAATTAATTCATTAAAAATCCTTCAATGTGATTTTCTGGATTTTTTTTCTTCTCATTTTGTCTCTCATAGTTGAGGTATACCTATGATGAAAATTGGAGACCTCTCTCATCTTTTAAGTGGGTGAACTTGCACAATTGGTGGCTGACTAAATACTTTTTTGCCCCACTGTATATGTTGCACTGTACAGTCCTGTACTAGCTTTTATCTTGTTCTAATCAACAAGAACTTAACTTTTGCTGGTGTGTTGCCATGGTAGGAACAAAAATGCAGTATCAACTGTATTATTGTTCCTATTGGGTTTTACAGCACATCGGAATGTGACGTCACCACGTGTTGTGTAGTCTCCAGTACCCTGTCTGAGCAGTGTATAACCTGCCTATGGAGAGAGTAGCAACAAGGATGATATCTGCACGTGCTACTGACACAATGGAGAAATGTTCTGCTTTTCAATCAATATGCCTAAAGGCTAAAGAGAGAGCCAAGTCAAGTTTTGCTTATCCTCTCCACACCGGAAGACAGTACGATTCAGCTTTACACAGACTGAATTGAAATTAAATGAATGTTATTAGTATTGTCCTCGTTGCATTTTGTTGCTTTGGCAATACTGGTATTCTTAAACTGTCATGCCAAGAAAGCACATTTAAATTTATTTAAAAATGAGACGGGGGGGAAGTAATTTGTAGTACAGACTTGTACAAGATGTTTAAAAAAAACTATGTCATTCAGATGACAAACATATTGTATATTTTAATTAAACAAATCTTGTGAGAACATTTAATAGGTATCCACCTCATTCCTGAGGGTGCCGCTGTAGGAATGATTATGGGTGGAGCTTCTGGTTTCAGCCGATGTAGTGTTAAATCAGTCAGTAAGAGTGGAGTAGCAGGGACATTTAAAATAGCGTTTTTAAAAGTTTTTCCAAATTCGTTTTAATGTATAGTCCACATACGTGTTTTGCACTCAAGTGGCAGCTAATTTCAGCACTTGTAGTTTTTGTATTTTTTGAATGTTTTGACGTAGTTCTGGTACTTGTTGCTGGTGTTCACGGTTGTGCCATAGACTGAATAAATGGAGGCTTCTTTCTGGCTCTGTCTAGATTCTGCGTCTGCTCTGAGGTAAATTTGATTATGTCCAACCTATTTTAACAAAATGCAGCTGACTTTATTGCGGTGGAGACATATTGATATATGTGACCCGTGCTGGCAAAATGAGTCGGAATGGGCACCGCGTCATTACGAGCTACAGGCAGAGAAGTCATAAATCATGACTCTTTCTTTGTTTGCTAGCGTCAAGTCCCTGGAAAACCCCCATGAGTGCCTGGTATCATTGGAAAGCTTAGAATCGTACTTTCTAGAAATATATATGTTTATGCGGAAGATCTAACTCCCGACCAATCGAACGCGAGTTTTCAACTTAGCCAAAATATAATCAAATCGTCTTTTTCTGTCTGTTTTTGCGCACTTCCTGCAAATTAAATATTTTGAAGGTCTTTCAATACAGAATATGGAAATAACATTACATCAGTTTTGAAAATGTCCTCAAAGTGACACGGAGATACAACAACGGAGCTACAGTCTGCCAGGCCACTTTTTAAGGTCATCTTCTCATCTCTTGATAGTTGTGGGAAGGGGTATGACTATATTACTGTTTTTGAGGTGCAAAAGGCTGTGTTCCCACATTTCTGATGCTGAAGTCATTGTTTTTTAACAAGGAAAAGTGTCCCGTTTCAGTGACAACCATACGTTCTAAACTAGTACCAGAAGTTGCTACCATAATTCACACAAGGCATCATGGGGCCTAGGAATAAGGTGGATTTAAGGTTAAAAAATTATGTATTTTTTTCCTTGTGTGAGAAGGCATCTGTTTTCATGCAATTTTCGTCTCTATTCAAAATTATAATTGACAGTGTGGAATAACATCTGCCTGAGAATCCATTTATCACACATTTTTAGGAAGGAGTAATCCATGTGTTCGGTGATGCGTCTTGGCGAGGACCAAAAACTCCTCTCCAGTGACTCTTTATGGGACTAATGACCCACTGAGCAAGCACTTAGTGTCATCTTTCTTAGTCCGCATTTACAAAAATTAAGATGTCAGGCATCTGCGACAGGAAGGACAGAATCAGGAGTGTGTCTGAGTATGAACGGCATTAGATGAAGAGGCTTCTTCTTTGCTTGTATATTAGTAGCTAATCTGTCCTAACAAGATAGACTGGGGCGTGCAGCTGCTCCACTGCATCACTGATGATGGGACTAGTAATGACGGAGGAGGAAAGTAAGGGGTTGGCAGCTAAGCCAGAAGTAAGCTACTTTGGCATGGCATGATGCATGGCTGGTCACAAATGTGTGTGTGTGTGTGTGTGTGTGTGTGTGTGTGTGTGTGTGTCCGCACAGAGTTATTAAATCAAATATATGACACCAAGTAGGTTAAAACACCAATAAGCTAAAGGCCAATTATGCCTTAATTTTTTTGAGAATGAAATACATGTGTTTGGCCACTAGATTTGGGGAATTGTCACCTCACTATAAAGATGTAAACCACAGATCTGTGTGGAAATACTAAGCCAGCATAAAACTAAAATTCTTAACTATTTATTCATCTTAATACAGAAATGTCCATCTTCTGAAAAGTGTGTTCTTTTAAACACTCTACTACTTTGATGGTCATCAGCGGACTTTTGTGCCACACTTCCTGCCGTACACCAGTGTTTTTGTTAGTTTCTGTCAGCGCATTTTCAGTTTTTTAGGTTTTGCGTCATGCCATCTAATTACCAGTAGACTGGTGCACCCACTCTGCACTGGGAGGAGGAGAGCCATTTCAAAGAGGTGTAGAGATGCACAATCTCAGGTATTATGGTGCATGTTATGACAATGCACTTTTGATCAGGAAAAAGGAGGTCTGTCATTAGAAGAGCATTGCTTAATGATATTTCAGTGGCGTATTTTGAAATTGTGGTACTCCGGAGCTCATGAGGAAATGGCATGTGCTGGGATTTCTATTTTTTCAAATGGAGAGAGTTGGAAGTTATTTTTATTTACTGTATATGATGATACTGTTACGCCCCCACTCCTTCTGGAGTAGGTCCTGCTTTTTTCCCCCTTTTTTCTTTGTGTTGTAGGCGGAGCTGTGGAGGACCACCCCTGGCCAAGGTGTTCCCCTATATAAGCCACACCCATGCACTTGTCAGCAGCTTTTGCTCTCTCTGGCACCCCTTCTGCACCCTCTGCACTTGTGAGGCCGGTTGCCTTCCCGCTGTGCCTGTTCTCTGGTCCCTGATGAGCAGCTTTGTTGTCATTGAGGCTGGTTGACCCCTCGCTGCTCCTGTTTCTGCTCTTGTGTCTGGGCGCGCATTCTGGGCTGGGCCGGCTGCTTCTGCTTCTATTTGTATTGCCTGGGGCTTGCAGTTCATGTTCGAACTTGCTGCTGCTGAAGCTCCAGTCAGAGGCATGCAGTCACTGGGTCAGCTTGTGACTGTTGTCCCATGCATCCAACACACACACACACACACACACACACACACACACACACACACACACACACACACACACACACACACACACACACACACCACTGACACGTACAGACTTATTTATGTTTTTTTTATAATAAACTTTGGTTAATTGGCACCTCCGTGTGGTCTCCCTTTTGTCTAGCCTTTAGCCGGGTTGTGACAATACACTAAATATTTTATTCCATCCACGTTCTCATTTTAATTGTGGACTTACCATTGGAGTCTATAGATTAGGCATTAATGTATAGTTTTTTTTAGGGGAATGAATGAATGAACAGGGATCATGTGTGTGTTCTGGTGTGGATGAGGTGCACAGGAGGAGGTGTGTCAGTCTGAAGATTTTTACTCAATCCACATTTTCATTTTTGTCATGGACTTATTAGGCATTTGTAGCATCATATTGCTTTGGCTCATCATTAAAATTATTCTTCATCTTAAAGACATTGTTTCACCCAGGAAAAGGCCAGTCAAGAACTGCTTTTTCATCTCAGGACCACTGTGGAGAACACATTCCTTTGTAAAGAGGTATGAGAGATAAGGATTCCATCTCTGCCAGGGATGAACTAACTCACATCACAAATAAACTGGGATCTTCCCCAACGAAGACAGGTTTATATTCAACAGGCATACCATAAAACTTTAAAGGCATTTCCTAAGGCCTAGAATTGGCCACAGCTCGACACTACCCCTGGTGGACGTCTCTGGAGTAGACGCTCACTTTCAACTTACACTGATAAACTGAAATTAACTCTGTCTTCAAGTTTCATTTCTCAGGACAATTCTAAGGACACTATTTGTTGAAGATCACTGCCTCTGTGGGACTCTGATATTCTGTGGACGACCAATAATGGGTTTGAAAGAATATATTAATCCTTGATTTTAAATATGTGCATGTTAAAATGTTCAGTGAATGTTTATTCTTGCATGTTAATTTAAAAGCACGTGGGTTTACTCTGGGATTTCTCCGGTTTCCTCCCACATGCCAAAAAAAAACAAACATGCAAGTTAGTTTAATTGGCATCAAACTGGGGATTCTAAATTGTCCTTAGGTATGATTGTGAGAGTGAATGGTTGTCTGTCTCTCTGTGTTGGCCCTGCGATGGACTGGCGATCTGTCCAGGGTGTACCCTACCTATCGCCCAAAGATGCTGGGATAGGCTCCAGCCCCCCGTGACCTGAAAAGGATTAAGCGGAAGAAGATGGATGGATGGATGGATAGTTATAAAGTTGCATGAATCACTAAAGCTAGCTTAGACTTTATACATAAGTAGGTTAAGGAATCTCCAGTGTATTAAAATGTGTGTCATTCTGTGAGGGCCGGTATCAGCCAGTCACCGTCCAGCATAATGCTGAGTTACAGCTCTTTCATTCCATTGGTTCCTTACAGACAAAAGACTGTTTGTTCATTGGACTAAAGTTCATAAAACCCGCCCATGAAGGAAGACTATTGGCTTGGGCTTATGTCAATCACTCTAATGGCAGGAAACTCGTCTGCAGTTATAAAGAGGGAGATACCCTCCTGGAAAAAAAAGTTTTCAGCAGACTGCAGACCAGAGCACTTCAGAGCAGAGAACCTGGAATGTTGTGTTTGTGTAAACTTCTGTGTATTTTAATGTTTATCTTTAAATGTCTGAGAATTAATTCTTTCTTTCCTGAGCTCAAATCTTGATATGGAGTGAAACTCCATGCTTCACAGACGTTTCTGTTTTTCTAACGTTTTATATTGTTAAACTTTCTTTAAATCTACTGTGTGTTTTTCAAGGACTGACCATCTCCATACTGGAAGCTATTTTCAGTTCCACGAAGTCAGAAAAATATTTTTTAATTTTGCTATTGGGATCAGATTTTGTAATTATTCTTGAATTCCCTGGGAAAGCCACTTGCCAGCGAAGAAGGAGAAGAAGCAGCCTCGTTGCCACTGCACTGAAGAAACCATCATCGCCATCTTTGTTTCGACCTAAGCTCCAACTGTGAATTATACAGTCAAAATCCAGTCTTGTGACTGCTTGACTCTAAAGGTTGAACTGTGGACTCTGGAAATCTGTGGGCAGATATTTCCCATAAAATCCACGAAATCTTCAGCTGAGGAAGTCGGTGAAAGGGACCACCACGCAAGGATTCACGTGAGCTGTATTCTGTTCCATTTGCTGAAAGTGAATATAACGGTTGAGATTTGAGAATAATTCAGCATCTGATCAGATACAAAATTAAAAGAGAAATAATATAATTTTTCTTATTAAAATTCCATTTTCATTTTCTTAAGAGTAATCCAGAGTTTTCCATATAATTAATTTAATTTTTCCCATAAATTTGCGTTCAGTTTTTCATAATCCGTCAACTTCAAACTGATCTAAATTCAGCTTACATCTTCACCCTGGTTCTGCAAATGCTCACATTGTTACTCTATCCTCAGTTACAAGTTTAATGTGATGGTTAATGCAAATCATTTCAATGTCCTTTAATCATCATTTCACTTAAATAAATCTGTAAAAATGAGAGAAGTTGTTGGGAATTTATTCCATTCTGAGTCTGGTTTCGAAGCCCCAGTATCGAATTCACTAATATTCTGAGACTGATTATTAATTAATTTATTGAGTGATTAAACAGGTATAAAGTGAAATTAATGACTAAATTGCTCACCAAAGAGGTGAGCTGGTGCCCCTATGAGTGTTTATTAACTTTTTCTGTGTGCGGACCTGGAGTAAATCTCAGGTCCCGATACAGTAATACAAATTAAATAATCTTTATACCTGATCATAATTATAAATCACATATCGCTACACATTAATGTATTTATTTTTAGGGGAATGAAGGAATGAATGAACAGTGTCTTACTTATCACTATAACTCCCCAGAGAGACAGGATATGTGTCCACATCTGCCTGCGGCCTCGCACCCCCTAGTTTCTAGCCAGGCCGAGGCCACCCACACCCCACTACAATGGTTGGGGTTCTTGAGCTGCGGACGACCATGTCAGCTCCCAGGGGGGCTCGCAAAGAGCAGGCTCGCTTCATGGTAGGGGTCAGGGGTAGATGGGATGCCATGCCGGATATACTGCTTCCATCCCACCTGGGAGGGACTGGGGAAGAGAGCCACAAACCTCGGCAGATGCCCACATGAGATGAGGGAGACCCTCGGTTGGCGAAGCAACGGGAAAGGGAGCACTTCATCTCCCCACGGGCTGGGAGCAACTTCTGCGCCACTGTTAATGATCCTTCCATTCTATAAAAGTTTGCATAGGCATCATCCTGTTTTCCTGAAATTTCAAACCCATTCATGTCTGTGTGTTGCATAATTTAGCACCCAAGCATTATATCACCCTGTTTGTTCTCTCTAAAATAACTAACTGTGATTGATGTCTTCCTTATTACCAAGAAGTGTTACTTTTGCATGCATTTTTGCTCACGTGCATGACCTTTAGCCAGCGTAAAACCCATTTTAAACAAGCCATCATTAAAAGTTAACCAATGGAAAAGTTACCGTACCAATATACGTGGAAAAAAACCCAACAACTTATTTTTGAGGGAAAAGTAATTTTACAAAAAAACTGCAAAGTTGAGATAAAAACCTCAAACTGGTACACTGAAGTTACTATGTATTCAAGTACTTTTTTACCTGATACTTTTCTATTCTTACTCGTCATTATTGACTGCATTTTATATATTTCTTTATTTAATAAGGTAATGCAGTTTGTTTCGTTTTATTATTGCTTTTTGCTATTATTATTTATATTCCTTTTTCAACTTTCACGTTTGAAATAGTCTTCATTTATTCAATGCTTTTAACTGAGCCCAGTGTTTCCAGAGTTATGACAATTATTGTATTTGTACAATAGTTTTGCCCTCTGTATGATGTACAATCAGTAATTCCAAAAATCCCATAATGTACAATAATTTGACCTCTTCATTACATGGCTAAGTTTATACATAAGCAAACACAATCAGAATACAGATCCTGCGCATACATACTACGCTTGTTTTTAGGCATCATCTCACATGCGCAGGCTGCATGGAAAAGAAGACGGAAGACTCCCATTGTGGTAGCAGAGAGGCAGCCTGAGATGGAGGCTAGTGATGGCATCCACAGTTCACTGAAACATACTGAGTCAAGCTAAAAAGATCTGTGAGAAATAGTGATACACTGAATCACTCAGTGCTGTACTGGAGCTCCACCTGTCTACCACTCACTGAACTGAGAGTAGGTGAACCGACTCAGGCCGGTGATTTAGTTGGTTATCCCTTCCAGGACAGGTCCAGTGAGTGATTCAGTACAGTACATTCATCCATGAAAACTAGTACACTCGATCAAATCGTTTGCATATGTAAGAGGACAGTGTACAGTATTTGTCTAGTGATAACATGGTGTGTATGACTTTTTTTAAAAATCTTTTTTTCACGGGATATTAATGCATTTAAATAGTTTTGAGTTGTTTGTGGGTTTGTTTGCTTGAGGTGATGGATGTGGTCTGGTAGTTTGGGGGTTTCATGTCTTTGCAGTGTTATTTTTCTACCACTAGGCTGTGCTGTTGCACAAACGTGTCTTTTGCCAGTATGGATTAAGACTGGTTTCCTTGGAAACAACAGCCGTTAGAGACACCAATCTTTTTTTTTTTTTTTTTTGCTGTCAAAAAAAACAACAACATTTTCTTGGTCCGTGGAATAAAGGTTTTTTTTTGTGTGAAATTTTCAGTCAGAGTCTGTTTACTCTCTGCCTGCAACATATTTTTGGCAAGTCAGCCCAGGAGAAAAAGTTCCGGAAGACTGCATTTAAGTGTAGAAAGGAGGGCTTTTCTCCAGAGACGAGCCAAGGGTAAAATAACGGTAGATTTAAAACCAACCGTAACAGACAGCAACGGAAAATTTAAGATGGATTTGGAAATTCTTCTGGACAGAGCCATGACCCAGCTGTACCCAGCTTTCTCTCCCCCAATTTCCATTATTCAAGAACTGCTAATGTTTATTGGTGGCAATACAGAAGGACTATCCCAAAGAGAAGAACGTACAGCGATGGAAGAAAAATATCTTAAACTAATGCAGTCAGCCTGTCCTCCCAGAAGTGTACCGTCCACTTATTTTAAATGAGCTGCATAAAAAAATGGGCCACCACCTAGGCAAAGACATTTCACCTGATAAGGGATAATTTCTTTTGGCCCAAAACGCAAAGAGACATAGAACATTTTGTAACAAATGTGAGTGAGTGTCTTAAAAAAAGAAAACCTCACCGGCAAACACAGGCACCGTTGCAAAGCATCAAAACAATGTACCCATTCCAGCTTGTCTCTGTTGACTTCCTGCATTTAGAGGAACTAGTGCATACCTGTGCATGCCTGTGCATACCTCATGCCTGTGCATACCTGTGCATGCCCGTAGAAACCAAGTATAAGCAAGTATTTCTGCATGCAAGTAGAAAGCAGGTGTAAGCAAGCGTGTCACAACTCGTTCAGTGATGCCTGCCTTTGATCTTTGATGGTGTCATAGTGATTCCTGTGATCTTTGATGATGTCAGCAAATCCTATGATTGTGAGTGATGTCTGTTTTGATCTTTGATGATGTCATAGCAAGTCCTATGATCGTGAGTGATGACTGCCTTTGATCTTGATGATGTCATAGCGAGTCCTATGATCTTTGATGATGTCAGCAAATCTATGATTGTGAGTGATGCCTGTTTTGATATTTGGTGATGTCATAGCGAGTCCTATGATCGTGAGTGATGACTGCCTTTGATCTTTGATGATGTCATAGCGAGTCCTATGATCGTGACATCATGACAGACTATGGTCATGATGCACAGACTGACACAGAGCACAGTCCGGGGACGGATAATTTTTTCGTGCATGGGGAGTTGTTCAGAACTCCTTATAAGAACTCCTTATACAAAGATAAAGTGATAGTCCAAGGACAATAGAGTGATATACTGTATATACAGTGGGGCAAAAAAGTATTTAGTCAGCCACCAATTGTGCAAGTTCTCCCACTTAAAAGATGAGAGAGGTCTCCAATTTTCATCATAGGTATAACTCAACTATGAGAGACAAAATTAGAAAAAAAAATCCAGAAAATCACATTGTCTGATTTTTAAAGAATTTATTTGCAAATTATGGTGGAAAATAAGTATTTGGTCACCTACAAACAAGCAAGATTTCTGGCTCTCACAGACCTGTAACTTCTTTAAGAGGCTCCTCTGTCCTCCACTCGTTACCTGTATTAATGGCACCTGTTTGAACTCATTATCAGTATAAAAGACACCTGTCCACAACCTCAATCAGTCAGACTCCAAACTCCACTATGGCCAAGACCAAAGAGCTGTCAAAGGACACCAGAAACAAAATTGTAGACCTGCACCAGGCTGGGAAGACTGAATCTGCAATAGGTAAGCAGCTTGGTGTGAAAAAATCAACTGTGGGAGCAATTATTAGAAAATGGAAGACATACAAGACCACTGATAATCTCCCTCGATCTGGGGGTCCACGCAAGATCTCACCCCGTGGGGTCAAAATGATCATGAGAATGGTGAGCAAAAATCCCAGAACCACACGGGGGGCCTAGTGAATGACCTGCAGAGAGCTGGGACCAAAGTAACAAAGGCTACCATCAGTAACACACTACGCCACCATGGACTCAAATCCTGCAGTGCCAGACATGTCCCCCTGCTTAAGCCAGTACATGTCCAGGCCTGTCTGAAGTTTGCTAGAGAGCATTTGGATGATCCAGAAGAGGATTGGGAGAATGCCATATGGTCAGATGAAACCATAATAGAACTTTTTGGTAAAAACTCAACTTGTTTGTGTTTGGAGGAGAAAGAACACCATAGCATGGGGGTGGAAACATCGTGCTTTGGGGCTGTTTTTCTGCAAAGGGACCAGGACGACTGATCCGTGTAAAGGAAAGAATGAATGGGGCCATGTATCGTGAGATTTTGAGTGAAAACCTCCTTCCATCAGCAAGGGCATTAGAGATGAAACGTGGCTGGGTCTTTCAGCATGACAATGATCCCAAACATACCGCCCGGGCAATGAAGGAGTGGCTTCGTAAGAAGCATTTCAAGGTCCTGGAGTGGCCTAGCCAGTCTCCAGATCTCGACCCCATAGAAAATCTTTGGAGGGAGTTGAAAGTCTGTGTTACCCAGCGACAGCCCCAAAACATCACTGCTCTAGAGGAGATCTGCATGGAGGAATGGGCCAAAATACCAGCAACAGTGTGTGAAAACTTTGTGAAGACTTACAGAAAACGTTTGACCTCTGTCATTGCCAACAAAGGGTATATAACAAAGTATTGAGATGAACTTTTGTTATTGACCAAATACTTATTTTTCACCATAATTTGCAAATAAATTCTTTAAAAATCAGACAATGTGATTTTCTGGATTTTTTTTCCTCATTTTGTCTCTCATAGTTGAGGTATACCTATGATGAAAATTGGAGACCTCTCTCATCTTTTAAGTAGGAGAACTTGCACAATTGGTGGCTGACTAAATACTTTTTTACCCCACTGTATATATAGTGATATAGAGTGATGATTTAGAGTGAAGTACGTGGCGGTAATGCACCTGTAAGCTGGTTGCCAACCGCCAATCAAATCTAAAAGAAAAAGAGATTTCTTGAATTATATAGAGTGATGAGTGATGCCTGCCTTTGATCTTTGATGATGTCATAGCGAATCCTATGATTGTGAGTGACGCAGTCCAAGGACGGATAATTTTTTTCACACATAAGGAGTGGTTCAGAACTCCTTATACATAGAAACATCATAGGGCATCATGTAGAGATCATAGGAACATCATAGACGATCCTATGATCTTTTAGCGAGTCTTATGATCGTGACAGACACACACACACACAGATTTCTTGAATTATATTATACTAGTACATACCCGTGCATACCCGTCTATGCCCGTCAAAACCAAGTATAATTAAGTATTTCTGCATGCCCGTTGCTGAAGGGTCTCCTCCTGTCTGAGACGGCTGTGTTGTTCACAGTCACGCCTGCGGCGTACTGCTCCAACCTGAGGTGTTTCATCTTCACAGCATCTTTTCTGACGTGTAGCAGTTCTCCTCACTGTATTGCTCTTGTTCGAGTACCCCACGACATGGCCCAGACAACCACAAAAGGCCCGTGGGCAATCGACCATCACAATCACATCGCTATCACCCCTATGACAGGAAAGTGGGGCACCCTGCCACACCTGCTCCTAGAGTGCAGAAGGGTCAGCAGGGGAGTCATCAGAGGCCACAAAGATATCAGAAGACACACAATTCTATGATCAGGAAGGACAGCAGACACGATGGCTGGTGAAACATGGAGGACTGAATGCAAGGCACAATATTAGAAACATATACCATGAAATGCAATATCTTATGTGTACTCAGTAAAACAAATGTATATTTGTTGTTTTATGAAGTATATAATCGACAAAGGAATCAGTGTAATCAATCTATGTAACCATTATGTACATTTTAGTCTGCACAAAGAAAGGCTTATGTGGGTTCAGATTGTGAAATATGTTTTGCAGACCTGTTGACTAAAAAAGAGTCTGTTGTCATGGAAACAGTCTGGTAAAAGGGGAATTGAAAGTAGCAGAGACAGCTAAGTTGAGCAAACCGAATGATGAAAAATGATGATGTGAGCGGAACTGAGGAGGGAAAAGTGCTGAAATAAGCGAAACCAGATGGTCATGAGTACATGGGATACGTGTCACATGGCTGTTACTGGAAATCAGGAGGGGGACATGTGCAGAATATGAGGTAATTGTTGTATAAAGTTTGAATTAAACCAATCACAGGAGCCAAAGGGCCTGGGGAGAGAATAGCTGGCCAATAGCAGGTGAATGATAAGTTATTATAAAAACTGGGACTGAAAATCCCAAAATGTTCATTTTCAGCGGACTTCAAGACACCAACATCCTGTGGCAGAAGAGCTGAAGAGGGGAAGACTGCTGCTAAGAGGATGAACCAAAAACCACCTCAACTCTTCAATTGTTAAGACCTATTTTTCTTCTGCTGCAAAAAATCAACACTCAAGAGAAGAACAGAAGAGGAAGTGGAAGTCATCACAGCTGGCGGCTCTCCCCGCACTCTGCCTCACACATCGCGGGTCCTGCTGAAGGGAGTGAGGGGGCCGGAACTGTGAGATTTCTCCCCTCATGCTGGAGGCTTGAGGCATCCACTTTGGGAGCCCCCCCCCCTCTCTCTTTCCCTCCTAACCAAGGAGGGGACCTCCGGAGGGGTTGGCCAGTGATTAATCTTCCTTTTTCTCTGCCCACAAGGTTTCTTTAGACGTTACCCACAAATTGATCAAATGATTTTTGCTGGGTTTTTATTATTCAACGTATTCAGTGATTTTGGGTTTTGGGAGTTTTTCAAATTTTTGATTATTTTATTTTTAATTTTTTCTGATTTTGGGTAAATCTTGGATGTTCTATTTTAGATTGAACTGACTTTGTAAACTTTCAATAAATTCTACAGCATATTAAAAGACAGTAAGGGAGTCGGTGAGTTCACTGCTTCAGTGTCCATCTTTTTCTGGTTTTTCAAGTGGGTATTCTACTACAAGAGGTGTTACACTTTTATGAGCTTTTAAGGGTTACTCTGTGAAGGTAATTTAAAACAGCCCTCCTATAGATCAATTTTTCCTGATCTTAAACATCTACTCAGATTAACAAGAGCAACAAGACCACGGGGGAGCTGTCATTAATACCAGAGGGTATCTTGGGCTGCTGATTAAACAGGTCACTCAGTCAGAGCTCTGGGTACAGGTAAGAGGGAGTCGTCTGGTACAGTGGTGCTGGGTTAGTCCTCCACTCACCAGACACACACAGTGACAGAAATTCCCGTGAGGAACTGGGAAATGCAGCTGGTGAACCTAACCTCAAACGTGGGGTACAAGGTCAAAGGGTCTTTGACACAGTGGCATCCCTGGGTGGGCCCCGAAGGAGCACCGGGGTCAACAAAAGGCTGCTGGGCTTGAGAAGCCTGAGCAGCTAAGGAGGGTCCAGCAATCAAGAGTGACTGCTGTGCCATCCAAAAGATCCTGATCTGGGGCACAGGTGGGCAGAGCCCTGTCTGGGTCCTGCTACAACAGCAGCAGCCTACGAGGGAGCACTGCGACAGGTAAAAAAACCTATCAGGAAATTGATAGGCTATGTGGGAGCACAGGGCTACAGAGCCCCTGTCACGAAGCTGATAAGGGTAGGAGCACCGTATCAGCCAGGCCTGACGAGGTCTGGGTGGGGGTGCAGTGACCTTGGTCTATCCCCTCATCCCCTCATCCCTGTGCCCCGATGCGCTAAGGGGGAAGACACACAATGACCTACAAGAAGATGGACGATCAAGAGCAGCAGGAGTCCAGGGAAATCCCTGACCCTGCATAGGTACAATCACAGGTTATGCCAAAAGGTGCCTCTGGGAGTTCTGTGCCAGCAGAGCTCTCCGGGGAAGCCATAGGCGAAGGAGGCACCTCTGGGGGTTTTACTTTATTAAGGCCCTCCAAGGGAGCCAAGGATTGTGCAGAGGCACCTGCATCAATGAAGCCGACTCCAAGAATTCATTTTAAGGTGGGGGTTTTGCTGCATATGGGTGAACCACTCACCTGGAGCAGTAAATTCCTGCATGAAGTGAGTCAGATCTACAGCCTAGACGGCATGAACTACACCCCTGAGAGATTGGGGGAACTCATCAGTGAAGAGGTGAAGAAAGCAGGTCAGCATCTCCTGCTATCAAGTTTTCATGGCATGCCTCTGCTGATAGTGGAATGCCCGCCAGCTGTTTCCTGGAAAAAAGAGATCGGGCAGTGGCTGGAATGGTGGGTAAGTCGGCTAGAGCGGCTGGAAAAAGACCCTTATGAAGTAGTGAAGCTATACAGCTACTGCCATGCTCTGGATCTCCTGGTCAAAATGGTGGCCAAAGCAATGCAGGTGTCGGCAGCTCTCATCAAAGAAGACACTCAAGCGGCAAGAAGGTATGAGGAGCATTCCTCTCTACTGCAGGAACTTCAGCAGTATGAGGAGAAGCGTAAAGCTCACCTACGTCCTCAACCTCTTAAGCTTAATAGTGACAGTGACAGAGACACATCTTATGGGGGCTCAGTGAGGGCGAGCCATCGTGCCCGCTCTGAAGGGAGTGAAGACCACAGTGAACAGCCATCAGAAAAATCCACCCCCTCAGACAGCGAGGAAGAAAAGGAACAGGTAACACCCAAATGGCTTCTTCAGATGGAGAAGATGCAATAGACTCATTGACAAGAACAACTGAGCGATTGGCTGCCAGTATAAAAGCCCTTAAGCAACAATTAACCCCACGGCAGCAGCCTGCCAAGGGAGAATTGCAAGACATCAGAGTGCCAGTACAAGTTGGCTGGGGGAGCAAACCCACCAACGTACACCAGTGAAGAAGACCAGTGAAGAAGAAGGCACCAGCACTTGACAAAGAATTTATAGAGAGACTCAAGACTCTGGTAAGAAGCAGAAAGGGACAGACCCCACACAGCCTGGAACGGGCAGAGCATCCACTGACCACATGACTTCTCACCGAGAAGTCGCCTCAGCAACAGCAGCATCCTGGTCGGGTAAGCTCTGTGCCGTTCCTGGCAGAAACGCCGAACATTCCAGCAACAGTGGTTAAAAGTAAACCTAAGGCTGAGGGGCCAGGTGGGGCTCATCAACCAATGTCTTCTAAAATGCCTCACCCTCTTCAACCTCTGAGCCCAGTCGCCAACAATGGCGAGAACAGAAGATGTGGAAAGAATCCCCATCAAAGACTTACGTTGTAGCGATGTGTAACACCTTGGGAGAGCCAGATTGTCTAGCATCTCAGACAGGAGACAATGGATAAGCTTGGGAGAACAAAGAGCAGGGGATTCTTGGTGAGATAGCAGGAAGGAGTCAAGGATGAGGGAGTTGAATGCAGTGTGATGCAGATGTCATGTTGTGTGTGATGTAAATGCCATGAAACTTAAGAGAGGAGTTTCTGCTGAAGTGTTCAGTCTGTTCTGTGCTTGACAAGTGTGAGTGTGTAATAAATCGCCTGAAATAAATCTGCCTCTTCATTTACACGCTCCACACTGGTGACCCAAGATGTATTATGGAACACGAGGCAAGATCCCCGGAGCCGGCCCGGTCAGGAAGCTACAGCGAGGCGGCAGCCATCCCACAGACAGCCCGGACTGGAACCCCCAGCCACGCATGTGCGGTTTCAGTCAAGATACCGGATTTCTGGCAGCACAACCCGCGTTCTTGGTTCCACCTCACCGAGGCTCAGTTCGCCCTCCGGGGAGTAACGGCAGATGCCACCAAATTCTACCATGTGGTCGTAGTGCTCGACGCCCTCACAGCTCAACAGGTAGTGAGCCTGCTCGATCAGCCACCAGCCGGCAACAGATACGAGGCGCTCAAGGCTGCGCTCATCCAGCACTACACGCTCTCGGACTGTGAGAGAGCAGAGAGGCTCCTGACGCGGACCGAGTTAGGAGATGGTTCGGCCGTAGACCTGATGGAGAAGATGCTGGCGTTAATGGGCATGGACGACGGGCACTTTCTGTTTGCCCACCTCTTCCTCCGGAACCTTCCGACAGCAGCGAGAGCGGCCCTGGCCAATTCGCCGTTGCTGGCTGCGCGGGACTACCGTGCGCTAGCCCAGGAGGCAGACCGGATCATCATCACCACCAGGGCGATCACAGTCAACGAGGCAGCAGCGGAGCCCAGCAAGACAACCAGAGGAGGCGAGGAGCCACCGACGGTAGCAGCAGCGGGAGCCAAGGAGCACGAGAGAGACACGCTCTGTTTCTACCACCGCCGCTTCGGAGAGAAGGCATGCAGATGTGTGCCCCCGTGCCAATTCAAGCGCTCGGGAAACACCAAGGCTGGGGATCGGTAGCAGCTGCGACCTTTGGCGAAGAGAACAAGCTGCTCTACTTGACGGACGCACACTCGGGGAGGCGTTTCCTTGTGGACACCGGAGCCCAGAAGAGCTTCATCCGGCCGACCTACGCTGACCGGCTGGCAGGACCTAGCGGCCCCGAGATGTTGGCAGCAAACGGCTCGGATATTAAGACCTTTGGAGAGAGGACTCTGCTCTTATCTCTACACGGCCGTACATATGAGTGGACTTTTGTCGTAGCAGCACTGAATTACCATATACTGGGGGCTGATTTTCTGTGTGCACATGGTTTACTGGTTGATGTTGCTAACAGGCACTGTCTTTTGACTCTCTCCCCTGTATAGCTCGAGTGACCCAGCCAACAGCACAAGCCAACGTGACAGCTACAGGCGGTAAGTTCCACACACTGCTCACTCAGTTCCCAGCACTCACGGTCCCGACGTTTTCGGCGGCCATCGCTAAACACGGGGTGGAGCATTTTATCACCACCACCAGGCCGCCCGTCTTTGCAAGACCTCGGTGCTTGGACGCAGCTAAACTGGCCATAGCGCACGAGGAGTTTGCCAACCTGGAAAGGTTGGGCATCATCAGGCGCTTGAACAGCCCATGGGCTTCCCCACTACACATGGTCCCTAAGGCTGAGGGCTTGTGGCGACCGTGCGGGTATTTCTGCAGGTTGAACAACGCCACAACGCACGACCGCTACCCAATTCCCCACTTACAGGATTTTTCCGTTCACCTTGCCGGAGCGCGCATTTTTTCCAAAATAGACCTGGTCCACGGTTACCACCAAGTCCCAGTGCGCGCTGAGGACATACCCAAAACAGCCGTAATAACTCCGTTCGGTCTATTCGAGTTCCTGCGCATGCCATTCGGGTTAAAAGGAGCGGCACAGACGTTCCAGCGCATGATGGATGTAGTGCTGCGCGATCTCCCGTTCGTGTTCGTCTACCTGGACAATATCCTGGTAGCCAGTGTGTCCGAAGACGAACACGAAACCCACCTCATGACGGTTTTCTGGAGATTGGAGGAGCACGGGTTAATAATCAACCCGGCGAAATGCCAGTTCGGCGTGACGGAGATTGATTTTTGGGGGCACCGTGTCTCTCCCGAAGGAGCGATCCCGCTGCCCGACAAAGTGCGCGCCGTGGCGGATTTTCCCCGGCCGCAGACGGTCAGGGCACTGCAGGAATTTTTGGGAATGGTGAACTTTTATAACCGTTTCTTTCCCCGCGCAGCGCAGCTCATGCAACCATTATACGCCGCGCTCAAGAAACAGAAACCCGCGGATAGGGTCGAATGGACCCCGGAGCGAGAGCGGGCGTTCTCGGAAGTTAAAGCAGCCCTGGCTAACGCTACGCTGCTGGCGCATCCAGACCCGACGGCCCGCATAGCGCTCACCACCGACGCTTCAGACGTGGCCATAGGGGCTGTCGTGGAGCAGTGCGTCGCCGGGGCTTGGCAGCCGCTCGCTTTTTTCAGCAGAACTTTGCGCGACAGCGAATGTAAATACAGCGCGTTCGACAGAGAGTTGCTGGCCCTTCACCTGGCCATACGCCACTTCCAATTCTGGCTGGAAGGGCGCAGCTTCACCGCGTTCGTGGACCACAAGCCGCTAACATTCACGATGGCCAAGGTTTCAGAACCGTGGTCGGGCCGGCAGCAGAGACAGCTGGCCATGATCTCAGAGTTTACTACCGATATTCAGCATGTGTCTGGTAAACTGAATGTGGTGGCGGACTGCCTCTCGCGTGCTGTAGTGGCCCCGGTCTGCATGGGGATAGATTGCGCAGCCATGGCCGCGGAGCAGATTAGCGATGCAGACGTGCGCGCGCTCCAGTCTGGACCAACAGGGTTAAGGCTGGAGAGCAGGGTGCTGCAGGATGGCGGCACCCCCCTAATCTGCGATGTCTCCACGGGTCGCCCGCATCCGGTGGTCCCAGCCATGTGGCGCCGCCGCGTGTTTGAGTCGGTTCACACTCTGGCGCACCCAGGAGTGCGCGCGTCAGTCAAAATGGTGGGAGAGAAGTTTGTGTGGCCGAGCCTACGCAAACAAGTGAAAGAGTGGGCTGCAGCCTGCGTGGCGTGCCAACGAGCCAAGGTACTCAGACACACGAAGGCTCCCTTGGAGCCGTTTTGTATTTCGGCTAAGAGGTTCGACCATGTTCATGTGGACCTCATGGGCCCCCTCCCGCCATCACAGGGGTGCACGCACCTCCTGACAATGGTGGACCGCACCATGCGCTGGCCAGAAGCGGTCCCGCTGGCGGCAACCACGTCCGCGGATGTAGCGTGCGCTTTTTTAACAGCATGGGTGGCGCGTTTTGGAGTCCCATCGGACATTACATTCGACAGGGGCCCGCAATTTGTTTCCGAACTCTGGTCCGCGATGGCCCGCAGCCTGGGTGTTACAATTTACCGCACAACCGCGTACAACCCACAGGCCAATGGGTTATGCGAGCGTTTTCATAGATCACTGAAAGCGGCACTCAGGGCTTCATTGACGGATGCAAATTGGGTAGACAGGCTGCCATGGGTTTTATTGGGGTTGCGCTCCGCGCCAAAAGAGGATCTGGAAGCTTCCCCGGCAGAGCTCGTTTTTGCGCAGCCACTACGGCTGCCCGGGGAATTTCTACCAGATAATCCCGCGCCGGGCAGCTCCCCGTCTCAGCTTTTGCAGCGTAGCGCAAACACAGGCACACTGCCGGGCCCTGCCCACCACAGTTTTCCGCGTGTTTTCGTGCCTAAAACTTTGAAGAGCGCGGAGTTCGTGTTTGTCAGACACGATGCCCACCGCCCTCCATTGCGCCCACCCTATGATGGACCGTTCAGAGTGTTGGAAACAGGGGATAAGCATTTTTTGCTAGACTTGGGGGGTAGGAGGGAAAAAATTAGCATAGACAGACTCAAACCCGCTTTCGTTGTGGCGGACGAGCAAGTGCTGTTGGCTAAGGCCCCTCGGCGTGGAAGACCCCCACGGAGAGCTCCCCAGGGAAACGATTCACCAGAGCAGCCACACGGACAGACCGAAGTGCCCCCCCCCCCCCGGCACAGCAGCGCCGCGGAGGCGGTAAACCCCAGTTACAGCAGATACGGGAGGAGACGGAAGCCCAAGCAGCATGTGGACTGATGTTCAATTGTTCTATCACAGCATGTGGACTGTTATTCTATTGTCCTATCTAAGATGCTGGGGGGGGGGGGGGGTGATGTGTAGCGATGTGTAACACCTTGGGAGAGCCAGGTTGTCTAGCATCTCAGACAGGAGACAGTGGATAAGCTTGGGAGAACAAAGAGCAGGGGATTCCTGGTGAGATAGCAGGAAGGAGTCAAGGATGAGGGAGTTGAATGCAGTGTGATGCAGATGTCATGTTGTGTGTGATGTAAATGCCATGAAACTTAAGAGAGGAGTTTCTGCTGAAGTGTTCAGTCTGTTCTGTGCTTGACAAGTGTGAGTGTGTAATAAATCGCCTGAAATAAATCTGCCTCTTCATTTACATGCTCCACAACGTGCTATTTAGACACTTTAAGGTCTCCGCTCCTGCTACTACCCCCTGAAGCTTGCCTGATCCTGAAAAGAGGAGCGGGTAGGGCTTATCAGTTAGTGGCTAGACCTTGGAAATTGGCTGCTGATGTTTTAGTGATGTTTACCAACCATGAGTTAAGAATTAGAAACACCACTTTCAGGAAAGAGCTCCACGCAAGAGCAGGTGATGACTATCAAAAGGAGGTCCAAGCTGTCAGAAAAACTCGGTTTGTCAAAGGTCATGAAGAAAAAAATATAGAGGTAATAAGTGGGGGTGATCTTCCCTACTACATCATTCTGCTGGTTCCAATTGAAGAACACAGAAAAGGTAAGAGTGTTGAAGTTCATTGGGCATTCATGTCTGCAAGACTAACTGAAGCCTTCGCCCAAGCCTCCCAACTTGAGCAAAGAAGGGTGGTGGTGGCACTCCGAGGGGTGCTCACTGGCTATCTCTACTGGGGTGAAGTGGAGAGGGCTATAACTACGGCTATGAGAGATCATATGACCTGGTTGGGAGACTGGAGCACAGTGAAAGAATTAGTTATGGTGATTTCACCAGAACAAGATGAGGAGATGCGTCTGAGAGAAAATGCAGCTCTTAAAATGAAGAAAGAGAGAACCTCTAGCAGCAAAGAAGTCTTGCTTGCCCCAGCTCAACTAGGTGAAGGTATGGAAACTGCAGGGCAAAGTGGCAACAGCAGGTCAATGGAGCAGTGAGAGCCGTAACTCTGCTCGCTGGGTGACCCAGCCTGGCCTGAGGGAGTTGCAGCCAAACCTCACTTCTACATCATATGGAGAAGCCACCGCCTGACCACTGCAAGCCAAGTCATCTGTCTCTAGGGGTAGGGAACCCTCTAACCCAACAAATAGGCCCCTTTGAAGGGCTACAGTCGGGAGGTGGAAAGAACACAGTCCAGAAAGCTATCCTGATAAACCTCAGGAGAGCCCAGACAGGTGCTATGATAATGTAGTATGCAGAGGGGCTGGGGGGAACAGTACCATGAAGACTTTGAAGAAGATCCTGACCCCCTAGGCAGGGAGCGGGAGCAACCTGAGCAAAACTACCCCGAAACTGATGACAAAAGTGTATTATCCCAAGAGTGCCCACTGCGGCCCTTGCAATGTTTAAGGGTCGGCAGCCGTAGGTGTGAAAAGAAAGAAAACCCCTGTGTAGATATTGAAAAAGTTTCAGAAAAAATGGCCCGTGACATCAGTTTTGGGCCCATAGAAGCAAAGGATCAACGCAAGGCGTATATGCCAGAAGTTCGACAAGCTGAATTTGATATCCCAGCAAGCTGGGGTCAGCAACGAGAAACATTCAAAATCCTGCCAATAACAGCTACATACGGTGAGTGGGCGAATTTATTAATGATGCCATCCTATGCTAAAGTAGACAAAGCAAAAAAGCTCACCAAGACATTCAGAAAAGTCTTCTTTGAAATAACACATGATGTTATGTTGAGATGAATGAAGAAAGCTGCACGAAAATATGCAAAAGAAGTGTTAGAAGAAGAGGAAATCTCTGCAGATGATGATGAGGAAGAGCCTCCTCAGAGGCAACCTCAGCAAGTAGATGAGGAAAAGCCTCAACAGTCAGGTCGGCATTCCAACTGCAAAGGGATGGTGCCTACCAAGACATCAAGGTTCTGAACATGATGGTACCATCACCCAAAGCAGGTCAAGCGACCATAGATTACCTGAAAGGTGTCTGGGAGGTAGTGGAAGGCACTACTCAAAATGAATTAGCCAAGGAAATATGGCTGAGCCATGTGACCAAAAGCAGGGAACCTCTAGACGATTCAGAACCAGCTAAAACTTATTATTTGAGAATGGTGCTAGAAGATGATGGTGATGAACATAGCATGGTGGCGAAGATAAAGCAACAACTGGGCGCAGGTAGTACATTCACTCATGTTTGGCACCTAGTCAAAAAGGATGCACCACCAGGAAGATGGGTACAGATTTTGAGGAAAATCACCAAAGGTAGGAGAGGAGAAGTGACATTCCACAAACTCTTACCCTCTTCTGTCAGTGAGAGACAGTTAGATGAACAAGTGTTCCAATGGGATTTGGAAGACAAATTTTATGAGAAGAAAAGGAGGCATGGCGAACAGCAACAAAAACTTAAAGGTAAACCACCTGAAAGAACTCTCCCACCTCCACAACCCCAAAGGTCAAGACCCAGATTGACTGCAACAGAGCAGACTGCTTCAGCTACAGGCCTTAAGGGTGAGACAAAGAAGAAAAGCAGCTATTTGCCACCAGAAGATTATCAGAAACTGACCCCAGAACAAAAGAAAGCCCACCGAGAGGAGCATCAAAAGACCCTCTTGGGGCGCAAAAAGTAATGGCAGTTCGGGGGCAGGTCATTTTAAAAGATGTCTACCAAGATGAAGAAATGTTTTACACCAACATAAATGGGGTCCGCTACTTGGTAGATACAGGAGCAGAGGTGTCGATGACCTGCCAACCCCTACAAATAAAAGGGAACCTAATGTAGCCCGTGTATTTGTGACTACATATGTTTAAGCATAAAGTAGATGCTGAGATTACATATGGTGATTGACCTCACGACCGAAGGAGACAATAGGTCTGGACCACCTGCGGGGAACAACAAGAGGACGGGGGAACGATGAAAGGACTTCCCGACCCCTGGGAGACAGGTGGAGAACTGAATGTCTGGAAGGGGAAGAAATGTCAATAGAGGGTTTTGACGGGGATACGTGATTCTTCCTTTGTGTGAAAAGCCTTTGTGTGAAATGGTATAAATGTGAAGCTTGGATGTAGCTCAGCCTCTTTGCTCGTGTGAGAGAGAAGGCTGAGGACGTGATGCTTGAATAAACCTGAATCAAAAGCAATTCAGCCTCTTTTATTCCACGCTCCCCACATTGGTGACCCAGTGACGTGGAGAATGCCTGGAGAGGGTCTCCGCGTTCCGGACTCGCTGGAGTCTGCCCTAGCGAGTGCCGTAGCCGTCAGACTGCCAGAATTCTGGCAGGACAACCCGCAGTCGTGGTTCCTACAAGCGGAGTCACAGTTCACGCTCGCAGGGGTAACGGCGGATGACACTAAGTTCCACCATGTCATCGCTAGGCTCGACAACCGCACAGCTCGGTGCGTGCGGAGCTTGGTACAGCAGCCACCCGCCAGCGACAGATACAGCAGGTTGAAAGCTGCCCTCACCAAGTTTTTCATGCCCTCAGCCGAAGAGAGGGCTAGGAGGCTCCTGGCTTTGCTCGACCAAGGGGGACACAGGCCAGGTACCCTGATAGAGGACATGCTGCAGCTGAGGGGGTCAGACAACGATAATTTCCTCTTCAAGTACATCTTCCTAACTAACCTCCCGACGCACATGAGGGGAACGCTGTCCAGCGTACGTTGTGAGACCCAGGAGGATTTCCGGGAGCTGTCCCAGGAGGCAGAGAGGCTCCTGGACGCCTGCGGCGAGCAGATGGCTGCAGCGGCGACCCAAGGCAGCGGTGAGCCAGAGGCAGCAGACCCAATCCCACCAACAACGGCAGCGGCGCGGCCTCGACACGGTGGAAGTGATGGTTCAGTGGCAGAGGCGCACCCTCGACGCAGCGGAGGAGATGATCTCTGTTTTTATCATCGGAGGTTCGCCGAGAGGGCACACAGGTGTGTGCCGCCATGCAGCTTCAGGAGTTCGGGAAACGGCAAGACCGAGGGTCGTTAGCAGCTTCGACTCTCGGCGAAAACAACAAGCTGCTCTACATCAGAGATGCGGGCTCCGGGCAGGAGTTCCTCATAGACACCGGAGCCCAAGTGAGTTTCATCACCCCAACCTACGCTGACCGGTTGGCTGGGCCCCGTGGTAGCGGAGCAACGGCGGCAAACGGCTCGAGCATCAACACCTACGGGAAAAGGACTTTGTCTTTATGCTTACATGGCCTTTTGTCATAGCGGCGGTGAGTTTCAACAAGTTAGGTGCTGATTTTCTGTGCTCACATGGCCTGTTAGTTGATCTTGCCAATAGGCGGCTGGTAAATGCACTCTCTTTTTACTCTCTCCCCTGTTCAGTTCGAGTGTCCCCGCCACCAGTACAGACCAACGTCGCCACAGCAGGTGGTAAGTTCCACACACTCCTCACCCAGTTCCCAGCACTCACGGTACCCACTTTTTCAGCAACGGTCGCGAAACACGGGGTGGAGCATTTTATAACTACAGCTGGCCCCCCCGTCTTCGCGAAGGCTCGGCGCTTGGATGCTGCCAAGCTCTCCATAGCGCGCGAGGAGTTCACCAGCCTAGAGAGGCTGGGCATCATTCGCCGTTCGAAAAGCCCATGGGCTTCGCCACTGCATATGGTCCCGAAAGCTGACGGCTCCTGGAGACCATGCGGCGATTACCGCAGGCTGAACAACGCCACAGCACACGATCGCTACCCCATCCCACACATCCAGGATTTTTCAGTACATCTGGCGGGGGCGTGTATTTTTTCCAAAATAGACCTGGTTCGCGGCTACCATCAGGTTCCAGTCCGACCTGAGGACATTCCTAAAACAGCGGTAATAACCCCATTCGGACTTTTTGAGTTTCTACGCATGCCGTTTGGTCTTAAAGGAGCGGCGCAAACATTCCAACGGATGATGGACACCGTGTTACGTGATCTCCCGTTCGTGTTCGTGTACCTCGACGACATTTTGGTCACCAGTAATTCAGAGGAAGAACACGAAAAACACCTCGCTGTGGTTTTTAGGAGGTTGGGAGAGCACGGCTTAATAATTAACCCAGCCAAGTGCCAGTTCGGCATCGCGCAGATCGATTTTTTGGGCCACCGCGTTTCCCCAGAAGGGGCAGTTCCGTTACCGGATAAGGTGCGCGCAGTGGCAGATTTCCCCCGACCACAAACAGTCAAGTCATTGCAGGAATTTTTAGGGATGGTGAATTTTTATAACCGTTTCCTGCCCCACGCAGCGCAGCTCATGCAGCCATTATACGCCGCGCTCAAAAAACAAAAAACATCCAATACCATCGAGTGGTCCCCAGAGCGGGAGCGCACGTTCACGGAGATAAAAAAAAGCCTTGGCTGACGCTGCGCTCCTAGCTCATCCTGACCCATCGGCACGCATCGCGCTAACAACAGACGCATCAGACGTGGCCATAGGGGCCGTAATAGAGCAGCATGTTGCCGGAGTTTGGCAGCTGCTGGCTTTTTTCAGCAAATCCTTGAGCGAGGCCGAGCGAAAATACAGCGCGTTTGACAGGGAGCTGTTGGCGCTTCATTTGGCCATTCGTCATTTCCAGTTCTGGCTGGAAGAGCGTCGTCGGTTCACCGCTTTCGTAGACCACAAGCTGCTCACGTACGCGATGTCCAAAATTTCAGATCCGTGGTCGGGCCGGCAGCAGAGGCAGCTGGCTGCAATTTCGGAATTTACCACTGACATTCGGCATGTAGCGGGTAAACTCAACGTAGTAGCAGACTGCCTCTCACGCGCGGTCACGGCACCGGCGCGCGCAGAAGCAGAGAATACCACCGCGACCACGCAGCAAGGTAGCAGCGCGGGAGCGCGCGGGGCCCCAGTTCACGTGGGGATAGATTACGCAGCCATGGCAGCGGAGCAGGGGGCAGATGCGGACGTGCGCGCGCTCCAGTCTGGACCAACAGGGTTAAGGCTGGAGAGCAGATGTTTGCAAACCGGTACGCCCCCCCTAATCTGCGATGTGTCGACCGGGCGCCCACGCCCGGTGGTCCCAGCCGCATGGCGCCGCCGCGTTTTTGACTCGGTCCACTCCCTGGCACACCCGGGAGTGCGAGCTTCGGTGAAAATGGTAGCGGAAAAGTTAGTTTGGCCGAGCCTGCGCAAGCATGTGAAAGAGTGGGCAAAAGCTTGCATGTCCTGTCAGCGGGCCAAAATTCACAAGCACACAAAAAGCCCTTTAGAACCGTTTCGCATTCCGGCCAGAAGATTCGATCACGTGCACGCCGACCTCATGGGCCCCCTACCGTCGTTGCAGGGGTTCACACATCTTTTGACAATGGTGGACCGAACCACACGTTGGCCGGAAGTGGTCCCACTGGCATCGACCACGGCCGCGGAGGTGGCTCGCGTTTTTTTAACGGCCTGGGTAGCGCGTTTTGGGGTTCCGTCAGATATTACGTCTGATAGAGGGCCTCAATTTGTCTCCGAGCTTTGGTCAGCGATGGCCAGCGGCTTAGGAGCGAAAATTCACCGCACTACTGCTTATCATCCTCAGGCTAATGGTTTATGCGAACGTTTTCATAGGTCTTTGAAGGCAGCCCTCAGAGCGTCACTCACGGATGCAGATTGGGTAAACAAACTACCATGGGTTTTATTAGGGTTGAGTTCTGCGCCCAAGGAGGATTTAGATGCCTCCCCAGCGGAGTTAGTGTTCGCACAACCTCTCAGGCTGCCAGGCGAGTTTTTACCAGAGCACCCGGAGCCGGCCCCCCTCCCGGCCCTTGGGCCGCTAATCGGCACGGGAGCGGACATGCTCCCGGGCCCCGTTCATCACGCTTTTCCGCGCGTTTTTGTTCCCAAAGTTCTAAAAAATGCTGAGTTCGTTTTTGTCAGGCACGAGGCTCTAAGATCAACCCTCAGACCGCCATACGATGGGCCATATAGAGTGCTGGAGACAGGTGATAAGCATTTTGTGCTAGATTTGGGAGACAGAAAAGAGACAGTTAGTATTGACAGACTGAAACCTGCTTTTGTGATGAATGACGAGTCTGTACAGGTAGCGAGGGCACCTCGACGTGGCAGACCCCCCAGGGATAGCGTCCTGGAGCCCCCGCAGGGGTCAGATAACCACTCTCTTCCTCAATCAACAGATCCTTTGCAGAAGGGCGCCGCAGGGAAGGCGAGGCCGACTTACAGCAGATTCGGAAGGCGGTTGAAGCCCAGGCGGCGCACAGACTGAGTGTTTGATGTTAGATGTACTGTAGTAGCATGTTCACTGAAAATTGAGAATTGAATGTATTGTCCATTCTTCGTCGTTTGGGGGGGGGGGGGGGGTTATGTAGCCCGTGTATTTGTGACTACATATGTTTAAGCATAAAGTAGATGCTGAGATTACATATGGTGACTGACCTCACGACCAAAGGAGACAATAGGTCTGGACCACCTGCGGGGAACAACAAGAGGACGGGGGAACGATGAAAGGACTTCCCGACCCCCGGGAGACAGGTGGAGAACTGAATGTCTGGAAGGGGAAGAAATGTCAATAGAGGGTTTTGACGGGGATACGTGATTCTTCCTTTGTGTGAAAAGCCTTTGTGTGAAATGGTATAAATGTGAAGCTTGGATGTAGCTCAGCCTCTTTGCTCGTGTGAGAGAGAAGGCTGGGGACGTGATGCTTGAATAAACCTGAATCAAAAGCAATTCAGCCTCTTTATTCCACGCTCCCCACACCTAACAGTAATACTTGCGTATGGACGGCCCACAAGAATGCCGTATGGGTTGTGGAATGACATTGTTTTTGTGAAACGGCCACACAACTTGATTTCGCACAAGGACCTCAAGGATTTGCAAGATCCTGAAGGCCGCAAGAAGAGACTGACAGGATACAACACCTTCAGTCCATCAAGGTGCAAATAGATTTCAGTAATCTTTTGCTGTACATGAGTAATTTGACAGACAAAAAATGGCATAAGCCTGTAAATGCTTATACTGATGCACTCTACAAGAAGGGACAGCGCAGGCTGTTCCTGCTGAGGAGACTCAGGTCTTTTGGTGTACAAGGGGCGCTGCTGAAGTCATTCTATGACACGGTGGTGGCATCAGCCATCACTTTTGGAGTGGTCTGCTGGGGCAGTGGCATTACTGCAGCCGATAGGAAGAGACTGAACAAACTGATTAAGAAAGCTAGCTCTGTCCTGGGGCAGCGCCTTGATCCGATGGAGGAGATAGGAGAGAGAAGGACGGTGGCTAAACTGTCATCTCTGCTGGAGTCCGAGTTCCACCCTATGCAGGACATACTGAATGCACTGAGGAGCTCATTTAGCAGCAGACTACATCATCCCAGGTGCACAACCGAGAGGTTTCGTAGGTCCTTCCTACCAACGGCTGTCAGACTGTACAACCTAAGCAGGGCTGCTCGCAGAGAGAGCAAAAAGACGTAACAAACTAATAGTTTTTTGAATGCAAAAGATGCAATAGACTTACACAATGGTCCTCTCCGGCATACAACTAGGAACATACCGGTCGCTATGGAGGGTGAGAATATGTATGGGCACATAATCATACCATGTAGGATAACTAAGTAGACGGTTATGCTGTTTCATTCCATCTAGCAACAATGCTCTGCACTGTGTGTGTTTATATATTTGCATATTTATTCCATCTAGCTACAATGCTCCGTACTGTGGGTGTTTATATATTTATATATCTACATATTATTCCATCTAGCTACATTGCTCCGCACTGTGTGTGTTTATATACTTGCATATTTATTCCACCTAGCTGCAATGCTCCGTACTGTGGGTGTTTATATATTTACATATTTATTCCATCTAGCTACAATGCTCTGCACTGTGTGTTCATATATTCATATATTTATTCCATCCAGCTACAATGCTCTGCACTGTGTGTCTGTGTGTGTGTGTATATATATATATTTTATAGTAATACGTACATATGTTTATTAGCTGCTCTTGCTTGCTTGTTTTTTTTTTTTTTTTTTCTTGCCTTCTGATTGTTGCTCTGAGTGTTGCTATCCCTGTGCTGTTGCAATCCTGGAATTTCCCCGTTGTGGGACTAATAAAGGCTTATCTTATCTTATCTTATCTTATCTTAAATGTGCCTGCGGTGAAGGAACAGAAAGTAGAGGAGAGTGACCTCTCCCCACAGGGCAAAGAAGAATTAAAGTGAATACTTCATTCTGCAAATGTGGCCTATTTCAAAAATGATTGTGGGGACATGGGCAGGAAGTATACCCACACCACTGAAGGAGGGATTCATCCTGCCATTAAACAGTATCCCTTGAATCCAGCAGCTGTTGAAGAAATTGACAAAATAGTGAGAGCATTAAATGCTTTAGGCATACTCAGAAAAGAACTGAATCCCCCAACCAACAGCCCCATTCAAGCAGTAAGAAAACTGGATTCAACTGGGGGAGGCTGGCGGCCAGTAATTAATTTCAAGGCCCTCAACAGAAGAACAGTGGCTAATAAAGCAAGTTTGATCAACCCACAAGGCACCCTGAAGACTGTGCAGGTGAGAAAATACAAATTTTGTATCGATTTAGTAAACGCATTCTTCTCACTGAGATTGGCAAAAGAGTCGCAGGGGAAAACAACATTTACCCACAAAGGCCAATCTTATGTTTGGCAGCGTTTCCCCATGGCTACAAAAAACTCGCCAAATGTATTCCAGGCAGCAGTAATGAATGTATTACAAGGCCTGGAGGCCACAATCTACATTGATGATGTATTCATCGCTGATAACACAGAAGAAGAACACTTAAGGAAACTGCAGACAGTCATTGATCGATTGACAGCAGCAGGGTTAAAACTTAACCTCACCAAGTGTCAGTTTGCTCACTTCCAAGTAGACTACCTGGGGTTCCAAATCTCTTCTGAGATGGGACTCTTGGGTGGTTACAGGGAAAAGCTGGAGCAAATTAGGCCTCCTACAACAGAAAATGAACTGCAGAAGATTCTCGGACTTTGTAACTATGTCAGAGATCATGTTCCTGGCTACCAGAAATATGCCAGGCCATTGTACGTGAAACTCAAAAAGGCGGATAAGCCTCCAAATAAAAAGAAGAAATGGGATTGGTCAGTGTCAGATCAACAACATCTGGAAGGTTTAAAGAAAGCCATCCAAAATGCAGTCACCTTGGAACCCCGTAGCCTAACCACTCGCTTGGTGGCCAAGGTGAGTTGTGGTGAAGATGATGTGATTGTCACTGTGGCGAATGAAAATGGTGTCCTTGGTGTCCTTGGTGGAAAAGAAATATCCACTAGAGGAAAAAGAGCTGGCTGTTTTAGCCAAGTACTGGAGTCATCTTTTTTTTTTTTTTTTTTGTAACTTTGATTTTTATTCATTTTTCATCATACATATTACATTCAGATCACAGTCTCTATATTTTTTTAAAAAAAGGAGCTAGAAGAAGAAAAAAAAGGAAAAAAAAGGGGGGGGGCAAATGTTGGAGCATGAAGTTTTTAGTTTCCATCTCTTAATTCTTCTGGTTTTTCCAGTGTCTTTGGTTATTCTTTCAATTTCTGTCTCGTTGCACTTTGTAGTGTGTCCATTTCCACCATTTTTTTTCATATTGTCCTTCTTGCATTCTTTGTCGATATGTTAGTTTTTCCATTAAATGTATATCCTCAACAATGTCTGTCCATTGCTCTTGGTCAGGAAGAACTTCTGATCGCCATTTTCTTGTGATTGTTTTTTTTTACATGCAATCAGCAAGATTTTAACTAAATATCTGTCCTCAGCCTGTTTTACATTGTCTCTTTTAAGATCACATAAATACATCAAGTTACAGTTCATTGGTATATTGTATCCTAATATCCTCTGTATTGTCACATGTATAGATTTCCATAATGATGAGATTCTGCCGCATTTCCAAAACATATGCGAGTGGTCTGCATTTTGAGCCCCACAGCCCCTCCAGCATATAGATTGGGTATTTGTATATTTTCTTTGGATCTGTGGTGTAATGAAATAGCGAATCAGGTTTTTCCATCCAAATTCCCTCCATGTCCTTGAACTTGTTGATGTGTGTTGTGTTTTCCATATTTCTTGCCAGTTTTCTTCTGTTATGTTTAAATTTAGCTCTTTCTCGATTCCAAGGTTGTCATAGCCAGGAGCGGCACTGGGGTTAAGCTCCCAGTGCTCATAAAATGCTCCTTACGGCGTGCGTCTCAAAAAGCCTCTGACAACTAAGTCCAACTCCTAGCCTGCCCGTGTGGTTTAGTCTCTAAGCCCGGCGGAACTGCTTTTACTAATAGGAGAAGGGGCGAGGGCGTATCTCTGGCGCCTTAAAACCAGATGCTTCGGGTAGATGGTGGCTCGTCAACCTGGGAAGGTAGCCCATCTAGGGGAAGGTAAGCCCTGATTTCAAACCTCCGCTGCCTTGCGGCACACCCGGTCACGGGAAAGGCTTCGGGAGTCAACCCTGAGGAAAAATCCGGAGTCGGAGCCCCTAAGGCAGTTCTCTGTTGTGCTCAACATTGTTCTGGCAGCTCCTGCGACGGCGCTGGTGCCAAACTATAGCAGCCCTGGTGTTCCTTTGGATTCATCAGTGACGTGGAGAGGGGGGACATGCTGCATGGGTAACATCTTGTCCTCCATATCTTCCTGCCCAGGCTTGAATCCTACCAATGCCCAACGCTGGAAGGTAGAACACTGGTGCGCATTGGCCTGTTCAGCCACAGGCGGTGCTGTTCCAGCAGAGTAGACGTTTAGGATTCTCTTCCATAATCATCATAGACCGACGGAGGCCAACGAGCAATTTCTCCCATTTCTCCTTTATATAGTTACTTGAATGTTTGTTTGCCGTAAGTTTCTGATATAGCTTTGAAATAATTCTTATTTTATTTCCTGCATACGAGCTTAAAATGAATTGTATAATCTCGCTCACATCTGTGTGGAGGTTATGCCTAATCTTCCTCATATAATAATCTCTCATCTGCAGATATCTGAAGAATTCAGATTTTTCTAGTTTAAATTTTCTTCTCATGTTTACAAAACTCCCGAAATCTTTTTTTCCCATATTGCCCCATGCTGTGATTCCCTTGTTCAACAGATTTTTGTATCCCCTATCTTGCTTTGCCGGTTCAAACTGACTGTCAAATGCTACCCATTTCAATAGTTTTATGTCCTCCTTTATATTATACTTTTGTACTAATTTATACCACAGTTCCCAAGTAAATTTAGTGATTGGATCTATTTGTTTAATTTGCTTATATGCATCCTTATCTCCTATTATGCTTTGTACTGGGAGTCCCTCAATTTCCTTTTCCATTTTTTTCCATTTTGCCTCGTATCCTCCGTCGCACCAACATATGATATATCTTATTTGTGCTGAGTAGTAATATTCCTTTAGACTCGGTAGGCCCATGCCTCCTTTCTCTTTTGGTAATTGGAGAGTTTTATATTTCACTCTTGGCTTTTTACCTCCCCAAACAAATCTCGATATCATCCTGTCCCACTTTGAGATCTGGGCACCAGGAATCTCTGTTGGTAGAGCTTGGAAGAGGTAAAGCAGTCTAGGTTGTATGCTAATTTTGACTGTCTTAATTTTTGAATTCAGATCCATATTTAAGATTGACCATCTATCAGTATCTTTTTTTATTTCTTGTTCTAACCTATCATAGTTTGCTTTATAGATTTTGCTTAAATCTTTAGGTATGTTCACTCCAAGGTATTTTATTTCTTTTTGTTTCCAGTTTAGTTTGATCTTATCAGTTATCTGGTTTAAAGGGTTATAGTGGAATGTCAGAATTTTCTATCAAGTCCATCATTTCCATTATTGATTCATCTGGTTGTTCAAGGTAAACTATAATATTGTCTGCAAATAGCCCAATCTTGTGTTCCGCTCCCTTCATTGTTACACCTTTTAATTTCTTATTTTGTCGCATCGCTTGAGCCAGTGGCTCTATGAACAGAGCAAACAAGGTGGGCGATAGGCAGCATCCCTGCCTAGTTGATCTTTGTATATTTACTTTGTCTGTTAAGCTACCATTTATCTTGATTCTTGCCACAGGTTTTTGATACAGTGTCTTTATGCATTGCACTGACTTTTCATTAAATCCAAAGCGTTCCAGCACATTATATAGGAACATCCAATTAACGCTATCAAATGCTTTTTCTGCGTCTAAACTCATTATTACTGCGCTTTTCTTTTCTTTATGTATTTGATTAATTATGTGTATTGTTCTCCTGATATTATCATGTGTTTGGCGTCCCTCTATGAAACCAGTTTGATCATCTTCTATCAATACCGTCAAGAATGTCTTTATTCGTTTACAGATAATTGTTGTATATATTTTATAATCCACATTTAATAAAGAGATTGGCCTATAGTTTCCGCATTGTTCCCTATCTTTCCCTGGCTTTAAAATAACTGAAATAATGGCTTCGTTCCATGATGGAGGTATTTTGTTGTTGTTTAATGTCCAATTAAATGACTTTAGGAGCTGTGGCGTGAGTTCTTCTATAAACAGTTTATAAATCTCAGACGGGTATCCATCACTACCTGGTGATTTACCATTTTTTAGTGACTTAATCACATCTTCAATCTCTTGTGTTGTTATTTCTGCTGTTAGCTTTTCATTTTGTTGGTTTCCTATTGATGGCAAGTCCAATGTGCATAGAAATTTTTTAATATCCTTAACATTTGTCTCTTCAGGTTGCGAGTATAGTTCTTGATAGAATTTATGGAATATTTCTTCGATGTTTTCTGGGGTAACAGTGGTTTTATTTGTGATGGGGTCCTTAATCTTATATATATTATTCACTGTTTGTTGTTTTCTTAACCGTTTTGCCAGCAGTTTTGTGGCCTTTGGCCCCGTTTCATAATATTTTTGTTTTAAATATCTATTTTTCCTTTCAATTTCATCTATTTGTATTTCTTTTATCTTTAATTTTTCTTCCTTAATTTCTTGATATATTTTTGGGTCATTTGTGTTTTGATGCTTACGTTCTAATTCCCTCAGTCTCTCACATCTTTGTTCATATGATTCCAGTTTAGACTTTTTTGCTTTTCCTGATTCAACAATTAATTTACCTCTTAACACGGCTTTTAGTGCATCCCATAGTATTGTTGGGTCCACTTCTCCATTATCATTCTCCTCGATATACTCATTTATGTTTACCTTTATTCTTTCTTTCATTTTCTCATCATTTAATAGTCCTACATTAAGTTTCCATGTTGTTTGTCGTTTTCTATTGTTTAAATATATTTCCATGTATATAGGATTATGATCTGATATTTCTGCCCCTCCAATCCGACAATTTCTCACCCTGTGTCTGTCACCTTCATTCATAAGGAAGTAATCTATTCTAGAGTGTACTTTATGGACTGCTGAATAATGTGTATAGTCTTTTTCGAGTGGGTGCAGGTCCCTCCATATGTCTACCATACCCATTTCTGCCAGTGAGGTTCTTATGAACTTTGTTACATGTTTTTTTTGTCTTCTTAACACTTGTTGTGTCAACTTCATGATCCATGACAGCATTTAAGTCTCCTCCACAGATTAGGACTCCTTCACTGTGTGTTGCTATGAGATCAAACAGTTGTTGGAAAAAAAAACCCTTGTCACTTTCTGGTGTGGCATAGATGTTCACTAATGTGATCTGCATACAATCTATTCTTCCCTTTATTATTACATATCTGCCTTCTTTATCCTGGATTTCTTGTTCACATTCAAATTGTATTTTATTTGAAATTAGTATCATAACCCCCCTTTTAGTTCCTCCCTTAAATGAACTGTAGTAGGAGTTCTTATAGCCAAATCTCTTTAGTTTCTCATGTTCTGTCTTGTTCAAATGTGTCTCTTGCATAAATATAATTTCGGTTTTTTCCTTCTTGAATTTTATTATTATTCTTTCCCTTTTAACAGGTGAGTTCAGACCATTCACGTTTAATGTCATTATCTTAAGATTTTTAACCATATTCATGTTTTTCCATTTTTTTTAACTTGTGCTCCTAACCCCTTTAACAACAAAACTAACACATATATGTACAAAAACACATTAACGAATCTCGGCCTCCGTACTTTGGGCCTTTCTTCTGCCCACTGGTCCCTGTTGGTGGGTGGAGGGAATGTCCTCACCGGGTGAGGGGCCCTCCCTAGACCTGTAGTTACTATCCATGTAACAGTCATTAGTCTAGAAATGTCCAACAAAAATCACTTTAACCTCTCCTGGCCATTTGTTTCTCTTTTACCTTGTCTTCTTGGCCTTCATTTCTTCTGTGCCCTTCTTAATCTTTGTTATAATCTAGGCTTTCCGTTGAAAGCCTTGCAGTTTTTCCTGGGCTCGGTGCGCCACGTCCGTCCCCCGCCCTCTGCCGCTCACCCACCTCCACTCCGGCTGTCTCGATGCGCTCCGTGCCGCCGCTGCTCCAGCTGCTTCCTCGGGTACACTCACCACAAAGCCTCGCTCCGTCATGTCCCGCGCTGCCTCTCTGGCCGTGTTGTAGGTTTTCATGCCGTCCTCCCAATGAATTCTCATCTTCGTTAGCGGCGTTTGGAATCTAATTTTTTTCTCTTTCAGCATTTTTTTAATGTTGGCATATTTCTTTCGCTGCTGCACAATTTCTGTCGGGTAGTCATGGTCAAAGAATATCTGTTTGTCGCCAATTCGTATCTTTTTTTTCCACGCTTGTGTCAGGATTCTTTCCTTTACGTCGTATTTTAAAAAGTTTACCACAACTGACCTGGGTGTAGAGTTTGAATTCGGGTTCTGTGCCAAGGCTCTGTGCGCACGTTGGATCTGCAAGTCTGTTTCATTGGGCAGCTCAAGCTCTTTTTTTAAGAATTGATCTATGAATTTCGTCATCGAGTTGCCTTCCAGTCTTCCAAATCTGATATTCGAGCCTGTGCTTCTGCCATACATCCCCGTTGAGTGCGCAGTTCCTCCATGGTTTCTGCTAGTTTGTGGTCCATTTCTTTTCGGAGACCCATAATTTCCTCCTTCATCTCTTTTTTCAGTTCTTCCTTAAGAGCAGTTAAATCCTGTTGGAGTTGTCGCTTGAAATCTTTTATGTCCTTACTTATATTGGCGAAGCCAGTGTTCATAACATCGAGGTTGGCGTCCTCCATTTTCTCTGTTGTAGTCACCTCGTTTTTTTGGGCCTCGTGTTCAGCGATTTCTCCAGCGTTGTTGAAGAGGGATTCTTTGGTTTTACCCTGCTTTTGCCTGTGTGCCCGGGTTCTTCGTGTTTTCATCCCTTGGTTTATTGATCTATTTATGTTGAGTTGGCCATTTACCAAAGATTTTAATCCGACTAGGGAGAGCTCTCTGTTTAAGCGTTATGCCTCTCCGCCATCTTCCTACTGGAGTCATCTTAAAGACTTGGCCCAGGGGCAAGGTATCAAAGTTGTCACTCAAAGTCAGGTGCACAGGTATCTGACAAAGGCCACAGTGGAAAGCACCAAAGCCACTAATGTGAGGTGGGGATGCTGGGAAGATCTGCTGCAAGACCCTGACCTAGAAATAGGTCCAGCATGACCAGCAAGTAAGAAAACAGCAAAACTGGATAAAGACAAAGAGCATCTACCGAAATGGACACTCTACACCAATGGGTCTAAGAAGGGGCCCGACGACAGAGCGTACTGGGGATATATCCTAAAGGAGAGAGAAAAAGAGAGGTGGAGAAAGAAGGGTAAAGTACTCGGTACGGCACAAACAGGTGAAGTGACGGCAGTCCTGGAAGGACTGTTGGAGTTGGAAGAAGGGAAGATAAAGAGGGCAACTCTAATCACAGACAGTGATTATTGTGCTCGAGCGCTCCAAGAAGACTTAACCATTTGGCAAGAAAATGGGTTCGAAGGAGTAAAAGGAAAACCGGTGGTGCATTCAGACCTGTGAAAGAAAACTGCAGAAATCAGATTATATGGAGCTGGAGGCAGTGCACCAGAAGGCTCACAAGAGGGCAGGTCCTCATTGGCAAGGTAACAATGAGGTTGATCGTTATGTACAGATGAGGAGAATCATCTTTGTAGGTCAGGAGAACTGGGAAGAAACACCCAAGGGAAGGGTGATCCCGGAAGGTTCCGTGCTGGGAGTAGTGAGCGCAGTGCATGAATCGCTGGGTCACGCAGGCACAGTCCTACACGAAGAGAGCTGGTGAAATTGCAGCTCTGGGTTCCTACACATCGGGTCCGTCAAATCCTCAAACACTGTGAAGTATGTGGAAAATGCAACACAGGAAGAAGAGGACAGAGGGTGGACGGGTTGACGATAAAGAGCACTGTGCCATGGGGTTCAGTTTGCATGGATGTAGCCGGACCTATGGGAGTGAACAGTAAGAAGGGTGAGAAATACATTCTGGTCTTGGTTGACTCCATGTCTGGCTACATGATTGCAAAGCCCGTGCCGAAGGCAAATGGCAACAGTGTGGTTATGATGTTAGAAGAAACCTGCAAATGTTTGGGGGTGCCAAAAGAACTGAGAACAGACAACAGCACTCACTTTTGCAATGTACAGGTGGATCAGTGGTGTCAGCAGTTCGGGGTAATAAGAGTTTATTCCCCTCCATACACTCCACAAGCAAATGGGGTGGTGGAAAGAACAATTGGGTTGGTGAAGAGTTGGACTGGGAAAAATGAAAACACCAGGGAATGGAGTACCAAACTGTTGGAAATGGCTCAACAACTGAATGACAAGCACCGCGCAGGAAAGACACTCCATCTCAAGAGCTAAACAAACGCCCCTTTACAGTTTCAGAAGTGGGGCGGAGCCCTGAAAATAAAAAGTAGTCACAGCAACCTAAGGTGCCTTTTCAGGTGGGTCAACGAGTGTGGATCAAAGCACACCAGCCCGCTACCGCTGCAGTCAAACTGAAGTACAACCGGGCCGACATCGTTAAGCAAGTTTTGGACAGCAATACTGTTCTTTTGGAGGAACACGGGATCCAAGGAGTGGAGCAGTTGAAACCAATCTCTGTTTAAGAGAAAACCAGAAGCTAAAATGTCTAACAACGCCTCTGCAATACCTCCCTTTGTCGAACTGGCAACGGTGAAGAGCTTGATTATTATGAGAAGAACATTGCATGTGTTCTGGGTTGCCAGAGCCCTGGATTTGCTGCAATATGCTAAAAAGGGATACTTATCTACAGAAACTGAAACTTTAACCTGGACCCAAGCAAGAAATTTGTGTGTGATGTGTCTGAAACCTACCCTTCTTGAGGTAGTATGGCAAGGCCCCGCTCATAAAAAGCCAATGAAAGTTTCAGCTTGCACTTCTGTGTTTCACGGCATGGCCTGGAAGCTGGTTAAAGTACTGGATGGCTACGTTTGTGGCCAGTGCCGCCTAGAAACCCTACCTAGGGTGATGTTCATGATGCAATGGGGTCATTGAGAGGGCGCCAGCACAGGGCCACAAGGGTGCACTTGTCAATGGGATGGGCAGTATCTCAAACCTTGCTCTACCTGTATGAGAGCCATGGATCAGGTAAATCTTCTCATGGCAGTGAAGGTGGATGGATGGCAGGTTAGGAAGGTGGTGAGTCCGTTACAAGTGTTTTCACCAACCCTGGAATAGAAATACAGCGGGTAGGTGCAGGTACACAACATTGCTCTTGGTGAGTTAGCAGCCCCAGCCCTAACGGTATCACCCTTTGCACCCTGCTGTCCTTCTGCTCTGCCGGTTCCGCTGTTGCCAGAGTCCTGCGCTGTCATTGCAGGCTCTCCCACAACTGACCTGTCCAGGGTACCGACCATGCTAGATGCAGCAATACAGCTTGGATGGCCTTACAATCCGTATACTACGCCAAAGCAGACCCCACCCTTGGGCACTTCGCGACCCTGAGGACCCAGGTTACACACTACTTCCGATTCATCTTCCTGAAGCACAGCAGGAACCAGGAACAGGCACGTAACTATGAATTCAAAGGGCCATGGCAGCTCACTACATGGGCTGCCTTAATTAAAGAAGTTATTGACAACCCGCTTCTCCCCTTACAAGACCTTGAACCAGTCCCTAAAGAAAAGAAAATTAGGGAAATGCCCCTGTATACCTGGATAACGCCGCTTGATGCTATGATGCCCTCAGGGATCAAGAGTCAAGCAAAAAGTGCCATCTACACAGTCACATCTGACGATTGGGTGAGGGGAGGTCAGGTGCAGATACCTGGGACCTGGGTTGACTGGGTCCCAGAGCCAATTAGGCCCGAAGACACTCGCAAGGTGAAGCTGACAGTCTCAGTAGTGTCCGTACCATTGAAAGGCATCTACTCTGTGGGTGCGGATGTTGAAGTCTTCGATCAGCCTGAATGGCAGCACTAAAGGCACTGAGGGTAAGGGTCGACTTGGAAGGCTTTTGGCCAAGACCTTGAAATGGCCTCTGTTCCAAAAGAGGAGGCGTAATTCGTCAATTTCAAACACTGCATACACTTTTCACACATAAACACATTTATATCTCAAGACAACCACAGCATTTTAACACATACACTGCATTACACACGTCATCTTATCATCTCATACACGAATTCATTCACTTCTCAAGCCTCACATACACAGCCTAAACATATAAAATCTCAACATTATATCCACCAGAACCTTATCTGCATATATTCACAGAAACACTTTTTTAAAAAATTATTTTATGTTATTTTTGGGCTGCACCAGTGTACGCCAACCAAGGGGTGACTGCGCCCCCTAGAGATGGAAAAGAGAAGTAGTGACATCACTGGTACAGCATAAGAGCTACGCCATCGTGTAAGGGGATTGTATGATAAAATATTTGTCATAAAGTACAGGAATTATTTATTTTATTTAATAGTGGGTGTGAAAGGGGGCGGAGTTAAACCCTCACTTCTACACCCGCTAAATTAAATAAAAGCACTGTAAAAGGGGCACCAGTCACAATGGACAATAATATTAACTTTAATTTTAATTAATTTTGTACCTTCAATTACTTAATGAATCAGTCTCAAAGTTTCAGTGAGTTCTTTTCCTGCCGTGATTAGGAAACAGATATATGCGAAAGGAAAACACTTCAACTTCTCTCATTCACCCCTTTATTAAACTCATTCAGGTTACATGATATGGCGTTCAAATGATGGATAAACAGATTCAAATGATAACAGCGTACGATATCACATCCACTGTTATTGGATTCCTGAACATAAAATCCAGCGTTACACCTCTGTAGAACCAAGGAGGAACCAGACTTATGTTTCAATGCAACAAACAGAATGCAATTTTATGGGGAAAATTCATAAGCTAATCATCTAAAAATGACTTCTGAATTAATCTACAAAAATTAGGGGCAGTTACTTAAAGTAGACGGTTATGCTGTTTCATCCCATCTAGCAACAATGCTCTGCACTGTGTGTGTTTATACACTCACCGCCCACTTTATTAGGTACACCATGCTAGTAACGGGTTCGACCCCCTTTTGCCTTCAGAACTGCCTCAATTCTTCGTGGCATAGATTCAACAAGGTGCTGGAAGCATTCCTCAGACAGTTTGGTCCATATTGACATGATGGCATCACACAGTTGGCGCAGATTTGTCGGCTGCACATCCATGATGCGAATCTCCCGTTCCACCACATCCCAAAGATGCTCTATTGGATTGAGATCTGGTGACTGTGGAGGCCATTTGAGTACAGTGAACTCATTGTCATGTTCAAGAAACCAGTCTGAGATGATTCCAGCTTTATGACATGGCGCATTATCCTGCTGAAAGTAGCCATCAGAAGTTGGGTACATTGTGGTCATAAAGGGATGGACATGGTCAGCAACAATACTCAGGTAGGCTATAGCGTTGCAACGATGCTCAATTGGTACCAAGGGGCCCAAAGAGTGCCAAGAAAATATTCCCCACACCATTACACCACCACCACCAGCCTGAACCATTGATACAAGGCAGGATGGATCCATGCTTTCATGTTGTTGACGCCAAATTCTGACCCTACCATCCGAATGTCGCAGCAGAAATCGAGACTCATCAGACCAGGCAACGTTTTTCCAATCTTCTATTGTCCAATTTCGATGAGCTTGTGCAAATTGTAGCCTCAGTTTCCTGTTCTTAGCTGAAAGGAGTGGCACCCGGCGTGGTCTTCTGCTGCTGTAGCCCATCTGCCTCAAAGTTCGACGTACTGTGCGTTCAGAGATGCTCTTCTGCCTACCTTGGTTGTAACGGGTGGTTATTTGAGTCACTGTTGCCTTTCTATCAGCTCGAACCAGTCTGGCCATTCTCCTCTGACCTCTGGCATCAATAAGGCATTTCCGCCCACAGAACTGCCGCTCACTGGATATTTTTTCTTTTTCGGACCATTCTCTGTAAACCCCAGAGATGGTTGTGCGTGAAAATCCCAGTAGATCAGCAGTTTCTGAAATACTCAGACCAGCCCTTCTGGCACCAACAACCATGCCACGTTCAAAGTCACTCAAATCACCTTTCTTCCCCATACTGATGCTCGGTTTGAACTGCAGGAGATTGTCTTGACCATGTCTACATGCCTAAATGCACTGAGTTGCCGCCATGTGATTGGCTGATTAGAAATTAAGTGTTAACGAGCAGTTGGACAGGTGTACCTAATAAAGTGGCCGGTGAGTGTATATTTACATATTTATTCCATCTAGCTACAATGCTCCGTACTGGGTGTGTTTATATTTATATATCTATATATTTATTCCATCTAGCTACAATGCTCCGCACTGTGTGTTTATATATCTACATATTATTCCATCTAGCTACATTGCTCCGCACTGTGTTTTTATATATTTACATATTTAGTCCACCTAGCTGCAATTCTCCGTACTGTGGGTGTTTATATATTCATATATTTATTCCATCCAGCTACAATGCTCTGCACTGTGTGTCTGTGTGTGTGTATATATATATTTTATAGTAATATGTACATATGTATATTAGCTGCTCTTGCTTGCTTGTTTTTTTTTTCTTGCCTTCTGATTGTTGCTCTGAGTGTTGCTATCCCTGTACTGTTGCAATCCTGGAATTTCCCCGTTGTGGGACTAATAAAGGCTTATCTTATCTTATCTTATCTTAAAAATGACAAAGAGTCTTCCTTCAGTTTACAGCTTTATCCTGTGGCTAAGAGACTAATTGAGCCCTGAAATACGGGCTATATTCAATTGTAATTTAATTGTTCGGACATCACGTTTTAACCCAGCAGATAGGAGAAGTAGGAGTTTCACTTACGAAAACAGCTGTAGGTCCACGTTTCAGCGGGTCGATACCGGCCGAGATGGGAGTTAGGACGTCAGAAGAAGCGGCTGCTGCAATGCTTCCTCACAGCCGTGGAAGTGTAAACTCAGGTGGGGGCTCTCCAGACAATGGCAGCAGGGGATGGTCTGTCACCGAGCAGCGTGACAAGTCCTTGGAAACGAGTCCGAATTTTGAGGTCTCTTGTAGTGGGGTAGACCAAAAAAACTGAAGGAGAAACTTCTCAGCCAAGCGGGTATGAGGCCGGAAAGAGAGTCCAAAAAACAAAGTCTCTGTTCACTTTAAATTAGGAAAATTAAAGGTCCACTTTAATGGTGTGAAAAGTCAAAAAAAAAATGAGAAAAACATTTACTAGGATAAGAATGGCTTCTGAGGTGAAGGGAAAAAGTTTGAGAATTTGATTCTCTGAGAAAGCGAGCTCTAAAGAAAAGGTGATTTCTCCTCAGTATCCAGAAAAACTAACGCAGGATTTGACAAACTTCACACAGAACAATTTAGATAAAATAAAACTACACAGGACCTTGAAACGGTGGAATAAAATCTTCCTCTGAGATCTAGATTACTATTCTTCTTCTTTAATCTTAACTTAGTTCCTAATCTTTATCAAAATCTCTCTTTCTTCTTTTCTGTGTTTCTAATTCTAACTTAACCTTTTAACTGCATAGCTTGTCACTGTGTAGGTGTTTCTCTTGCTCTCCTGACTTAACTTTTCTTTCATCTTTGATCTTCTCTTGTTTTCTCTTACATAACTGTCCGCAGGGCAGCTTCCACTACTTTAACAATGACCCCGCCTGGTCATAAACTGGTGATGTTGATCGCAAGACTGACCAATCGACTTTATCAAAAGTAGTTTGAAATGGCTGCCATCCAATGTGAGAACATTTCTTTGTTTGAGAGCAGCCAATCAAACGAAGACACCATCCCATGAAATTGCAGAGAAAAATCAACACTCAGTCAGTTCTTATGAAATTAGCTGTTCAATATAAAATCCAACTAAATTAAATGACTTGGCTAATATTTGGTGATCATGCATTTATACCATTACTCTAATATTACATTTGTTTGAATAACACTCATGAACATAACATTTCTTATACATAATTATAATCCATGCATTCATATTTAGATCAAAGCTTAAGGTAGTACAGCAAACTATGGTTAGTGATAAAAAAAAGGGATGATTTTCAGTGTCCTTAGGATCCAGGGGAGAAGAGGATAAGCTGAAAGAAACTTAATGTTTAGAACAAATTAAAAAGTCATCCTACATACTGAAACACATTTCGTAGGTATCTGTTAGGAGCTGTAGATGATTTCTTTTAGGTCCATGGTATCTGGAAGAGATAATCTGGAAAACATTGGGGGTTATAAACCTGTCTGATTAAGCCGTTTATGACCCTTTTAAGAGCATTGGTTTCCTGTAAAGGAGGATGTTATCCAAATGCAGTGTTCACGTTGGAGGTCTGGTCTCTCGAGTTTTATGTTCCTTTGAGCCTTTAAAAGCAAATTCTGATCCTTACAATCTCTGCAAGAGGCAACTGTTAACATTGGGGTCCTGGGAAAACATCTTTGGGTCTGGCCGGGATGAGTGTAGTCACTATGAAAGCCAGTGATATTCCTGTAGAATGCAGAAAAGTGGTTTTCCTGTAGAAGGAATAAAGTGAAATTCCTGTAAAATGGAGAGAAGTGATCTTCTGTCTTGGTTTGAGGAGACGATGATGCTACAGATTCCCCCCTTTGTAGCAATAGTGAGCATCGGTCAGCGTTGGTACACACCCATGGCAGCTTCGTCTCCTTGGCAACACTTGACCTAAATACTGGGTTAAAAGGTTTTTGTGATGTCCTTACACACTAGCATGCAAACAGTATCTATTACTAAGTAGAGATCTTTGACTTTGGTTTACTGGAAGGACTTCCATGAATTTCCAAAAATAATTTGAGTATGGACAAATGTAGATTATAAAATTTACTTGGAGCAGTAAGCTAAGGCATATGTCTTGAAATGACTCAAAAATTCTGGTTACAAAAATAAGAAGATACAAAGTGCGTATTCTTACATACCTGAGGTAGGAGTTTTGGTTTACGATGAAATAGCTATCATAATTGTTCAAAAATAGTTTGAATGGGCAGAAAAATCAAAATGGAGTGCAAGAACTATATATATAAATATATGTTTGTATATAAGCATGCATATAACTTCAAAAATTCTACAAAAAATTAAAGATCAAAACAAAGAATGCAAAACAAAAATGTATTGCTTATTTGAGGTAGATGTTTAGGTTAAGCAATATTGAGTTAATTCAAGGAGGTTCAAATTGAATTGGTTTAGCTGGACTAAACCATGGTTCCACAGAGGTCTGACTCAGAGGGCGTTTGAGACCTTTGTTCTGGAAGACTGAGTGAACATGGAAGGTCATCATTGTTCTTTGAGTGGCAATGAGGAATAACTTTGTGACATCTGAAACAGGGGCAAGAAGCGGTGAAGGCAGGCTCATTGTCAAAGTGTTAGCTGAAAATCTAATATTTCTAGCTACTTTTCGAAGAAACACAGGCATTAGATGTGGGTGAGCATGGTCACCCTCTAACATGAAGAGTGACAAGTCCAAGACCTTGTTGAGTTTGAACGAGGCTTTGGAGCAAACATTCAAAACCAACACAGTATCTTGCAAAGTTTTGGTAACGGTTGGTGGTTCAACTATCTGGCGTTTCAGTGTAGCGGTGTTGACTGATTTAACAGTAGATGTGCTAAGGCTAGCAAGGGGCCCTAATGATGAGGCCGTGGTTGAGAATCTACGTAAGGAATGTTGACTTCTTGTCTGGGCTCTGTCCAGTTCTAACTGGGCGAAAGTAGGTGAGAGTGCTAGGTAGAGGGCTAAACTGAAAAACAGGAGGGCCATCGTCCTGGCAAATGAATAGAAGTGATTCATTTTAATCTTGAGCTTCTTGTCAGTTTTCCTTTTCTTGAGGTACCTGAGTGGTAGGTGAAAGTTATTCTCAGAGGTGGAACAACTTTGTTAGAGACTGAGCTCTAGGCTATTAGTGTTTCATCACCTTTAGAGGGTTTTGTGATTATTGACTAAAGCTAGTGATGTTGTTGATTTTGTGTGTACTACTTTGAAATAGTAACTTGATGAAGCTGAATGAAATTTTGCAGGATCTTTTGAAGTTAGATTTAAAGGAAGTCAGTTTGGGTTAACTTTTCTTTTTGAAGGTTTAATGCAGTTACCTGACTGAGGGAAGAGAAATGCGACCGAGCGTGCCTAAGGCTGATAGTCAGCTAACAGTTATCTATCGGGCGCAAACAAGATTTTAGGTTTGTTTACTGACTTAATGAAACAGTGTTGTCCCCCACGAGTCCCATGGGGTTTTTGTAAGCTTTGATTTGATTACGATAGACCCATTTGGAGATGGGTTCCTGGCGACCTTTGCTTATTTTGATTTGGTAAATGACCGGAGAGAGTTTATCTATGATCGTGTGTGGACCTGTCCACCTGGGAAGGAACTTCCGAGCGAGTTTTCCTGCTCGTGCATTGGTCTGTCCTGTCTGAGGAATGAAACTAACTAACTAACTAACCTGCACTTATATAGCGCTTTTGAAAGCATAATAGAAAACCTTGTCTCCCACTTGGAGTTCATCATGTGAGGCTTTCTGGTCGTAGTAGGCTTTGCGTCCTTCAGCTGATCGGTCCAAATGTTTTTGGGCAAAGGCAAAAGTCTGTTGGAGATGTTTGGTCAGGTCAGTCATGTACTGGTGAGTAGTGCAAGCTGTGGCAACAGTGGCTTCTCCAGGTTGGTAGAGTAAATGCAGGGGCAAAGTCATTTGCCGGCCTGTCATCATTTCAAAAGGTGACACCACTGTAGCTTCATGGGGTGTGGCTTGGATGGCCATTAAGACCAGTGGGAGTTTTACATCCCAGTCTTTTTGGTGTGGTGAAACATACTTCTTCAGTATGTTGATCACAGTTCGGTGGGTTCTTTCAACCTGTCCGGAGGATTGTGGGTGGTGGCTAATATGGAAGTTAGCTTTAACTCCCAAGGTTTCCCACAGTTGTCGCATGATTTCGGCGGTGAAATGAGTGCCGCGGTCAGAGTTGATTCGGCTTGGCAGACCAAATCTAGAGAATACATGGTTCATCAACAAGTAGGCCGTGGTTTCTGCCGTGTCATTAGGAGCAGGCAGGCACTCGACCCATTTGGTGAAAGCACATGTGACTGTGAGGAAGTATTTGTTTCCTCTGGCTGACCGTGGAAGGGGACCTACCCAGTCAATTTGGAGGTCAGACCATGGGAATGAAATGCCTCTTTTCTGTAGGGGTGCTCGATGAATCGGGTTGGTTGGTTGAAACTGGCAACATATGAGACATCCCTTGATGTAGTCCGCTACATCCTTTCGCATGTATGGCCAATATGCCACTTGTTTGAACACGTTGTACGTCGCTTTGACGCCTTTGTGTCCTGCATTTGGGAGATCGTGGGCATGAACAATCATCACCCCCCTCTGGTTACGAGGGACCACAAGTGCAGGCGCAGGGAGTTCATCGGAAACATGAACTAGAATGCCATTTCGCAGCTGCAAGGACGATCGTGTGGCAAAAAGTGGTTTCAAGTCTGGAGTGTCAGCGAGATCCGAGTCGGATGGTGCATTAAGTGCAGGATCTGAGAGATATTGTATCATTTTATGGATCGCAGGGTCAAGGGTTTGAAGAGAGATAAGGTCAGCGTCAGTAAAAACAGGGTCAACCGCAAGGGGACCTGTGGTTTGTGTCGTGTCTTGGCCCTGTTAGTCTGGGCCCTAGTTACTGCGCAGACTGTAGGGGTGGGTGGGTGGGACTGTGAAGTCGGCACCTGAGCAGAATCAAAGGACCAGGGCGTGCCTTGTATAGCTCCTTGTTTTGCAAGTGAGTCCACAAGGTCATTCCATTCTTTGTCCTGACCTGGTGTGCGCGAGTGACCTCTGACCTTTTTCCAATACACCTGGAGGTTGTTGGAGGTGACCAGGTGATCACATGCCTTGAAAAGGTCTTGATGTTTAACCGGTTTGCGGTTGGAGGTTACAAAACCTTTGGCCTTCCAGAGTGCTAAATGACAAGTGAAACTGAGGTGTGCATAGTTGGAGTCAGTGCAGATGACCAATGTGCGAATGCCATGGTCTACAGCAAGTTGCAGTGTAATGAGCACACCTGCGATTTCCGCATACTGAGATGATTGGGAACCCAGTTGATAGTTGTGGGGTTCACAAGGCTGATTGTTCAGCCATGCCACACCCACACCAGCACGAATGTGAGTTTCATGGTGAAAAGAACAACCATCAACATAAGCGGTGACCATATCTTGACAGATGTTCTGATCAAAGTAGTGATGGTTTGGGTCTTCAGTGACTGTAGGTGGCTCTGCACGAATGGATGGTCCTGGAGTGTCCTCAGAGCACCGTTGGCAGGCAGCCAAGTCTGTGCCAAGAGGGCTTCTCAACTTTTGTGCGTAGCGGACCTCCACATAAAAGCTTTGTAGAGCCATCAACCAGGAGGCTATTATGGCATTTGTTACAACGCCTTCTCTGATGCGTTGACTGTTAAGGAAGACCACTGGTTGGTGGTGAGTCTCAACTGTGATTCTCTGGCCTCCCACATAGTTGGAGAAATGTTTGACTGCCCATACAGTGGCCAGAAGGGCTTTTTCGCAGTCCGAGTATTTCAGTTCCGGACCAGAGAGGGTTTTGCTGGCATAGGCCACAACTCGTTTGTCGTGGTCGTAGATTTGGTATAATCCAGCACTTAAGCAGTTGGCAGAGAACCCCACTTGTAAGAAGAATGGCTGGTCGCAGTTGGGATAGGCCAAACATGGTGCTGTGCATAACTTTTGCTTCAACACTAGCATAGCCTGTTCCTGAGCCTCAGACCAAATGAAAGGGGTATCCTTTCATAGGAGGTCTGTAAGGGGTTTTGCCAAGTCTGCATAATCCTCAATGAACTGACATGAGTAGTTGCATACCCCTAGGAAGCTCCGGAGTTCAGAAATGTTGGTAGGGGCTTTGATGTTTAGCACACCTTGAATTCGTGCCGTTTGTGGTAGGACCCCTTTTGATCCTACCAAGAGACCAACATAGTTGACTTTGGTTTTGCACCATTGGCATTTGGAGAGAGAAATTTTGGCTCCTGCTCGTGTGAGCTGGCCAAGGACATGGTCGATTTCAGTGAGGTGGGTGTCCAGAGTTGGGACTCCGAATGAGAATGTCGTCAACATAGATGAGGTTACCTCTGTCTCGGGCGTCTGGACATGCTTTGTTCAAGAAAATGTTGAACTATGCAGGAGAGTTAGCATAACTGAAAGGGCATCGGGTGAATGTGTATTGGCGATTCGCAAACGTGAAGGCCAGTTTGTGTTGGTCTTCAGGTTGGACAGGAATAGTCCAAAAACCAGAAGCAATGTCCAGTGTTGAGAAGTATTTGGCATCTTTGACTCTAGGTTGTTCTTGCTCCAGTTGAGTCATAGGCCACCTAGAGAGAGGAACTTGAGTGTTCAATTTCCTGTAATCAATGGTGAGTCTCCACTTACCATTGGGCTTTAGGACAGGACATAAGGGGGCCGAGTAGGTACTGTTGCATGGCCTGATTATGCCACGGTCCAGTAGGTCATCGATTATTTCTTGTACTGGGCCGTACGAGGCCAAGGGAATCTTGTACTGCCTGACGTAGGTGGGAGGAGCGTCAGGTGGTGTAGGAATGCGTACTGAGTGGATTGTGGTCAGTCCACAGTCCAAGGAGTCTTTGGAGAAGGATTGCTCGTATTTAAGAAGAACTTGGTGAAGTTTTTCACATTCTTCATCAGAGGTTAGGGCATCAGCATCAGCTACCACCTGTGCAATCTCTTCAGCGATAGTGAGGACTGATTTCGGTGGAGCATTGCTGGGATTGTCATTGGTTTGCTGATCGGACTCCGATGAAAGGAGCTCAGTGGCTTGGACAAGCATTTGGTCATTGTTGGTCAAGCCGATTCGTCCAACTGACTCTTTGTCAGGGGTTGGCATTGACACAAGAGCGATGGCCTTAGAAGGCTTAGTGTAAATGACTGTAGGTTCAAGAGAGTCGGCCCAAAGAGAATCAGGAAGGCCACCTAGCACAGGAACAGTCAGTTCAAAATCATGGAACTCTGTGGTGATGAGCCAGCCGAGTGGCGTGGCCTTGGGCAGGACGATGGTCTCTGCCGTGGGGTTGTTTACCGGCAATGTGGTGGTTCTGTAGTCTAGGCTTAGAAGGGGCATGGCCTCCAGAGTTAAGCCTAGATCATCAAGCAAAGGAGCCGGCTGGAAAAATGCTTGTGAATGCATAAGTTTCTGTCCGGTTTGAATGCATAGTTGGACCGGGTGGCACATGACATTGGCAGGTATGAGACAATGTTGAGTGTTCAGTACCTGGCAGGCCTCAGGGATGGTCTGGCCTGACTTTAGAGTGTCAAGATCTGGTTTAGAGTGAGTGTCTCGAACTGGGGTGAGAGACCATAAGACATTGTTTATGGTATCAACCTTGGTTCCGAGTCTCACAAGAAGATCACTGCCGATGTAGACTGCATGTGGTAGGTCGGGAACGACCAAGAAGGGATGCGTTAGCAGTCTGTGGTTCCACTGAAGGTGGACGGCACAGATACTTGTGGTGATCAATGTTTTGTTTGATTTGGTCCCAGCAGGGAAATGAAAAGACTTGTTAGTGACCATAAGGTCAGGGTATTTCTCGTGTAGAGAGTCAAAAAGTGTCTGGCTGATTGCGGATTTATCAGCCCAGAGAGCCAGTACCGCGTCTTCTACGTGGGAGCTTTGGATAACTAGTCCTTTGACTACTTGGGGGCAGTACTCTTCGTTGGCTGCCCCTGATTTTAGGGTGCAAAGGAATGAACTGTGTTCATTTAAGGTTGGGTTGTCAGATGTGGTGACATGGGAAGGGGTGTCTGTTTCAGCCTGGTCCCCAAGGTCACCTTCCGTCAAACTTTGTTGGGTCAGCAGTGCGAGTGGGTTGACTCCTGGAACATCCAAGGTGTCAAGAGTGTAGCACTGTGATCCGGTTGCTTCAAGTAGAATGGTTGGAAGAGGTTGTTGAACTTGAGTCCATAGCTTGAGATTCTTGAAGTCTATCAGAGGCTCAAAGCGATTAAGTAGATTCTTGCCTATCAGCAATGGAATTGAGTTGAGGTTGGACACATAGACCGGGTGGATCAAGGTCATGGGCCCATTGGAGATTTTTATCAATGACATGTGTGACACAGTCGTGTTTGAGGGTGCATAAGGTTGAATAGCTAAGGAGCAAGGTCTTAGTTTCAAGTCTTTGTGCGCATGGTTAGCAGTGACACGTAGGTGTTCAAAAAGGTCACATGAATGAGTGTGATGTCCGCTGCGGTATCCAGTAGGGCTTCATGCATTATCACATCTTCCAGGGTCAATGAGAGGAAAAATTTTCGTGCAACCTCCCTCTCGGTCAAATCACACAGAAATTCTTGGACTGGTGGTTCAACGCAGATTAAAGAGTCGCCGGTTTCGGGCGAGTGAGGTTTCCCAGGTAGCTGGACTACCAAAATGGCACTGGGTGGCGTTGCATTTTGGAGCTCCTTCTGAGTTTTGGGTGGAGGATGCTCGGTTGTGTCTTTGGTATCCTTCCCCTTTGTAGTAGGAGATTCCTCAGGGTTGACTTGTGGCAAACCTAAACGATTGTTTGGGGTGGTCACAATATTTATGGCTAGGACATCTGGTTTCTTGTCCTCTTTCGCCTCCTTTTTCCTCTTCAGTTCGTCAGGTATACGTTGGAGAGTTTCCAGGTCTTCTCTGCTGAAAATGGGCTTTTCTTCTCCCAGGGTTTGGAGCTAAACTTACCGGGGGAGGTCTTGCTTCCCTGTCGAAGTTTTTTCGTCAGTACGAGGGAGGTGACCACCTCCCGCGGCTATGCAAGTCTCGAAATTGATATCTGTCATCCCGGGTATCTGTACCGTATTCTCGTGACTTACCTGGTGGGCTTAGTCTCCGACGGTAGTCAGGTTTTGGTGATGTTGGCTTGGAACTTGGTGTCAACAATTTTTCCGGGTCATGACTCGACTTATCTTGACTAGAGGACTGTCGTGGTTTTATTTGTGACCGAGGTACTGGAACAGGGGCTGGCCTTGGGGCACCCTCTAGGTCCAGGGTGTCTGATGCGGTGTTGACAGCTAACACCGCGGTAGACTCGGTATACTCCTGATTGCTTTGTCGCTGTTTCTGGAATGCATAATGTGCGAACTCTCTTAGCTGGTTTATTGAGTTTTTCTTTGGGTTAGCCATGACTCCAAAGTGGTGTCCAATCATGGGATGCAGATTCTGAATGAAAAGAGCCTTGAAATTGTGGTCTTCTTCCATCTCAGGTGTGTTTTGAGATCCAAAATATGCGCGCAGGAGTCGCTGGTAGTATGCCTGTGGGGGCTCTAAGTGACCCTGTTTCACAGCTAGGGCTGTTGCTAGCCCTGACTGTAAGCAGTCGTCGGAGAACTCCTTTTCAGTGGCTTCGTAGAATTTCCGGTGGTTCATCTTGATGTCAAATGGTTGCCGATCTATAAATTTTGATACCGACCTGTTGGATGTCAACTTAATCAAATAAATGCGATCGTCAACCGTAGCATCAGGGTATTTACGGAAGTAGTAGTCAATGTCTTGCAAATAAGCCCTGGTATCAGGTGACCCACTGGTTGAGGGGTCAAATTTTGTGACGTGGCGAGCGATCTTATTGAGATCTCCATCGGATGAAATTTGCAAATCTCTTTCGTGTTGCCGTTCGGGTCTGAACGGGTCAGATGAGTGTGAGCTGGGGGAATCCCCATCCCATGAGGGGATGCCCCCCTTTGTCGAGGGAACCGGCCTGTTCATGGCTTCTGGTCTCAGATTCATTTGTTTCCGGTGGTCTTGCAGTTCTTCTTTGGCGTCCTGAAGACCTTGTTGTGCTTCTCGTAGGAGCAGTTTACATTTCCCATAATCGGAGCTTGTTTCGTCCAATTGACTTTCAACTTCCTTGAGTTGATTCTCTTTGTGAAGCAGGGCGGTTCTCAATTCCTCATTTTCTTGCTGAAGTGAGGTATTGTTGTCTTCTAGTCGTTGCTTTTCTTCCTCTGCTTGTTCCAGATTTAACAACGTCTGATCAAGCGTAGCTTGGGTGTCTTCTTTCTCTATGCGAGCTTGTTCCTGCTTTTTCACAAGGGATTTGTTCTCTTCCTGAAGAGAAAGGATGGTTGTTTGTTGTTTCACCAGTTCCTTTTCAGCGTAGAGTACTTGGGTTTCAGCTCGTTTTAGCCTTGCAACTAAGGCTAGTGCAAACTTTCCTAACACACCGGGGATTTCCTTTGCTTTCGGTGGGTTAGTTTCGCATTCATCTAAAAGCTTTTTCGTGATTTGCTTCAAATCTTTGGGTGGAGTATCCTGAACTTGTTTGAAGAAACCGGGTATAAGGTCGGAAGCCAACTTTTCCAATGTTACTTGAAGGTCATTTAATTCGTCAAGTGGACTCGACATGTTTCACCGTTTGTGTAACGCTTAGCTTGAAATCGATCAGTTGATTGTGGCTAAGGTTGTGAGTCAAGAGTTAACCTTGTGTGTTGTTTTACAGTGAGGGTAATTACAAGCTTCTTTTTGGAGTTTGTTTCAACTTCCAGGCCTGTAAGAAGGAAAGCAAATATTTTGGAATTCTTTAGAAATGTGGAATACGTGTTAATTTATTTGTTGAAACTGTATTTTGATTCGTATTTCACCAGACAAAAACAACAAAAAATAAATATTTTGTTGATTGACTTCTTTCAGTTCAGTTATCAAAGTATAGCTTTGGAATAGTCCTCAACTAGGTTGTGAATTTTTGTTGAATCTCACTTGAAAGTAATGATTTTATTTACAAAAGAAAGCAACAAAAATAGAAAAGGTTAAATGCTTTAAGGCTTTAGGGTTACAGTATAAGTCTTCACTTTGTTTTAAAGTTAGAATTGGCTTTGTTTTATTTGTTAAAGCTTATCTTCGTTTAAAGCCTTTAAATGTTTTAATATTTACAAATTAGGAAACAAATGGATTGTCTTTGCGTATTGTCACTAAGGCTTCCTTAGGATTAAAGTTAATGATTATTTAAAAAGAGAAGAGAGAAAAAAAATGTTTTACAGACTAATCAAAGTTTTCATCTTTTGACTTATTTCAAATCCTGGTGAGAAAGAGTGAGTTGGTTAAATGTTTTCCTTGTTCTGGGGAGGAAACATGAATCAAAAGCAACACACTGACTGTAAATAAGCTAAAGCTTTCAAGTGTTAATTGCTGAATGTGGTTTCCTAATTTTGGAAAATTTTGGTTAAATATTTAGTAAATCACTAAATCCTTTACTAACATGCACAGGATTAACATTAACTTGAGTCTAAATGAACATTGTCATTTATTTGAATCTCTAAGTTGAATGGCTTCTGACATAATGTCCGGCTCAGGAGACACACACACAGGCTCAGAATAGATTTAACAGCTTTTATTGACAGACAGGTATGAATGAATGCGTGAGTGGAATATGGATATGTGTTGGGGATGAACTTCCAAGTGCAGGTAGCAGAGCAGACTGTCGTACAGCCGGGCAACCCTATAACGACAAAGCAGAGGGACAAGGTAAAGGGCAACACACCCAGGTGGGGAATGTGAGAAGTGACAGCTGCTTACTTGGTATAACAGGTGGCTGGCGTCAGCAAGGAATGAGCCCAGAAGACAGCGGCCTGCGGAGCCTGTGGCAGTGGTGTGGAGAGAATGGCGAAGGCAAAGGTCCGCCGCCGAGGAATCCACCTGTGCACAGGGGAGAGGACTGAAGAGACAAGGTAAGATGCTTACGGTTAAGTGTAGTCTTGCTGGTCATGGGGGTTCCAATCACCAAGACGAGCTGAAGGGAACAGACGGCTTCAGGCCGAAGCACAGGGCTGAGTGGGTTAAATAGTCTATTGCTGACGAGGCGCAGGTGTGCACGCAGCAGGAGCCGATGATGAATGGCGAGTCATGACAGTACCCCCCCCCCCCCCCAGCAGCACCTCCTGGTGCTGGTTTATCCGGGTGCGCCCGATGGAACTCCGTGATGAGACTCTTGTCCAGAACCAGGGATGAGTGCACCCATTGCCTCCACTCTGGACCGAAACCCTCCCAGTCCACCAGATACTGCAGCCCGCGACCTCGGCGCCGAGAGTCTAAGATGGTAGTGACTCTCCAGGCCGGGTGGCCATCAATCATCAGGGGCGCGGGCGGCGCCGCGGGTGGGGGGCAGAGGGGATCAGACACCACAGGTTTGATCTTGAATACGTGGAAGGTGGGGCAGATACGGAGGGGGGGGGGAATAGCCACACGCACAGCCACCGGATTGATAATTTTGGTGATGGTGAAGGGTCCGATGAAGCGTTGGGCCAACTTCCTCTTCTCACCCTTAAGGTTGACGTCGTGAGCAGAAACCCAAACCTTCTGACCCACCTGGTAGGCCGGTGCCGGTCTTCTATGACGATTGGCGGTGGTGCTGTTGCGTTTCGCTGTGCGGAAGAGCGCATCGCGCGCCTTGGACCAAAGACTCCGGCACTGCCTCAGGTGCGCCTGGATGGACGGGACGGCCAACTCACCCTCCTGCGCCGGGAACAATGGTGGATCGTAACCCAGGGAGGCTTTGAAGGGGGACATACCAGTGGCAGAAGACCAAGTGGAGTTGTGGGCGTATTCCACCCAGGCCAGATGCGTGCTCCAAGAGGCCGGGTTGGAGGCGGTGACGCAGCGGAGAGCGGCTTCCAGCTCCTGGTTGGCCCGTTCGCATTGCCCGTTGGACTGCGGATGGTGGCCGGAGGAGAGGCTTACCGTGGCTCCCAGGGCATTACAGAAGCACTTCCACACCTCGGAGACGAATTGGGGCCCCCAATCCGACACAACGTCCACCGGTATCCCATGCAGTCTGACCACGTGATGGACTAGGAGATCCGCTGTCTCTCGCGCCGTAGGGAGGCCTTGCAGCAGCACGAAGTGGGCGGCCTTGGAGAAGCGGTCGACGATGGTCAGTACTGCGTCGTAGTTGTTTGAGACTGGGAGACCGGTGACGAAGTCAAGGGCTATGTGAGACCAGGGCCTGCCTGGGATCGGCAGGGGCTGGAGCAGACCCGCGGGGGGAGCGTTACCTGACTTGCCGGTGGCACAGACTGGGCAGGCCCGGACGTAGTTGGCGGCGTCCTTCTGCAGACCAGGCCACCAGAAAGACCGCTGGAGGAGATCGACCAGCCGGGAGACCCCACCCAGTCAGCAAGGGTGATGTGGGCCAGATCTGGTTTATCTATGGCATGTCTGGGGTAGGTGTGGATGTGGGGTGTCTGATGTGGGCCAGAGGTGGGCCACATTACATCGTATATCTTCAACATGAGCCTGAAACTGGGGAGGGTACCACAGCTGTGGAAAACATCTTGTGTGGTACCTGTACCAAAAACTTCCCACCCCAAAGACCTGAACAGCTTCAGACCGGTGGCCTTGACGTCCCACTTGATGAAGACCCTGGAGAGACTGCTCCTTGCTCATCTCCGCCCCCTGGTGGAACCAGCGATGGATCCACTCCAGTTCGCCTACCAGCATGGCATTGGGGTGGAGGATGCGGTGATCTTCCTCCTTCACCGTTCTCTGTCCCACCTGGAGAAGCCCGGGAATATGGTGAGGATCATGTTCTTTGACTTCTCCAGTGCTTTCAACACCATCCAACCGATGATCCTGAAGGACAAGCTGCTGCGCGCAGGGGTGGACCAGCACCTGTTATCATGGATCCTGGACTACCTCACGAACCGGCCTCAGTTTGTGAGAACCCGGGACTGTGTTTCCGACACGATCATCAGTAGCACGGGGGCCCCCCAGGGAACGGTGCTGGCTCCCTTCCTGTTCACTCTTTATACTGCGGACTTCTCACACAACACAACACATTGCCATCTACAGAAGTTCTCTGATGACTCTGCGACCGTTGGTCTCATCTCCAGCGGAGATGAAGCTGAGTACAGAGGGCTTATCCAGGACTTTGTGGACTGGTGCCATCGGAACTGCCTCCAGATCAACGCGAGGAAAACTAAGGAGCTGGTGGTGGACTGCCGCAGGCATGGGCAGCCCCTCACAGCACCAGTAAATATACAGGGAACAGACATCGAGATGGTGACATCCTACAAGTACCTGGGTATTCATCTGAACAATAAACTAGACTGGTCACACAATACTGACGCACTCTACAAGAAGGGACAGCGCAGGCTGTTCCTGCTGAGGAGACTCAGGTCTTTTGGTGTACAAGGGGTGCTGCTGAAGTCATTCTATGACACGGTGGTGGCATCAGCCATCACTTTTGGAGTGGTCTGCTGGGGCAGTGGCATTACTGCAGCCGATAGGAAGAGACTGAACAAACTGATTAAGAAAGCTAGCTCTGTCTTGGGGCAACGCCTTGATCCGATGGAGGAGATAGGAGAGAGAAGGACGGTGGCTAAACTGTCATCTCTGCTGGAGTCCGAGTTCCACCCTATGCAGGACATACTGGATGCACTGAGGAGCTCATTTAGCAGCAGACTACATCATCCCAGGTGCACAACCGAGAGGTTTCGTAGGTCCTTCCTACCAACGGCTGTCAGACTGTACAACCTAAGCAGGGCTGCTCGCAGAGATAGCAAAAAGACGTAACAAACTAATAGTTTTTTTTGAATGCAAAAGATGCAATAGACTTACACAATGGTCCTCTCCGGCATACAACTAGGAACATACCGGTCGCTATGGAGGGTGAGAATATGTATGGGCACATAATCATACCATGTAGGATAACTAAATAGACGGTTATGCTGTTTCATCCCACCTAGCAACAATGCTCTGCACTGTGTGTGTTTATATATTTACATATTTATTCCATCTAGCTACAATGCTCTGCACTGGGTGTGTTTATATTTATATATCTATATATTTATTCCATCTAGCTACAATGCTCAGCACTGGGTGCGTTTATATTTATATATCTATATATTTATTCCATATAGCTACAATGCTCCGCACTGTGTTTTTATATATCTACATATTATTCCATCTAGCTACATTGCTCCGCACTGTGTGTGTTTATATACTTGCATATTTATTCCACCTAGCTGCAATGCTCCGTACTGTGGGTGTTTATATATTTACATATTTATTCCATCTAGCTACAATGCTCTGCACTGTGTGTTCATATATTCATATATTTATTCCATCCAGCTACAATGCTCCGCACTGTGTTTTTATATATCTACATATTATTCCATCTAGCTACATTGCTCCGCACTGTGTGTGTTTATATACTTGCATATTTATTCCACCTAGCTGCAATGCTCCGTACTGTGGGTGTTTATATATTTACATATTTATTCCATCCAGCTACAATGCTCTGCACTGTGTGTCTGTGTGTGTGTGTGTGTGTGTGTATATATATATTTTATAGTAATATGTACATATGTATATTAGCTGTTCTTGCTTGCTTGTTTTTTTTTTTTCTTGCCTTCTGATTGTTGCTCTGAGTGTTGCTATCCCTGTGCTGTTGCAATCCTGGAATTTCCCCGTTGTGGGACTAATAAAGGCTTATCTTATCTTATCTTATCTTATTACGGGCAACAGTATCCAGTTTGAGTCATTCAGCCCAGATGTGGCCCAAGTCAATGTTCCCCCACCCCTGGGGGTGATTGACGGCGGCGCCACCAGAGGGCGCTGTCGCGCATGCGCCAGGAACACATGCGCCAAGAATACATGCGCCAGGAACACGCCAGTTTCGTGAACAGGAGTACACCGTGCAGAATCTCCACGATATTATACGTTGAAGAACAGTGTCGGAATGGTGAGTTGCATTTATTTCATTACTATTGTCATTGAAAAACAATGGGTGGCTTTGCAAGTCAGTAGTTGATTCATTTCATGTAAACAATGCCTCAACAAAGACCAAATGGCGAACCACGTGTTTCATTGCACACACAAAATACTCTGGTCAAGGCTTGTTGATGTATAGCTTAATTTTTATGAACATGTCCCTGGGCAAGACACTTCACCCGCATTGCCTCCAGTGCCCATTATAACACTGTATGAATGTGTAAAAATGTTTAAATGCTCGGTGGCGGCCGGAGAGGCTGCTGGCGCGGATTGGCAGCCACATTCCCTCACTCTGAGTCTGTGATCGCGCGCTGTAGCGCATGCCTGATAAGCTTTAATCACGCTGTGACAATATCGCTCAAAGCGCGGGCAGACATGTCTGTGATCGCACGCTTGTGTTCGTCTCCTAACTGTGGTTTTGGGACGCAGGGGAGATGCATCTTCCTCCGCGGTCAATTCCTGAGTAAATCTCACTCTTGTGGTACACAGAAGCACAGGCCGTTTTGCTGAAGCGTTGGGGCTTTATTTATATACCGCACTGTTGTCAGCAACAAATTGTACTTGCTCTGATCGCCTCGCTCTTTCTACTTATCCGCAAAAAATCACACAGCGTTCGCCACACACACCGGGGAGGGAGGGGGGGGGGCGCCTCTGCTGCGCAAACGCCATCACTCACTCACTCACGTCCACGCACCGAGCTGGCCCATCCAAACACACGCACCAGACACCACAACACTTAGAGCTGACATATGTATTAATCACGCTATGATAAAGTACATCGCACAAAATTTGCGCACCAGTGTTGCGGATGAAATAAGGGAACCCAGTGTTGAGGCACGGAATAAGTGCAGGCAGGACATGCGAACTGAAGTTTAAAAGGGTGTTTATTTCATCCTCCAGCACGAAGCTCACTCCAGCACTGTGGAGGGAGCCCTTTTTTTTTATTATTACTTATTTTGTACTAACCACAGTGCGCAGTGGGCAGCACAGTTTACCCTTGGCCTGGGGATCGCGGAGATCGTGGGTTCGATCCCTGCCCCCGGCCAACAGTGATCTGTGTGGAGTTTGCATGTTCTCCCCGTGTTTGCATGGGTTTACTCCGGGATTTCTCCAGTTTCCTCCCACATGTCAAAAACATGCAGGTTAGGGAGTTAAGGGGCGCTTGCGCACGCAGCGACTGGCAGCTGGTGGCTTGTCACCAGACTGCAAAACATCTACCAATGGGTACAAAATAAGTAATAATAAAAAGGGCTCGCTCCACAGCGCTGGAGGATGAAATAAACACCCTTTTAAACTTCAGTTCGCAGTGTCCTGCCTGCACTTATTCCGTGCCTCAACACTGGGTTCCCTTATTTCATCCGCAACACTGGTGCACAAAGCTCGTGCGCTTTGCGCGATATTGTACTTTATCATAGCGTGATTAATACATATCATCTCACTTT